>OX637579.1:15056070-15656070 GCA_951800085.1 Comarum palustre | reverse complement strand
TTGCAGTCTTCACGTGCATTCTCCTCTCCAGCCTCCCACTGTCTCCAGCAGTCACGCTCTCATTGTGGTAACTCAAGCTTCTTGCTTTTACTGCATGCACTCTAGTTTTGATCTCTTTCAAGAATTCAGTAACTTCACTTACTTTGTCCTTTTTATGTTTCTGGGATATGTAAAGGTGAAGGAACAAAATGGGGTAGATTTTTTTTGATTCGGTTTGTATAAATTTGTTTCAAATTTAGAAATTTCAAGGCTAATGAGATTGAGGTTGTCAGTTGGCCAGAAAGATTATGAGTTCTTTGGGTATCATGTGTTTATGAACTGATGCTGATGAAGAAACACTAAAACCAGTCTCATGTTCCACTATATGAATTTATTAGGCGTATTGTTGTATTGCTTGAGTTAATACTTCATACCAATGTCTATTTGCTAAGCAAGCAATTACCAGATCACAGAGGCATTTTTGAATTAGGCCCCTTAACAGTTATTGTAAATACTAAAGAGAGCAAGAGCATAACTCTAACACTAGCTTTGATGATATGTGCTATTTTTGTTGGATAGGGTTGTTATCTTGGGCGGTTCATAGAAGTGCAGAGTCCACATTCAATGGCCAGTCTTTGCACATTTCTCGGCCCCAATGGGCGCCACTAAAGCGGTCTACTCAAGCTTCTAGGTCAATCACAATGATGGTGAAACCAAAAATTCAGTTTATCCAGGGAACTGATGAGCAGACAATACCAGACGTGAGGCTAACCAAATCAAAAGATGGTACCAATGGCGTGGCTATATTCAGGTTTGAGCAGCCTTCTGTTTTCGACTCATCTGGCGAATTTGGTGATATCACTGGCTTTTACATGATTGATGACGAAGGGGTCCTTTCATCAGTTGATGTTAACGCAAAATTTGTAAACGGAAAGCCTGCAGGGATTGAAGCAAAGTATATAATGCGGACACCAAGAGATTGGGACAGATTCATGAGATTCATGGAGCGCTACGCTAATGACAACGGCTTGAGTTTCATCAAAAGTTGAGGCAATATATAAAGTAATCTGATATCTAGCTCTTCCATGGAAACTTAGCATCGCTTGCCTTCTTTGAAGTCAAACGAACATCGAGAATCATAGTCCACCAATGTAGCTTAATGTAAGTACACCATGTTCCTTTTGATTCAACCAATTTTTCTGTTTTTTAAGATTCATGCATTCAAGTTAAAGAGGTGAGATAGTTTATATTTCAAAGCCATTCTTTCTTTAGATTACTTTAATGTAATTTGAAGAAATGATACAATGATGGCAACATGTTAAACAAGTTATTCAATGTATGCGATCATTTATCTTCTTGTTTCAGAATTCAGTCTTGTTTAAGGCACTGATTACTTTGTAGCTTTGTTTGTTCAAATCACAGCGTTACCTTTTCTATACATCATATTCTGCTGAACCAAGAACGTAGATGATAGAAAACATGGATAGTATGATAGACATGAATCTTGAGTTTTGTTTATGTCTGGAGTTTTGTTTCCTTTGAATCTTCATAAATGTAAATCTAGTGAGTCACTAACAATGGATTTTTGAGTAGAGATTTCATGAGCACTACCTTTACTTCCAAGTCACAGAAATGGGACTTTTGACCTTGTGAAAGCTACTATTGTTAGAACTCATCCATGCCAATCGTCCTTGTGCAAAGCTAATCTTATCTTTTCCGATTCTCTTCCTTGATATAAACCATACCCTATAACTCAAGCTCTGGTTGATGCCTGTGAAAACTAACCTTTGAGGCTTAACTTTCACTCTAACTCCCTTAGGTGCCATTACTTCCAGCAAGTGGAATGAGGACTCCCCACATTTGTTACTCGTTGTCTGACCATCTTCTCATGCCGTGTTTGAAAGTTACTGAAATGGAGGGGTAATTGAGGCTGAAACCCCTATTCATCTTCAAAATTTCCGGGCAGCTAACATTCCTGTGAGTGATTGTTAAGATATCCGGTTTCTTGTATCCAAGAGTGCACAAATGAGTGACATACTCCTCTGGCCTAATGTCATAGATCAACCCCGGATCAACGGCTCTCATAGGGTTTACATGTCCAGCACCAATTTCGAAGACTCCGGCTGGTTTGCCTCCATCCATTATCGGATTCCCTGAATGATCAGTTACATCAGCAGTTGTCATAATGGCAGATTTGATAGCTGCAGGGCTCCATTTCGGATGAGCTGTGCGAACCAGCGCAGCGAGTTCACTGGCATGAGGGCATGCCATTGAAGTGCCTAACATGATAGTGAAATTCACTCTCCTAGTCTCTTCAGGAAGGCCGGTGGGACCCATGTTTTGAGGCCAAGCAGCAATGATGTTGACTCCTGGAGCAATCACATCAGGTTTGAGGATTGAAGGGTTAGAAAAACTGGGTCCTCTACCTGAGAACTGAGAGCTACTGCTGGTGCTCCGGACTTCCCTATAACTGTGCCCTGAAACACAATCCTAGCCATTGGTCTCCTAGTAGAGTTTATGTAAGCCTTCAAGAGAATGGACTCTTTGTAGCCAATCAGAGTTGCTGGCAGGACATGAACATCAACCGAGTCCTCCTCCAGGTTTATCTCTGTATTGGCAAGAATCATTCCTGCCCCTCCAGCTTCCTTTACCACTTCACCTTTCTCCGCTCTACCGTTGACAACACGGTCACAAACCACTATCTTGCCGCATACTTTTGCCCTTGGGAGAGACCCTTTGAAACAAAATTCACTTCCTGTATTTTCACCAGTCACATAAACAACAAGCTCTTTTTCGGTTCTTCTCATCAACCAGTTTCCTGGGTACAGGGTCCATAAAGGACTTTCCCATTACCCATTTGAACTACAGCTGGGAATCTCCGGTCTAATGTGCTCGCGCCGATTGTGGCAATCCAAGGAGCTTCATTAGCCACTGAGCTTTCAATAGGACCATTGTTCCCTGCCGCACATACAACTAAAATTCCATGCTCCATTGCACGGAAACTTCCAATGGCAATGCTGTCGTCGAAAAGTGGAATGGGAAAGCCGCCTAGGGAGAGGGAGAGAATGTCTACTCCATCTATAATTGCCACATCCATTGCTGCAAGGATATCAGAGCTATAGCAACCATTGAGCCAGCATACTTTGTATACCGCTACATGAGCTCCGGGAGCCATCTCTCGAGCCACACCAGCTGCATTGCCTAAGACACTTGCCGTTCCGACTGAAGCACCCCCTGCTGTTGATGATGTGTGAGTACCATGCCCATGAGTATCACGGGGAGACACGTACTCTTGAACAACACCATCAGATGAGTTTGGCATGGAAGCCACACGATGGCCTCTGGCAAAGAACCTCGCACCGACGAGTTTCCTGTTGCAGTTTGAGGAATTGAAGTCTACTCCGTGTTGGCAAATCCCCCTCCATTTCTTGGGAACCCGCGGCATTCCATGATCATTGAAGCTTGGACTCTCAGGCCAAACTCCAGTATCAAGCACCCCAATGATGGTTCCTCGACCAAATAAGGACTTGTGCCAAGAACCTTGTTTCAAAGCGGGGTTGAGCCCCAAGAACTTGTGAGAGTAAGTGGTGTGAATTTGATGGACTCTGTCTGGCCTAATTGCAATCACATCAGGTAGCATTTTCAAGGACTCGAGCTCCGACTCTGACAGCTGAGCAGCAAAGCCTTCCATTGCAGAATGGTAAGAGTAAAGAAGGCGGGAAGAAGGGTCTTCGTTTTCGGAGGAAATGGTTTGTCCAAGAAATGAGAGATGCCAATCAGCTTTGGATGCGAAAGAAGAGCTGGTTACACCTTGTGGGTGGAGCTGAACTATGTATGTTTGGAGAGTGCTTGCCTGAAGAGAAAGCAAACAAAGAAAGAGTGTCGAAACGAATAGATAGGATATGGAGTACTCCATTGCTGGTGCTGTGGATGATTTGGTGAAAGTGACGGGGGTATTTGAAGGAGATGGGAACTCGTAAGGGGGTTCGGGATTGGGAGGCATTGTTACTGTGAAGTCTGAGTTGAAATACAGAACTCGTGAAATATAAGAGCTCTGCATCACGAGGATCTTTTGAGAAGCTGGCTCATGTATATATGGTTTCAGCTGGGAGGAGCTGAACTAATGTTGAAGAATGAAGACTGAAGAGCTTTGAGCTATATGAAGCTTCACGGGATGTTTTGGTGAATCTTTAATTCGTTTATATCCAAGAAGTAGCCGTTATTGTTGGGATCAAAACCTGATTATGTAGCAGCACACACAGCAGCTTCAAATAAAACCAGCAAACACAAATCAAAGAGAATATAAACAAACAACACCAATTTTAAGGTGGAAACCCTCTAAAGTGAAGGGAGAAAACCACTGGACAAACTCCAAAATCTTCCACTATGAATATGGGTTTACAATCTCGGCACCTCGGCCACGGAAGGTCCATGCTAAACCTCGGTCTCACCCCTAGTCTCATGCTCGCCTTCTTGCTCCCCTTCATCCGGGACCTCGAGACCAAGCATGATCGTCACCGGTGAGGGCAGACTCAGATAGTCATCCCCGAGCTTGAACTTAGTAAAATCGTCCAACTCCTCCTCTGCCTCAAGCCCGGTCTCAGGATTGACGTCCCGCTCCCTCGTGTAGTCCAACTCGGACTGCAAGCCGTTACAGATATCATCATCTGCCACCTTATCATAGGGGACTTCATTCCTCCAAGTGCCTCCCTCTCGCGGCATAATATCTGCATCACAAAAAAACAGTTAATGTCGAACTCTCAGAACACAGACATAAAAAAACGAGAGTTACCCACCCAACAGCTGGACATATTTAAAGCGACTATATATTGCCAACCGGCATATCCTATACGAGCTCCTACACTCAAAGGCCCACAAAACCCGGGCAATGTGGTGTCTCATAAGGGCAGTTAGCTTATACATTTAGGGCACTACACTCAAGTTTTACAGTTAGTACAAAACAAAGCAAAAAAAGAAAGAAACATGACGTCCTGAGGACTCGGAAGGGTTAGTACCTATCTCCTGCCACTCCCCCCACAAGAAAGGACTTATTCCGCCAGCCATCAAACGTTGATGTCGGCAAGTCATCGATCATCACTCCAAACTTCCCTTGAGACCTCAGGGTCACGTAGCCTCGGCTTCCCTTCTTCGTACAAGGTGGCATACACCATAGCGTATTAAATTCGCTATAACACGGGTATCACATCCTTAATAAACGGAATAGGACCCCGGTACCTAGCAATTGCTTCAACATGTTTGGCGTGCACTGCCCCGGGGCAATATGTAAGCACGCCAAAATATATTGCACATAAGGTGCAAGCGGGAACGATTGCCCGCAACGCAGCTGGTACTCAATCACCAATATATACCCCACAGGGGGGTTCCAAAAATCAGCATCCCTCAATGGCCACAACAACACTTCATCTAGTATGTGCCAGTTCCTCCTCAGGATCACGAGCTGCTTTGACGTTAAGCTTTCGCTAGGCGGATCAAACGTCATAGCTGCTTGCTGGACATCGCCATCACGATCTCCATTTCCTACAATAGAGGAATAGCAAAGGACATGTGTGAACTCGCGTCCTCAACAAGGGGCCGATTCCTTGCACCTATCACAGCAAACAAGTCATCCAGTTCCCTCCGGCACGAGGTGTCAAAATCCGTACTGGATATCTCGTATCTGACATTTAAACCTAAAAACAGTCAAGCTCTCGCTATCCTAAAAGCCTACCCATACATAATTTACAGATTCACAGCTATCAGATTGACAAACAAATAAAACAACAAGCAACATCAGCAAATACAAAATGGTCTACATCCATCCCAGATCCAAACCCATACATGCACAACAAGATTACAGCGCCCAAACAGAGGAGGTCGAAGTTCATACCTTTGGGGTAACGAACGACAATGAGGAGATGATGATGTTGGTTCCAAATAGCGGAGCCTCTGAGCCATGCAACACCCAAAGGTGACCGGAAAACTCCCTTTTCGAGCTAATCTAGATCTGGGTATGGCTTCGAAGACGACTATCTCTCTCTCCCTCTTCGAGCTCTCTTTTTCAAAACACAAAACACTACTTCCCACTTCTTTCTTCGTACCCCTATTTATAATAGCACAAATCCACATCTACCATTGAATACAAAACGACCCAACGGTTCGATCGCCGCCACCTCAGCTCCTCACTTATTGAGCACAGTTACTCACGTCGCGCACAAGGGCACGCGCGTTAAACACGCCGCAAAAAGTGAAGTTACTGTGCAGAAAGTAACCGTTACCTATACCACGTACCCATAAATGACCACGTGACCTTCATAAATGGTCACTTATGAAGGTGCGAGAGCTATAGACTAGCACCGATACCGAACTCTCGCTACACACGCGACCACCGCATTACGCGACATCGCTACACACGCGATCCCTCGTTGCGTGGCCTCTCGCTACACACGTGAACTCTCACTACACACGCAACCGCTGCATTGCACGACATCGCTACACACACGATCCCTCGCTATGCGAACTCTCGCTACACATGCGAACCCTCGCTACACACGCGACTGTTGCATTATGCGACAATAGCTACACACTCGATCCCTCACTTCGTGAACTCCTGCTAACCACGTGACGTGCCCCCGAAACAAGAGTGCGACACTCTTCAACTCTCGCTTACACAACAGCACCCCAGTCGTCCTACGAACTCACGCATGGAGACTTGGGGACTCACGACCATGTCTTGCTCCCAGATGGACCTTACTTTCGGCACAAACTTAAGGAACTCCCCACCCGAGAGTCTTCATCGACTGGGGACTTGGAGACTTGTTAACATGAGGAGGAAGACCTTCACTTTGCCGAAAAAGTTGTCCAATGTTTGATCATCGGTGGCCGAGCCCCACCTACCATCTTCAAAGGCAACTTAGGTAGGTAGGTGACCTAGGTTGAGACCGAACATGCCAAACCATTCTCTGTTGACTCACCTTTTAACCCCTCAGAGAAGGATGATGGGAAGAGCCTTCCTGTCAGTCCCACATAAGGGAGAAATGACACGGTTCTCAAAACAAACCTATATAGAAAGGACCATAGAAAAGGTAAGATTTCTCTAGCCCCTAAATTCTGCCAAGTCATTTACACAACAATTCTAACTTAGACATTGGAAAGTCAAAGAGTAGGCCCACCTCGGTCTTAGCTGCTGATGCTGCTATTACTTGTGCATGATATCAGATAGCTGGACCAGTAGTATTCCATCATTCTAAACTCTCGGAACAGGAGTAACACTTCCCAACTAAATAATGAGAACATTTATTTAAATGTGTACCTTTAATTCTGGGAAGCATCTCCTTCTTGGCAAGAATTTGCAGACCTTTCTCGCTCATGTGTGTTGTCCTTCTCCACAGTGTTCAGCTCCCCCTTGAACAAATGAGCTTGCATCTTGTACAGAGTGCAGCATTTGCTCCCTCTTTCTATCACCATAGAGCCCTTGGAGAGTTTCCACTTTCCACAGCCAAGAAGATTCATATAGCCATCATCATCTAGCATCCCAATTGATATTAAATTCAATCGGAGGTCAAAGACATGTCTTACATCATTGAGCACAAGTTTGCAGCCTACACTGGTCTGCAAAATCACATCACCAATTCCCATGATTTTCGAGATGCCTTTGTTCCCCATTCTTACTAAGCCAAACCAAGATCACCTGCTCTATAACTTGAGAAGAATTCCTTCTGAGGAGTAGCATGGAAGGAAGCACCGTTGTCTACAACCCAAGTCATTCCTTCACTTGAAAGGCTCAGGCATGGTTTTTCGCATTCAAAAATCAGCTCTTCACATTCAAGAGACTCTGATAAAATTATGATATCACCATCTGAAGAAATTGCAGCAGTGTCTGTGTCATCTTCCTTCTTTTCTTTCTTCTTTTCTCTCTTTAGTTTTCTACATTCCCTTCTTTTCTTTCTTCTTTTCTCTCTTTAGTTTTCTACATTCCCTTCTATAATGACCTTTCTCATTGCAATAGTACCAGGTGACATCTTTCTTTAGCCTTGATTTGCTTCTTGATTTTCCATGACAGAGAATAATGATATGACTTCCGACTTTTAGCTCTTCCTCTTCTTTCTACAACCATAGCTTTCAAAAATGACGAATCGATAGACTTCTTTCTCACTTTCATTCAACAAGTTGCTGGTAACTTGACTCAATAAAAGAACACCATCAGAGGCAGAGTTACTAAGGACACAACCATAGTTTCCCAGCTATCCGGAAGTGAACTAAGAATCACAGCTTGTAATTCGTCATCGAGAGCCATTAAGGTTGACCATCCGGCTTGTGTTTGCATCCATGGTTCACCCACTAACCAGTGGCTCTGATACCACTCTGTTGGGATCAAAACCTGATTATGTAACAACACACGCAGACACAGCAGCTTCAAATAAAACCAGCAAACACAAATCAAAGAGAATATAAACAAACAATAACAATTTTAACGTGGAAACCCTCCAAAGTGAAGGGAGAAAACCACGGGACAAACTCCAAAATCTTCCACTATAAATATGGGTTTACAATCTCCAATCTCCAATCTCTCTAGATCGCTAGAGGAACACAGTAGGGAGTACAAGAAGGATTGTTTTCTCTCTCTCTTCTTACACAGACCTCTCCCCCAACTATACTCTATATCCGAAGGAACAAGAGTTATATATGCCTATTTTCTCTCCAGCTTCTTCTAGAGGAAGCTAAGTAATTACCAAGAAAAACAATACTCTATTGTCTCCTCTAAGAGCTACATACTTCTCAGTTACCAAGACAGAAACGTATTCTTCCTTTTTTTAGACATAGAGCCCAACTTGGTTTATAAAACCAATTATATATGTCCACCATGAGGAGGGAACTCCAACGGTTATGTTCACAAATTCCTATGAATCTTTGTTTCTCAATTTCATAGGCTATGGAATTTTCAGTTGGTATTTTTTATTTTCTTTTTTTATTTATCCTTGTACTAGAATAGTAAAACTAAGATCATCATTTAATGCATGCCTCTTGTGGGAGCTCTGCATTTATGTACATGCTCTGGCTAGATTTGGTTTCCATGGCTCCATCTACAGTAGTGCAGCATGCAGCTTGTGGATTACTGACGATGAGAACCTTCTTGGTTTCGAATTTGAAGTGCGCAGAGAAAAAATTTCTCCTTTTGAAAATGAATACAATAAATATAATGTACTGAAATTTTTATTGATTACACAATCATTTATAATGACTTCAAGAACAAGTTCAAGAGTAAACACAAGAGGTGTAAGAATTCACTAAATAGCAAATTTTTATTCCTATAACAAATTTATGTACATGGTATTCACCAAAATTTTCAGGCTTCGGTATAAGAATTCACTAAATAGCATGCCATCCTATATTCTTATTCGTCTGTCCAACAAACACGTGGCGCACTTGTCTTATGTAAAAATTGAGATGTACTTTTAATATGATATTGGATTTTTTTGCTAATTTTGTGTGTGATGATTTATATCCGCTTAAATTTTTTAGAAAATGTTTATTTATTACAAATTTTTAGACTTCATTTCTCATTCTAACAATTTTTTAAAAACATTGACCATTTCAACTTTAAAAAATAATAATTTGTGTTAATTCCAACAAAACTCATAACAACCTATAATATTTCAATATTCATTCTACCCTCACCCATTAAAACATATTTAGAGAAAGAAAATAGAAGAGAGAGAAGACATGACCGACACCTCACCGGCTCTAGTCACCGCCGACCGAACTCCAGTCACTGGAATCTCGCCAGAATCTGGAATCAAGTTTATTAACCCTAATAAATTCTCATTGAACTCATAAAGCTCATTTCTATTGCCACAACCAACTTTACTACCACCCTAATAAACTCTCACTAAACCCCTAAACCACATTCTTATTGTCACAACCAACTTTACTACCTCCTAATAAACTCTCACTGAACCTCTAAACCACATTCCTATTGTCACAACCAACTTTACTATCTCTTAATAAACTCCCACTAAACCCCTAAAATGTATTCTTATTACGCAGCCAACTTTACTACCCCCTAATAAACTCTCACTTAACCCTTAAACCACATTCCTATTGCACAACCAATTTTACTACCCCTAATAAACTCCCACTGCCATTCCCAATTATCAAAAAATGAGAGAGAGATAGAGAAATGACAACGAGGAAGAAATCCAGAAGAAGTGCAAGATTACATGCTTCACTCTTATAGTTGACGCACTTAAGTAGATCATATCCTTCGTCTCCGAATTCGATGATTCCGGCCACGACAGCACCATCGATGTTGTCCTTGAGTAGCTTCAGCTCCAGCCCCGTAATTTCTTGTCCTCTTCCTCCTCCTTCATCAACTTCTGATATGTCCTCTTCAAAGGCAGAGCATGTAGATCCGAGTTTAGAGGACAAGGCCAAACCTCGCCCAACGACTATATGAGGCAGAAGGCAAGCCTCGTTGAGCGCAACACATAGATGGTGATGAAATGATCAATGACGGAGCCTAGATTGGCAGAGGAAGAGATGTGGCAGATGTTGATGATTGCGAGGGGTTCACGAAGGCGTGGAAGTCCTACATGGTCACGGAGTAAAGAGATAGACATGGAGGAGGCTGGTGCAGTGGGTAGAGACAAGGACGAGGTCGTCGGAGATGGTTGATTCGGCGGTGACGAACCTGGTTGAGGCGGTGGGGTTGAGAGAGAGAGAGTTATGAAATCAGAGAAAAGGAGAAGAGAAGAGGAGACAGAGGTTGTTAAATAGAGAATGAGGGTATAATAGTAATTTGCCAGTGGAAAGTTGGAATGGGCACTGTCAAACTTTTTTAGACCTAGTTGACATTTTTTTTCTTCTGATTTTATAGTGACTGGTCACTACCCCTAGATTTTCATTCACTGACGTGAAAGTTGTAAGCTTAGTAACATTCAAGAAGTTGTATTATTTATCTGATAAAAATTAGTTGAAAAAAGTGAAATGTATGATCAATCCCATTTGATACAAATTATGGAGCTTAGTCATTTCAATGCCTATTTGCACAAATCTGAACAAAAAGACAATATTATCCTTGATAAATATAAAACACTCCCTCACCTCTTACATCTGACTGCCATGATCTGCAAAACCTCTCTCTCTGACCAAATCTCCACCTCCACCAAATTGAGGCTGGAGTCTCGTCTTCAATCACCATCAGGAAAAGGATCAATGCGCCTTCGCGTAGCCTCTAGAACCTACGCTAGGAGTACGACTCCGTAGTAGTAGACGACGTCTTTGCTGCGGCTAAATAGCTCACTGAGCCTCTATCTCCGTCGTCGATGTTCGCTGTCTGATCGAACGATTTGATTCTGGTGGAGATGTCGCTGGAGGAGGGCGCCGCTCTCAAGGAATAGAGGAGGTACGGTTTCAAATTCCTTTTAGTTTTGGAGGTTAGTAATGTATTATTAGGGGCCAGTAAACAAGTTTTTAGGGGTAGTAACCCGATTATTAGAGTCTAACCATGTTGTCTCAGCACTACCATGAGCAAGGGTCCTATATTCAAACTCGACACTTGAGCGAGCAATAGTAGGTTGGTTTTTGGAGCACTATGAGACAAGGGCGATGCTAAGGTATATGAGATAGCTCGAGGTAGAGCGTCGAGATCCTAGGAAATTAATCCAATCAACATCTGAGTAAGCTGAAAGATGGACAAGTTGATGTTGTGGACTGAAAGAGAGATCATGGCTAAGTGTGTCTTTGACATAGTGGAGAATGCATGTGTCAACAATGAGATGTAGCCACGAGGTTAATGCATGAATTGTTTCACAGAATTAATTGTAAAAGCAATGTCATGTCGGGTTATGGTAAGGTACCGTAATGACCCAACCATCTCGTGAAAGACAGTTGATGATGTAGGAAGAGATTTCAACTGAAATCAGCAAAGAATCTCGAATAGAAAGAAGTGGCGTCACATTAAGAAAAATGATTTGAATATCAAAAATTAAGATTCTAGCCGAAATCAACAAATAATCTAAAAAAACGGTGTCATATTAAGAAGAATGATTTGAATATCAGAAATTGGTATTCAAATAGACTTCTTAATGATGAAACTAATCATAAGTTACTATTTTAAATATATTGGGATTCTCGAGTGAAAGATTATTAGTCGGATTGGAACGGATGTTTAGAACGCATGATACCTTTCTGGAATGAGAACGACGATATCTACAAGACTTACTTTAGTGAGCCCTGATAGATTTAGGCTGAAAGATATCGTTTTGATATTATGTGATCTAGTATTGAGTGAGCATACTAAGACAATGAATAGTAGGAAACAACAAAAGCTTTAAGGTAAGTAAATAGTAAAACACTTCACTATTTTATTGGTTTAGAGGTCAAGCCTCATTCGACTGGACTACATATCAATCAGCTGACGTATGCTCATGATATTTTAGAGAAGCAAGGTCTTTTACTTAGTCAACTTGTGAGCATTCCAATGTCTACTAAGGTTGTTCTTAATGAAATTGATGGAGAGCTTCTTCATAATCCAACTAACGCAGCGGAAAATTTCGAGGGGCTAACAAGCGTTAACCCCTAAATATAATGGAGTGTTTATAAGTATAAACTCATAGGTGATACCTGAAATTAATCAAAAAATTATCTTACAACATAGAGATATCTTTATGTACGCCTTAACACGATAAATTTTACAAAAGATATTGAATGAGAAGCGTGGATTATAAAAAGGGGCCCATTATAAAATAAGGAGTGTGAATTTCAACCGCTTAATTATCACTTTATGCATTTTCTTAAAATCCTAAAAGAATCGCAAAGAATGACTAGCCAAATTATAGCATTAAAAAAAATGTTCTAGCCTATTCACTAACTGGCTACGTGTTTGTGGTTTGGATTTTGATGATTCCCAAACCATAGAGTTTCTGATTCCCTTTAAGAAGATACTAGTTATAAGGTCATGGATTGAGATTCCTTATTAGATAAGCATCAATTTTAAAACAAAAATGACTACATAAGAAAAAATAATTATTGCGCTAACCCTAAACTTTATTCAATAAGCATCATGACCCAAGTTTTGTTCTAGTTTTTAGATCGGGGGTGGTGGACTCATCACCTTTGATTGCATTTATTATCACTTGTAAGGGTCGAGTCCACTGAACTATTTCGTTATAAATTGTTGAGAGGCCGCTATACCAGCTAGACTAGGTGTCCTGTCTCTCATTAGAAGATGGATGTACTTTTGATTATTAGGGATCTAACATTAGCTAGTTTTTTTGTAGTCATAGAGAATAATTCTTTCTGTCAGTCGATTAAGGTGGTTATTCTTTGTACTGTTCGTTGAGTAATAAACAGAGTTGACAAAACGATTCAAAAAAAATTATTGGATTAGCAGTTAACAAATTCTCTTGCTTTTCTTTAGATTAGGTGAGGTTGTTTCAAGCCTTAATTAATGAAATTGCATATTACATTAGGGATGTAGAGCCTCGATTCCATATTACAATAAAGAGAATTTGTTGAAATAGTAACATGACTATCCAGTGTTTCCAACAAATGGACGTACCTAAGCGGAACCGTGGACGAGCAAACCTATTCACGAACATACTGTATTGGCCATTAGCTAGCGGAAAAGTCTTAGGAGAACACTCAAATTATGCTACGTGCTGGAAACTGAACTTGAAAACGTTGCAGCAAATGCAGCCTCAGGAAAAGAACCACTGCACTGGTGAATTGCGTTGTGGTAGCAAGACACGTACGTCCTGTGCAAAAGAACCACTGCACTGGTGAATTGCGTTGTGGTAGCAAGACACGTACGTCCTGTGCGTCTCTCCCTACGAGTCATATGACTCATCACTGTGAACCGTGGACGTGGAGCTAGCTCTACTGCATGCCTCCGAGTAGCAAACACTATATAAGTCCCTCCAAGGCATGCAACTTCCACACTCAGAAACCAACATTCATTCTACATCCTTCAACAAACTTCAATCAAAGCCTGCTCAAATATTACCTTGAATCTACAATGGCCGCAACCACTGTTATGCAATCAGTCCTTGGAAGCTCCGTGGCTTACGGAGCTGCCGGCAAGAACAGATCACTGATCAACGTACGGAGTTCTGTTCCTGCTAGCTATGCAGCATCAAGTCATCTCCGTGTGTGCTCTACGGTCGAGGTAGTTACGATGATCCTTCTTTTCTATGCATAATGTTTATCTGATAGTCGTAATGCCTAGATTGTCCTATAATGCCTTTGATTGTCCTAACTATATGCGTACTTCATTTTCAGCGTCGTCAAAAGAAGCCACCAACAACTGTAACAACAGCCTCAAGGGATCCACAGCCAGCTCCTTCACCTTCACCTCCTCCCCCTTCTACCAAGTTTTCAGACGTCTTTGCATTCAGTGGACCAGCACCGGAGAGAATTAACGGCAGGCTGGCAATGGTGGGTTTCGTTGCCGCTCTGGCTGTCGAACTATCAAAGGGGCAAGATGTGTTTACTCAGATATCCAACGGCCCCGGAGTACCATTGTTCATCGTCACTAGTGTTCTGCTATCAGTGGCATCGTTGGTCCCTCTATTGAAGGGAGTGACCGTGGAGTCGAAATCCGACGGGATCATGACCTCAGATGCAGAGCTCTGGAATGGAAGGTTGGCCATGTTGGGTCTTGTAGCTTTGGCCTTCACCGAGTACGTGACCGGCACTGCCCTAGTGTAAAGAACCGTCTCATTTGCTCATTACATTTCACATGCCGGATGCTAGCTTAGCCTTCTAAGCGCTCCCCTCATATGTCGGTGGAATCCTAGTGTGGATCGGTTTCATTACTCGTTACAATACATAGGGTGTTCCATAGCTTTATACCACACACCCTGTAAATTCATATGTAATAACGCATGTGCTATGTTTATAAACTTTCAATATACTAATAATTCATGTAAAGGATTTGTGATTTATTTTGGTTTAATCTGCCTTCGGTTCTTTCGTTCAGTTGACCCAGTTCTCATTCTATTCTTGTTATAAAACAAGAAAGTATAGGATTTTGACAAAAAAGAAAAAAAAACATACCCTACGTACATTTAACGGTGAAAACAAGGTGAAAACACAATGTGTGAAATGAACCGGTCCCGTGCACCGCTGCACCGAATAATTTTCGATAAAACAAAGCTAATTCAAAACGGACTCCAGCTCATTCTAATTTTTCAACTAAATTAAGCAGTCTTTGGAGACGGAAGGAGATCTGAATCTAGAAAATGCAATTACAGGGCTTCACATCCACCTCTTCCTCATAAGGAAAGGAGAAATGGGGAAGCATATCCAACCAGCCAAAAGCTGTCTTTTCTTGTTTCAGAAAACATTTGAAAAATGAGCAAAAATTAAGTCCCACAAGCAATAACATGAGGTAACATATTTCTCTTGGTAAGGAATAAACTGAATGCAAGTGGGCAATATCAATCTCGACTTAGTTTTCACAGCAAAGTAAAGACTTGATAATCACTCTATTTTTATTTCCTGTAGATTGATAACATGACAAAAACTCTAGCTAAATACAACAGAAAGAACTGCTGGCCAAATACTTAAGATATATCCTATAGGAAAATTTGCACTAGAAACAGTAAATATGTGTGTTTTGGTTTTAAACAAGAATGCAGGCATTGGAGATCTTGAAGGTGAGTTCTGTGTTGAGTAATCATTACATGGTACCAGCTCTCGTACCTGCCCAACGTCAATGCAGGATGCATTAGCCATTGGAAGACCAGTTGCTCTGCTCCTATCTTCCACTCATCAGTGATGGCGCTGTTCATTCTCCCAAGAATTTTTTGCAGCTTCACCAGAATCGCCATTGCCATCCTTCTGCTTTGCAAAGAAAGGATCCCATTCATGAGGCCCGACCTCATGCCGTCCCTCCTCCAGCAAAGCATACTTCCAACTAATTTCCTCAATAAAGTTATCATCTGTACGGCCTTCAACAATGTCCCTCCTTGCCTTAGTAACCTTGTCGATTATTGCTTGTACAGAAACATCAAATGCATCTTTGAAAATCTCCAACTTCGATCGGGGATCAGCATATATTAGCCTTGGAATAAGGTTTATAACTTCCTCCCTCATGGCTTTTACCTTCTCGGGGGGCATTTGACTAAGCCTTTCCTCTATGCTAATATTCTTCTTGCGAATGTCATTCTCTGGGATGAACACTGAATATGTTGTATAATCTCTTGGAAGATGCCAAGTATACTGCGCATATGCTGACCCCGGATGGAAGAAAACAGGTATGCAACCAGCCAACATCGAATCAAAAGCAGATCTTCTTGTGTATGAATCACCCTGAGGTTGCAGGCAGAAAAGGGAGCTCTGAAACATCTGCATGATACTGCTTGGTGAATGACACTTGCTTTCACCAAAATCGCACTCCAACAGCTTACCAACCCTTGAGCTCTTGCATTGATCAATAATCTGCCCTCTAATCGACTTGGCATTGCCAGGACGTGGGGCACCAGCAAACGAGAAGAGCCATTTACGCTCCAACTTTCTCATGCGATCCTGCCAAATTAATACATCAGCATCTTTTGCTGGATGGAAGTATGTGGGATATGGAATACCAAAATCATTAGCATTCCATGGGCTTGATTCCACCACGAGCATTGACATGTTTTTAGCAGCCGGCAAAAAGAGAAGCTTATTACCCCAATCCTCTTCATTTTCCGTAAGCCTCCTGAAATCCCATGTAATCCTGCCTGCAACAAGAAAATGATCTTTGCCACCCATAACGCGCCATTCTGGCCTCTTCATAAGCCAATCGACCAGATCCAGTGAAGCCGCATCCCTCCTTGATATATTGAACCCCCAAAGGTACCGTGCAATGTCAAACCCCGCATAAAAAGGAACAAACACAGCCGCAGCAAGAGATGAATCATTCGTCAAGCACTCATACTGCTTCATCCGATTGGTAAATATAACATCCACAGCAAACTGGTTCGTTGCATACCAGCTAGTATTCTCAAACACCCCCTCCACATTCTCAAGCGGAGGACCAAGCCCGGCATTGGTTGTGAACTTACACATATTCGTCCACAGGCTCAGACTCCTACACTCCTTGAGCATATCCTCATTGAACCTCGGTGGAAGGTCATGAACATAAATGTACCTCCCACCACACGGATCACTCTTATTCTCCACCGTCCTCAACGCCCTCATAAACGGATACTTGTCCTCCAAAAAGGGCCCAATTTTACGAGTAACAGGTACGGGGTTTGGTTCACCATCAGGAATACTCTTCGGTTCATTGTCTACATTGGGCTGCGAATCCGAATACATAGGACCAGCCTCTAGTTTACCGGATTGATCCACAGCAGTACTAGTACCAAGCACAATGAAATGAAAATACAATAGAAGCATCCAGAAGAAAATTGACAACGACGCCAACAAACAAATCCTGGTCTTCTGATTCTTCCCCGTCCCCCTCTCCATTTGCTCCGACGGGGAATTCGTCGGCGACCGCCGCCTCATTTCACTCCAAAAATCCCAACCCAAAACCAAATCAACCGCTCACAACAACACCATTCTTTCACAAACTCCGCAATGAAAAGACAAACAGAAATCCCAAATCGACAGCAGAATCACTTAAACAATGAGCTCAGCAAAACAGAATGACACTCACA
Organism: Comarum palustre; assembly: GCA_951800085.1. NCBI lineage: Eukaryota > Viridiplantae > Streptophyta > Magnoliopsida > Rosales > Rosaceae > Comarum > Comarum palustre. The sequence goes on along the minus strand of OX637579.1, from coordinate 15,638,446 downwards.
GCCCAGTAGTGCAGACAGTGATGCAGAAGGCCGAAGAAACCGGAGATTGACGACCGGAGGCGAAGTGGGCGGGTTTGATCTGTGAGGGATTGTTGAAAGCAACAGACTTTAGAGGAAGGCAATGGCAATATGGTAAATTGACGGGAGAGAAGGAGAGGACTCACACTGAGGGTTTGGTTTGCTGAGGAAAGATCGAAACTTTAGGCTGAAATGGTGCTGCTGGGTTTTTAGAGAGGTAATAACATGGCAAATGCGAGCGAAGAGGGGGGGTATTATAGTGGCGGTGCACGTTAGCTTTGTCGGTAGCTAGTAGGATTTCGCCGCGTGGTGAGAGGTGATGTCACTATATAAAGAAAAAGCAATATTATGGTTTTTTTTAACTTTTAAGGTGGAAAAGGAAAATTTACAACTTTTTTTTCTCATAGGAGAAGAAAAAGGTTGTCTTCTATTTTGACGATATGACCAAAAATTAACATGCCATATTAATATTTCTCAAATGAGGTAATCAAAGTGTGGATTGATGAGTCATATGACACACCTATGAGAATTAATAGGAACACTATATCAAAGTAGGTATATCATATAATAAAAGAGAAATTAAGATGCACATAAAAATGTAAGAAAAAGGTATAAAATGATTGAGGGAAGCTATTAACCTCTTTCCAAAATAATTCTATTATCATTTGACCTAATTTATGTTCAATATCATTGTCATTTGACTTGATTTATAATGAGTTAAAAGGGTATTACTAAGTTTAATACAAAAAATGGGATACTAAGAACAATGTCTTGAGTCTTGAGACTTGGAATTAGAAGGATGTGACACATGCACCACTTTTCAGACGGCGGTCTCCGACGGAGCAGGATCCCTTAACTTTGGCATGGCCCAACTATTAAGCTATATTAAGATTCGCTTATCAAAGCAATCCTACTAATCACTTTAGTAATAAATCAGTAAGTAAAAAGTGAAAAACACGTTTTACTGTCTTAAAACTCTCACAAGTTTAAGTTCATTTTGGAATATAGAATCAATCATAGACTTCCCTTGGTTGGATAAATTGGGTGCCACCATCTACTTTTCTATGTAAAGCACCAACATTATGAGTTTATGACTATGATCATCATGATACGCACAACTAATCTGCCTCTATCAACATTACTTTTTGGGTAGAGGATTTCTAATCGGAAACATACGTTCAGTCTTTCTTCTTCTTTTTTATAGATTTGCAAATTGGAATATTGATGGATAGAATTTGCAATTGGAATATTGATGGATGAAATTTTGAATTATGAGAACTTTACCATAATTAAATAGAGAAGAGTACATACTCCGTTACAACTATATGAAATAATTTATAATATTACTCTTTAGTTGTGTATAAGCTCAATGAGATAATCGGACGTCATCTTCCACCGTTAGAAAAGGAGTAATAACTAAAGTGTCGTTTTAGTAGCAAAATGCTTGTAACTTTAAACTTACAGAATTTTATACCAATTGAGTGAGAAAAAAAACAAACCTCGGTATTTCAAAATTACCAAGTACAAGTTGAACAACAAACAGAATTCTGAAAGAAGTTCAGCATTATACTTTATTGCATGCTCATCACCGAAACTTTGATAGGTTTAAACAATGTCTACTAGTTACCTATTGGAGACTAACTAAAAACATAAATTGCTATCAGGCCACCATGTTCCCTCAAAACCAAAAGCTTTCTTAATCTGCAACAAGGACTCGTCATACAATGACCTGCACATTTTTCACATCAGAACACAAAGAAAAAGACTAGTGGTGAAGTGACAATGTATGCTTCATATACAAATAGTATTTCTCCATCGTCGTTTTTATATAAGAACTCGCATTAGTATCAACCATGTGGCAGAGTTGGGAAGCATAGTTTTAATGTGCAGGCCAAACAGAGTGGGCAACAACTAATGCACTAGTCCGCTTTGTATCCTACAATTGCGTTGTGATGGATTCATGACCCTTTCTACATGCACCGATTACATTACAAAATCATTCGATCGTTCTCTAATTTCAAACTGCATAGATCTTAAAGATGTAGACTCTTTCTTCTTTCTCCACTTCTTGCTTGTTCTTAAAGACTTACTCAACTTGATGTCTCTGAAGACCAAGTGAACTCCAGGATCTTTCATTTTGGCACAGCTCCCATGCAATAGGGAATTGTTGGCACCCTGAACATTGTTGTTTATGTAGATGTTGATGCAACAACAATGATGCGTGGGTGACTCAGGTTTGGCGCCGGAATGTATGACGGATGCTGCCCCGGTGTTCTTCCCTTCTAAGTTGATACGCTCAAAGGATCATGCCCATAGTAGTCTGAGAGATTTGCCGACTGAGACTTCCTTCAAGTTTGAGACAATGCTGCCCCTGTAGGAGTTCTTTCCTTCTAATTCATGCTTATGGATTCCTTACTTCCGTAATGAGCTTGGTATTTACACATTTCACTTTGCAAGGAAAGCCAATATTCTCATTCAAAAGACTAGATTCAAAGTCATGTTGAATCCAATTTGGAATCTCAAGAAACGAATCATGTATTACTTTCTGTTCCTATATTGGACTACTGTAAATACTGCAGTCTATTGGTGTTTGGTAATGTGGGCTTGCATTTTTGGCTACATCAGTTTAAAGTATTGGTGCTATTTTGCCAGTTCGTCCAAGATAAAATTCGGGTGCTGGCTTGTAGCCTTTTAATGCTGCGAGATTGATTCTAGTTCATGAAAAAAACACATCTTTACTAATGTAGAGAAAAAAGGTAAGATACATGGAATTCCCATTCCCCTCAACTCAAGGCTTATGAACAATCAGCCAAAATGAAAACAAAAATCCATGCTATCTTGAAATAACAAATGGTTGAAATTCAGTCAAATGTTACGGATATGAAACTGTTAAATACTAACTCCATATCCTTTATTGTTTCCTACAATTTTTCAACAGAAGGCAACCCTCTCCGAGAACCTGCCAGACCAAGGATAATATGACATCAAAGTGGGCAAGTTTTGGTAGAGAATTGAGACAGAGATTGATGAAGTTTTACAAAATCCCAAACCTGATTTGACGATTCCAAGTGGAGTAGCACTCCTGGACTAAAAGCATTTCAGAATTTGAGAGCCTGAGAAACTCATGGATAAGAATCTGGAGAAACTTTTTCACTGACTGTAGAACCAAAGTTCGGTCCACCCTTCCGATATTGGATAAGAAACTCAATAGGGTAACCCTTGATCTTATGGGGTAGAATTCCAAGATCATTGAAAGTCAAGGCTACAGAGAAAACAACAAAATTGAGGAAAATGAGAATATCAACAGTAAACAATAAAAGAAATGACAAAACTATGGGAAAGGAACACCAAACCTCATCCAAATATCTATCTTACCATTTTCTGAGACAACTGTATCTGAAGCTTGGGCAGGATTTGATCTAGGTTGAAGATTTCAGGATTTGGCAATGGAAACGGAACTTGTTTAAGCAGTATTTCTCGAGGCATTGAAATTGCCTGCAACATCAAAACATCGTTAGTTGAGGTGAAATAATTGGGAAGAATGAAGACAATGGATGTATGCACCGTTCTGAAAATTTTCTCACAAATTAAGACACCTGAAGGTCCTGTATATTCTGATTTGCAGTAAAGGGAGAATGCTAAATATATTTTCATGATTTTGGCAACCTCAAAATCCTCAAAGGTCAATGGAAAAGGTACTTTTGGGTATACAATACAGATTTCCTCTCATGGCAACTCGACATATTATTTGGTTATTGTGTTTAAGTTAGCAATAATAATTGTACGGTATTCCATTTCTAAGAAAAGTCATAATGAACTCTCAAAGTAACTACTGCATCCATTACATAACATTAAAAACTAGATACAACTGCCAACATGAAAGAGCATCAAGAGCGTTGCACTGTTACCTTTGCAATGGGAATTGGAAACTTCACGTAGTGAGGCCATTCCCGGATCATATCAAACATAAGCTCTGCCTGCATTACTCAGGGACCTCAGTAAAAGTAATTTTCACACACACAACAACTTCAGAAAAATAGATGATAATTACCAATTGATGTACTGTATAGACATCAGGCCCACCAAGTTCATAAACTTTTCCCATGCTGGTGCCATCATCTTGCAGGGCCGAAACAATTGCACCAGCAACATCAGCAACATACACAGGTTGGATTCTACAGGGCGCAGGTATTACAAGAAAAGTATTTAAATGAGGGTCAGAAAAGAGCATACACTTTATAAAGCTGTTTCACTATCCTAAGTAAAACTTGTAATTTATACATGTAAGACATAATTGGTAGACACATCCCCTACAAGTGGAAGAAAGCCATATTTTTTTGAAACTTGAGCCCATCGATTCATGATTCGATCCTCTGTACCAATCATCACAGCAGGTCTCATAACAGTGGCCTATTGAAGATAAGAGGGTTGTCAAAAGATATGCACCTGAAATAAACATGCCAGATATAGAGATCTAAATACATTATCCTACCTCTGGTAATGCACTTAAAACAGCACCCTCTGCAGCAGCTTTAGCCTTTAGATATCTGGATTCTGATGAAGGAGATGCTCCTAAGCAAGAAACTTGAATAAATCTCATGATACCCCCATGCTCTTAGGAAAGCTGCACACATTTGAAAGATTAACTGCTATAAGTAAAACAAGAAAAAGATCAGCAAATGAAGTGCTATGAAATGAAAGAGTGAGTGGATGATACAAATGCAGCTAATGAAAGATCATGGTAAGAAATAACAAACATTCAACATAGAGAGTACACGAATAAAAATCATATCTTTAAGTGCAACTATCTCTGTGTTGCAATATTAAATTTATTCTATACTTTTTAGCCAATGATAATGGTATAATGTCCGTATACAAGAAAAGGTCAGAGCATACTTTTGTAAAACTCATTCTCTAAGATAAATAGATGACTAAGCAGAAAAGCAGAGGCAAGAGAGTCACTGTAGGATACCAACCATTGCGAGTTGTTCAGCCATGGAATGATTCACTTCCTCAAAGCAAAAGTTTCTTGTCTCATACTCTTTCCCTGCAAAACTACAGTGTGATTTTCCTAATTGAGTCTAAGATTTAGAATCTATAATATATAACTCAGGAGTAAGCATTTATACCAATAAGATTGATAACCACATTAGCTTTCGCCATTACTGCCTTAATTGAACTTTCATCTCTTGGATTGTATTTCATTGGTACTATCTGAGTAAGTGAATTTTAACATGTTTAGAGACATAAAAGATCATAATAACAACATACTAAAGTATATATATATATATATATATATATATATATATCAGCCCCCCTTCCTCTAAGGGATCCTTTTTATTGATATATATGAGGGATCGGGGTTTACACCAACTTTTTGATCCCAAAATCACATCTTCACCGTTCAATACGTAGTTCTATATGAGTATATCACTTATTCAAATTTTCATTCAAATTGGTAATCGTTAAGGTGCTCAATACTATAAATTCAAAGTTAAAGCATGAACGGTTCAGGTTTGGCAGATTTGATCCGTCAATTGATTTCAGTTAGTTCGAAGCCTTAACGATCACCAAATTAGATGAAATTTTGCAGAGATAATCTACATATATGCATCTAAATATTGAACGGTAGAGATGTTGATATGTAATCAAAAAGTTAGTGTAAACCCTGATCCCTCATATATGTCAAAAAAAAGGGATCCCTTAGTGGAAGGGCCCTATATATATAAAGTTGGTGTAAACCCTGATCCCTCATATATGTCAAAAAAAAGATCCCTTAGTGGAAGGGTCCTATATATATATATAGGACCCTTCCACTAAGGATGTCCGCACCAAAGGGTTTGGTGCGGATGTGTGATTTTGCCCCGCTTTTTGATCTTAGTTTCAAATCTTAACTGTTCAATATCTAGATATATATGTATAGATCATAGACATAGGCAGTATTAGCCCCCTAGGCATTAGCCGAGCTAACATAAACCCTCAAAAACAACCCTATAATTGCCCCTACTCCAATAATAAATAGAGTTAAATATTGTTTAGTCCCTATATTTTTGTTCTCTCAATATTTTAGTCTCTGTTCTTTCAATTTCACCTGTTTAATCCTCGTACTCTTAATTTTCAACCAATAGGTCCATTCCATCAAAACTTTCGTCTTGGTTGTCGTTAAGTTGCTGACGTGTCAATTGTTTCACATTGAAATGTCCGTTTTACTCTCAGTAATTTTTATTTTGTTTCTTCAATTCTATCTTTGTTTTTATTTTTTCTCTTTTCCTATGTTCATCTCCATCTCCTTCTTTCATAGGTAACTATAGTACTTGTTTATATGAACAAGATATAGTTAATCACTATCAAAAAATCCACCCCATTGCAAAAAGTAGAAAAAACAAACCCAGAAACCCATCTTCCCTTTCCCTATTCATCACTGCCTTCAACTCTGAAAATTGAAAACTAGGGCAAGTCCGATACGACGTGATGGAGCTTGCAACAAGTCCCCACCTAGTTTCTCTCATGTTCATACACAAGCTCATAATCTCTACCAACCTTGTAGCCAAAAAACAAAAAAATACTTGCAGATAACCCAAGTTACTAACTTAAATTCACTAATTCTGTTAAAAGCACATAAGAAATCAATAAATTAATGGTGAGTGGAAGTAATTAATAAATAGCTTCTCAAACAAAAATGAATAAAGATCTTCAAACCAAGAGGATAGCCTCCATTGCTAGACCAAAAACCAGACTCACATACCAGTCAACTGTTGAAATTCCTATTCACGTCGAGAAACAACCCAACGACATCATCTTCCGAGTACGCATTTCCGGCATTGGTCACCGCAACATGTCGCCGGAACTCCGATTTGTCCATGTGGTTGGCGCAACCCATTCCGTTCTTCAGAAACCATAGCTTGCTTCGAGGTTGTTTCGTTCGGCGAGTTACCAGCAAAGATGTAAGACACAAAGGAAGAGAATCACAAAACTAGATTTGATTGAAGCGAAGGAGATGATGTCTGCGAGATTAGCCGTTTGCGGCAGCTGGGTGTTGTCAGACAAGTGAAACAACATACAGGAGTATGTGAGTGACCAAAGCAGAAACACCAAATTCGAGTTTTCTTCAGATCTTTGGATGTAGGATTTAGGAAGAGACTCGATGGATTATGAAGTAACTGAGGGTAAAACAGATATTTCAGTGTGAAACAATTGACACGTCAGCAACATAACGGCAAGATAAACTGAAGTTTGACGGAATGGACCTATTGGTTAAAAATTAGGAGTACGAGGACTAAACAGGTGAATATAGAAGAACAGGTGAATATAGAAGAACGGGGACTGAGTAAGTAAAAATATAGGGACTAAACAGTATTTAATTCTAATAAATATGTGGACTGATACCTACATGATTCTGTTAGAGTTTTGCACTTGAGGGTTTATAGTAAAAATAATAGGTCTTGTTTCCCACAGAAAGCAAGCATGAACAAAAATGTTAACTGCATGCACTAACAAACTAGAACCTAAATTTTACTAGTTTTATGCAGAGGAATATATTTTCAGTTAGTTTATCTATAGTTTATCTTAATTAGTCCTCCAATTACATAGTTCTTAAATTTTGGCTCTACTAGATCTTTACACATAAATATTTTCCCCTGCATTGTAAATATTCTGCCTCCGCCATTGTCTCTGAAAATTGCATAACTTCATCTAAGAAAACTGCTCCACTAAGCAGCATAAAGGAAGAGCTCCACAACAATAAAACGAGTTCCACAACATGAATTCTTCTTACCAACTAAGAAAATGTGTAAAACCTATCCTGCACTAATCAGCTCATTTCAGCTCCAAATGTGTAAAAAACAGTTCGAACATTTTCCTACAAATTCTCAGGAAACGAACACCAATTGGACATTTCTCTTCACTTGCCACAAATTAACGAGATAATACCTAACAGATGATCTTCCACCAGTGCCCTTGCGAACAAGGTGTCCCACTCCCTTGGTGGCGAGGGTAGATCCGTACTTAGGACGCTCGGCTCCATAATCTGCAAAAAGAACCCCAACGAATTTGAGAATCCCGAAGTTGAAAACCTAAAGCTGATGAGGAAATGAGGGATTACGGTGATCGGAGATAGGGTAGATTGACTTGAGCGACGACGATGAGGGGCTCAGCCCAGCGCGCCTCGTAACGGCCTGCATCGTGTGCTCAGCTTCACTTGAAGAAGAAGAAGAAGAAGAAGAAGAAGATGGGGCACAGTGCTACCTTTTCTATTACAGTGGGTATTTGTTACTGGGCCCAATACTGTGTTTTGGGTTTCTATTTTCCAATAGGGTAGATCCGTACTTGTAATTTTCTTTCTTTTTGAACTGAACTGCAAAAAATTTTAAAAAATTCAATTAAAAAGGTATATTAAAATCCGTTATACGACCTACTCTTACGACATTAGTTAACCTAGCTAACGAAGAAGTTACCGCTCATTAAATTATATAAAAAATATTTAATTTTGTAAAGTAAAAGAAAAAAGTTGTTGGAATTGATTCATTTTGTTTATAGAAATTTTGTGATTATTATGTAAGAGTTGTTAAAGATGTTACACAGACCTCTATTAATAGTTTTTATCATACGAGTGATGATTCTCTTAAAGCCTTTGTTCTACATAAAAAAATAATAAAAAAAATAACTGGTTTTTGCCTTCACGGCTCGCCCAGATAATCCTTGTGAACCGTGTTGCTATGTAATCTTCATTTTAACATTAATGGATTAACCGTGTTTCTCCATCTTAGCTTGTAATGCTGCATTAACCTTAATAGAGTTGCATGTAACTTGGTAAAACAAAAACAGGAGGGTTATACAAGGTTGTATAAGTTGCAGTTCAGAGTTCTGATGTAAGTTCATTCAGCACCAAAGATAGCAGAACAAAGGTTGGATACTGTACTCTTGTCCCCAAAATTGTGAAATAAACATTAACCAGTCCCTCAGATCAAAAACGTTACAATCCAGCTTCACCTATTCCCTAACTACATTGACCTACTTCAATCTAATGCCTACAATATTGAACATGATTAGACACAGCTTCTCCCCCAATTTTTGCCTCCTCTGTCTACTTTTATTTATTATCAACCTAACTAACCAGACTTATTTCTGACGAGTACAATGACCATGAAATAGTTCCCCTATTCTTCTTGGGGATGAATTAGCACAATCCCTGTAGATTGGAGACAAGTATCTTCTCATGGGGTTTAGGTTTGATAGCATGACATGCACCTTTTATCTTTCCCACCATTTTTCTTTTGCCCAATGCAGCAGCAGCAGCAGGAAGGAAAGTGACGCCAGCTGCTTCATTTTGTACCATTTGTTCTAGCTGCTGTTGAATCAAAGGTTCCATGGCATGCCATCTGATTCAAAGATCTGATATGCCACTTGACCTTGATGAATACTCAGTTACCAATTTTAGAAACATAGACGATTTATCTTCTAATAGCCGTTGGGGAGTGTCATACTCTGCCACTCGACCTGCACAAACATTGAATATCTCAGGGAATATGCAGAATCAGGTAATGAAGGGTCAATGCAGATGATGTCCACAGACACATGATTGAATAACTTCCTTAACTTTAATATTCAGTCTAGTAACTTAATAATATGCAACTGTACATACCATCACTCAGAACCAATACTAGATCACTGTCAATGACGGTTGGTATACGATGCGCTATAGTGCACACAGTACAGTTCTTAAACTCTGTTCTAATAATTTTCTGGATGAGATTGTCTGTCTGCGTATCAACCGATGCTGTTGCTTCATCAAGCACCAGTATCTTGGCTTGCTTGAGCAATGCCCGGCCCAGAGAAACAAGTTGCCGCTGCCCCACACTCCAATTATCTCCATTTTCTAGCACTGCAATTGCAAGATAACAAATCAACTCAATGAAAATCACACAAAAACCAAGACATTTCAAATTTCTTCCTTTTTTTTGAAGTGAAGTGGGTGCTGTACCTGGTGAGTCAAGCTTGTGCTCTGTTTTACGGATTACCTCTCCAAGCTGAGATTTGTCAAGTGCCTGCACCAAATTGAACGCAATAAATATACAAAGAAAAAAGGTCATAATACAATGACTATCTGTCCATCCAACTGAGTGAATTGATTGATTGGTATGTTGCATTAGAATTAGTACAAAGAAGCACTATAGCATTCTGATCTATGAACATGGTACACAATCATATTAACACTCTCATTTTAAGTAAAGAAGATTACTTCGTTCCAGAGAAAATAGTTATATACTCATTCTGAATTGGAGAGAACAGAATATCAAACAAAAATAATACCTGCCAAACATCATGATCGGAATGCTCTTGAAGTGGATCAAGATTCTGTCTAATAGTTCCTTCGAATAAGGTAGGATCCTGGGGAATGATACTGAGACGGCTACGAAGATCATGAAGACCAAGTGTTGAAATATCTATTTTGTCAATAAGGATCCTCCCACCTGCTGGTTCAATCAGTCGGAATAAGGCCTGGATCAAAGTGGATTTGCCACTTCCAGTGCGGCCAACAATTCCAATCTTCTTTCCGCCAGGAAAAGTGCAAGTTACACCATGAAGCACTACAGGAAGGCTTTCCTTGTAACGAACCTTCAAAGGGAAGAAGGAAGCAGAACTGTTAGCATATTCCAATCCAATATAACGATTTAATGATCTAATGTCTATTAAAACTTAAAGTTTCACCCAACACTGAGCATAACCAAACTTATCACTTGATGCATAGGCACAGGGAAAAACGTATCCCCACTTACTCAAAACACAAGTAATGATAAAAATGAGTTGGCCACACCTTTAAATCATGTAGTTCAATCGTTCCATTCTCTGGCCATCTAGTTGGAGGCCGAGAGTCCTCAATAACTGGTGGAGCTTCACCTGGGATTTGACTGTACTGATAAATCCTTTCTATTGAAATAATTTTGTTCTCAAGCTTGCAGAAGCTAAGTATCCACCGTGATAACCGTGCATTTAGATTCAAGCCATATGTTACAGCAAGACCCGCCATGCCTACATGGAATACCAATCATTTTAAATATCTACTCTTTTAACATTTTCCCATCATGTCAACTAAAAATTTGAGATATGGCATGACTAAAATTTAACATATGTGAACGCCAGATCCAGCTTATACAAAACTTCAGTTTAGTACGAAAGAAAATTAGCATTTTATATACGGCATTGCACACTGAGATGTCCTACCGAGTGAAAAGGCCACTGAATTGAGCAAAAAATAAGATAAGAAAGGATTACTTGCTAGAACAAAATTATGAGCTCTTTGATTCCAATCCGGTTATGAGTAGTCACGCCAGAAAATGTCAACATGAAATAGATAAGGTGTCATACTCTGACTTACACCAACAAGTTTAAAGAACTTTCATCCTTTTCTGTACACAGAAACAGAAGTGTACATATAATCACCACTTACCCTCAACATGTTTTTACCAGACTCAGTTCCTCATGATAACATAGAGATAACTTTAAGCAATAGAAAACATGAACTTACTTGGATCAATGGTTCCATGTGGAAAGCTCACAAGTAAAAGCATGCAGAAAGCAAATACAAATGTCGAGAGTAATTCCATCCGTAGGCAGAGCCATTCAATAGCAGCAATACTGCAGAAGAATGGGCGAGCAAAACAATCAAGGAAATACAGATTCCTCTTCATAAACCTTTTTTCCTGTCCAAATCCTCTTATTGTGGCCGCCCCCGCAATTGACTCACCGAAAAGATGGATAATTGGAGATTTCTGAATGCTAACAATTCGGACTAATTCCCTTGACGACGCCATGTAGTATTTCTGCATCAAGGAACGCTAACACTCAGGTGCAATATTCAACAATTCTTCAGCTAGAAATGGATAACATTGCACGACACCTTTATTTTATTTTATTTTATTCAAAACACGAAATATTGTTCTTAAAGTGAAATAAATTTAATTACCTGCATCCACAAACAAGCAATGGCCATAGGAATAACAAGAAGCAAAACTTGCCAGGTAACTTTTGTCATGACACCAACAATGCCTATAAGCTGTATTGTTGTTGAAGCGAATCCACCAAGTCTAAAAGGAATATCAAGATCCACCACACTTTGATCAATGGACACCTATAGATTATAAAATGATTAATGAAATTAGATATGCCAGTGAAAGAAGTTTGTGTAATTCATATTTGTGACAAACTTAAATTCAAGATAAATAAGAAACTTACACGATTCAAGATCCGTCCAGCAGGAGTGGAATCAAAGAAAGACATTGGTGCGCGGAAAACACTCCTAAGCATCCTCAGAAACAATTTATGTGCAGCTTCTAGACCAAAGGTAGCAACCAACACAGCCCTAATAAATATAAACCAAGAGCTCCCAAATGCGAGGGCCATGTAAACCCCAAGAAGGACCATAGCAGTCACTTTAGGCTGATCTCCCTGTGTTTGGGGATTGGCCCAAGCCATCCACCAACTACTAGCAATTTGAAGGAATTGAAATATTGCTTGTGCAATGATTATGAGTGGAATCAGTGATCCTTTATATGCTGCTGCCATATATGACAAGTAAACCTTCATGCTGACTCTTCCTCTTACCCTTTCCTCATCTTGTACAAGCTGCTTCTTTCTTGCACGCTTTGCCTTCTTTTTCTCTTTAATCGTTTTCTGCTCTGAGGCTGATGGACCTTCTTGCACTTCCTTTGCCAAACAATCAACACTGTTGCTTGGTGCACCATGCTTTTTGACAACTCCAACAGAGCCATCTCGACACAAGCTGTGATCTGAGTCTGATGAATAATTGGGAATATCCAAAGCTTCAATTGCTTCATTGTGAGCTGAGACTAGTGTCCTAAAATCAGTTCCCGCCTGCAAAAGATCATCATATTTTCCTGCTTGTATGATGCGCCCTTCTTTAAGAACCTACAGATATTGAAATGAAAGTTAGAAGACACTTCTCATACATTATCTAAAAACAGATTTAGGAAGAATGAGGTACCCCGAAAAAGAAATAGAAAACATGGGTCCCCAACCAACCAGTGAGATAATACCACCATTTCAGCAGACATGTATGAAATACCTTAAGAACTGAACTCAACAGATGCTACTAGAATAAATTATACACAAAAACTGCAGAGTGAAGATGGCAATGTTGACCTTTCTTTGCAAAAAGAATATGTTACGAGTTTGAAGACTATACCAGGATTAGATCAGCAGAAGGAAGAAATTCGACTTGATGAGTCACAAAAACAACAGTTTTGTCTTCTAATGCAGTCAATATGTATTCCTGCATTGCCATATTTATAAATTTCAGGCCATAATCCATTAGAAACATGAAATCAATGATACTATGAGAAAGTCTAACCTTAAACAACTCTGATCCAGTGTGTGCATCAACTGCACTGAAGGGGTCGTCAAGTAAATAAATGTCAGCATCTTGATAGAGTGCCCTTGCAAGCTGCACACGTTGCTTCTGGCCACCACTCAAATTTATGCCCCTGTCACCAATTATGGTCTGATCTCCATGTGAGAAAAGTTCCAAATCCCTTTTCAGTGAACAAGCATGGATAACTTTCTTGTACTTTGGTTTCTCCATAGGGCTACCGAAAAGAATATTTTCTTCTATATTACCGGACTGTATCCATGCAGACTGAGAAACATAAGCAGCAGTACCGCATAACATTACCTGAAATGTTACAAAGAGAAACAAGTATTATGAAATATATATATATATATATATATATATATATATATATATGCTTAACGGTCCTACTCAGGCACAAGTTCAAAAAATAAACTTCAGATGCAAAAAAGAGCTTGGGCTTCATTATACCAACTTACTTCACCAGAGATTTTCGGGATCTCCCCTAAGATGCAAGAAAGAAAACTTGATTTTCCAGAACCAACCATTCCACATACAGCCACATGCATCCCTCTTTCCACTTTCATTTGTACTCCTGATAAGGTCGGTCTTGCAGAGGAAGGGTCCCAGTTAAATACACCATCTTTAATTTCTATTGAAGTGCTTGAGATACCCCGTGGCAAGACAACTGTTGCATCTTCCTGTAACTCTTCCTCCTGCAAGAACCCAGAAATACGATCAAGGGAAACTTTTGTCTGAGCCATCATTGATACTAGGTCAGGGAAATTCCTGAGTGGTTCTTGGAGGATCCTAAAAGTGGCGAGAGCAGAAAGAACACTTCCTGCAGTGAGACGATGACCCAAAAATATAGAAGTACCGAAAGTGACAGCTGAAACAAATATAGGAGAGCTCCAGAACATGAATGTGATAAAAGCTTGCGAGTAAAGGGCTTTGCGTAGATACTTAAACTCCACACTACGTATCTCCTCTAACATCAGTCGGTATCTGTCCTCCCAAGCTTGCAACTTGAGAATTCTCATGTTCCGCAGGCACTCAGAAGTCTTCCTCATTCTCTCATCCTTGGCAGTCATCAATTTGTCTTGATAATCTTCTTGTATCTTTGCCAAAGGAACAGTGAGAACAATGGAGATAATTGTGGCAATCAATGTAGCAACAGAAGCAATTCCAACATTCTTGTATAAAATTGCAAGGGCAAGAACAATTTGCATTGGAAGCATCCATATGTCATGGAGATACCAGGAATAGTCCCCTATCCTCTGCACATCAACAGCCATGTAGTTAACAATCTCTCCACTAGTGTGACTTTGCTTGGATGAGCTGGAAAGCCGGAGTCCCTTTCGGTATACCATTGCTGTGAGAGCTGATCTTACATGCATACCCAAAATATCCACCCCAAGATACCACTGCCTGGTTGTTAAGGTCTCAATTAGCTTCGCAGCAAAGAAGGTCCCGGCAAGGATATACCCTTCATGAGGGAAAGTCTCTATTCCCCCCAAGTAATCAACGAAATAGCTGATCATATAAGGACCCACATATGAAACAAGAGTGTTCAAACCAGCGAAAATGGCATTACAAGCTGCCTCCTTCCAAAACGACTTGAGAACGGCCCAGGCTAAAGAAGGCTGCTTTGAAGGGTTTTCAGCCTTCAATTTCTCCCAATTTGAATTCAAGACCTTATAATTGGTCTTGGCTCGATCTTTTGGTGCCAGTAGAGGAATATCCTTAATCTCAAGTGGTCTCTTTGCCCCGATTGAAAGAAGAGGGTTTATCCAAGATAGTGTTGCCAAGCTGAAAATCCCAGCATCACTATAAGGGGTAACCTTAAGACACCCTGCTTCTTCAAGCAATGGCTCTTGAAGCTCAGAATTTCTACAAACAATCACACCCGTCACACCCCTAATTGCAAGGAAACAGAGAAATGCTAGGGCCGGTGTGACAGCGAAATTAGCTGCAACATGAGAACGAAGGTGTATCGAACCTTCTTCTACAAAACCTCTCCCATCAACATACAACGTGCACAAGCACATGACAAAGGACACAACCCACCAAGCCCTCATCAGAAATGAAAATTTCTCGACCGCCTTGAACTTACAATGCAAAATCCAGAAGCTCAACACAAACCAAGCTACGCACTGTGCAGCTGGTAAGCAAAGCACAGACCAATCCACCACCTCCCTACCTCCTCTAACAAAACCAACCCCATCAAAACCCAACACCACGACTTGCACAAACAACACATAGAAGCAACAAAATACTGAAAACTTAAAATCTGTGCCAACTCTAACCTCCTGAATTCCCCCATCAACACTACTCTCATGCCGAATTGGATTCCCATTCGAACCCAACTCATCTTTCACCACCCTAATCCTTCCCAGACAGACAAACATCCGCCGGGCCACAACAACTAATAGAAATGTAAGAACCAAAGCCAAATTGATGAAAATTGAAGAGAGCTCCAGAAAGGGCAGACCTTGCAGAGCTCCCAAAAGGGTCATCCGGGATTGCTGAACTGAGTTTGGAAATGATAAGAACGATGAAAAAGCTGGGATTTTTTGAAGCAAGAGAGTGAAACCCATTGCTGAAAAGAGCAAAAGGACTCAAATTGTAGCAGAAGAAGAAGAAGAAGAAGAAGAAGAGAGAAGTGAAAGTGGTGGACAGCTAGTGTTAATAATAAGAAGAAGCGATCGAATCGTGGGGGCATTTCACCATCTGGGTTTTGAGATGCAGAATAAAACCTGCACAGGAGGACACATTGCACATGGAAACAAACTGATTTTTATCTCAACATCACGGAAAACGAAGACACACATAGAGATGAAAAACGAGAAACGATTCCTTTCTCAATTGCAGAACATGACAAAGAAACATGACGAAGGTTAAAGCAATAAACTTTGATGCAGGACAATAACAAAAGAGATGAACTGACCTCAAAATACAGGAGGGGCTTCAATGGTGGCCACCAGCGGTGGAGGAGACAACAAAGCCGATGAAGACAAGTCTATGAAAAACAACAAGCTCAGCCTCTTCTTCTCTTACACCCAGAATGAAAAATGAAGTGGAAAAAAACCCAAAGGTGGAGACTTTGACGTGTTAAGAGTCCCAGAAGAGAGAGACTCCCTTCTTCTTCCTCCTCTATTTACAAAGAATTGTTTTTTAAACTGCATGTTAAAGTGATTTGGGGAGGGGTAGTTTTGGGTGAAAGGGATGTTGGGTTTTGTTTCCAAGATTGATCAAGGTTTTGATGTGCTTCATTTATTTGCAGAAGAATAATGATGTTGGTGAGATCAAAAATCACTATTTACCTTTTTATCTAAACGTTTAACAAAAAAATGATTATTTAAGATAAGATTTTAAATATT
Source organism: Comarum palustre (assembly GCA_951800085.1). Lineage (NCBI taxonomy): Eukaryota > Viridiplantae > Streptophyta > Magnoliopsida > Rosales > Rosaceae > Comarum > Comarum palustre. Next base: position 15,621,685 of record OX637579.1, on the reverse strand, counting down.
TTTAATATTTTTTATAAATATTGTTATTATTTTTTTTTATATTTTTTATATTTTTATATTTAATCTACTTTTAGTCAAATATATAATTTTTATATAAATTTTTTAAAAAAAAATTTATCGATATTCGATAATTTCTTGATATATTTATCGATATGTTAATTTTTCAAACTAGCATAATCTTTATGATTATCAATATTTAATTCTTAATTTAGGAGACATAGGTCAGTGTGCGTATTTTATGGAGAGGAGATGGGTACTCATTCTCAGCATCATGTGATTTTGAAATTTGAGATAGCATCCCATTTGTTTAAGAGTTTGTTTCTCTGTGGGATTTTGTTTGTTTATGCTTTATAGTGTGTTTGTGTTTTGTGGGTGCTAGTGGAATTCTAGTGACATTATGACTATGATGCCATAATGATAAGCTTTTTGAGGTTTTAGTCATTTTTTATCAAGATGTATATTAAGATCATCATGAAAAATTGTATTCAATAGGATTTTAGCATTTCTTTACTGAGGAAGAAATGAGAGTTGTTTGGTAATGAGATATGGATGCATTTGTTATGTTTGGTAAGTGGAATGTGAGAAAATGATATATGCTACATAACCACATGACAAAATGGTGCTGCCTAGAGGCCAGAGCAAATTGAAAATATTAAATTTTTTATTAAAAGGAAAATACTTGTATCCAAACTAATTTGGGTATTAACATTTAAACTTTATCTTATTTACACTAGTCTCTTACCGGTGCACATGGAGATAAAAAAAGTTGTTGAGTATGTCAAAATCTACATAGTTCTAACACTCTTTTATATTTTTTTCAATTTAAAAATTGTTCTTCAACGTCTTCCTATCTTTTATTTCTATTTTTTAATTTTTACCTAATTAATCTTTATACATATATTACTTCTTTTTTGATATTATTTTTTAGAGTTTATATTTTTAGTGAAGCTAATAACATAGAGGGTCTGTCCCTAATATAGTATAGATATGTTAGTAATGTAAATGAAAGATCTAACCATTTATACATTATAAATATAAAGAAATATTGTATGTGCGCTGATTTGACCTTAAATATCAATAAAATTCATCATTTTCTCATCATTTCACCTAAAATATCAATAAACTAGTTTGGATGGAAGTACTTTTCTGTTTAGGGTGCTTATAATTAATGAGAAAATGATGAACTTCATTGATATTTTTAGTCTTATCGGCAACCATACATCATTTTTCTGATTTCAAATTAGCGTAATCAACTCATTAAAACACATGTAAAAATGTCTCATTGAAAAGATATCTATGTGCATTAGTGCTTGGAAGTACATTTCTTCAATTATTTTTCTTACCAATTCCTTTTCAAGGTTAGCAATTATAATTCAATTTTTCGACTCTTATTCAAGGTGCATCACCAGTTGGATTTTCATTTTTAGACTTTTTTTCTTCCTCAACTCCTCAGGTTGCGTTAGTGGCTCCAACTTCATTTTCCAACTCCTCTTCTTGGTGTATTAATGGTTGAAGAATTGGGGTTATCTGTTATATTCTATGTAAATCTGTCTTAAACAGTTATATCGGTAAACCGATTTAAAAACTTAACTGATTCAACGGTTCACAACAAATCTGCATAGCAGAATTTTTCAAAAACTTGAAGGTATATTTTTGGACTTATTTTCTCCTCAACTCCTCTTCAACTTATTTTCTCATGTGTTGAACATATCAGGCACCTTACTTATCAACAACTTTGGCTTCTTCAACAAAGACAATGAAGATGGAGACAAGATCACCAAACGCCTTCACTGGTAGCCACTGTTAAACCTATGGTCCATTTTCCCCCGTGACTCCATGGGAGGATGAAACCAAAACTCAGCTGATATGTTCATTGTACTTTTTTTTATTTATTGTAATTCTACTGCAGGTAAAGACCGTAAAGTCATGGTGATATGTGATGCACTCAATTTTAGAGGAGATTGATAAGTAGTGTGGGAAAATTCTACTGTTTACCAGGTGTCCAGGTGTCCAGGTGAATATGCACGATACATCATTTTTTTATGAATCTAGTTTTTTATTTTATTTTTATTTAGTTTGATTCTTGTAACCCTGTAAAAAGTATGATCGATGACATAGTCCATATACACGAGGTGCACCCAGGCTGTCCTAAAGTGTGCAGCTTCAAAAGGCAAATCCCAACATTGTTATTGCATCTAAAATGGCAGTACAACGAGGAAAGTACGTAGCCCCAAAGAAAAGGAGGTTCTCTGTGCCATCAAATCAAAAGTTCAGAAGGAAATGTAGGTTAAAGGTTGAAAAGTTGGGAATGCAACGCACTTCAAAAAGGATTGCGGTTAAGAATTCAGCACTGATCCTTTTAACGCAGAAAGTCGGAAGATCAGATGAGCAATAGTGCGTTTTCATCAAAACTGACCTCCAATCACTTACAAACGTTCAATATATATATCTTTACAAAAGTTAGCTTCTGGGTACCTATCATGAAACTGTTTGTTCAAAACTGGCATTCAACACCAGCAAGATGAATGCTTGATTAAGCTAATCCTAGTTCACATAAACCCCACCAGAATTTAATTGAGAATTAGATGTGTTGTAAACTAGTAATATACTAGAAACACAAAAATTCATGCAACGAATAACCGAAATATACGTGTACAAAATAAAATATTTGTATTGATGAATTTACTGGTTACAATCTCTGTAGATATTCTTTAATAAGAATTTTCTATGATTCGATCTCCGACGTTGGTTTGAGTCAAAGGTGACGTACAGTCTTCAAATATTTATGGTCAATTACTCAATTTCAATACAAATAGCATCACGTCATAAGAATTTAAGAGTAATATTTCTCAAGCTACTAAGTTGGAATTTAACCCTATACAGCCGCAATTATCATAATTAAATCAAATCACTTTTAATTAATTAATTAATCTAATTATGTTTGATATGATATTATTGATTTAATTAAATATCTAATTTTAATTATAGCAATTAATTTAATTTGATTGATAATTAGCTTATACTAGACATGTATAAGAGATCGAAGAGAGCTAATAATTGGCTGATAATATATTTCTCATCAAGGTTTCCAACGTGTGAAGAGCAATGTCATCATTATGTTTCACGAGTTGGACAAGGACAGAAGATCGAGTCACAATCCACTTCGATCAAGATGCATGAGTGTGAGAAGCATCAAGGGAAAGCTTCCACGCCTCTGCCCGCACCTGGATTATGATCAGCGCGCACTTCTCCAAATTAAAACTAATGTTGCACATAAAACGACTAATCGAGTTCCCAGATCGAAGAGTCCCTAATGACACCTCCAGTGCCAATAATACATCCTGCACCAGTTTTAGAGCCATCCACATTTAGTCACAGTTTCTAACACATGCAGAAGGCTAGGGTTTTATCAATGCATGGCAGCAGATTGGTTAGGCCAACTAGTTAACTAAGTTCTGAAATTCTAGGTGCTAATTTCCTAGTAGAAACAAGAAAATTATATTACCAGCATACAGACTACTTCACCTGATTAAGTTGTCAATGCTGATTTACTATCCAACAGTCTCTTTTAGACTTCACCAGGCTAGGGTTAGTTTTTATTTTTCAAAAATACAGTTACGTACACAGTTATTTTTGTTCATTGAAATAGAAAAATGTTACTAGTGAGGTAAACATCCTTTTCTTGTTGTTAGACAGTTCCATCCTTTCTTCCTTCTTATTTTGTCGTCCGACAGTTTCTGAAATGGACAGAAACAAATACAAAACCAGAAACAATATTGTACGTAAAATTGATGAGTCATGAGTGCTAACTGCTAGCTAGAGTATGAATTAACTTGCAGAAGCCGTATGAACCAGCACCGAGCTTAAATGTGCTGGCATCATATATTTGATCGAAAAGCTCTAAACGGTGACGATCAGTTCCGGTAGACAAATCGGAATTTAGTAAAAGCCAACTTGAACAATGGCCTTGCTTGCGTTCGAGTTATGTATAGAAAATGAAAGAAGATAGTGAATTCAGATAATGATAATGACATAATGTAGCGCGATTCATTATATATATATATATATATATATATATATATATATATATATATATATTTAGTTGCATTATCAATATATCCTTCTTTTTTTTGCAACTTGAGATTTCATTAAGCAAAAAAACAAGAACATACAAGGTGACAAAACAAGACCTCTACAAACCCAAATAAAGAAAAATTGCTGACGTCAAGACAACCCAAACTAAGCAATCTCAACGATACAATTACAAGATAGATAACAGAAGGTCTGATACCTACTACTACGACAACGACACCAATCACAACACAAGAGGCGAGATCAGTGCAAAATCGACAAAGAAGGCAATAGAAACTTGATCCACCTGTATGAACCAAATCTAGGGAAGTTCCAAACAAGCACCAAAACAGCTACAATCCGACCTGAAAACATAAAATTCAGATCTCAAACCATCTTCATAGAGAAGAACTTTTGCTGCCAAAAGATCAACCATAGAATCTAGTTGAAGAGCGAGGAAGGTTAGATCCGTATATGGATCAAAGAGACAAACACAGGTGCAAGCAGTCCCTTGTAGCATCCCCTGATAATGAATCGGGATATACCTTACGCGATTTAAGCTCCTAGGAGCATATTTACAAGGATTAGCAGGTTGAAAGGGATAAAGGCTGCCACCATGAACGACACACGATGATAACTTCAAGTTTGAGAGGAAGAAAATCAAATCTGGAAAGAATAGATCTTGGAACAAGAGGAACAAACTGAGGTGAATAAGAGAGAAAACAACAAATAACCAAGCGACATAGCTGCACAACCAAAGAAAGAGACATATCGCCTCAGATCGGAGTGAAACTCCGGGGAAAACTGACCAAAACGGTTGGAGGATAGATCCTAAAAAGGATGGATTCGATAGGAAAAACATATTCCTAGAAAGAAAAAAACAGGAAAGCAAGGGAAATCTGAACCTCCCCCAATTCTTAAGCTAGAAATCTAGACCAGAATGATCTAGATCTTGCCAAAGAATGGGGGAAGGCGGCAGACCTACTGCTGGGTTTTCTTTTTCTTAGGCGCGTTCTCTAGCCCATGGGTATATGGCAAAGCTTTATCAATATATCATTTACAGTCTTCAATAGAAACACAGTTTATGAGAGATGATTATGAGGAAAAATAAAGTAATTGACTCATAATTTGCCAAATTGATGGATAAGAGTAAGTATGAAGTAATAGGATTGACACTGTCATTATTGTCATCGGTTGCTAACGGGATAATGGCATTAAAGCCGTCATTATTGTCATCGGTTGCCAACATGATAATGGCATTGACGTCATCATTATTGCCATCATTTGACAACAGTGTCATATGATCTACGCATTTTACGCTTGATTATTAATGTCTTTCTCTCTACATTTAGCTTTGTTTTATGCTTAGTAAATACGTTTTAACTTATTTTATGTTTTTAGGTAGAAATAAAGGAGAAAACAATAAAGGAGGCGATTTGGAGCAAAGTGAGTGCTAAGGGAGACGTTCCTAATTCCGAAGAAGAACGGACGGTGATGTAATGGCTGACAATCATGGACCTTCAATTACATACTTATGGCTGAAACGGTTTTTGTATAATTGCATAGCATGAATGGATGAAGTGAATGGCTGGATGGTTACACATGGACCTTTAATTTCATACTTATGGCTGAAATTAAGTGCATTCATGCCAATCATCTCCTATATAAAGAGGGCTTTGGAGGAAGAAGAGATGATCACAAATCAAAGAGCCGAACCCCTGTCCTAGAGTCCTCTCAAGCCTCTCCAAAACGTCATAGTCTCCAAGGAAGCCGCACATCTTCACAAACCGCCTCCACCATCCTTCAAGGACCGAATACATAGCTTGGCAATCCCAAGGTGTCTTCATCCTCCATCCATTGAAGGAGCATCAAGCACGGATTAGTATAGGGCAATTCCCTTACTCTAAAAGTGTAACCATGTCTTCTTCTCTTTATTCTTCTTCCTTGTGTAAATTTACGATTACTATGGATTGGTTTTTTGAAGTCTTTTGGTTAAATAATTTTAATTAGTTTTGTATGACTTGTTTGGTGTTCTTCGAAATTGGTTACTCATGCTTATTTGTTCCTAATGCTTAATTTGAATGCAGGGCAATTCCCGGTTTAGATTATGATGTGTTGAATATCGGGCAATTCCTGAGTTCGGCACTTAATTTTGAGATATGCATGTAAAGCGTAGCTAATGACTTAGAGACCAAATAGGTTGCATGAAATTGGTTAGGTTATTAAAGGATAGGTAACTTGATGAGTTGATCTTGTAAATATTAGATATAGATTGATTTTCGAAAACTATGCATGCTTAGGGTTTTTAGGGTTCTTGTTTGTTTGCTTGTCTATGAGTGAAGCATGTTAGAATTCTAAGGTTCCTATTTGTGTATGGTTGCCACGTTTTGTTCTTATATTTCGTAGGAAATTAGTTAAACAAACCAACTTTGCACCCCCATTTAAACCTAGCATAGTTATGCATGCACCCTCAATCCCCGGTTAAGAACGATCCCTACTTATCAATGCTACATCTACAAAGAAGGGTTTTAATTGTCTTCATGTTTGATTGAGTGTTTAAATTAAGTACTTGAAAAGATGTGAATCATCATAAATGACAAAATAAATTGTGTCTTGGAGGACAAGTCTAACGTCGTCATTATTGTCATGGAATGTAACGGAACCATAAATGTGAGTTAAATGAAAACTTGACTTGCAAGTTTTTTACTTGGAGCTCAAGTTCATTGAATCCTATAAATAGCTAGAGAGACAACCAGGTATGATCATCTGACTCCGACTCATTCACTTGATTCAACTAAGAAGTCTACTGACTTTGGCATCGAAGGGTTTTCTGTATGTGCCCTCCCATTCTCACCAAAGAGATTACTTCACGTTGGGAAGCTTAACAACAATATTAAACATAGATAAAGGACGGAGTAGCGAGGCGTAATTTAACAAAAAATAACAACCCTCGTCTTGGGAACACAATTGAACATCGTAAATCTACAAGAGGAAGGGAACGCCGTCATCGCCTTTGGCGCCGACATTATTCAACAATTGAGTCACTTGTCTCATCTCCCTTATAATCACTAAACATCCAGTCACCGAAGCATAATTTAGAAATATTTACATATTTACCCTTCAGGTCAACTTTTGCTTTGTGTAATATTAATCTGGTGAGAGAAAATTTTTGTCGGAATTTTTCGTCGCTAACAATTGGCGTCATATGTAGAAAACACATTTTCCTAAAAGGTGATGGCAAGAGCTGTACCAGAAGGCATCCCAGTTTTGCACCTCGAATTTGGAAACAACGATAACCTTGACGAGCAAAATCCGATAGGAGATCTCAATTTGTCTCCAGACGAAGAAACACAAAGAATGCGACAAGAACTCGAATAGCTTCGGAAGAAAAAGCATGATAGAGAGGCTCGTCCCCAACGAAGACTTGAGCGAATATTACAGCTAGATAGTGATTCGTCTGAAGATGAGGTCGAAGGCGACACCTGGCACGCCAATAGGGCACCCTATTTCGGTTCTAGTGGAACCATGAGAGATAATTCTAGCAGGCGTACTATTGATGGGATTAATGAACTTTTGAATATAGGAATGGTCAACAACGCCAATGCTGGTCAGTCCCAGAGACCACGTAATGAATCATGGCGGGAGAAGATGGAAAAAATGATTGATGAATGCAAACGGGTCGGTCCTAGAGAACTTAGGGCTGAGATCGCAAGAGACGTTGGGAAATCCCCGCTCACCAATGATATATTGGGTACAATTAAGCCCAGACGATTTACCACCCCTACATTCCGGTTGTACGATGACACTACCAACCCGGTCGATCACATTAAGGGATATAACGGGCCTTTGTCTGCATATTGTTACATATCTTCATATTGTTTTGTTTCCATTTTTATGTGGATAAACTCATTTCTAAATCAACTCGACCTGAACATTTTCATTTGGACTCGAAATGTAACAAGTGTGTCTGCATGATCCCTTTGAATGATTAGCTGAAGCCATTGAGGCCATCGGGTTGTGCAGATATGACTAGCTACCTGAGTGTACATTTGTAGGAAAATAAAGATCAAGGGCCTTATTTTTTGTTTTCAATAGAAAATTTTATGGGTTTGAATTGGCATTGTAATGCAACAGAAGAAGAGGCATACATAGTTGGGGGGTCATTCTAAACAGGTTGCTAGCAGTGCAGAGGCCTCATGTTGCAGAACCTTCCAGGCTGCAGTCACATGCTTCTCCTCAGTCAATGGAGCTCCAACTGCAAAACGTAATATGTATGTACCTGACAGGACCTGTATGATAATTTTTAATCAGGTACACGTTATCATAATGATCATCTAGAATAGAAACCAGCACACATCATCAATGTATCTGGAGGTATTTGATTGTGAGCTTACCGTGTGAGAAATGTAAATCATCCCTGTTGAATTTACAGCATCTAATAGGCCATGGTTCAGTTTGCTGGCACAGGCCTCATTGCCACGAGGAGGCAGAAGGCGGAAACAAACTAACGAATAAAGTCGTGCAGTAACAATCTGCCAGTTAAGGTGAATTATCAGCAAGAAGCAACATATATAGTTGAAAGAAGTCGAATGGTTTAAGAATATAGCAATTCACAATAGAATTCATGGAGAATACACTTACCTCAAACCTAGAGTCTTGAGCAACAAGCTCTTCGAATTTTTTTGCCAAATTGATATGGTTTCTTATGTAGGACTGTAGGTTCTCCAAACCGTAAAGTCGTAATACCATCCATAGCTTTAATGATCTGGAGGCATCAGTCAGTTCTATAAGATAAATTACACATAGTTCATTCTTAAGCATACAGCTTGATAATCAATAGAAATGACATAAACTTGCTAGAATGTGACATGAAGCTTTTTTCATTCAAGCTCTAAAAGCAGCTTACAGATGACTACCTTCTCATCTCTCAGACTCAAATCACTATTTTGTAGTGCAGAAATATGTTCAAAGGCATACCTAAACCGTCGTCCAAGCGGAACTTGCCAATCTTTGTAATCCACAACCATGTTTGCTTGAGATGCCTGCAGTGTCATCAACATTATGTAGTATACAAATGCGGTCTGTTTTCATGTTGAACTTCCAAAAGAATATAATTTGGAAACAAATTTACCTTGTTTTTCAGGAACTCAGGATTTGTGGATAGGGATTGCACCAGAGCATTTCTATCCTGTTATCAGAAATAAGTACTGTATCAATATGCAATATGAACCGACACATAAGAGCAAAATGTGTGATGTAAAGCAAAACTAACATGCTCCATTTCAATTTAACTCCCATAGTTAGTCTTTATGTAAAATTGTAGTGTCAGTTCTTAAGTTAATTTTCATGCTGAATGCTTCTTAAAATGGTGCCTACGGTTCAGATAAGCAGTGGGAAAGAAGAGCAGGATGTTCAAAGTAATAAGCAAACAAAATTAACAGTTAGAAAATTGGCATACCTTGATCCAGAGCACTGAACAATCAAAGTTCGTGAGAAACCATTTATGTGCATTCATGTTAAATGAGTCTGCTCTCTCGACACCATCAATGTAGTGGCGGTATTCTGGACATATACAGGCACTACCAGCATATGCAGCATCGACATGGAACCACATTTCGTTGTTCTGGGAACATGGAAAGCATTATCGTCATGCTGAAGCGTGATAAGTCTTTAATTTGTGTTGATTACATGTGTTCGAATAAAGTAAAACTGTCTTCCAACTCCACAACACCACAAGCAGGAAGTTGGGAAGAAGCATAAAAAACTAATCTGCTAGAACTTAATATCTAATGAGTGATTCTAAAATTGGTTGGCTATGCAGAACCAAGATTAGACACTTGTATAGATCTTAAAATAATTAGTTACCTTAGCAATATTTCCCAGTTCTCCCAAAGGATCAACTGCTGTTGAGGAAGTAGTACCAACCTGTAAATATAAATGCAAAGTTCCTGTAGTTGAGATAACAAGGCAAAACCAATTTGTAGGTTTTGAAAAGAAAAGATATGATCAAGGACAAATGGTAAACAACAAACTAGTATAAAATGTGCTTTTCTTACTGTTCCACATAAGAAAAAAGGAAGTAAACCACTGGTGATGTCATTTGAGATTGCTTCATTAAGTACGCTGGGGGAAAGAGCATAATTAGTAGTTGAGTCGGTACTCAGAATCCTGCAATTCTCAGGATGGATTCCTGCTATCTGCCATTAAACAACAGACATCAATAAAATTGACATACACAATCAATATTCTTGAACAATCTATAAAAGTAATAATATGTTGATTAAATCAAGCACACACCATGAAGTAGAGATCAAAAGTTACAAGGAACAATAGGAAATAAGGACCGAGGGAATGCCTGAAAAATATATGGCATCATGTTTGTACATATATAAACTGCTTATAATTATCCACACTATCCATCTACTATGTAGGCTATAAACAATATGCCCTGAAAATTTTCAATTGAAAAAATAAGTACAAGAGAAACTAGTAACACACCTGGCAGGCTTTCTGCAAAGCTGAATGTGTTTGATCAGATGCATAAACAACAAGCTTCTCAAGGGCATTTTCCCCTACCCTTCTCAGAATCTTATCACGAGCAGCCAGCATTACAACTAGAATAGCTTCACTTGCAGTGCCTTGTATCACACCACCACCTTGTCCTGCAACGAAATTCTCCATCTATAAGTCCATATGTTAAATGCAATTGAATTACGGTCATTATGTGATTCTCATGCCACCGAACACAGTAGAAGAAAAGTCATCTAATATAAGCTTTATATATATTTTTGGAATAATTTAAGCTTTATGTTAAGAAGATATTTTTGTTTCCACATTATAATAGAGGATTAAGGCAAAGACAACATTATAATAGAGGGTCAAGCCGTCAAGAAAAAGAAGCAAAATGCTCACACAAACAATTTCATTCAAAACATAGTAACTAGAGCCGCACCTGCTGAAAGAAACTCGTCAGGTAGTTTAATCAATTTAGCAAGCCAATCAAGAACGATCATCTCGAGTTCTGTTGCTGCAGGAGATGTTACCCAACTAAAACCCACAATGTTAAGACCAGCACTGAGCATCTCTCCCAAAAATCCAGCAATGCTGCTATTAGAAGGATAATAAGCAAAGAAGTTTGGACTCTGCCAATGGGTCACCCCTGGTAGTATCTTAGCCTGAATATCTGCAATCACATAACACCTTGTTCATCACATACCCAACATTTTATACATTTTAATTATGGCATACTCATAATGAAGTGACATCATAATGAAGTGCACTGAAAGTTGCCAACTATTGAACATGAGAACCCAATAACGAAATTTTCACCATCAAAAATATGTTGCAAAGATTCAGGTTGAGTAGGCGCAGAGTCAGGTAGAAGTTCTCGGAGATATCCAGGCTGCAAAATGTGGCTAAATTAAGTTATACTAATGGATAATTCTAACCAACAGAGCCACCAATCATGATCTGGGCCAAATATATTTAGCATTCAACTGTTGAGTGATCTACAATCAAATTATTGGGTTTGCATATAAAGTCTAATTAATTGAGAAATGATGGAAGATATACGGTAACCTGAACTTGGCTGAGGACGGGGAAATTCTCAATGGTTTTGTAATAGTCAGCAATGAAATCCACCATCTTGTGTGCATTCTCTCTGAGCTGCTCAGCATCCATTGGCTTCAATCCACCCTCCCTATTTTCACAAAATCCACATGTCCAAAAATGAATAAAGTCTCATCTTTTGATATGATCACATGTATAACAAAACAGAAACAGAGAGATTGTGACTTACATTTTCTGGGTTGTCTGAAGATTAGAACTGAAGCAGATGAAGACTGTAACACTGAACTGGAGAATTGAAAGGAATGAATAAGTGAGTGACGAGGCGGCAAAAGGTTCTGTCTTTTCCTGTGGACTCTGCTGAGTGGACGATATCTCACCGCGAATCACTAGCCTTCGCAAATATTCCGTTTAAACTTCCTGTTATACCCCTCCTCCGAACTAATACAAAAGCACAATTCTTTAGTCTTTATAGAAGAAAATAAGAAAAGGCTTTTGTTGAAGCCATGGCATGGCGGTATCAAAATTCTCTGTTTGCATCTTAATCCCACTAGTGTATCAAAATTCTGCCTCTGATTCACAGTTTCTATGTTAGTCTGGGTCTCTGGGAAGAAGTTCTGTCTTGTGTTTTGGAGCTTTAGTTGGATTCATCCAATAGGTAAAGTTTCAATCTTCAGCTATTGCGTTTTGTGACCGTATGAACGTTAGAGGGGGAAATGAAAGAACATAAAATAAATAAATAAAATAAATAATTATAGTTGACGAATTTTATTAAAATTCGTCGGTTAAAGTTAAATAAATAAATAAATAACTATAGCCGACAATATTTATTAAAATTTGTCGGCTAAAGTTAAATAAAAAAATAACTATAGCCGAATTTTAATAAAATTTTGCCGGCTAAGATCCAAAAATTCGTTGGCTAAAGTCTAGATTTTAAGCGATGAAAATTTCTTCATCGGTTAAATAAATTACTTTAGCCGACGATGAACAGTAATTTTGTCGGCTAAGACTTTAGCCGATGAAATTTTTTACTTAGCCGACGAAAAAATTCTGTCGGCTAAAGTAGTTGTTCTGATAGTGAGTAGATCATTTCTACAAATTTTCAACTAAATTAAAAATTATTAAGGCATTCATAAGTGTGATTTACCAATTATGAACTTAAACGCTTCATGTTTGATAGATTTGGTTCATTCATTGATTTGATCTAGTTCTAGTTCTAGTTCTTAACGATCACCAATTTGGCTGAATTTTTTTAGGATTGATCTACTTATATATATATATATATATATATATATATATATATATCTACAACTTGAACAGTTAATATGTTAAAATTTGATCGAAAAGTTGGTATAGTAAGAAATTAATTCAAAAATCTTCAACTAGTCCCCAACTTAAAGATCCTTATTAGAAAGGGCTCCCTTAAAAGAAATAGATGCTCTAATTAACGTGATGGGATATTAGAACAGACGTTAGAACTGTCAGTTTGGTTTGCCCTAATATGAGTAAGATAACTCTAGTCTCTCTTTATTTTTCAGTGTTGGTCAAAATGCAACGTTTCAATTAGTTTAGCTCTCTGGTGGGATCACAGTTGTAGATGCAAGGTTGGTATGTTGTGTAGGGCTGGGCATGGGACGGGACGGGTCGGGATTTGTCAGAATCCCGTCCCGTCCCGAAAATAATTTATCGGGACGGGACGATGTTTTTAGAAATCTGTCCCGCACGTCCCGATCCCGTTCGGGACCGGGCCGGGATCGGGATCCCGACAAATTAACCTTTAAAAAAAGAAAAAGAAAAAAAATAAAATAAAAAACTGAAATAAATAACCAAATCCAAATGCACATGTCATGCCACATCTCCATCTACTCATCTAGAGACAAAAAGTACTGAATACTGAAAATATCCGACATCAACAAAGACTGAAAGTCTGAAACCAACAAGAACATAGGTGCATAGGTACTGAATTATTACATTCCACATTAAAGAGAACAGAGTTGAAAACAATTACAAGCATTTGACATATCATATACCTCAATCAAGTCCAGGCCATCTTGTCCGAGCTTCTTTCTTAAGCTATCAACAATATCTCTCCATTTAGGATACTGATCTTTCTTCTCCGGATCGCGAGTAGCTTTACTATGACATTCAACAATCATCTCCCAAGTAGTGCCCCTCAGTAAATTCGGCCAGAGGTTCTTGGAAGGAGTTCCACGCACCCTGCAAGCATATGTCAATAGTCACATACTCACATATCATAACACTACAAGCAGTCAAGCATCACACACACGCATATCTCTGCCAATAACTCATTCCAATTACACATAGACATGACAGTCAATGAAGCAAACATATTAAATCATGTATAAATAAGTTCTAAATCAAATTAAAACTTCTCTGCTCATAATATTTTCTTTTTGTATAAGGATGCCAACATAATCATACTAACAATCTCCCCCTTTAGCAATAGATCAATAGTTGCATTTCTTTTTCATCAATTAGCTACCTGAATATAGCCATGAGTTGCTCAAATGGTTCAACTGAATCGTTGCCAAACGGAATCTCTCCAAGAGCTATCTCCACTACAAACGCCAATAAACCAAACACCAATTTTAGTTTTCCCTGCTTCATTCAGCAACAAATTGAAAGATATATCGATATTTAAAACTCAATAAAGTTCAGTTAGAGGTAACTACCTATGATACATCCCACATACCATAAATCCACAGCGGAATCATAGCTATCAATCTTCCTCGCACTCGGAGCAATCAACATCTCCGGCGCCTAAAATTGTAGATGCAACTGCTTCACTTGGTAGATGCAAATGCTTCACTTGATTGAGGTATATGATATGTCAAATGCCTGTGATCCAAATTCCTACAAAAGCAATAACGTGATGTATTACCACGAGAGAAAATGCAAAGATATATAATTTGGCTAATGCGATTGGTAAGAACAATGGGTGGAGAAGACAACATACGAGCTGGCTAAGTCGGAAATCTGGAAGTGTTCCAAGTTCCATTTTAGCTGGATGAACGATAATATTTTGGCACTCCTCAAAATATATAATTTTGAACGATAATATTCAAAATCCAATTGAATCAAAACCCAAACTTTAGGATAAAAGTTAGAGCAGTACCATGAGCTTTCGGAGGAAGAAAAGAACCAGCGAGCTTGGGATCGTGAATCGTGAATCGCCCAGCAATCGAACAATCGCCCAACAATCGAACAATCGAACAGTCGAACTACTCGAACAATCGTGATCTGTTCCTCTGCCGGATCGAGAGAGAGAAGAGACGGAGAGAAGAGAGAGAACAAGAAAAGGGAAGGAGAGAGCGAGCCGGATCGAGACTGAGAGAGAGAGGCGACGAGGTTTTCTGAGACTGAGAGAGAGTAGAGACGGCGTCGTTCGCGTGAATCGCGTCGATGTTTTGATTTTGAAGTGTAGGGTTTCATGGACGGCTACGATCTTAACAAATGGACGGCTACCATCATTTCGGGTTCGTCCCGGTCCCGCGCGGGTTCGTCCCGATCCCGTCCCGTTTCTAAACTTTCGGGACGGGACGGTACTGATATTTTCAAACTCTATCCTGTCACATCCCGTTAATTTTCGGTACGAAACCGGGACGGGATCGAGATTCCGGTACGAAGTGCCCACCCCTAATGTTGTGTGTTGTTGGTCAGTGTTGAGTCAACACGTGTCCCTCATGACAACGTCTCAATCTATATAGTTGTATTTAAACATGTGTTTGGACATGAATAATATCAAGTATTTTCTTTTCTTCCTTGCATTTCTTTTTTTTTTGGAGTTTTTATTCATACCTTAAAAAACACTTAGACCTTCATTTATTTTTAAGTTATAGTTTACTTTGTCAACTTATACAAAATTACTGATAAAGAGTAAAAACAAAAAATAAAAAACAAAAATATTACATAGCAGAAGAATTATTCTCCAACGTAAACTCCAAACATATCAAACTCCAAATTGACATATAAGAGTAAAAACAAAAAATAAAAAACAAAACAAAAATATTACCTAGCAGAAGAATTATTCTCCAACGTAAACTCCAAACATATACCATCAAATTCGAAATTTGGGTTCATTATTATTATTATGAATAGAAGCTCCTTTATTTTTCCTTTCATATCATTATGTTCTTATCTTTGTCGGCCCCTAAATTTTTTGAGAGAGAAGTTCCACTTTTCTTTTTTAAGTAAACTTCATCTTCTTTTTAGAGAGAGATAGTCTCCCTTCTCTCTAGAAACCCTCCCAGCAAGTCTGGGCCCTTCCTCCCCCATTCTTTGGCCAGTTCTAGGTCTTTTAGATCTAGATTAAGAATCGGGTGATACTCTCAATTTCCTGATTTTATGTTATTTCCCTCTTGTTTTCACTATGGGTTCCATCCTTTTTTAGATTGAGAGATTGAGAGATTCTGAGGATGAAAGAGATTGAGAGATTCTGAGCCTTTAGATTCAAGATTGGACAGCTGTCATTATTTCATAAAAAGCTTAGGTAGGTTAGGAGAGAAATCAGGTCACGAGAGGATCCTCCCCCATTTTTTTTCTTTCTGCTATGATAACTGGAAAATCTATATCGATCTAATAAATAGCACACGTGTAGAATGGTTGTTTAGTTGAGTTGATTTAAGGCCTGTTCAAAAAAAATTGAGTTGATTTAAGGCGCATTGTGAAAGATTGTAGTTATGTAGAGGTCTCCAGTTAGACTCAGTGTAGTTATGTTTTTCTTCGCATTTTCCCATGTTTTCCGTTCTTGTGTTTTTTCTTCACAGTTTCCTTTGTTTTTCAGTTCCTCTTTCTTCTCTATAAACTCATCTTTAATCTTATTTCTAAAAGAATTTCTCATATTTTTTAAAATTA
Organism: Comarum palustre; assembly: GCA_951800085.1. Classification (NCBI taxonomy): domain Eukaryota; kingdom Viridiplantae; phylum Streptophyta; class Magnoliopsida; order Rosales; family Rosaceae; genus Comarum; species Comarum palustre. Next base: position 15,605,173 of record OX637579.1, on the reverse strand, counting down.
AAGACAATTTTGTCATTCATAAACTCATGTAGAATGTACAATACAAAAAAGACTGGCTTTCTTTTGGGTGTTAAGAGGGTGGAGAAGCACAATAAATATCTGAGGGTTCTAGTGGAGATTAGTTACTCAAAACATTAAGCTTTCAGGTATTTGGTGAAGAAAATTCAGAGGAGGATGAATGGTTGGAGGGATAAGCTTTTGAGTTCAGCTAGGAAGAAGATTATGATCAAAGCAGTAACCCAAGCAATTCCTTTCTATGTGATGAATTGTTTCGAGTTGTCGATGTATTTGTGTGATGAGATGCAACGACTCATGGCTAAATATTGGTGGGGTGATGGGGAAAATAAAAGTAAGATGCACGGGTTCTCTTGGGACAAGATGTGTGAATCAAAGCGGGAAGGCAGATTAGGGTTTCGAGATATGCATGATTTCAACTTAGCTTTACTTGCAAAGCAAGGATGACGTTCGATCAAGCACCATATATAACTCTTTATTGGCTAGACTTCTTAAAGCCAAATACTTTCCTCGGTGTGAGTTTATGAATGTGGAATTGAAACAAGATGCCTCATACACTTGGAGAAGCATAATGGCAAGACAGCAAATCTTATAGAAATGATTAAGGTACCACGTGTGTTATGGCAGGAAAATACGGGTATGGGAGGATAATTGGTTGCTAGTTCCTTATAGCTTCAGACCCTTCTCACTCCCAGTTGAAGGTTAGGAGGATTTGAGAGTGGAGGACTTAATCGATCCCGACGACAAAACTTGGCAGGTTGATTTTCTTCGTGAATTATTTACACCTTATGAAGTAAAAATCATTGGTAGCATCCCACTGAGTATTAGACAAGCATAAGATAGATTGATATGGCATTTTAACAAAAGAGGGAGTTATAATGTCAAGAGTGGTTATTTTGCATGGCGGCAATAAGTTAAGGCAGAGAATCATGCTTCATCTTCAAGTGTGCAGTGTGGTGGCAATTTGGGTTGTTATTGGGGTTGTATGTGCAATGGCGGATGCATGAATTTTTGAAAATGGGGGTGCAAAATAATAACCAGTTACAATGAATTAAATATAAGTTTTTGTTTGTTTGTCATAAACATAACTTTAATTTTGATTCATTTCATGAAAAGCATGTCAGATAATAACAAATCAAGAGCATTCTTTATTCTTTGTTCTTCTGTGTAACAACAAATGAAGATTCATTATTCGAATGAACTTCAAAGAAGGTAGTGGTAGTAAAGCCTAAGTTAACAACTTATGAACTCTATCAATATTAAATAGCTTAATTTGTTTAATTCTAGAGACCAAAATCTGTTTTACTATTCAATTTGTAGATTCATGCAAACATTCTACTTATATTGGAACCTTGTTTATTTGCATTCAACAGGGTTGGCATAAAGTTGATGTTGAAAGTGACTGTGTTAATCTGGTGAATGCACTGCAAACCGTGGGTGTGGACATCTCCACCATGGGGACGGTTATTGAAGAGTGTCATAGGTATGTGAGTGCTTTTACTTCTTTTCAACTTCAATTTATCTGCCGTGAAACGAATAGTGTGGCACATAGATTAGCCCACTTCGCTAGATGTAATGATTTCGATACTTTTTATTTAGATGAGACACCTGCTATTATTCAGGATGTGTTTTATGAAAATTTATGTAATAATGCTACTGTTGCATTGGATTCAGGCAGCATGTCCCCCGTTGCAAAATTTGGATTCAATAAACGAAACCAACACGTAGGCTAGATCTTTTATTCAAAAAAGTCCTGATTCTTTTGTTTTGTTCATTTAATCATCACTTGATCATGTATCTTTTACCTTATATTTTAAGATATCGACCCATAATTTCATTAGCCAATAAGAAATTAAGAAGTATGTCACAAAACAATAAAGAACCACAAAGTTTAGAGCATCAACATGGGTTTAATCTCTTAAACCAATCGAACCCAACTCCACTTCATAAAAAAATAAAGGCCTAGCTCCACAAAAACAAACCAACAGGGGGCATCAACTCTCACTTGCCCCTTCATAGGTGTTAAAGTGAAGGTTTTCATGTGGAAGTTGATTCGAGATATTCTATCGATTCGTACTGCTCTTCAGAGACAAAAGGTACCTGTTCAGACTTAACATGTGTTGTGTAAGAAAAAAGCTGAAATAAGTCTCCACTTGTTTAAAGATTGTGATGTGGCTGGTCTAATGTGGAGGAATGGCTTTGTAACGGGGGATGTGAGTGGGGGGTTCCTGCAACTAATATTCAAGACTAGGTGTGGAATATAGTAGGGGTGGGTCTTCAGGATCGAAAACTAAACAAAAAACAAACTGAAACCGTTTAAACCGTTTAGGAGAAAAGTTGAACCGGAAGATAAAAACTGAATCGAATCAGATCTATTTGGTCCTGTCTGCGGTTTCAACCTTTCAAAAAATGAACCAGACCGATAAACCGAAGTCAATGGTCAACTTAGCAAAAAGACATCGTTTTATTAAAAAATTAAATAAATAAAAAGTCAAAAAACCAACTCTACATAGAAGCAAAATTATCAAAAATTTCGTGAAATAAGATGTATTCAGAATAGTAAAATACAACTATGGTTCATGTGATTTGGGTAACGTCTCGGTGCCGATAGTAGTGGTCAACCCTATTTACCATTATTATTCCATATGGAGAGCCCTATCATTGGAAGGTAAATGTCTCAAAATTTTTATATGGGCGGTTGTGTCTCATCTACGTGAAAGTTTTTTGCATTGAAGGTTCGACAAAACTACGTCATAAAGAGGTAGATATGAGGGTTTCCGTGTGATAAGTGACGATAGATTAGAGTTGACGTTTTCGATCGAACCCTTAACGTTGTTAGATCCATTTGAATTTTTTACTATAGACATATCCTGTCATAATGATCATATCTGACGGTCGAAGTTTTGTTTGTGAAATTTAGTCATCGGAATCACAATATGCATACTAATGTTATATAACTTGTTTATTAGGTTTTAAACAAATGCATAACTTTATGATACATCTCTACATAGAAACAAAATCATCAAATATCTCGTGAAATAAGATATGTTCGGAATGGTAAAATACAGCTATGGTTCAAAAATCACGTAATTCGGGTAACGTCTCGGCGTCGATAGTAGCGGTCAACCCTATTTACCGTTATTATTCCTTACGGAGAGCCTTATCATTGGAAGGTAAATGTCCTAAAAATTTTGTATGGGTTGTTGCTTCTCATCTACATGAGAGTTTTTGTGTGGAATGTTTGACAAAACTACATAATATAGAGGGAGATACGAGTGTTTTCGTGTGATAAGTCATGATGGATTAGGGTTGACTATTTCGATCGAGCCCTTAACGTTTTCGGATCCAATTGAATTTTTTACCATAGACATCTCTTTTCATAATGATCATATATGAAGGTCGAATTTTAGTAATCGGAATCACAATATACATACTAATGTTATATAACTTGTTTATTAGGTTTTAAGTAATTGCACAATTTTGTGACCCAACTCTACATAAAAGCAAAATTATCAAAAATCTCATGAAATAAGATGTGTTCGAAATGGTGAAATCAGCTATGGTTCAAAAATCACGTAATTCGTGTAACGTCTCGGTGTCGATAGTAGCGGTCAACCCTATTTACCGTTATTATTCCTTATGGGGAACCCTATCGTCGGAAGGTAAATGTCCCAAAATTTTTATATGGATGGTTGCGTCTCATATATGCGAGAGTTTTTTTTTGTGAAAGGTTTGACCAAACTACGTAATATAGAGAGAGATATGAGCATTTTCGTGTGATAAGTGAAGATGAATTAGGGTTGACTGTTTCGATTGAGCCCTAAACGTTGTCGAATCCAGTTGAATTTTTTTTCATAGTCATCTTTCATCATAATGATAATATCTGACAGTTGAATTTTTTTTTGTGAAATTTAGTCATCGGAATCACAATATGTATACTAATGTTGTATAACTTGTTTATTAGGTTTTAAGCAAATACACAACTTTGTGAAACATTTCTACATAGAAGAAAAATTATCAAAAATCAAGTAAAATAATACATGTTCGGAATGGTAAAATACGGCTATGGTTTAAAAATCACTTAATTCGGGTAATGTCTTGGTGTCGATAGTAGCGGTCAACCATATTTACTATTATTATTTCCTATGGGGAGCCCTTTCGTCTGAAGATAAATGTCTTAAAATTTCTATATGGGTCGTTGTGTCTTATCTATGTGAGAGTTTTTCGTTTAGAAAGTACGACTCAACTACGTCATATAGAGGTAGATATGCGTGTTTCCGTGTGATAAGTGACGATGGATTATGGTAGACCGTTTCGATCGAGCCCTTAAATTTGTCGGATCTAGTTAAATTTTTTACCATGGACATATTTTGTCATAATGATCATATCTGATGGTCGAATTTTTGTTTGTAAATTTTAGTCATCGGAATTACAATATGCATATTACTATTGTATAACTTGTTTATTAGGTTTTAAATAAATGCACAACTTTGTGAACCAAATCTATATAGAAGCAAAATTATAAAAAATCTCTTGAAATAAATATGTTTGGAATGGTGAAATACGACTATGGTTCAAAAATCACGTAATTTAGGTAACATTTTGATGCTGATAGTAGTGGTCAACCCTATTTATCGTTATTATTCCTTATGGAGAGCCCTATCGTCGAAAGATAATTGTCCCAAAAATTTTATATGGGTGGTTACGTCTCATCTACCCGAGAGTTTATTGTGTATAAGGTTTGATCAAACTATGTCATATAAAAGAAGATATGAGCGTTTTCGTGTGATAAGTGACGATGGATTAGGATTGACATTTTCTATCGAGCCCTTAACGTTTTCGTATCTAGTTGAATTTTTTACCACAAACATATTTTTGTTATAATGATCATATCTGACCGTCGGATTTTTGTTTGTGAATTTTAGTCATCGGAATCACAATGTGTCTAATAATGTTGTATAACTTGTTTAGTAGGTTGTAAGTAAATGTACAACTTTGTAAACCATAGCCAGTTTTCACTATAATAATAATGAGAAGAAAAATTATCAATTAAAAAAAACTAAAAAAACTGAACCGAACCGAACTGTGGTGTGGTTAGGTTTGCAGTTTGGTATTTAGATTAGTAAAGAACCAGATCAGACTGGATCGAAATATAACATTAGTTTGGTTCACGGGTTGGGGTATAAACCGAACCGAAGTGGGCCGAAGCCAGCCCTAGAATATAGTGGATGGAGTAGAGAAGGAAGTTCAGTGTCGTTTCTTCATGACGCTTTTGGCCATCTGGGTAGAGAGGAACAAAGTTGTATCGTAGGGTGCAGTGATCAATATGGTGTGGTTACAGCAGTGAGTGGTTCATAAATTGGGAGATTTTCAGAGGCTTCATTACAAGCCTATTGTTGAGCAGAATCGAAGTAAGGTGAAGTGGGAATGTCCTCTATGGTCTAGTTTGGTAAAGATTCATTTTTTTAAAAAAAATAAGTTTGTATCTTAACTTTCAAACTTCGATGTGTTTGGTAAATTAAAGAAAATATGTTTTTTTTTGAAAATTTCAAGTTTGGAAACAGATTTTATAAGCAACCATAAAGTTGTTGTAGATAAAAACACTGAAAAATAATATTTAATGTCTTGACAGCAGTTTTAAAAGTAATATTTATCAAACATAAAACTATTTTAATTCACAGCTGATTATATTCACAGTATAACAGATGTATTTTTATAAAAAGTCACAACGATATTAAACTAAGCCTAAGTTTTCAATTGAAGATCAACATTGATGGCGCTTATAATGCATTTAGTGGAAATGAAGGTGTTGGGGTGGTGGTGCATAATGATACAAGTTTGAAAGTCGCTGCAGTAAAAAAAACTGTTTGAGCATGCTCACTCAACTTTACATTTGGAGGTTGAAGCATGCAAAGTAGGTCTCTTACTTAGCATTCATCAAAGCTTATAAGATTATAATTTGAGCATCAGTTGTTACACCTTCCAGCCTTTCTCGGACAACCAAACTACCTCGTCGTTTCCAAAGTACATGATTCGACCACCCTTCTTGGGCCAAACCATCTATGTCACCATCCTTTACATCTAGTTCCTCTTCATCCTCATCGAATACTTCATTCTCATTCCCCTCGAGATAAAAACAGGCAATTTTGGTCCATGTTCCAGCACCATTATAACATTTTCCCAATGAATCGATTTCTAGTACCTCAAGCTTCGTTGCAACTCTAAGAATGCAAATCGCAAACTCTATCTCGATCCACTTACCTGTGAACCCTTGGATCTTAAAAATTCTCAAATTATCATGCGAGTATCCAGGTAGAATCCTTGGGCCTTCTTGATAGATTTTCATACCTATCTGCAGTGTAAAAAAGTTAAAAACAATCCAATTTAAGTTTATTTACACTAATTTTTGACTGTAGGGTTTGAGAGCGACAACTGAAACAGAAAACCCCACTTCAAGGGACCCATTAAATATGTCAAAGCACATAATCATTAAAAACTCTGAAACTAAAATTTGCACAAGTGATGCAAATACATTATGATACAATACAGAAAAATTTATCAGAAGCAATAAAGTGAAACTGCCAATGCAGCAAAAAAGAAAACGAAAACTGATTTTTTTTCACGGAAATTAATTACTAACCGTTAGATTGAACTCTTTCAAAAGAGGTGCAGCCTTGAGAAGATTCAGAATACTCCAAAGGTCAAAGTTGTTCTCAAGAAGATCCAAGTTCACTTGTTTCAGGTTTCTAAATACCTGAACAATTTTGGGTATATCTTCCTGCTCAAGAGCAAGGACTTTTAGAGGTTAGAATATATATCTACAAAATAAACCAGCCATGCAATTGAAATAAAGCTTCCCACTCACCCTACTATTTCTGATCTGCAAATGAAGAGTCTCCAGCCCAGGACAAGAGGCGAGTTGGGTTAGCGCAATAGATAGTGCATTAGGAACTGCACCTATATACCTTCCCGAATAAAAACATCTTACCAATCGTGGCATTCTCATGCACGAAATCTGCACATGATTTCCGCAGTATTCTAAACAAGAAAGGTTTACTGCGTCAATCTCAAATCTTTCTAGACGGTAACACAGAATCACTTTCAGATCCTTCAAATGAAGTGATGGACCAAGAATCAGATATGATCCCAGGCTGCAATGCGTCAAGGTCAAGCATTCAAGCAGCAAACAAACAGAGAAAAGATGTGCCAAAAAATCAGGATCAACAATAGCATTATCTAGACAAAGAGATCTTAGCTGAATAAATCTATCAAAGCCAGGAGGAGGTTTAAAGACACAACTGCCCAGCGACAGATGATTAAGGCTGGATGCCTTCAGTTCTGAAAGTAACCGATGTGGAAAAACATAAAATTTTTTGGTATCAATGAAGTGGCTGAGCAATTGAAGTTCAAGTACTTTAGCACCCTTGCTAATTGCAAAATAAACCCATTTATCAAGGACGTCTGTGGATTCAGCATCAAGAAAGAATGCCACCTTGAAAGAGACAACCTTCTTACCACGGTAGAGCAGCAGAAATTCATTCACGAATCTAACAAACAATTCTCTGTCAAATTGTCTAAAAGAATACTGAAGCCTATTGTCTTCTTCAAGTTCTTCAACAAGTTGAGTATATTTGCCTCCAAAAACATTCGGAATGTCGAATTCAAGATTAGCCCTTGTGAGAATTAGATGCTTCCAGAGGTGCCTCCACTGAGGGGATATCATGCAAGTACCCACTGCATCCTTCATTGTCAAAAATGAAAGCATGTATGATAGAACATAGCATGGCAACTTACTGATCCAATCCTTCCTCTCATCCTCCACCTGAAACATGGTCACAACAACATGTTTCTCTTTATTTTGCATGAAGAGATAATTTAGAGTAACAAGGGCACACTAGAAGAATATATGGTACAATATAACCTCGAATAAATAAATGTTCGATAAATTAATAACCTCGACTAAATAATAATTTTCTCCGGTTCTGACTCGGGACCAGTTCATAATACTAGGTATATCGCTAAATGCATAAGATAATAATATTTTTAGACTCCCTTTAGGTCCCAACGAATATATAAAGTATTAATTAATTAATTACATATTTAAAAATATCATGAAAATTTTTAATAATTGATAAAATACATAAAAAGAGAGTACATAATGTTCATAATACAAATTCAGGAAACTCTTAACAATTTTAAATTCCATACCTTAATTATCCTAAAGTATCCTTATATATTCCTTTGTGTTTTCCTTTATATTAAAAAAATAATGAAACTCTTTACAATAAACAGTCAATAAAGTAACAATTTATTCATTTATCAATAATATAATAACCCCTCTAAAGTAATAATTTTTCGCGGTCCTGACCTTATTCATCTAGAGCATCTCCAGCAGTATCGATAAACTGAAAATTTGTCAATTTTTAGATGAATCTTTTGCTTCAGCAAAATACTTAAAAAGTTGACAAATTTAGAAATTGATAGTGAAAATTGATAAATCTATCAATTTTGGAGAGAATTAGTTAAAACTTAGTTAATGTATAAGTTTCGCAATACTGGAGTAAAAAGCTTAAATTTTGTTATTTAAATCTAAATATTGCTAAATTTAGCAATATATTTATCAATACTGTAAAAGATGCTTATATAGAGGTTTTATTGTAGTTTGAAAGAAAAAAAATCAGGAGAGCAAAATTAGAAGATTGCGGTAAATATCAGTCAGTCTGTACTGCCAATTTAGATTGATTGACGAAAAATTTAAGGCAAATTTTACAAATAAATTTGTAAGAAAAATCATCAAGGAACAACTAAAATCTCCATACATAAGCTACAAATTTAAGAACAGAGCAAAGAGAGTGTTACCTTAGCTTTTTTAACACTGCGATCCATATGTAAAGCTGAACAGCAACAAGAAAATTGAATTTTGACAACCTAGCAATCTAACAGAATAGGTGATCAGAAAATTTGCCATATGTAACAAGTTGACACTGTCGTGAATATATAAGAGGAACAACAAGAAAGATGAATCTTAGAAACCTTACATTCAAATAGAATAGGTGACAAAAGTGGAATATATATGACTCAACTACAGTACATAAAACAAATTATACAGTTGTACAGGCTTGAACACACCCAAGGACCTCGAAAAGTAGGCTCAATTACATCACAGACATAATGTGCACACAGATATAAACTTGATGAATGTGATCGTAAAAGTAGTCACATTTCATAGCAACTGCAATACACAATTAAATTTAATATCAAATTTAAAACTCAACAAATGAAAATAGCATGAGAAGTTTAGCTTAGGGGATTATAGACCAGATAAAATCAAATATCGAAAACAGTTGGATTATAGACCAGATAGCCCAATTATTAAACAACCAAAACAAACTGAAAAGTTTCCAACAGTAAGGTAACACAAACAGTCAACTGAGAGAGAGTTTAGGTTAAGGGAACTTCACCAAATCACAAATTTGGCAAAAAAGCAAACTAGTTAAGAATAAATTATCACTCAAGTCACAAGAGAGAAGAAGTTAACACAGAAAACGAAAACATATAAATCATACAATCCCCAAAACCACCACTTTTGTGAACATTAACGAGATTTGAGAAACTGTAATCACCCAAGGCAAATACATAAACATGAACACGAGAACAAGTTGCTACCTTCACAATTCAGAATCGAGTTTTGTTGATAGGACGCCTCTGTTGTTCCGCTCGTCGACAGACACCAACAAAAACGATTCTTGGTTCCTTACAACTACTATTTGTAGGTCATCTCCATGGATCTGGCTTTGTCTATGTGGCCCACATGACTTGTGATTTATGAATAGCCCATAGACATCAATATGGATCAGGCCCTTGATTCGTTCGAATCGGTCAGATCTTTAGCTTAGATATGAGCTATCATTACTAACTAAATCATAAACTTTGTAATTCTCTACTAGTTACAGCTTTTTATTTTACATATAAAATCCAAATTTTAGCTCTATTTAATAAAACTAGGTTATTGGACCATCCTCCATCATTTTTTTTAAAAGAACATTGGACCATATTTATAGAATAAACATGAATATAAATTACAACCATGAAGACTTTCGTCAATCGGTGTGTGATGACAATCTGATTTGGGTCTTTGAATCTTTTTTATATTGAGTGTGGATATAGTGGAAGTGTGTGACTACCCTTCTGAATTTGGAACTACTTGCATTCACAGACGGAACTAAGGATTGGCTGGTGTGTGCTGCAGCCTACCTTATTTTTTGTGAAACAAACCTTAAAACTTCATGTTTCATGTATGATAAGTAAAAAAAACTCATATTTTAGCCTCTTCTCATTTTTAGGTCAAATTTTTGTCTAACTCATTTATTAATTAGAAAAAACTCTACAAATCAAACTTTAATTTAACTTTCAGTATGAATCTTCCCTTAAAATTAACTCGAAGATGGTGCCGACCCAGATTTTCAATTCTAGTCTCTGCTTGCATTGATCAAGGGCTCGTGTGATAACGTTTACGTATTTTTGCAGTGCTTACTTCATGGTTTCGGCTGAAGTATCCTTACGTCGCTTTAGGACTGCTCCAATTCTATACTTCGATGACATTATTCCACCAGGAAAAGGATGCAACTCCATTGTCACCAAGGATTTTCGAGTAATAATCTTTTATTTTGATTCATAACTTAGCATACATCAGTTTATATACTAAATGTGTGCCATTGATGGAGCATCTTCTACAGACGACATTTTGACGAAAGTATTTGCAGGTGTATATGAATTCTATAAGAATGGTCGGAACAGTTCATGCTATGTCAACCAACCTACTGAAGAAACTGAAACAGACGTGGGTTGGCCATGGCAGGTAATTAATCAACAGAATTTGTACTAATCTATTTATCATATCATTATCTTTTTTTATTGAAGAAATCATTATCTTTTCTTAATTAGTTAATGTATGTTTAACGGTTTAATCAATGAAACTGTAGAGTCCCGGTATTAATGAAACTTGAGAGAAAAATTAACATGTCCCTTAATCAATGAAACTAGCTTAAAAACAGATAGAGTATTCCCTTTATTGATGAAATTGACAATGCACCACATTTTACCAGATATCATGATCATGGCAATTCACTGCAACCAAAGTTGACATGATAATAAGCTTGCATGATAGGGAACATATATAGTTATTCAATGAAACTTAGAATGCAAGCTTTTCCCCAGCTATATTGATGCTCACATTCGATGCTAACTTTTTTTAAAGAAGAGCCGGTGCAGCTGCCCTTAAGCTTGCATGATAGGGAACATATATAAGGTATAGTTACTCAATGAAACTTAGAATGCAAGCTTTTCCCAGCTATATTGATGCTCACATTCGATGCTAACTTTTTTTTAAAGAAGAGCCGGTGCGGCTGCCCTTAAGTCTTGATTAATGAAACCATAGAATACAAGGGGGGACGTAGAGCCTAAACCCTAAATTACAAAAAATAACGTATTCTAACATGCACTAGTTAACAACGAGTGTGTCATTAGCATCTCTGTTTGCTTTGACAAAGCGATGACATAATAGAAGGATAACTGTACTACGAACAAGCATCATAAAGGCTAAAAGTGCAACATTCCTACTATGTTTCATCCTGCTACTAGGAGGTTGCAACCATTTAACAAAACAAGGACCTCGTAACTGACCTAGAGAAACCAAGACATGTATGTAATTTAAAAGTGGACAATTTGTCATACATTGTTTTTTAAATTTTTCCTAAACAAAATCTGAAAGAGCTGAGAAATAGGAAACACAAATTCCGATAAAATCATAATGTCTGTAAATACCATCATGCCATAGAAAGAGCTAATTCATATCTTCAAAATAACCACACCGATTAAGCCCAATGGCAAAGCATTAAGCCAACTACAACTACCCACAATCAGCCTACCTAATCCATACCTCTACTAGATTAGACATGAGATGATACGAGAGTCAAAAGCGGTCATAGCACCGATTACACAAGAGTCCAGTAGTCTTGAAGCTAAGCTTCTTCGGTGTTGTCCGGGCCAGCCTCAACAGCAGTGGTGTTGTTCGGCCAAGCCTCTACATCAGCGGTAGATGTATTGTTATCATCCGGATTCTCAGAAGCTGGAGTGATCAACTTGTTGCCAACAATGGTCCACAAAACACCAAATGGGTCCTTGACTTTGACAGAGCATAGATTTTCAGGGAAGGCATAGTGATCAGTCCTACCAGCACCCTCGGTGATCCCTCCAGCGGCCACAACCTTCCTAATCAAAGTTTCAGCATCTCCCCACGAGACCACATGGAATGCACCGGTGGCCTGAGTCTTTAGCCTGGTAAATAGCCAAAGCGCCATGGGTTAAACAAATCCAATTTCTTCACCAATTGAACAGATTAATCTCGACGAAGAAATTGAACAGATTAATCTCAACGAAGAATTTACAAAGGCTTTTAGTAAACTAAGAAAAATGAATATTAAATCAAAGAGCAACAGCACGACGCTACCAATAAGGCAAAAAATATAAACAAACAGAAAATTCTAGAAAAATAAAATACATAACAGTAAATTACTACCAGCTGCTTGAAAAATTAAAAATAAGAATAATAAATCAATATACATGCAGGATCAAAAACAAGAACAAAAATAAATAAAGATGCAAAAACCTACAGATTGAAATCATCTTCGCACAACCTCGAAAACAAAATCCAAAAGGTCAAACATCGGTCACAACCTCGAAAACCTACAGATCTAAACGAAACACAACGATTTACTGCAAAAAAAAATAAAGATAAAGAAGTGTTGACTCACTCATCCTCAAGGCAATCGACAACCAAAACCTTGCAGGAGCCAAACTGAAGCAGAACCTGAAGGAGAGGTTGCTCCACGTCCACCTTACGCTTGAGGTTCGGAAAACGCTTTATCTCCACAGCGCCGAATACCTTCTTGTAGAACTGAACGGCGTCGGCAGCCTTGGGTGCTTCAATTCCCACCTCAGCCGCGATGAGATCAGAATCCATAGTGCTCTTGGCGTGAGTTATAACCTTTTCAGCTCCGCCGTTCTCAACTTCCTGGTCCGCCATTGATGCCACTCAACAGAGAAAATGCAAAAAGGGAGAGAGAAAACCCTTGCTCTGAAGAGTGATGGCGAAAAGAGAAAGGCGTGTGCTCTAATCTGAGGGTGGGGTAGGAGATTTTTAGAGGCCAGGAAGCGTAACCGCTTTGGGTTACAGTTACGACGCTACCCTGGATGTTGGGGAAAATTACGACGTTTGCCACTCACGTTTCCACAAATGACCTTTCCGGTCGAGATCGTGGACCAGTCCTCCTCGTCCACGTGGTATGAATCCGTACGAAAATAGTGGATAACGATGTGAACCAAAAGAAAGGCCCCCAGTAGGAAAATAACAAAACCGTCACACATTTTATAAGATTTCTTTTTGGGCAAGCAATTTGATTTTTTGCGTACAAAAGCTCTCTTTCCAAAGTTCGACCACAACACTATTTAATACAGTCGATTTCATCTCTTTCCAAAGATGACATTTTGCAGATTAAGAAGATTGTGTGGTTTTGCAAAAAACGTAAAGAAAGTTATTAATAAAAGGGGAAGGTGGATGACGTTAGAGTAGTTCAGTGGAACCATAGTGGAATGTGAGGGTTTCACATTTATTACAAATTTTACTGATTTGGAGACGGTGGAGTCTTATCAAATTTGCAACAGACGGTTGAGAACAAAAGCCAAAGATAACCGAGGCCAACTACCACACAATGTCATTGAGTTTCTCCTACATGACACGTGTTTCTCCTCGTTGAGCATAAAAAAAATCTGTATGCCAATGAAGAAGGTTTACACGAGGTTGCTGAATTTTCAGACCCACTTATTTCATTAGGTTTGTGACCGGCACTAACGAGATTAGTGATCCTTGTGTTTCATGGTCCACGATACATTGATAAGACGTTACACTGTGTCATGACATTGTACTAGTAGATGGAAGTAGCGTTAGGATAGGCTAGATCAACTTTGGCGGTGCAGGGCGGCGCTAGGTTTCTCAGAGCTACTTAGTAATCACAAAGTTAAAAATAACATCTAAAGTTGTGAATGTTTTGTAGAGATCATTTTGATTCAAAGTACAATGTAGACAGCTTTAAAATGAATTGTTCATTAAATAATTTATTTACACTAATAATCATATGCGGAGTAATTAGCATACCCTATCAGTTGGAATGCGTCATTCTTCTCTAAATCCTAGCCGTCTTGGCATAGGGAAGAAATCAAAGATACCATCTCCGACCTCCTCTTTACCATGGTGGCCTTTGTCGGTTTTCCCTCTATCAAGGAGACCATCTTCGGCTTCCCGACTATCATTTCTATCTCGATTTTGGGATACTTTGTCAACTCAATCGTATAAGTCGCTATAACAATCGACAAAACTCACTCTCGCAGCAGAGACCCCTCTTGAAAACTTTCAATGCAGATCTGGCCTGAGGTTGTGGGATGGCGAGGTGGTGCGTCGATGGCTTTTAGGGAATGATGGATCGGGTCGGATCCGACCTAGTAGAGCGAGGCTCAAAGATGTTCCACCATGGCCGGAGTTGCATCTGGAATTCCCATTGAAGCAGCGAGTTTTGTTGGGGATCAATGAATTCAAAATGAACATGGATCCACATATAAGGATCAAAGGGATTTTGGGTTGTTCATCTCTTAGTCTCAGTGTTAGTGGACAGGTGGTGGCGAGGACTCCGTTCGAGACAGGGAGAGATGCTGACAATAGATCCGGACGACGACCTCAATTGGATCCGGTGCTCACAACTGAATTATCTGTGATTCGTAGTTGGGATCTAGGAGATACAAATTGTACTACTGAATTATCTGGAGTAGTACCAAAGGACGATTCAAGACATTATGCGAAGCATAAAGTGAAGAAGGATGGCAACACGGGACATTGCACCGTGGGTACTACCAAAACGTCTTATCTGTCTATAGATTATAACAAATGAGTCCATCGTGTATACTCTGAAACAGTGTTAGCAGTTTATTTTCTCAAAATTCAGGAACAATCCAAGAATGTTATATGGATTCGTTTCTGGATTCAATTCAAAACTCCGATGACACACCAAACAGACTACTTAGATGTGTCTAGAAAAGCTTGTCACTAAGCTATCTCTTGTAATCGTGGTATTTTGAATATTTTTTTATTTGTAATAAAATCAACACTATATTCTATAAAAAAATCATATGCGGAGTATGTTTTTATTATACTGATAGTTATCTTAACATTGATATTTGTATCGTGTAATCGACTGTATTAAATAAAGTGTTGTGATCGAACTTTTGAAGAATTGACCAAAAAAACTTTGGCAAGATGAGAGCTTTTGTAGGCACAAAATCAAATTGCTTGCTCAAAAAGAAATCTTATAAAATGTGTGACGGTTTTGTTATTTGTGGGGCCTTCCTTTCGGTTCACATCGTTATCCACTATTTTCGTACGGATTCATACCACGTGGACGAGTAGGACTGGTCCACGATCTAGACCGGAAAGGTCATTTGTGGAAACGTGAGTGGCAAACGTCGTAATTTACTGAAAATCCAGGGCAGCGTCGTAATTGTATCCCAAAGCGGTTACGCTTCCTGGCCTCTAAAAATCTCCTACCCCACCCTTTAGATTAGAGCACACGCCTTTCCCTTTTCGCCATCACTCTCCAGAGCAAGGGTTTTCTCTCTCCCTTTGCCTTCGCATTTTCTCTGTTGAGTGCATCAATGGCGGACCAGGAAGTTGAGAACGGCAGAGCTGAAAAGGTTATCACTCAAGCCAAGTGCACTGTGGCTTCTGATTTCTTCCCTGTGATCGGAGTCGAAGCCTCCAAGCTTCAAGAAGCTGTTCAGTTCTACAAGGAGGTCTTCGGAGCTGTGGAGGTTGAGCCTTTAGCGGAACCCAGGCGTAAGGACGACCTGGAGCAACCTCTTCTTCAGGTGCTGCTTCAGTTTTGCTCCGGCAAGGTTTTGGTCTCCGATCTCCTCGAGGATGAGTGAGTCAACTTTTGTTTGACTTCTTTATTTTTTATTTTGCAGTTAATCGTTGTTGTTCGTTTAGATGTGTAGGTTTTAGAGGCTATAACTATTGATCTTTCACCTTAACATGAATCGGCTTTGGATTTATTAGGTCTGTTACATCGTTATTGAATTTTCGATCATATTTTTTATCTGCATGAGATTTCTATTTGATTGAATAATTTTGTTGTTTTGTTCATGTTTGGTAGTAATTTATTGTTATTTTGTTGAGCATTTTAGGTTTTCTGAATCTGTGCGAATAATAATTTTGTTTATGATATTTGTCTGGTTGGGAACGTCTTGGTGATGTCTTTGGATTAAATAAAATTTTCTAGTTTACTAAAAGCCTGTGGAAGTTAGGAGACGACATTTATCTGTTATGAACGGTTTTTTTTTGTATTATTATTTATTTTTATATTATTATTGAATTAGAAACTACTTTGTTTGTTTAATTGTTCACCCCTGAACATCATATATGGTGCTTTGGTTGTTGACCAGGTTAATGGCTCAGCAAAGCTGTAGTTTCCACCTGATGACTGAAGGAGATGTTCAAGCTTTGATTAAGAAGGTTGTGGCTGCTGGAGGGAACACAGAAGGTGTAGGTAGATCGCCGTTTGTCTCCGGCACGGTTTTGGTCCTCAATCACCCTGAGGATGAGTGAGTTTCTTTGACTTATTTATTTTTGTGTCAGTGTGTGCTAAGAAAAAGGCAGCTCTTATGCGTTAGACTAATTTGAATTGATTTCCTTCGTTACATGTCATTGAGCAACTTGCATCTTTGTCCCGTTTATTGAAATAGATATGAATTTGCTTTGGTTTTTGACCAGGTTAAAGGCTCAGCAATTGGTGACCGGAGGAGATGTTGAAGGTGTGACTGAGGACCTTACCTTCCCTGGAAAGCAATGCTCTGGCAAAGTCAAGGACCCATATGGGGTTGTGTGGACCATTGTGGGCAAGAAGACAATTGATGGTGATGTGGCAGAGGTGGGTGGTGAAGTGGCAGTGGTGGGTGGTGATGTGGCAGTAGTGGGTGGTGAAGTGGCAGAGGTGGGTGGTGATGTGGCATTGGTGGGGGGTGAAGTGGCAGTGGTGGGTGGTGATGTGGAGCCTGTTATTCGTATAATTGTTTTAGCTGTTGATGCTGAAATTGGAAAATACTTCCCTGTGTCAATTAAATTGTTTGACAGAAGACAGGCACAACTCCTGTTTACTGCTGATTTGAGAAATATTCAGGAGTTGGCATCCACTTTGAAATGTCAAGACTTACGGAATGAGCCTGTCAGCTTGGTTGTTGCGGACCTTGATATGCTATATGACTGTAAATCGAGTGATGGGAAGATTGCTAGGAGGAGTAAAGCGGAACTTGATGTGGTAAGTTTTCTCTGCTCATTTTCCTTTTGCACACGGAGAACTTGGAATATGCTCATTTTAATTTTCTTTTGTTTGTGATTTGAGTGCAGTTTTATGGTGCTTTAGGATTGCTAACAAGATGGTCTATAGTTGCTGGCTTGATTACCCATGAAGCTGGAAGCAGACCGGCCACTAAAAAAAGAAGAAAATCTAACACGGAACATTTTGTGGCCAGTCAAGCCCGAACTGGAGGGTTTTGGAGACCGGTGGTTGTTCACAAGCCTATGGGGCAAAACGAGGCTGATGAGATGGTTGATGATGTTGTGAGGGCTTATAGGGCATACATGGGGGGAGCTAACGCAGTTTAGATATTTGCTGTGGGTACACGAATGTGAGTTGAAACAGATTCTGTGGATATCTACTAGTTGCTATAGGGATTTGAGTGGTTAAGACTTGGCCTTATGTGGATTTTCTTGCTCTGGATTTTCTACAACTGAGTAAATAATGCATTATTTTAGACATGGTGTGTGTGGTAAAGTAGTACAGTGGGTTAGATGGGGGGCATTATTCGCCCTCGTGATCGCTCTAATACAATGTGCTGTGAACCAAAATAATCTGTAGTTTGTTAGAACTGTGTAGTGCATAACAAACATGGGATATCAACTGGCATCTATAGCACAATTCTCCCCAGCAATGCAAACCAGCTGCTGGGGAAAAAAGGGAAATCCCAGGGTTGCAGATTCATTGTTTGGCGAGAGGGCAATATTCCTACAGTAACGGACTGTATTGCTCGTCTCATGCTTTCCAGCAGCAGCTTGCTTCTTTTCTTTCTTCCCAATCCTTGCCTAGTTCACGCAATAATGGGAGAGATCATCATCATTCCACTGCAGGTGTTTACTTAGACGCCCTCAGCTGTCCTTGTTTCTTCATCAGCCAGATGATAACTATATCTCCAGCTATAGGTGCGAAAGCAGGATTCATGGTGGGTTTCCTAGCAGCGCCTCCAGTGTTATTCTAGGCCAAAGTGATCGAAACATGGATGATATTTAGTCGGCCAAAAATACGAAATGCAATAGATAAACAATATGTACATTTGTAACATTGTTTAATATTTCGTGTTCGAACACAACATTATCCAACGAGGCATGTTGCCACAAAACCCTAGTTTTTCTAGCACCTTCTCCAAAAAACTTCATTCCACCCTATCATAGGCCTTATTCATGTCAAAGCTTAAGCGCACATAAACCGACATTACCCCTTCGGCGCCGCTTAAGGCAATGGGAGATTTCAAAAGCAAGTAAAGAGTTGTCTAAGATGAGTCGACCAGGAATGAAGGCACTATGTTGTTGTGATATGATGTCATCCAACAAAGGTTTTAACCAATTTGCTAGAACCTTGGAGCCGAGCTTGTAGATGACATTGCACAGAGATATCGGCCGTAACTACTCAACATATTCCGGTGTCTTAACCTTTGGAATTAGAGTAACCCAAGTACAATTGATCTCCCTAAGCAGCTCTTCTGAGTTTAAGAATTCCCTCACTGCACCAACCACATCCATGCCTGAAAATCCCAAAATTGTTGGTAGAAAGCCGGAGAAAAGCCATCCGGTCCTGGAGCCTTACTCGGGTGCATTTATTTTAGAGCCCAGACGATTTCCTCTTCAGTGATAGTTCCATTCAAACTCCTATTTACATCATCTGAGATTACATTCGACACAAACTGTAACTCTTCATCTAGCACTTGAGGGTTTGAAGACGTGAGCAATTTCTGGTAGTACTCAATATAATCTCCTCCATCTCATACTCATCAGTGCACCAAGTGCCATCCTCCTTAAACAGCCCCTTGAGCATGTTTTTCTTCTTTCCATTCGAGGCTTTTTGGTGAAAATACTTCGTGTTAAGATCACCTTCGGCTAGCCAAAGCACCCTGGAACGTTGTTTCCAGAAAGATTGTTCTTGAGATAGGAGCTACTGTAATTCCCTTTCCAACTCCACTCTATCCTCCGAACAAGGAGAGGATAATGTTGTATCGTAAAATTGAACCAGCTTCTCTCTAACCGACTTTATCTTATCTTGAATACCCCCAAAACGAGTCTTGCTCTAACTCAACAACAAGTCTCGTGTATTTGTGATCTTGTTACATACCTTCATAAACGGGCTATGCCTTGTACCACTCTGACAGCCGGCCTCCACAATCTCCTTCACATCCTTCTCTCGGAGCAAAAGCTCCTCAAACCGGAACTTCTTCCTCCTCCTTTTTTTTACACATAGTCTTCTTTTTTAAAATCTGTACGAGGATTGGGAGGTGATCCGAATCACTAGGGAGTAGGTGTATAACCTTTAGTCCTGAAAACATCCGCATCCACTCTGCATTGGCGACAAATCTATCAAGACACTCTTTCACCTTTTTTCAATGTCTATTACCTCTCCAAGTAAATGGGGGGCCTCTGTAGTACAAATCCCTAAGTCCACAAAAACCTAGTGCAACTCGAAACCCATACATCTGTCGTTCTGCCCTAATTTGCCCACCTTCCTTCTCCATGAAGCTCAGAACCTCATTAAAGTCACCCCTAAAAGCCATGGACCATCACCTTCACTTCCAAGTTCCTTAATAAGCTCCATGTTAAATGCTTATTCTCAGCTCTAGGTTGACCATACATACCGGTAAATCTCCAAGTTTGCTTTCCACTGTCCTCCTTGACTACTACATCAATATGGCTAAAGCTATACGACCGCAGCTGCAAGCTAATATCTTCATTCCATAAAATACATAGACCTCCGGCTCTATTGACTTGCTTGCCATTTTTTGTCACACAATTTTACAGTCGACTGAGAAAGCATTCTTCCATCCAATCTTTTTCCGGACACCATTCATCTCAGCAATAGAATATTTTGTTTCAGAAAGGAAAACTAGTTTGGGAATGTTTAGGGTTACCAATCCTTTAAGTGCATCAACTGTCCAAGGGTTCTCAATCCCCTGACAGTTCCAACAAAGAACATTCATTTCTCGTGATAGGTCGGAGCCGGACCCATCACGGAGAGATGTTGAGCACACCCTGAGCTATCGTTTTTCATCTTTTTGACCTCCTTCTCATCCTGAACACCATGACTCTCACCTAGATTTGCTGAAGCTACGCTCATATTAGGGCTTCTTTGCTTTAGAGCCTGGTTTTCAGACATCCGTTGGGACTAAAGTAACAGACCCGAGCTCGGCCCATCAAGAGGGCCCATAAGTAGGGGATTTGAATTTCCCGCTTTTGGAGGCAAGAAATTCTGGCGAAGAATCCTCCCTAATTTATGAATATCAACATCAGATCCTTCAAATTTGGCTCTCTCCATATTTTGATTCAGGAAAGTTAGCTCACCTTCCTTATCTTTCACCCCATTTAGACAGAGAAACCCTAGTTATGGACCTCCTTCCTTTTCTTGCCCAGATTTCTTTCCTTTTGATTGAGCCTGAATTACAGGACCAACCATCTCCTGCATGCCATCCGGCGTCGGACTCATCTCCGGTGACCGGAAGCGACCATCCTTTCCAAAACGTCTCCTCTTCCCTTCACGGTCATCTACTACAGAGAGTACACCTGTACTATCCACCTCCATCCCATCAACTTGATCGCTGGTGTCTGCATGCTCCTCCTCCATCTTTGTCCTCGGTCAGACAAGTCCGGAATTTGGCAAATCTGGCGCTGTCATCACCCAACCCGTTTGTTTTCTCCGGTGGAGTCCAAACCGCCACCTTCCTACCGTGGATAGTTGTTCTTTCTCTTTCTCCTTCTTCAACTGGTTCAGCAACCACTCCTCCTTTTGATCTGCATGAATCAAAACATCATATCCCGGGGTTGTTAGCTCGCCGGTGGTCTTTCGTGTGCACTTTCCCCCAGTATGGCCCATCATTCCACAGAAGAAGCAAAAGTGGGGCAGACGCTCATATTCAAGATCATACCACTTACTTTTCTGCCAACCTGATGGCCGAAAATTCACCCACTTCCTCATCGGCTTCGTCATATCAACGAGTTCCCCACTCTAATTTTCAAGAACTCTCCAAGCAACGGGTGGCTGCAGCCACACACAGCCTTCCCGAACACTCAAATAGCTGGCCCTATACAACGGCCAGTATTTTTTGCCGCTCCATCCCTCAAAAAAGCTGGCGGCAAACCCCTAATCTGGATCCAAAAGAACTGAGTCCGGAGATCTATTTCATCTGGATCTTCTTCGCCGTTTGTCACACCCAACGCCAGCAACGCCTTGTCAAAAGTCCAGGGACAGCCCCTTATTGCCCTCTTCGGGCCTTCTTCATTCTTAAACGTAAACAAGATTCTCCCTATCTCAACCACTCTGCTCGCCGTAATCCTTTTACGATCCTGATGCTCCCCTTTTGGGATCTATAGATTCTTCATGGTGGTGGCAAGCAACTCCAGATTGAAATTTTTTTGTGTAAATAGCTCTCCCACCATGAACCATCTACGTGACCCCTTTTGCAACTCCTTGGACGGCATAACCACCTCCACTTCTGTTTCGGAGATAGCCAGCCATTTCGTGAAATTAACCACAACCTCTTTCATCTCGCATAAAAAATTACCGATTGCGATGGAACCTTATACAAGGGTTGAAATAGATCTAAGCATATATGCAAAGGGGCTAGATAGTCGTCACTCTTCTAAAGATGAGCAGTAAACCCTAACCCTAACCTTACGGAGAGAGAAGGAACCCCAGTCGAAGTTTCAGTTTCTATGATACCGATAACTTCACTCTTTAGAGCTTCAATTATGTCTGAGGTACATATCTCCAAACAAACCCGTCAAATGTAAAGCATGTATACTTGCCTGGAATAAAATTGAAAGTATCAGAATTGATTCAGGGATAGGTGAATTCCGGTGTATTTACATATAATGAAGTGAGAATGAGCGAGGATCTCATCTCCTAATAAGAAATCGATTCATTAACAATAGAAAATTGTAATACCACCAGGGGAGGTGGGGTTGGGAATATTATACCATCAAGAATTAACTTTTATACCGAATGCGTACATGTTCCCCGCGGTTCAAATTTTTGGGGGAATATGAGGCAAAGAATGAAGGGTTCATAACTTCATAGCAACATTGATGGTAATTAAACATTAATACTGGGAGAAAATAGGGATACAATCTATTTTCTAGTTTGATCCTTCTGAGAACCACAATATTTGTTGGGTCGAGTACGACTTCGTCTCAAAGGACAATGGGCAGATGGGTTGTTTGGTGATCAGTGGTATGGAATGGGGATGGTTTGAATTGGAATGCGGTTTTGTTGACGCTTGAATTTGGCTCGAGTGTGGGTGTTGGTTTGGATTTTTTTAGTACAAAAGAAATACAAAATTACAAAATGAAATTCCTACTAATGAAAATGGAAAGCCTGACAAGCTCTGAAAGAAACTTGGCAAATTTGTGAGGTAAGGAAAAGAATATCTTTGACAAGAACTTGGAAGAGTTCCATGCTTACGTTCCAAGTTGATGTGTGAAAGAAACTTGGGAAATTTGTGAGGCAAGGAAAAAAATATCTTTGATAAGAACTTGATCTTCCAAAGGGGTGAGACAAGTATTATTGATGAAATTAAGATTTGTGAATCTCCTTCAACTAGTATTTTCTCATAACCATGGATCTAGGCTGCTAATAGACCCGCACGCAATGCAGAGGCTTCAGGCGTGAGTACATAATTGGGACCAATATTTCTTGTAGAAGTTAAAACAAATTGATCATCGGCATCTCTAAAACAAAACCTGATAAAGCAGAGACCAATATTTCTTGTAGAAGTTAAAACAAATTGACCTTGGGCATATCTAAAACAAAACCTGATAAAGCAGAGTGATTTTAAATAGATCTGTCAAAATTGAGCTTAAGTGTCTCCGGATGAAGAACATGCCAACAAATAGGTGTAACAAACATGCAAGATTTCTTATGGCGACTTGCATTAACAATATAATAATAATAATGTGAAAGAGGAAAGGGCGGGAACACACCCTCTTTTTTCACGCACAAGTTATGCCTGCTACGTGACATCTTCTTGTCCACAAAATTTTGAATCTAAAGGGCATACAAGTAAACTCATAACTTAACTATGATAACCAATAAAATCCAAATTTATGTCAAATTGATCGAGAGAAATAACAACCTAATTTCGACTCTCCACATAGTTCGCCAAAAGTTTTTTGTTATATATCTGCTTATACTTTTACGGGCTAACTATCCATTGTTCAAAGAAGTTTTATTGAGATATAATTTGTGCGTCTCGTGTCTCATGTTCATACGCAATACGGTCTCACCAAAGTTACAATCAAGCAACTTCAATTTGTCCCTTGAACATTAGTGATGCACATCAATCATACTATTGCGTCATGAGACTATGCAATTCAGTTTTACTATTCATCTATAGTCCATCATTATTGAATATATTGCACGACAACTTGTGACTGTCTGCGAGGATTGACTCAAAATTTTAATCGTTGAGCTCGATAGGATTGGAACGGATCTTCAAGCTCTGAGCTCGACACTGTGCCAAATTGCACTATCACAGTGCCTAATGATGAGTCATGTGAGATGAATAAGTTTTTGAATTGGAAGTAGCGGACAACCCTATTTATTGTTATTATTCTCTATGGAGAGCCCTATCGTCGGAAGGTAAATGTCCTAAAATTTTTATATGGATGGTTGAGTCTCATCTACATGAGAGTTTTTTGTGTGAAAGCTTTGACCAAACTACGTAATATAGAGGGAGATATGAGCGTTTTCGTGTGATAAGTGACGATGAATTAGGGTTGACCGTTTCAATTGAGCCCTTAACGTTGTCGGATCCAGTTGAATTTTTTCTCATAGACATATTTTATCATAATGATCATATCTTACGGTCGAATTTTCTTTTGTGAAATTTAGTGATCGAAATCACAATATGCATATTAACGTTGTATAACTTGTTTATTAGGTTTTAAGAAAATGTATAACTTTGTGATACATCTCTACATAGAAGCAAAATTATCAAAAATCTCGTGAAATATTGTGTTCATAATGGTAAAATACAGCCATGGTTCAAAAATCACGTAATTCAGATAACATCTCGGTGCCGATAGTAACGGTAAACCATATTTACAGTTATTATTCCCTATGGGCAGCCCTATCGTCGGAAGGTAAATGTCCCAAAATTTTTATATGGGTGGTTGCGTCTTATTTATGTGAGAGTTTTTCGTTTGGAATGTTAGACCCAAATACGTCATATAGAGGTAAATATGCGTGTTTCTGTGTGATAAGTGACGATGAATTATGATTGACCGTTTCGATCGAGCCCTTAAACTTTTCGGATCCAGTTGAATTTTTTACCATAGACATATTTTGTCATAATAATCATATATGACGGTCGAATTTTTTGTTTGTGAATTTTAGTTATCATAATCACAATATGCATATTTATGTTGTATAACTTGTTTATTATGTTTTAAACAAATGCACAACTTTGTAAATCATATCTACATAGAAGCAAAATTATCAAAAATGTCGTGAAATAAGATGTGTTTGGAATGGTGAAATACGGCTATGGTTCAAAAATCACGTAATTCGGGTAACGTCTCGATGTCGATAGTAGCTGTCAACCATATTTACCGTTATTATTCTTTATAGGAAGCCCTATCGTCGGAAGGTAAATGTTTTAAAATTTTTATATGGGCAGTTGCGTCTCATTTACCCAAGAGTTTGTTGTGTGTAAGGTTTGATCAAACTACGTCATATAGAAGGATATATGAGTGTTTCCGTATGATAAGTGACGATAGATTATGATTGACCTTTTCGATCGAGTCCTTGACTTTGTCGGATCCAGTTGAATTTTTTATCATAGACATATTTTTTTATAATGATCATATGTGACCATCAAATTTTTGTTTGTGAATTTTAGTCATCGGAATCACAATGTGCCTAATAATGTTGTATAACTTGGTTAATAGGTTGTAAACAAATGTACAACTTTGTGAACCATAGCGAGTTTTCACTATAATGATAATGAGAAGAAAAATCATCATTTAAAAAAAACTGGAAAAAAAAAACCGAATCAAACCGAACAACAGGTGTGGTTTGGTTTGCAGTTTGGTATTTTGGATTAGTAAAAAATTGGATCAGACCGGACCAAAGTATAACATTGGTTTGGTTCACGAGTTGGGGTATAAACCAAACCGAAATGGACCGAAGACAGCCCTAGAATATAATGGATGGAGTAGAGAAGGAAGTTCAGTGCCGTTTCTTCATGGCGCTTTTGGCCATCTGGGCAGAGAGGAACAAAGTTTTGTGGTAGGGTGCAGTAATCAATATGGTTTGGTTACAACGGTGGGTGGTTCAATACTTCAGAGATTTTAAAGGCTTCATTACAAGCCTATTGTTAACCAGAATCAAAGGAAGGTGAAATGGGAATGTCCTATAAGGTCTAATTTGGTACAGCTTTGTTGTTTTAAAATCAGTTTTTATCTTAACTTTCAGATTTCAATGTGTTTGGTAAATTAAAGAAAACCAGTTAGTTTTTGAAAATTTCAATTGAGTGGAAGCAGATTTTAGAAGCTGTTGTAAATAAAAATACTGAAAAATAACATTCAATGTCTTGACTGCAGTTTTAAAAGTAATATTTACCAAACATAAAACTGTTTTAATTCACAGCTGATTATATTCACAATACAACAAAAGTAATTTTTATAAAAAGTCACGACAATATCAAACTAAACCTAAGTGGTCAACTGAAGATCAACGTTGATGGCGCTTATAATGATTTAGTGGAAAGGGAGGAGTTGGGGTGGTGGTGCGTATTGATACAAGTTTGGGAGTCGTTACAGTAAAAAGACCGTTTAAGCATCCTCACTTAGCTTTGCATTTGGAGGTCGAAACATGCAAAGTAGGTCTCCTACTTGGTATTCACCAAGATTGGTCCGATGTTGATATTTAGTGCGACTCTATCCTTTTAGTGGCCCTTGAGGAAGAAGATTTGTCTGATGTGAGACATATTTAAAAGCTTTTCAGTTTGCCCAAATTCAACACATCTATAGAGAAACACATGGTGTATCATATAGATTAGTATAGTTTTTTTAGATTTACACACTTCGCTAGTATGGATAATGAGTGTTATTAATGATGTATGGTTAAAAAAACACCTGTTATTATTCAGGATTATTCAAGATATTATCTACGAGAATATTAGTTATCTTGATAATGTAAATCGGGATAAGTTTTATGTCAACCCATGTGGCAAAGTATTATTTATAGCAATATCGGGTTCATTCCTTTTAGGAAAAAAAATAGAATAATAAAAAACGAGTTTATACAGAAAACCAGAACAAAGCTTATAAGATTATAATTTGAGCATCAGTTGTTACTCCTTTCAGCCTTTCTCGGACAACCAAACTACCTCGTCGTTTCCAAAGTACATGATTCGAACACCTTTCTTGGGCCAAACCATCTTCTATGTCACCATCCTCTACATCTATTTCCTCTTCATCCTCATCGAATACTTCATTCTCATTCCCCCCGAGATAAAAACGGGTAAATTTGGTCCATGTTCCAGCACCATTATAACGTTTTCCCAATGAATCGATTTCTAGTACCTCAAGCTTCGTTGCAACTCTAAGAATGCAAATCGCAAACTCTATCTCGATCCACTTACCCTGGAACCCATGGATCTTAAAAATTCTCAAATTATCATGCGAGTATCCAGGTAGATTCCTTGGGCCTTCTTGATAGATTTTCATACCTATCTGCAGTGTAAAAAAGTTAAAAACAACCCAATTTTTTAGGTTGACAGAAAATAGAGTTTGAGAGCGACAACTGAAACAGAAAACCCCACTTCAGGGGACCCATTAAATATGTCAAAGCACATAATCATTAAAAACTCTGAAACCAAAATTTGAACAAGTGATGCAAATACATTACGATACAACACAGAAAAATTTATCAGAAGCAATAAAGTGAAACCGCAAATGCAGCAAAAAAGAAAACAAAAACTGATTTTTTTTTCAGGGAAATTAATTACTAACCGTTAGATTGAACTCTTTCAAAAGAGGTGCAGCCTTGAGAAGATTCAGAATACTCCAAAGGTCAAAGTTGTTCTCAAGAAGATCCAAGTTCACTTGTTTCAGGTTTCTAAATACCGGAACAATTTTGGGTATATCTTCCTGCTCAAGAGCAAGGACTTTGAGGTTAGAATATATATCTACAAAATAAACCAGCCATGCAATTGAAATAAAGCTTCCCACTCACCCTACTATTTCTGATCTGCAAATGAAGAGTCTCCAGCCCAGGACAAGAGGCGAGTTGGGTTAGCGCAATAGATAGCGCATTAGGAACTGCACCTATATACCTTCCTGAATAAAAACATCTTACCAATCGTGGCATTCTCATGCACGAAATCTGCACATGATTTCCGCAGTATTCTAAACAAGAAAGGTTAACTGCGTCAATCTCAAATCTTTCTAGACGGTAACACAGAATCACTTTCAGATCCTTCAAATGAAGTGATGGACCAAGAATCAGATATGATCCCAGGCTGCAATGCGTCAAGGTCAAGCATTCAAGCAGCAAACAAACAGAGAAAAGATGTGCCAAAAAATCAGGATCAACAATAGCATTATCTAGACAAAGAGATCTTAGCTGAATAAATCTATCAAAGTCAGGAGGAGGTTTAAAGACACAACTGCCCAGCGACAGATGATTAAGGCTGGATGCCTTCAGTTCTGAAAGTAACCGATGTGGAAAAACATAAAATTTTTTTGTATCAATGAAGTGGCTGAGCAATTGAAGTTCAAGTACTTTAGCACCCTTGCTAATTGCAAAATAAACCCATTTATCAAGGACGTCTGTGGATTCAGCATCAAGAAAGAATGCCACCTTGAAAGAGACAACCTTCTTACCACGGTAGAGCAGCAGAAATTCATTCACGAATCTAACAAACAATTCTCTATCAAATTGTCTAAAAGCATACTGAAGCCTATCGTCTTCTTCAAGTTCTTCAACAAGTTGAGTATATTTGCCTCCAAAAACATTCGGAATGTCGAATTCAAGATTAGCCCTTGTGAGAATTAGATGCTTCCAGAGGTGCCTCCACTGAGGGGATATCATGCAAGTACCCACTGCATCCTTCATTGTCAAAAATGAAAGCATGTATGATAGAACATAGCATGGCAACTTACTGATCCAATCCTTCCTCTCATCCTCCACCTGAAACATGGTCACAACATGTTTCTCTTTATTTGGCATGAAGAGATAATTTAGAGTAACAAGGGCACATAAGAAGAATATATGGTACAATATAACCTCGAATAAATGAATGCTCGATAAATTAATAACCTCGACTAAATAATAATTTTCTCCGGTTCCGATTCGGGACCAGTTCATAATACTAGGTATATCGCTAAATGCATAAGATAATAATTTTTTTAGACTCCCTTTAGGTCCCAACGAATATATAAAGTATTAATTAATTAATTACATATTTAAAAATATCATGAAAATTTTTAATAATTGATAAAATACATAAAAAGAGAGTACATAATGTTCATAATACAAATTCAGGAAACTCTTAACAATTTTAAATTCCATACCTTACTTATCCTAAAGTATCCTTATATATTCCTTTGTGTTTTCCTTTATATTAAAAAAATAATGAAACTCTTTACAATAAACAGTCAATAAAGTAACAATTTATTCATTTATCAATAATATAATAACCCCTCTAAAGTAATAATTTTTCACGGTCCTGACCTTATTCATCTAGAGCATCTCCAGCAGTATCGATAAACTGAAAATTTGTCAATTTTTAGATGAATCTTTTGCTTCAGCAAAATACTTAAAAAGTTGACAAATTTAGAAATTGATAGTGAAAATTGATAAATCTATCAATTTTGGAGAGAATTAGTTAAAACTTAGTTAATGTATAAGTTTCGCAATACTGGAGCAAAAAGCTTAAATTTTGTTATTTAAATCTAAATATTGCTAAATTTAGCAATATATTTATCAATACTGTAAAAGATGCTTTTATAGAGGTTTTACTGTAGTTTGAAAGAAAAAAAATCAGGAGAGCAAAATTAGAAGATTGCGGTAAATATCGGTCAGTCTGTACTGCCAATTTAGATTGATTGACGAAAAAATTAAGGCAAATTTTACAAATAAATTTGTAAGAAAAATCATCAAGGAACAACTAAAATCTCCATACATAAGCTACAAATTTAAGAACAGAGCAAAGAGAGTGTTACCTTAGCTTTTTTAACACTGCGATCCATAAGTAAAGCTGAACAGCAACAAGAAAATTGAATTTTGACAACCTAGCAATCTAACAGAATAGGTGATCAGAAAATTTGTCATATGTAACAAGTTGACACTGTCGTGAATATATAAGAGGAACAACAAGAAAGATGAATCTTAGAAACCTTACATTCAAATAGAATATGTGACAAAAGTGGAATATATATGACTCAACTACAGTACATAAAACAAATTATACAGTTGTACAGGCTTGAACACACCCAAGGACCTCGAAAAGTAGGCTCAATTACATCACAGACATAATGTGCACACAGATATAAACTTGATGAATGTGATCGTAAAAGTAGTCACATTTCATAGCAACTGCAATACACAATTAAATTTAATATCAAATTTAAAACTCAACAAATGAAAATAGCATGAGAAGTTTAGCTTAGGGGATTATAGACCAGATAAAATCAAATATCGAAAACAGTTGGATTATAGACCAGATAGCCCAATTATTAAACAACCAAAACAAACTGAAAAGTTTCCAACAGTAAGGTAACACAAACAGTCAACTGAGAGAGAGAGTTTAGGTTAAGGGAACTTCACCAAATCACAAATTTGGCAAAAAAGCAAACTAGTTAAGAATAAATTATCACTCAAGTCACAAGAGAGAAGAATTTAACACAGAAAACGAAAACATATAAATCATACAATCCCCAAAACCACCACTTTTGTGAACATTAACGAGATTATACATAAAAACCCCACAACTGGGTTGAAAGTACAAGTCAAACGCCCCAAAAGAAGCCAACCAAACCAAACAGAGACAATTAAACGGCCCAAATATAAGAACAAATCTAGGCTGAAATTAGGGGATGTGCAAAAGTTTTCCTGCTTTCCACCCTAAACCCTAATCTTAGCAAGAACTTACCAGATATATATACCTAATCTTAGCCTGGACTCTAATATGCACACACACGCGCACACACAAAATCCTTTTCAAGTACGAATTTGAGAAACTGTAATCACCCAAGGCAAATACATAAACATGAACACGAGAACAAGTTGCTACCTTCACAATTCAGAATCGAGTTTTGTTGATAGGACGCCTCTGTTGTTCCGCTCGTCGACAGACACCAACGAAAACGATTCTTGGTTCCTTACAACTACTATTTGTAGGTCATCTCCATGGATCTGGCTTTGTCTATGTGGCCCACATGACTTGTGATTTATGAATAGCCCATAGACATCAATATGGATCAGGCCCTTGATTCGTTCGAATCGGTCAGATCTTTAGTTTTCGGTGTAAAATTTGAGCTCATTACTAACTAATCATTAACTTTGCAATTCTCAACTTGTTACAGTTTTTTATTTTACATTTAATAAAACTAGGTTATTGGGCCATCCTCGATCAAGTTGGGTATAGTAATTTCTCTAAATACTAGATACACATCTACGTTATTATATAAATTATGTAAAACTCAGTGCCGACTTATAGACATGACAGACGGACCCTTGAATTTAAAGGGCCCAAAACAAAAATTTATCAAATACACTTCTGTCTATTTATCTTAGCATTAATACACTAATGTTTCTAATCGTGTTTACTTAATCAATATTTAAAGGGGTTTCATGGTTCAAAGTAGCTAGGAAACGAAAGTATTCATGTTTCCTTAACAACATTGAAACTCTTTTCTAGTTTTCTTAAAAGGGGGTTTCATGATTCTACATTCAAGCCGTTTTTAATTATTATCAAATATTTTTCGTACCATTCCTATGACCAGCTACAAAATATTACTTGGTAACTATTTACAAATTTTACATTAATTCACAGTATATTATGACTCTTACATATATTGTTACATTATAGGTTTTTAATGGAAAAAAAATATAATTGACAAAGTCATGAATCTCATTTTGTTGTTCGTCTAGAGCCCGAAAATCTCAGGACCGGCCCTGGTAAGACTGTGGGTACGTAAATTACAAAAAAGACTTTTATATCAAAAAGTATAGAAACCTAGTTGAAATAAAATATATGTGAAAATATAAAGTATATTGTATATATAAAGTATAACAATATATGTAATTTTCATGTTATACAAAGTATATGAAAACTCATTATGTTATATTCTTAATATAAATGCATATGCAATGAAAAGTATAGGCTTTCAACGACCAAAGAAAAAAAACAAGATGTTTAGTATCGTTATTAGGCTGTGTTTGGATGAGCTTATAAGCAAGGATGAGCTTATAAGCAAGGATGAAGTTGGTGTTTGGTAAATGGTAAACACATAAATAACCTTATTTTTAAAGAAGGGTTATTTTCACCAATGGTCTCTTAACTTTAGTGCACATACCTCTGTGATATCTCAACTTTCATTTGTGCAAAAGTAGTACCTGAACTCTAAATTTATTATCAATGAAATACCTGCAAGAAATATTCCTTTAAGAATATTCTGTTAATTACCATTTTAACTTTAATTTAAGTGTTTTACTGTTTCTTTTTAAATTTGACGGAGCATGGTGAATCTAGGTCTATGAATTTGTTTATCTAGCATATTACAGATATAAACTCATCTTCTTACTCGAAGGTAAACAACTATTTTTCATCATCAATAGCAAACTTAATAACTACTCGGCTTGATTTATAAGCTTATGCTAAAATTTCTCATAAAGAATTGCAAGACGAAAAAAAACTAAGAAGATTGATAAATTATAGAGATAATCTTCTTAGAAAAACAAAAAACTAAATAGGATATTATCTTCAGAGTTCAGTAAAGAATCAAACGAACTGAAGAACAAATTGAAGTTCTATAGGAAGTTTTTTATTACGATCAGACTCTTCTTAACGTTTTGAGCCTCGGTTAGATCCACTATAGCTGGTATCAGAGCCTGCTTGACTCAAAAGCAGGTTATCAAGGCTTACGCCACAAAGTTGGCTTCTCTTGACCAACAAAAGAGAATCTAAAATAAAAAATTACCAGTCTTTCTGTATTACAAAATGTATTGATAAGTGGCAAAAGTGCTTTCATTCAAGGCATATTTAAAAAGATCAATACTCGATAGAGTACATCTGTAGAGTATTAAACACACTCTACGACGATCTTGTTCACCTCCAGAGAGAAGTCGGAGTCGAAGAGCTTGATCCTTCCAGACCAAGCTTAATTGAATACCTAGATCATCTATCTAGGAACAAGGCTTCAGACAAGGTAGCAGTACAACTTGAGAGATTTCATCTCAAGTTTAAGCAGCTTGAAGAGATAAGTTCAATACTTGGTAAGCTTGAAGTCAAGTTTGATTATCTCAAGGGAAAGCAATATCTATTGGATATTGAAAAGAAGTTAGTTCGCACTGAGCATCTTGTCGACAACATTCATCAGCAAACAATTGAGCTAAAATCTTCTCAAGAATATCTGAAAAAAAACTTTTAGAAACTCTGATCACCCGATTAGGATGAATCACAGAGTTGAACTAAAAGTAAAATAAGAAGATGATAAAGCTCTAAGCATTTCATTCATACAGAGACAGTGCATGATAATATCAATGCAATAATTCATTAGCAAAATTACAAGATCGCTTATCTCCAAGAGATGAGCATTGATCTCGAAAACCAATTCCAAGAGTTAAACAGCATAATAGCAAGACTGCAAACAAGCATAGAAAAAATGAAGATACAAGAAGGAGAATGGATCAATGAAGAACAGCTAGCTTAAAACGTAGTAAGTAAAATAATCATACCCCTTTACCAAAAGAAAAAAGTTAGTTTAAGTTTAGTGAACCTAAACTCCTTACATGGTCCTCGTCCAAATATACATTTTTAACCAGAAAAGATGTGAAGATGATGAGTAGAATACTAATTAAAAGAAATACTATGCATGTACAACTAATCAACGCTCAAGAATTTAAGTATAATAAAATTGAATCTAGCGTGAGAGATGCATCAATCCCTAGATTCAAACTCAACGAGATCTATAGGAGATGATATTTCCTTATGGATTCTCACAGATTCAAGATTCTTGAACTGACAGTTCCTGCCACAAGAGGAGAAACATACATCAGGTTAATCACTCCAAAAGAAGTAAGTGAAACGTCTTAGAAGAAATATTCCTACATGCATATTGAAGCAGTCTAAGTGGGAATAAAGCTTTTGGTTAGAGATGGTATAGACTGTTCTGTTTTATGTGTCTTACAAGACGATAGAATAACAGACTTTAAGAAAAGTCTGTTAGGAACAGTAGAATCTTCGTTGTGCAACCAAGTTGCATATTTCAATGAAAAAAATACAAAAAAGGTTCTCTAGCAATAAGAAGAGGAAGAGCTTTGCTTCTAAAAAGAAGTATAAATTTCAGAAAAAGCTCATTCAAAAAGAGCTTTGCAGGGGAAATATCTTCTCTTAGGAAGAGATTTTTTTTAAAAGAAAAAGAACCAATTCCTCGAATTCTTTTCGAGAAGTAAAGAAGTGCAGATGCTGGCTTTGCAAGACAGAAGGACATTATGCAATTGAATGTCTAAAAAAAGACAAGAGATCTGCGAAGATTTTAATTGAAGAATATGACGCAGCAATAGAATATACAAACCTGAAGGGTTTTGAGATAGCTTATTCTGATGAAGATAATGATTTAATATATTCTCTTGAGTTCCCATCGAAAAATGAAATAGAAAACACTTCAGAAAGTTTTGAAGAAGAAGAGGATGACGAATCTCGTCCTATGTTTGTCCTAAAAGTCCTAAATTGGAAGGAATAAACTACTGATATTATCAGTAACTTCCACCTTAATCAAAGAAAATTTCATGTGATTACTGCAACTACGATGATAGTAATTCAATTCTCATGTACTGTAAATATCATCAAGAATGCTTTATTACAGAATTACGAGGAAAAACCAAAGACAATGAAGCTCACATCATGGTAGAACAAGAATATAAAGGGTTCTACGAAGCTAAGGAGCAACATGGACATAACCTAAAAGAAGATTTGAAGAGAATAAAGTCAGTAACTTCATTAAGCCAGAACAAGAAATTAAATGAGTCTTTTAATTCCATCAATGATTTTGTAATAAGGCAGAAAGAAGACCTTATCACATAACCTGTTATACAACAGGTTATGCCTTTTATCTCATCAACGAGCCAGACAAAAGAGAAATCAATCATTTCATTAAACTACCTGGCAAAACTACAGAAAAAAAACAAGTAAAGCAGGTCCAAACGATCAGATTCAGTAACTACATCACTATAGGATTGAAATTTCTCAAATATAGAAAGTATCATCTACATGCCTTTACAGATAATGGGTCAGGGTATACTCTTACCAAAAGATATGTCATACCTGAAGAATACTGGGAAAAGGCTCCGAGATCAGTAACTGGAATAGCCATGAGAGAGAATGAAATAATCATGGATACTATGGCTCGTGACATTAAAGTTTCCTTAGGTGGAGGAACTTTTGTCATAAAAATCATCTAGCAATGTGAAAGTCAAGGAGCAAATATATTAATTGGAAATGTCTTCCTTCTTCAGCAGACGATAGTTCAGAATCCACAAATGATTGGTTTTAAAAAGAATAACAAATTCTGTTGGGAATCTCGTCTTACCAACGCTGTAAGCGTTACAAGTCCGGGATTTACAGACCAATATCAGAGATCGTCAGCGAAGAGTGGTGATTATAAGCCAGTTTTAGAACCAGTTTTGCTACTAAAAGCTCATTTGAATGGTCACAATGAAATATTGGTAAATGAAGGGTTGAATTCAAAAGACTCTGAATCAGAAGAATAGTATAAATCCCCTTTAGATAAGTCTGATTCAGACTTATTTGAGCAAGAAAACTCAGATGGAGAAGAAGAATTTATCAGAAAGCATAACCTAAAGGTGTATGCTAATAAGATCGAGCAGAAGATAATGTTAACTATTGCAGAAATAGAAAACTTGCTGAAACCAGTAATCAGTGAAGATCCTCAGTTGTACTGGGAAAGAGATCTAGTATACCAGGGGGAGGAGCCACACAGGGGCCCCATGGGGGCAGTGCCTCATTGATTTTTTTAGATCAAATCTGTCATAGACCAATGCCCCATAAAATAAAATATAGTAATACTTACATATAATTATTATTATATATAGACAGTTTTCTTACAAAACTAAGGATATTGTACTATACTCTTATATCTTTTTTTGTGCGGTTTTTAGTGAATGGTGTTTTTGGTCGTTTCTTTCAATTTTTTAGTTAATCAATACATTATAATATTCTTTCTCATTCCTTTTAGTAATAGAACTCTTATATTTATTGAATTTAAGTTTTATCCATACTTTTACAGTTTTACGATTCCTCTTCACAACAG
Source organism: Comarum palustre (assembly GCA_951800085.1). Taxonomy (NCBI): domain Eukaryota; kingdom Viridiplantae; phylum Streptophyta; class Magnoliopsida; order Rosales; family Rosaceae; genus Comarum; species Comarum palustre. The sequence goes on along the minus strand of OX637579.1, from coordinate 15,569,181 downwards.
AATTTCAAATCCAATACCAAAACTTTAAGAAAAAGATCTAAAAATACCATCAACTGGAAGAATAGTATTCTTTGTCAACTTTTCATTTTACAATATGCTTAAGTTCATGAATGATTGCTTGATTTCATATAAATATTTTTACTAGTATAAAAGATGAAACTATTATGCAATGATTTCAAAATATGAAAGATCGGCGACGAAAATTACCGTTGTAATAGATAAAAATATAAATTTAAATATTATTAATGTTATTTTTATTTTATTATTATTATTTATATGCCCCACTCATATGAAATTTCTAGCTACACCACTGCAGTATACTGTCAGCTCAAAATGCATAACGCAAATACTATTTGTCATGTTAAAGCAATCTCTCATTACAGGAAAAATGACAGAAAAGAGATGAAAAATCAAATTTAAATGTTGCTCGAAAAGAAGTTGATAAGACCTTCCAATAGTCCTCATCATGCTTCAGCCTTCTTGGTAAGAAATCATGCAGAGCAAGTAAGCGGAAATGCTAGAATGATAATTGACTACAGAGATGTAAACAAAAAGACAGTCAAATGAGCCAAGATCTTCTCTAAATCTGATGCAAAATCAAGATTCTGTCAAGTCAGGATGCATCTAGGTTCCATTGCTTTAGCAGCATTTGGGACACCTCAAGGGCACTATGAATGACTAGTCATGTCATTTGGCCTCAAGCATGTCCCGTCTATATTCCAAAGGAAATGGATAATATTTTCAAACATTACTTAGATTTTGCATAGTTTATATAGATGACATTCTTGTCTTCTCACGAACTATGAACGAACATCTGAAACATCTTGAACAAGTATGCATGTTGATTGTCCAAAAGGGAATCATCCTTGGACAAAAGAAGATTCAACTCATAAAAGGAGAAATCGATTTCTTAGGCATTCATTTTAAAGATGGAGAGATTCGTCTCCAAGATTATATTGTCAAAAAAATCAGTCAGTTCCTAAACCATATTCCTGATGCAAAATCCTTGCAGATCGAGGTTTTTAGGAGCTGTCAACTTTGTGAGAGATTTTATTCCTCAAATTAGTGGTCTTATTGCTCTACTCTCTCCAAAAACAAGTTTAAAAAAGAAATGGAATACTATCAGAAAGATCAAAGAGTTAACCAAGAACATACATCCTTTACAGTTGCTTGAAGAAGAAGATTCGATCATTTTGCAGACTGATGCAAATGATTATTACTGGGCATGAGTTGTCTTGGCTATTTCCTCAGATACAAATCATAAGAAGATTTGTAAATTTCTCTCGGGAAAGTTTAACGCATCATAGTTAAACTATTCTATTAGAGACAAAGAAGTCATTGCTCTTATTAAGAGTATAAATGGGGCTGAAGCCTTTTTAGGGAACAAAATTGTAGTTGAGACTGATAATAAAAGAGTAAAAATTTTAAAAACTACAAATTAACTGATGCTGCAGATAGGAGAAGAGTGCTGAGATGACAAATATTTTTATCTCAGTATGAATATGATGTTGAAATGGTTGCAGGTAACAAAAATTTTCTATCAGACACCTTATAAGAGAAATGACAATGTTTCAAAGAGATGACAGAGATGAAAGACACAACCTAAGAAATAGAAAATCAAAATCAAGAGAGAAGAATCTTTAGGAAAGATACAAGAGCTGTGATAAGACTGTAGGTTCTCTTCATGACAGACCAGGTTATCAATTCATCGTATCTTATGGAGCAGCTGAAACAAGTCAAGCAGTAGGTCATGACAGGATAAAACCAGCTGATTGGGATAAAAGCTCAAAATTCTCCTTGCAAAATAAAAGTTAGTCTGAAGAATCTGGTGAAGAAGAAAAGCTCGCTCAGGAGTATTTGTTGTATCCTGAGGATACAACCCCAACTAATCGGTCTCAGGGTAAAAGACCGACTAGCCCGTCTCAAACGGCAGACGGTAAATGCATATCCAGTTCATTAATGGCTGCTGCTTTGCCAAAAAAAAGTCTCTTTTAGAGGAAACAGATCGCATATGGTTACAGGAAAGAAAACTATTCATGACCAGTCTTTAAAGATTTTTAAAGAACCAGTTTTCCAGACGAAAATGTTGTTGGAGTTCAAGCAAAAGATTATCATAGACAATATTCTTTATGCATTCCATGAAGAAAATGAAGATCATCTGCGTAGAACCCTTAAAGCACTTACAGAAAAATTGCATGGAATCCACGCAAAAGAGAAGGAAAAGTCTAAGGTAGTATACCTAGAAAATCTAGAAAGTGCTAAGATCCCTATGACAACAATGAAACGGTCTGAATGGTTCAAATTTCATGAGCATCTGGAAAAAGGAAAGATGCTTCCACCAACTTTGTCTGCTGTTCTTGGCCTATATTATGGGAGATATCCGGTTAATGTTCAAGCTGAACACCCTCAGAAACAAAAACTGTGGCTAATAGAGAATGCTTTTGTTTCTTTATCTTTGGACAAAATCTAATGAAGACTTGGAGTGATTCCCGGAATTGATAGTTCAAAATGTCAAGAACATTAGGCCAGACGGATGTATCCTGAGATTAAAGATCATATCAACCCCACCTGAATGGATAATGCTAAAAGAACAAATGAACTATATCTCTCCTTATCATTATGTTAGGATAATTTAATGTCTTATTAAAGGATTAAGCAGGACAAGTGGAAATGGCAGTCAAAACCAGAGTATTCTATGGATGAAGCCCATGACAATCATGTGCATCAAAATATGGTGCGAATGGATTGTGATTCAAGCCTCCTAGCAAGTGGAGAAAACATAATGGTTTCTTGCTATAATCATCCTCCACCAGTGAATTGTGACTTTTTCTCAGTTATCATGAGAAATGGAGTTGACTGCACCCTAGCTACTACAAAATGTATTGAAAAAGTAGAGAAGGAAAAATGATATATGATTATTTATCCCTTTCCTTATGATTCAGATTTAGATAGTGAAAAAAGATGAAAAAAGCATCAGAAGAAGAATAAGAGAGCCAAGATTCGTTAGCTGATTATGATTGCACTAATGAAGAATATTACAATACAGTAAACATGATGGAGAAATGAGCGGTGATTGACGCATCTCAAAAAAAACTTTTCTTTTGTTAAAGTTAGTGCGTTCACATGATGGAGAAATGAGCGGTGACCGACGCATCACGACAAAAGACTTTTCTTTTGTTAAAATTAATGTGTTCTTCTTTTTACTGCCGACGCATGAAAACAAATAACTTTACTTTTGCTAAAGTAAAGATTGATTCCTCCTATCTCCCATTTTCTCTTAGCTATGTTTAATTCAGGTTTGGAGTCTGTGCGTTATATAAGGAGCCTCAAACTTCTGAGAGAAGACATCGAAAAACTTGGAACAGAAGTTGGAAACACTCTCAACCTTCCTCTCGAAGTCAGAAAGCCAGAGAAATAGTGTGTGTAAATAGTTTCTCTAGGATAGTGAAATAAGAGTGTGAGTGTGAGTACTGTGTGAAGATTTCAGTCTGTAATCATTCAGTGTGATGTGTTTTATTACAAGTATCTTGTGCTTGTATTTATAATTATGAGTAGCTATAGCTGTTTACCTAAGAGCGAGGTTCTGAGTTTTATATTTGTAGTTATGTTATGATTAAATAAATTCTATCTAGTGCTCATAATTTCGTCACAAAAGTATCTTTGTTTAGAATTATTTTATTTAGTTGCTAGTTTGAATTTGGTATTTTAGATATTTCTGCATACTAAAATCTTTGAATATTTCACCTTAAGATAGCAGTGATTCTGCCAGATTTAGTAACCATAAGACAAGAAGTCGTTAGGTGAAGTTTTGACATGTTTAAGGCTACTTCGTAAGTGGATCGGTGAATAGGGTTTAGTTTGTAGAATATCCTAAATACAATATAATAATAAAGGTTATTTTTACGCTTTTGTCTCTAATAGGTATGTTATTGATACTAAAATTGATCACTTTGAAAATTCAGGTACCACACAGGTAGTCCTCTTAGAGTTCAGACAATTTTGGTGATTAGAACTCTTTAAAGAAGTCGGAGTTGTTTTGAGGCAAAATGAGAAGGAGATCCTTCTTTTACTTATAAGCAGAAGTCAGAAAAAAAAACGATAATGTAGCTCCGAATCAATGAAATTTTTAAAATGACAGTGGGTATCCTTGCAAACTTCAACAAATTACCAGGAACCTGACAGACATTTCTCCATCGTGACTCGACACTCTCTCTCAGACCTTATTCATCCATCGTGCCTCCGTCAACATTGCTCACCTAATTCATCTTACCTCGAGTCGGGTATGGGGTTTTTGCTCTCTCTTTGATCAACATGTTAATTGATCTCTCTACTAGCTGCTATTAAGATTGTGGAACTGCAAATTGTGATGGGACGTGTTAATCGATCTCTTTATGATTCACAATTGTAAACTGTCACACATTTTATAAGATTTCTTTTTGGGCAAGCAATTTGATTTTGTGCGTACAAAAGCTCTCTTCTTCCCAAAGTTCGATCACAACACTTTATTTAATACAGTCAATTACATGATACAAATATCAATGTTAAGATAACTATCAATATAATAAAACATATATGACTATTATATTGTAAATAAATTATTTAATGGGCAATTCATTTTAAAGCTGTCTACCTCATACTTCGAATCGAAATGAATCAATTTTTTTTGGACGGATGGAAACCATTAGAGCCCAAAGGGCACAGGCAACAGAGCAAAGCAGAAAACAGGCTTTCTTAGTCACAAGGCCCAACAGAGTGGGAGACTAGATAAGCCCCAAACAGAAAAAACAAAAGGGAAATACTAAAACAAACGAACTGAAACAAAGAACAAAGAACTGAAACACAGAAACATAGAGCTACGCATTCACATCAGCAGCACCATCCGGCGGAGGACTCGGTAATCTGTCGCGTGAAAGAAATGTGGACCAGGGAGGACGGCGGTTTATCGATCCAGACATCCGGGCAATTGCCACCTCAGTTCCCTCCGACCCTCCAGTAATCCACCATGCGAATTCCCACCCTACCCAACCCATTTATCTCCATCGTAAGAAGCTTGGGGGTCTCTGTCGTCGTGTCTCTTTGGTAGCAACACAATGACTTTTCAAAGACAAGCCAGATCTACTTTCTCGTGTGGGTCAATACTTCAGGTCTAAGTTGAACCGCAAGCATGGCATCAGGGTGAGATTATAGAGGCAATTTGTCAGCACTGTGTGTGGGTAATGAAACTTTGACAACACACCCATCTTCTTTGCCACTAATTTCTGCTCTTTCAGAGCACAAGGAAGTCCCCCACTCTAGGACTGCCTCTGCCCTTGTCGAAGATACTGAGGCGCTTCACCAACCTCCTTATGCCACCCTCGCGAAGGAGCTCTGCCTCACTTCCTCGAGCCTTAAACAAGGTGCAAACGTTTTCGTCCCCAATGAAAAACCACTCAGTTTCGCTGATTCTGGTACAAGCGACCGGTACTGCATTTCAGAACTCTGCCCTCCCGACATCTCCTGGTCTTCAGTTTCGGGAATGCAGTGTAACACAGATATCCTTGAAACGCCTACTGGTGGAGTCACAGTCTATACTGAACATGATTCCTCTCTTGGTATTATCATTGTGAGTGTTACTATGAATTTTCATAAAGAAAAGATTAGTGGGCTATTGTTGAAATTTGGGGAACTTCGTCACTCTTCTCAGCACCCTAGAGTGGATGTCGGCTACTCTAGTGAGATGAACGAGTATTACATTTTTGATGTTAAGTCGTATATTGCTATGTCGACCACACGTGGTGGAAAGTTTAAGTTGTTTGGCTCAAATGATGTGTTCACATCTTCCTTCTCCAGTACTTCACAACAATATGGGCATGAAGGTTTTTTGTAACCAATGATGCTGAAAGTATGTGTAGTACCATATGTGCACCTCCTCGGTCATAAGTTTGATGTTGTCATGCCTTTCTCAATGATGGAAGTGATGGGTATTACTCCAAAGACTTTCACTCCTCTAGTTGTTTTGACTGTTTATATGCACCCAGGTCTCGTAGATGATGAGATAAATCATTTAGAGAACACGATCAAAGTCTACTCACTTGTCCCGGGTGTATAACTCCATGTGTGTGTGGTTGATCTTTTTGGTCGAGCTGGTTGTTTGTTGGAAGCTTTGCCTACTCGGACTACTCCTAAAGAGCAACTCTCAAAGCACAATTTCAGTTTGGGTGTTTCGGAAGCCAATATTGAGTCTCACATGTTAGAAGTGACCACAAAGGAGTTTATTCTTGAGCTAGATAGTGGAATTCAACTTCATCTTGATCGGTTTATCAAAGACCAAAAGCCTGGGGACTTAGAGAAATCACAGCTTGATCTACTCCACTGTTACTGTGTAATTCCATCATGCACATCTCAACTCAAAGTTTATGTGCTACAAACACTCTCACTCAAGTTTGAAAGTTACTTGAATTCTGAGATGATTGGTTATGAGGTTTTGGATGGTGACTATTCAATGCTCGCATTTTTGTGTGCCAATTTTTATCTTCATCTACAAGCAAACTATAGCTTGTGGATCTCATTAATGGGTACGGTTATGGTTTCCAATTACTGGTTATGTTCCTGATCACTGCTGCCCCATATGGTATTGTTGCTCCGGTTAGGGGTGATGCTTTTCAATATATTGATTGTATTCCAACATATCTTTCTGCGACTGTGTGCGGTACAAGAAGCCATGTGATATTGAATGTTGTACAACTGGTCATGTCTTCCTTTCTAGAATGGTATTCTATTGTTCTATGGTTCATTGGTGCAACCTGTTGGAAGCCATGTTTAGAAAAATGCTACAATGACGAAGAACACATTGCTGATCCTTTTTGTGATGAATGTTACATACTTATTCTGGGTTCCAATGACAAGCTAATTTCTTTTGTTCCTAATGTTGCTAGCTGTCTATTTCATGTCTTAATCTTCTTGATGGGAAGTTCTTATTAGTGCATACCTGCCGCACAAAGCGTTTCCATACTAGTTGCCACTGAGGAATTGTTTGTTGATGTCAAGTTTCAAGCTCATCTTCATTAATTCTGGAATGACTCTTAGTATTAATCGTGCTACTCTCTATAGTTGTGTATGGTCTTCTCTAATGTACAAGGACATTGCCCTGTTATAGACCCATAGTACAATAATCACTACAATTGTACTAGGTATCATTTCTCAGACTGTAAATGATTCTCCTAACGCCATTGTTCTGCTACAGAATTTTCCTATGGCTGAAGTTATTGATTTTCTCTAAGACAATTACAAGCTCCCTTGTTTGAGGTACTATCGTACTCCACTTCTTTCAATAGATTATTGTGTAGGCTGTGACTCGTCTGCACAAATATTTTCAATGTGGGCCTTGTTTCTAAGTGTGATATTTCCATGGCACCATATTTTCACACCTTTGGTTCATAATCTGCTGCACTTCTAAGGAACTTTTTTCCTTTTTCATCTATAGTTGTTATCCGATGTTTTGGCTCTCTTTTAACCATCATATTGGAAGTGGATGAGCACTATATCATGGAAATGGTGGTGCTCAATTCTATCATTCAGCTAGTCTCTTTAAAGTCTACATACATGGGCCTTGCAATTAGTTTTGGTGCTATTTGGACAGGAAATCACTGTTCTCATGTGAGCTGTTTGATTCACTCCCCGAAATTCATGAATACATGGGTTATTGTATTTGGTGTTGTCATGATGGACTTTGGCTATCTTTCCTTGCTTCCTTCGCTATCTTCTTCACAACTCATGTGGTCATCTGAAGCACTTGTGCTTCTTTTATTGCCTACAATTATGCACTGTCAGCTAATGGAACTTGTGGTTTCAAGCACTCTACTGTTGGGTCCCCATGGAGACACCCTGAAGGTTTTTTTCTCTTGCACTATTGTTTGAAAATTCTTAGGCAAGTATGCATTTATGGGTCCGTAAATGTGTCTTTAAAGGTTGTGTATGTCTCTTGAAGATAAGAATGAAACTCCCTTACATGCCACATTCTCGGATCATGGTAGCAGCATTCGGTGCTACTAGCACTAGTCTTGTGAAGGGTACACCAAGGTTCACTACCACTTCAACAACTTACATGTGTTCTCTCGCCACAATGGAGTCAAATGATGACCTTGCCATCTCGACCAAACAAGAAGCAGAATGTTTATGTAGCTACAGTCTTTCTTCTATGAGCTTCTAGCTCTTGTTCTAGCATCCCTGAAGCGCTCCTCATCATTATATTCCTTGCATCAGTTCATCAGACGAACTCCTTCGTATCTCCAGCTAATTCTATTGGATGCATATGTGGATTCTAGATACCCGAAGAGGCTTGGTTATGAGAAAAAAGATGTGAGTGCTGATATCATTAAAGTTTCCCAAATAGTGAATGATGGGGTGGTTGAAGGTGTCCTTCAGTGTTTGAAAGAAATCCTCATGCGATATCTTTTAGTATTTGTATGTCAGCTGGTGGTTGTGTTCACGATGTTGATTTTTGGGGCCTTCCTTCATCTTCTGATTTCTCGAAAGAGATCCATGCCGGAGTTCATACATGTTTCCAGTGTTTTTGTTCTAGGAAGCAGCTCTGTTATGGCTAATGTCAAACAGCAAGACGTAATCTCCAAACTCTTCTTCTCTCCACCACCACCCCCACAGGCCACAACCCTAAACCCATAAACCATTTTTCCACTGCGGCAATTTCGACTACAATGAAATTGTCAAAGTTTGAAGCCATGATATATTAGATATACCTAGCTATCCTCCTTCATTCCTAATTGAACATTACCCAACATAAAAGAAAAAAGCTAGTTTCATAAACCCAGAAACATAAAAGAAAGAAGCTTTCAATTTCATAAACCCAAAAATATATAATAATGAAAGAAGATTCAAATTTCATAAACCTAAGAATTTGACATAAGCATTTTAATAAACACATGTAGTTCATGTATCAGAATTTGGAATAGAAGCTTCGGTGACGACAATCTGATCTAAATTAGAGATACGGGGGAAGGTCTCAACTGGGGAGATGTTGAGATCTGAGAAAGAAGGGTAGACGGTTGGCGATTGTGTGGTAGTGACAACAGGGAGGAGGAATGACCAGCACAAAGAAATGGTTTGGTTTCAGCCAACAAATGAGGAGAGGAGTAAGGGTTGAAATGCAATGACGGAAAAGGAGAGTTATAGTGGTCGATCGTGGGTCAGAGATGGTGATGACGAGAAAATATGGAGAGGATGAGAATTTGATTCGAGAGAGATGAGAGTTCAGATGAGAAAATAGTTTTGATTTAAAGAGGAGGCATCTTGGCCTTTGATTAACATTAGACGGCTAAAATTTACTTATTAGGCAATATTAGGAGAGAATTCTTTGGAGAGAATCCAGATTTCAACATTTCAAGATCTCACAGTCATTTATGGAAAGAGACTCGAGCATGGTAAAAGCATCTCCAATGGTATTGTCAAATCAAATCTTTTGTTTTGATTTGTCAATTTTTAGAATGAATAAGAGCTCCAGCAAAATGTCTAAAAATTTGTTAAATCTTAAAATTAATAAATTTATCAACCGAGTTAAGAATTTCTAAAGAGAAATCTAGGTTTTCCTTATTCACGTGTTAGATTATGATTTTTTTTTTTAATATTAACTTACATTTAACAATGATTGCTCGAGCCAAATGTTTATATCAATTGATAAATCCAGTGACGGATCCAGAACTTTTTTAGGTTAGACAAAAATTTAGTCATTAAAAAATAACCGAGAGAACAACTAACACTTACAAAACATCTTTGATACCCCATGTATACAAGTATATTACTTTTAAAATTTGAATTATAAGTAACATTATATTGAATTATAAGTGTTGGACACTTATAGATTGCAGTACGATTATGTTGAATTATAACCCTAGGAACAGTACGATTGAAGTTAAGTTTTACATAAGTGAATGAGCTCCATTATGAATTAATTACCTATACATATATGCCGGAAGTATCTTGCATGGACGTTGATTGATAAAGTAAGTTCGAAACCGTAATTATATTGCACACTTGTTTCTTCTTTATTTCAGCTTATGTGCTAGACAAATCTCATATCCTCCTTTGGCCCCTCTCATTCCCTTTATCTATTGCTGGCTAGATTGCTGATGTAAGGAAAGCTTCAATACGCAGATTGAAACGTATTTACAAGGTTGATTCTACTGTGGAGACACTTGGTTTACTCATTGAGAGAATATCTACTTGGATAACGAATGTTGCTGATGACATTTTTTGGAGTTGTGGTTGTATGTGTCATTTCCTATTCGAACCTTTTTTGAGGATGATGATTTATTAAAAAGTAAATATAGAATGAATTTTACTTATCATCGACTTCTCTTTCATTGTAATTGTTTCTTAGGCTGGTGGTTCATGTTTTTTTTGTAGGATTAGGATTGTAATGTCTCCGTTCTCTTAAAGGCGCTCAAAAAGTGTAGTGATGAGGACACAAAAAGTTGGTATGGTTTCTTTGTGCAGCTGTCAAAAAGGTTGTAGAAGAGAGGATTGTTTGTGCTACTGATACATCCTACAACATATATTTTCGCTCTTTATCTTTTATTTTGTTTGTTAGAATTGAATTCAATAATCTCTTATCAAAATTTTATATCCTGGTTACTCGCAAAGTTTGAGTCTGGCATGGAGAATGTTCATTTCTCATATTTCACATGCTTCCCTTAAATTCCATGTTTTATTTGGTGTCTTCTTCTGCTATATTGATTTATGTTGGTTTACAAAGCATGTATGAAGGAAATTAATTGTTTTTCACTCCTTTATGTTTTCACTCTTTTCTTTATGTTATGACAGACACAACTCAAAACTATGAAACAAAACATTACTTGTGCCCTTGTGATGGAGTATGATTCACTATTAGCAAAGTTCATGCAAGACAAAGCAAATATAGTGTCATTAATAGAAGTGATTATATACCTGGATCTACGAGAATTCAAAGAGAATGTAGTTATTCAATGTTTTGACATTGTTTGGTTTGAAATATCTTCTATATGCTTGCAAAAGTTTGAAACTGTCATAAACCTCATTAAAAATTTATTTTTGGAACATAATGAGAAGGAGGCGCATAAAATATGCATAGAGGCTATTAAATAAGGATGATATGTTAAAGTGAACTCTGATTGCAGGTAAGGAGCTGTGAACATTTTAAGGAATACGTTTTGAGTTAGATACTACAGAAAATTCAGTTTGATAAATGATGTTTACATTGTGGAAAACACATACCAAAGTTTGCATTATACTTGGTGAATGTTGGAGTTTATTCAAGATGATAGAAGTTCCAGAAAGATTGAGATATTCTCCAGATGCAACAAGACTCCAAAGCGCTGTCCTGGCTAGCCCCAACGTACATCTGCCAGTGTGTATGAGTATAACTGTGTATAGACATTTTGCTCAAGATCAGCGTAAACAACAATTCAGCAACAAACATATCAATTTGGTCAGTTGAGAGCATGTTCTTTGAAACACGTTACACGTATACTTCTCTCTCCAAGTAGATATCACAGGACTCAAAGATGTCAGGTTTTAACTTGTAGCTGGGAAAATGAGCAATCAAATAATGTTTCATTCCTGACTCTTCTTTTGAATCACAAAGAATTGATAATATGGTTTCGGTATCTCCGATAGAAAATATTCAGAAAAAAATACTTCTAGTAAATAAAACATACAATATTCGAGTTCACGATTGCAAATATGCTAGTCTTAACTCTTGATACTAACAAATCAAAATACTAAATAATAGGTTAATTAATGACTTTGCTAAATGTTATTTTCGTAATAGCATACCTGCTGTAACAATTCTCTTGACACCTTAGCAAAATAGAAGAGTCTGGAGTAAATATACACAAATAGTAGTTGATTGATGACTAGATTCTTACAACCACTAGAAAAAAACACTATTTCGGCATACAATAGAAATCTCAGCCACTACACCTACAACACATACATGTTTTCAGTGCAAGAATTCTTCGGAGACAGTATGCTCCTCTTGTCCTAAAACATGGTTTTCCACTATGTCTACCATAGGCGAAACAGTTGAGCTATTTCTGAAAGTAGGTTAATATATAATAATTATAATAATAATAATTTCATATATATATATATATGTATATACTTTTTTAAGAAAAAATATATGTATGAATCTAAAATTAATGACATACTTAAATCATTCTAAAATAATGTTAGTTTGCAGAATCTTTAGACAGAAGAAAAATTGTGGGTTCCTCAAATTTCTAGATCAATTCATAGTGACACGCTAATACACTACGCACATACTAACAAATAATCATCTCATAAGTTCCAGTTGCAGTGAGGACCTCAAAAACTAGGGATGGACACTTCACATCAGAAATGTGGTACCACACCATGCATGCTACGGCGGTTCAAACCATAATGCAAATTGTAGCAGTTGTAATGGACCAATCAAGATTGAAAAAATTTGAACCCGCATGAAAGCAGACTAGATTAGAATTAGAAAAAATCCCATCCGATTTAAACCAACCAACACTAGTTTGATTTGTTTTATTAATTAATTAATTTAATTAGTTGTAATACATATATTTGATTTAAAACCTAAGTAGCTTGTTATTTCAGTCACTAACTACCTTGTTGTGTTTTAGTGTTCCTAATAGTGTGTTATTTCAACCACATGCATATACAACTCGTTATGTTTCAAATTTCAATGGCTTTTGCTATATTTTTGTGGCCTAGTAATTTGGCCAAATAATATATGAGTCCAATCTGTAACCACACCGAAATCAAACCGGAAAGTTTCACTCGTTCCAACACCACACCATACAAAGTAAAAAGAATAAGTTTGTTCTAATTGTAGTAATTACTTTATCTACAACATATGTACTTATGTGTTGACAATTCAGAAGTGTGACAACAAATTTGTTATGAAAGTGAAAAATATATATGTTTCTATCATTTGTCATTTAACTACTACAATGATCACGTAGTTTATCATAACTCAAAAAAGTTGATAAAAGCAATAACTTATGTTGTATTTTAGTAATTATATCCCACATAATCTAATGAACTAATTATGAATGAATTTAACAAGTATGACAATAAGTTTGTTGTCAGAGTCATAGTGGTAATTTTTTATATTTTTTATCATTAATGAAATAATTACCGCTACAACAAATGATGTAAATAGACTAAAAACAATAACGTTTGGTCAATTTGTAGTAATTATTAATCTTAAACTAACGTACTAGTTTATGAACAATATAACAAAGACAACGACAAGTTTGTTGTCAAAATTATTATTTTTTTATTATTAATGAAATGATTACAATAATGACTACATATTTTACCATAACTCACAACTATTTATGTAAAGCATGTAACTTGTTTGCAATTTGTAATAACTAATTCAAAAACTATGTCAACAACTCATTATTTGAAATAAGTTCTCCACTTGATAATCAAGTTTTTTCATTTGATAAAATATGTCCAAATATGATATTTACATTTTTGACTACTCAATTATAATACCTACAATGATATATAAATCTTTTACCTATCAAGAAAAAATGTGTCGTAAACATGGTATATTTAGAATGACATGTTGATTTTTAATTGGATATGAGATACAATTAAAAGTTAAAAATAAAATAAAGATATGTGATACATGAAGGTAATGTAGATGACTCACTATCTAAATATCCCTCTTGAAATAATATTGATGATGATGATAACAGCTATAAAGATTTAATTCCATCTTTTTACATACTACCTCACACTCATCTATAATGTTTAATGGGAAGGAAACTGTGGCATCTCTTGAATCTGCACGATTCTCTACTCCCTTAGAAATAACGTAGAAAAAGTTGGCGAAGCATGAACATATAGAGTTTGAGATGAATTGGCCCTAAACAACATGGGTGGAGCCGTACCAGAATAGTAGTCGCTCCGGGGTTCTATTCAATATCGTTAGGGTACTCCTCCCCCATGGTTAATCTTTGCACAAGTACGATAATGTCCCAATAGCCTTTCATATATGTAGAAAACTTGGATCACGTCCATAGGAGAAACCCCAATGTTGTCGATCCAATCTAACCGGCTAGTGCATGGGTAAGGTAATACGAACCCTAGCCGCGTTGGAAACCTTGGTTATCCACCTGCAAGACGGGTCCCCGTCATTTCTAGCCACCGAAAAGTATCATAGCTATATTAAGTCCAGGGACATTTTCTATTAACCGGATCGACATCTCTTTCCGATGCAAAGGTAAACAAGAATATATACATATCCCCTTACCTGAACTTCTGTCAGAGTTGGAAGTCTACACATGGAACAAACAATGCTCCTGAAAGAGTCGAAAACGGTTGCCCTTGTGGTGTTTAGTCGTCCGACCAGGTCGAACCTTGGAGCTATGAATCCGCTCTTGGGACACATGAGGTTACCCAAATCCACTGGTTCCTCTTCATTGTGCAGAGAAAGCTTCGAGATGATCGAGGCTTGTAGTCACGGAAGCAGCCGAAGCCGCATCAGTCTTAGTCGTCATGGAGGTCGCAACCGTAGGAATTTGGAACAACCTCGCACAGCTCAAACCCTAACCTCAGAAGACGGAGAGTTTTGAGAGCCGCCGTATATATTTTTTGTTTTTGTACTCTGATTGGGACTTCAGTATTTTCATTGTAATTTGTAAACAAGATTGAATTATAGTAATGAAACAAATAAGAGAGGGTGTAAGGATGTGTGTTCATAGAAAGACAAAATATTATACAATATGTTAAGGCATGACATACTCTTAACTTTGTTCTAAATAATAACATTATGGCAAAATTGAAACATATCATGCATTAACGTACCTTAGTCTTCCTCAAATAACGCCACCCAAACTTGGGACAAATACAAGTGTCCTTTATTAATCATTCCATAGGTCATGATTTGCAATTAATTAAGACTATCCTAGATGTCTTTTCTTACTTTGGAATTAGATATGTTACACGTACTAGCTAGAGAAACTCCATTCCAACATCTTTCAAGAGGAAGTACCGTACTGGAGTCGGGAATCAGGATCATGTTGTTGGAGACATGTTAGTGTCACTGCGTCAGCATCGATCAATGTATCAAATGTGGAGAGGCAAGTACTTTTTGTGTAATCTTAGGCCCAGTTTGGAAAGGATTTTGGAGCTGCTTTTAGAGTCAAAAGCGATTTTGAGCCAAACTATAGGTGTTTGGTGACCACCCGAAAGCTGCTTTTAGAAAAATAGATTCTCTTAAAAGTGGGTTTTGGAGAAGCAGGGTAATAGGTGCTTTGAGAACTGATTTTGGAAAAAACACGGAGGAATAAAGATGAACAGTTTAATGAATTTTTCATAACCCCATTATACCCTCATTCTTTAAATAAAACACTTTTTCTTCACAAACCCTATCCTACCTCTTTTCCTTCTCCGGTCTATTTTCTTCTCGCCTCCTTGCAGGCGATTTTTTTTCTTCACAAAGCTTGCTCATCGCTACTTCAAGGAGAGCACTTGGCAGAGCAAATTCTTCCCCAGCCCAGAAGGTAAAATCTCTTATCGATCTACTCTTCATGATTGTTTGGTATGAATTTATGATTTCATGGTTGCTGGGTTTGCTAGATTTGGGTGCTGCTCATCGCTGATTGAAGGAGAGAACTTGGTAGAGCAAATTCGTCCCCAACCAAGAAGGTAAAATTTCTTATCGGTAGAGCTATACAAGGTGTGGAACTTGCAGCTGCCCTAAATACTATTCTTCCTATCGGTAGAGCAAATTCTATTCTTATTTGTTGAGGGGGAGTTTAGCAATTTGATAGTGTCCAGAAAATGTTGCAGTTGCCCAGAATACTACTCTTCCTATCTGTTTGTCTCTATTGGGAAATCAATACTAGGACTAGCTACAGATATGTGCACATCACATCAAAATAAAACCCAAACCTGTTCTTGATAAAGGGAGTAGAAAACACCAAACGAATGGTGTTTGGTCAGTGTGGACACCGAGTAGACAGGTGTACCCAGGATTATTCAAGTTAGATCATTCTAAGATTTCTTTAATAGGATAATAATCTCAGAAAGCTTGGTAGTAAAGTAAATCTCGTATCATATCATATTTTTTTTCTTTTGGGTCAACAACGTTATTTGCTTGATAGCTTGGAATTGGATTTGAGACAGAGCAATGAATTAGGTTAAAATACTGGTGTGCTGTTTAGAACTAAAATGACTGTTACCTAACTTCTCCATTTGTGATAATACATTTTACAGGTCAATGTTGGAACCTTATATGAAGTTATTAAGTGATTACTTCTTTATTAAACTTGGTGATTACTGATTTTCACACCCTTCATTATATGATTAGAGGTTCTGCTTTCTATTACTCTGCTTTGAATTAATCTTGCTTAATGTGGCATACCTACCTGCTGCTTTATTGTGAATAGTAGATATTGATAATCTTTCAGTCTTGCTTTTATTGCCTGAAAGAAACCAAACTTGGAGTGAAAGCTATGAATGTGTGTATACATAGATTGAGATTTTGGACAATGGAAGGTAAGATTCTTAAGAGAATGAGTGTGAACTTCACTAATCACAGACCTTTCTATGCACTCTCTCCATCTTTTGGGTTGCGCCCCACAATCCACCAATCCTTGCCAAAAATGTAAGTAGTGACACTCCATTGGCCACTGCATCACATATTTAATCCATTCCAGCCATGAGTCTCTTTCTCTCAAAATCAAAATCATGGTTCTCCATTACCAGAATTGAATAGTTAACCAAAGACCTTATGAGTAAATATTGTTAATTATTGGTGAGAGTACATTTGGTGATTAGTAGTTGCATGAAGATCTTTATGATTAGTATTTTCTATTCTTCTGTTATTTGTTTCTGTAATCTTACTTTTTTTTAAGTATCGATAAATTCCAGACATATAAGTAAATATGTATATATGTTTGAAGACTTTTGTTATTGGTTCTCTAGATTTTTTGTCTATTTCGTTTGATGCCTTGAGTTCTTTTGATTTTTAATTTTCTTTCCCATCAGATGGGAAAGAAGAAAGCTGCAAGTACTGAAACTGAAATTGAGGGAACTGGGAAACCAAAGGCCACATGGCCTGAAGATGTAGTAGCTATATTTTGTGATATAGCTGTTAAGGAAGTTATAAAGGGAAACAGGCCAGGGACTCATTTTGATAAAAAAAAAAAAGGATGGGAAAATGTTGTCAAAGCCTTTAATGAGTCAACCGGAAGAGATTATACTAAGGGCCAGTTGAAAAACAAATGGGATTCACTTAAAAACGACTGGAAATTATGGAGTTCATTAATGTATAAGGAAACCGGTATTGGATGGGATCCTGTTAAGAAGACCATTGATGCACCTGCTGAATGGTGGCAAAATAAAATTAAGGTGTGTTCATTAACTTTTATGCTGTTTTGTTATTCTGTTTACTTTTAAGCTGAAATAGGAATTAAATTTTTCTTCTTTTGCAGTCCAATCCAGAGTACCGCAAATTTCGTGATGGGGGAATTAGTCCTGAAATGATGGATATTTATGATCAAATGTTCAAAGGTAGCACGGCCTTAGGGGAATCTGTCATGATTCCATCAGCTAGTATAGCTGTTGAAGAGGTGCTTGTGGAGGATTCTGAGCATGATGGTGACAATGATGAGGATCCTGAACCCGAGCTCGAGCAAGGTATTCAAGATAGGGGGAAGAAGAGAACAATTGTGGAGAGGCAAAAAACAGGTGAAAAAAAAGTGGAGTATTTTACGTGATATGCCTAGTTTTCCTTATGAAAAACAGGTGAAGATAGTAATTGCTACAATGGCTCTCCATAACTATATAAGAAGGTATGCCCACGAAGATCGTGATTTTGATGAAAGTGATGACTTCCAAAGTGAAGAGATCGGTGAAGATATGGACGACAATGAACACGAAGAAGATGGTATGGGAAGACAAGAAATGGAGGTGCTAAGAAATACCATTGCACAAAGTCTATTGAATGCATCTATTTAGCATTTAGTTCCAATTTGAATTGGGTTCAATATATTTTGTGGAAGGCATGTGTTGTTGATATGGTGGACGAATATTTGACCTAACATCCTGGATTGGTTTTTGTATGTTTTGATACCAATCCCATGCCAATTGAACCCTTTCACATTGGTTTTGTATGTTATTAAGGAATTAACCTATGTTCAAACATGATGCTATAGGTAAAATTTTCTTCATCTTTAGGAAATATATCTTATTTTTGGCCAACATGAAATGAATTCTGCACTGCATTTACACATTCAGGAACTGGAAGAACTTTTTTTGAAAGGCAGATGATGAACCTTGTATTGAAAATGCAGTATTAGGGTCAAGTAGATTCATAATTAAGTACATCTTTCAGGAAATCCAACATCTTTAAGGAATCAAGGATCTTATGTATGTATACTCTACATAGACTATTGAGTCGGTGCCTAGTCATATACATTGTGCTTGAACAAGTCCCCTACATATGCATGAATGTGAAAAAAAAAGTTGCAGAATCTTTCATCCTGAAAACCCAACAATAACATATTTTTATTCGGTCTCAAACTCTATAACCAATTGTTTTTTTAAGAAATTTTGTAAAATTAATGTACACATTGAGACACAAGAATTAGTGCATGAAAACTATCCATGAAAAACTTTATAATCAATTACATTTAAGAAAAGAACTGTCTATCTTAAAAAACAATTTATAATATGTATGGCTATTTTAGTCATTAGACCCACCGAAAGCAATTTTTACTTACAATTTACCAAACACTCAAAACTGCTTTTCGGTTCTCACAGCACTTCTAAAAACAGTTTACCAAACACTGCAACTGATTCTGCTCACAGCAATACCAGAAGTGATTCTGCTTACTGCAGCTTCAAAAGTGATTCTGCTCACAGCACAGCTGTCCTTACTATCTTAGGCTTGATGCCTATCAGAATTAACTCAAATGGAGCCACAGAAATCCAGCTCTTGTTGATTTTTCATATGAGCCAGACGGTCCTTACGATTTTTTTATGTGAACACCAAGCTGCAGAAGATTGTGACGGACGTTAATTGCTTGAAAAGTTTTCTTTGTGTTCGCTTTTGTATATTCCTTGCACGATTTGAGCTTGAAAGGGTGCTTGTGATGCAAGGAAATTCTGAGTATTTATTCATTGAGTGATATGATGAGGTTTGTGTGAGAATGGATGTTATTCATAAAATTCTCAATAGCTTTGTAGTACTCAGCAATGATTGAAATTAACAATTCGTGCATATTGATCTGCGCAGCATCCATTGGACATCTTGAGATTGAGTGCTTCAGTTCCAATAAATATTTAGGTTTGATTTACTAGTGCAAAAAAATCATGTCACTTATAAACAGGGGGGGTGCAATTCCTATCAAGATGAAAGGTGAAGACAAGACTAATCACATGGCTGATGTACAAATTGAAATGGTTACCTATGAAACAAAGCTTCCTATCTCCTCTGGAAATTCAATATCTTGATCGAAAAGGCAAAGACAACTGCAAAGAGTACTGCAAATCCAGCAACTACTGCTGCAACCACTCCTAGAAACTCATGTTTGAAGCCAAAGTAAGACCTCATAAATTCTTCCACAGTCTCACCGGTCTCAAGCTTGTTTTGTAGATCTCCAAACTGTGATGTAGCCAATCCATACAAGCTCCAAGCCATTGGACATGCCCAATAGTACCATCTCCACCATATAGGAATCCTCTGTACCGAAAGAAGGCAAAGAATAGTTGTATCAGAAAATAAGTATTTTCCAGGCACTGAAGAAACATGCAATAGAAATTAAAAGAGTATTCCTTACAGTTCGTGGGATTATGAACCCGGAGAAGACATTCCATACTGCATAAAATGCACTGGAACTTATAGCAGCAACGTGTTGATTCGGTGTGAAGGCCACTCCCATCATACCATAAAAGGTGAAGTACAGGAATGTGAAATACATGAAAAATAGGTACCATAAGAATTTAGCTGCAGTCCACTCAAATCCGATCATTGCATAGACTATGACACCATAGAGAATTGTTTGGACAAAAACATAAGGGAGCTCAATTGCAACCTGCACAATATGTGGATGCCGTAAGACACAAAAGAAAAGTAAATCACTTGTCACTTGGTAAAATGTACTATTGGTCAGGTACCTGTGAAAATGCATAAGCCAATGGAGAATACATTCCAGCAGCGCGTTCTCTATAAAATACAGTTCGTTCGATTGACACTACTGGCTGAACTGTTGTTGAATTCTTAATACCGACAAAGAGAACAGCAGCATACATGGAACCAATTGCATTGAAGAGATCCTGTTGTTTGTCCCTGCACTCAAAGTATTCAAAATCAGACAGGGAAGCAAATATGTTTGCAAGACTATAAACTTGTATGATATCAATACTGTGCTTACGTTTTGGAGCCGAGGTCCCAGAACATTGTTCCCAACATTAAGGCTATGATGGTGGTGTATATCAACTTTATGGCAGTGTATGCTGGATTTCGCCAATACGACCAATGTTGTTTCCATAAGCAAGCCATGCATTGTGTTAAAAAAGGCTGAGAATATTCAGTAGGGAAATACAGGTCCTTTGAACCTGGAGGAGGGGTGCTCAGTTCTTCAATAAGTGTTTTGTTTCTCCTGAAATATATGCACACAAATAAGAAAAACTTCCTTCGCCAAATCTTTCTCAAGTGGAAAGGTTTTGTCAACCTACCTGTATAGATCTGATTTTTTATAAATATCAGCAAAATCAACACCTAAAGCTATTTCTTTCACGGAACTGGTAACTTCCAACATCCAAGTTGCTGGATTATAGCCATCCTTGATCTTACTGACATTATCAATTCCCTTCATGCAGAAGTACATGCGTTAGAAAACCTTCAACAGAAACAAAGAGATATGAGATCAAACTTTTGATTTCTGAATACCTCAAAATACTTGATTAAATGGCAAGAATGACGCCCCAAAGGCCCTACGTATAGCTCTTGTCCTCCTTTCTTCAGTAGGAATAACTGCAATAACATGTTAAATATATCAGACTTATGTATTATAGATGAGACCATTATATGTAAATATATCTATCTACCTCATCAAAAGATTCAAATATATCAATGCTTGGCTGATGAATGGTGCATACAACTGTTCTTCCAGTGTCCACAGTATTTCTAACTGTTCTCATGACAATTGCAGCAGCTCTTGCATCTAGGCCAGAAGTTGGTTCATCCATAAAAATTATGGAGGGGTTAGCCACTAGTTCAACTGCAATGGTCAGCCTCTTTCTTTGCTCAGTTGAGAGACCATTGGCACCAGGTAATCCTACTAGTGCTTGCCTTAATGGATCCAACTCCACAAGTGCCATTACTTCTTCCACAAACATCTACAAGGATGTATCATTCATTAGACACTAAAGAAGCTATGCTTGTAGTGCCTAAAATAGTAAAATATCTACTCTGGAAGTTAAGATACAAACCTTCCTTGTTTCAGAATCAATTTCTGCGGGTAAGCGCAACCATGCTGAGTACATCAATGATTCATAAACAGTAACATGTGGAGAGTGGATGTCATTCTGCTCACAGTAACCAGAAATCCGAGCAAATGAATCTTGCTTCTTGGGATGCCCAGAAATTGTGATATTTCCCTCAATGTATCCTCCAGTTTTTCTACCAGCTAGTACATCCATTAGAGTTGTCTTGCCAGCACCACTAACTCCCATCAGAGCTGTGAGAACACCAGGCCTGAAAGCACCACTCACGCTCCTGAGGAGCACCAATTTATCCTCAGGAACACCTTGGTTCTTCATTTCCTGCAATTATATATAGGTTTTACACAGTTATGTTGAGAGAGTTGCACAAGCTTGTCGAGTATTAGACATGTGTTAATTTTGGTTGCACAAATCACCTGTGGCATGTCCACCGAGTATGAAATTTCATCAAAGGTGATGGAATATGGTTCAAATGGAAGAACCATTCCTCTTTTCGTGTTATCGGTAGTACTTCCATCTCCTTTCTCTGCATTTCCATAAAATTTAGTTCATCTTAATGAAATTTAGACTAAAAGTATACAACAAAACTTTTATATAAGATATATCACCTTTGCTGATTCGAGGAGTCAAGCTCTTGTCATCATCTTTATTGCCTTGAGATTCTGCTGATTTAACACCTTGTGGCTTCTCCAAAGCTGCATAATCATTTTGATATCATGAGCTAAACCTTTTTTTTCTCTCTCTCAAATTTTTTATAAGTTTAGTTCATGTTTACTAGGTGAATGTACTCACGGTTTAGGAAAGTGAGAGCCAGAGCATAAAAAACATTGAAAAAGACCATGTATCCAACCAAAGCTCCTGCACCAATCCAATACCAATATGCGTGTGTACGAAATCCACGAGACTTCAGAATTTCAACTCCTAATGATTCGTTTGATCCTGGAAGAACCTTTAACAAGAGTAGACCAAAATAAGAAAATTAGTCAAGGTTGAACAACTGCAAAATGTTGGATATGGTTCAATGATCAAGGACTTACATGTGACCAACTCTTGCCCAGGAATTCATTGACTACAATTGCATTTTGTCCATACATCAAAGGTGATATCCAGTAGCCCCATATCCACCATTTCTTTATATTCTCTGTGGAATCAACCAAAGAACATGAGAAACATGGAATACAGAAATTAAGTTACTGGAGATCAAGTATCTTTACTTAGTTTTTTACCTCTTGACAAGACAAAGCCGCCCAAAGCGAAAAGCATGACTAGTGCAAATGAACCAAATGTATTGGCAACAGTCAAGCTTCTACCTACTCCAGCAATGAATCGGAATAATCCAGAAGACATTTGATTTAGGAGAAAGAGGAGAAGAAATTGCTTTAAAAACCTGCATCACACGTTCATGCCAATACATGATTCGAGATCAGAACGAACACATGTTTGAGGAGAAAGTGACCAAAAATTCTGTTACTTCTATGTTACTTTTACCTTGCAACATTTGGATCAAATCCAATGACATAATAGGTGAGAAACACCCAAACACCAACTTCCACACAGGTGAGAGGGATCTTGAGGAGCCATGCTGGAAGTGCATATGCCCATGGTGGAAAGAAGAGTAACTTTCTATGCTTATAAAACACTGGGAGCTTGGCTATAGTCATTGAGAGCTCTGCCATTCCATTGAACATAACAGCAACCAAGGAGAAGAATAACGCGCCAGCATAGATTCCTCCATTAACTACTGAATCGCGGTGCATCTCAGTTCGTAGGAATAGTGTCATTGTAATCAGAGACAATATTGAGAGCTACGGAGAGATGAAAAATGATAATGGATTAGTTAGTACCATGCAAACAAAAGAGATAGATATAGTTACAAATTCAAAGAAAAACTAAAGTTAAAACTTACTTGGATAAGCTTGAAAAGGTAAACAAATGAATTCCTCTTCATGAGCAAGAACTCCCTTGAGAAACAAGCTTTCAGTAGTTCTGCTCTTTTAACACCATATTTTTTTGTTGTTAATGCAGCTGAGTGGCTCTTGGTCTTGTCAAATGGAGTTGCAAGTTCATGTGTAATTGTGAGCCCTACATGGAAAGATTGGAATGCCTGGGAAAATTCTTCGACTGTGACAAACCTGTAAGGTTCATCTCTGCTAGCCCAATACTGCTCCTGATCTTTCCTAGAGGTTACCTACACCATTTTATTTACAAACTTCAGCAAGTGTAATTCTGATTTTGATTTGTGTCATAGTTGCAAACATAATCTACAGATGGACTTACTTCTTGCAGGAAATCGGCCACACCTTTTCTCTCAGGACATCTGAATCCCATAGACTCAAAAAAACCGAGGACATGTTCACGGGGACCTTGATACACAATTTGACCATCAGAAAGAAGAAGAATATCATCAAATAGATCATAAGTCTCAGGTGCTGGCTGCAGTAGTGAGATGAATGCAGTCCCTTGGAGAATGTGAACATATTGCTTGATGCAATTCACTATTTGATAAGTTGTTGAACTATCCAGACCAGTCGATATTTCATCCATAAACAGAGCCTTTGATGGTCCAACTAACATTTCACCTACAGGTGATTCAATTATCAAACCTTTGCTATCAAACCTTTGCCACTTCAAATATTCATACACAAATGTGCACAATTAGTGCTGATATAAGAGTTAAGACTTTGTTTACCAGTTGTGACTCTCTTCCTTTGTCCTCCAGAGATACCCCTAACCAATTGATTCCCTACCAAGGTATCTGCACAGCCATCCAATCCCAACACCTGCACATAGAACCAGTTAGTCATCATTGAAGAGTTATTCAAAAAATCCTCTTATTACAGAAAAAGAAAGTCAATGTTACCTTAATAATGTAATTTGTCACATATGTTGCCCTTTGGCTTTCTGATGCTATTCCCTGCAATAGCAGAATGATGAATTAAAATCACATTGCATGGACAATCATTTCAAATACATTCTGTAAAGGTAAGGAACATAAAAAGTTGGTCAATGTTATATGATCATTTTCTCACCTTCATGTAGATATCCAAGTCTGGATCTGGCTTAATGCCTGCTTCTTTCTCTCTTCTACTTAACTCTACGAGCATGTCTGCCAAAATTCAACATTATGAAAGATTATCTTCTGCAGTTAATGAAGTTTTGGTCTAAGTCAGCAAATTAAAGGAAACTAAAGAGAAATGCATCCCTAAAAACGAACCATAACGAGCTCCAACCCCTTGACATCTTGCTGAAAAAGCCAACGTTTCTCCAACTGTCATTTCTGCAATATGAACATCTTGTTGACTGATATATGCAGCAGTTCTCTGAGGCACAAACTCGTTCATGCCATGACCATTGTAAGTCACATTTCCTGAAACCTGCATAAGAATTTTCACCAAAACACATTAGAAACAAAATCCAATAGTAATTCTAATACCTAAACATCAAAGAGAAAAACCTTAAAGTCCCATTTGAACGTATATAACCTTGAGATCCTTATCAAGCTCTCCGGCCAAAGCCAGCAACAGCGTGGTCTTCCCCGAACTTGGAGGACCCAAAAGCAATGTCATTCTACAAAAATAACAAGTGAACCAAGCTGAGTATCTCTCAGGCAATTTAGGCTACACAGACTATGATAATTAACTAGATCCGGCAAGTTTCTTCACCTGCAAGGCTTGATGATCCCGCTGACATCTTTGAGTATAGACACGTGTTCCTTCTTTTCAGGAAGAATGTGCAGGAAATTCAAGAAACCCTTTGTACCAAGAAACAAAAATAGCTATGTAAGAACAAACTAACTAACAGCAAGAATATATATGCCAAAACTTGAAATCTGTAGCCTATTCGTACCTCCACTACATTAACACAATAATTGAAGACAGATGGCAGAGCCCTGCCCCCAACAGGAGTTTCAGCTTCAATTTTCAAATGCTCGAACCTAACTTCAATTGTAGGGAGACTAATTCCAACTCTGAGATACACATACCAAGAAAGAAAAATAAAACATCATCTCCACATTATAGTTGACATGAACAAAGAAAGCTCAATAAAATCCAAACTCAGAAACTATACATTACCTCTCGATCCGGTTCTTGAGCTTGAACAAAAATTTCTCATGATCCTCCTCAGCAATTCCCACCAGCCTCTCAATCAAGTCTTTCCTTTCTTGCAGCTCAAGGTGATGCAAATCGACCTCGCTAGCATGGCCTTGAGGAGAAGTGAGCAGCCCTTTTTTCAAACGAGCAAAGGTAGGCAGCCTCTGCAGTGCTGCCCATTTGAGAGCTTCCTCATCGTCCTCACCAGCTGAAGATGCTGAGAAAATCGCCCTGCCATTGTCAGCCCAAAACGAACCACTTCTGGTGAAACTGTGACCTGCTTTTTCAAGGTCACAGCTGATGATCTCCATTGGAGAAACTGAAACAACCAACAAAACCCAGGTGTCTCTGTAATGAAAAGGAATGCAAAGATTATGGATAGAAGATGAGAAAGCAACACAAATGAGTAGAGATATTTATAGGAAAGGTGATGTCTTTGGCCTCTGGTTTTAAGCATCATGGATGATCTCACTCTGCAAAAAGGATAATATATCATGTGGGGATAGGTCTGGTAGTGGCCAGTAAGTATAAGATCATCTGTTTTCCGTGGATGTAATGGTTTCAACTTTCAAGTGCTCTCAAAAAAAAGTTTCAACCTTTCAAGTTCTGTAACTGATTGTTTTGGACCAGATAACTGGAATTATTTAGATGACTTTGGGTTTCAATTCACAACAACCTTCTTGACCAGATAAAAGTCAACTCAAAAAGGAAAGGAAAATGAAGAAGTTGGCTTTCGTGATTTGTTTTACTTTGATAGAAGATGGATGCTACAGAGACTACCACAGCTCACAATTCACAGATGTCAACTTTTGGATTTGCTCACTATAGACGTAAGCATCCTTCCTATATTACAGGTAGAAAATGATTTTGATTTGATTTCAAGACGTCACAAACTCTACATTATATGGATCTTACAACAGGTATGATATTGCTATTATGACAACAGCAATGATTCTACTGCTAATGCATTGAAGAGATTCAATACAAATATTTATACACAATTTACTCTAGCCCTAATTCTTAATGAAATCAATTTACGAGAGAATTCACTCTAACAATAGAGATATGTGTAACTTTCTTTGGTTAGATTGAGAGATTAGTAAGCTAGCTTTTAGGTCTCCATCGTTTAAGCTAAGCTATTAAACTAGATTAGATTAATAAACCAACCAAATCTGTAATGTTTATATTTATCATTTTATACCTAACGACAAATCAATTTTTCTTTAAAATTTGTACCAGTAATATACACATTAGAACAAAGAAACTATGTGCACGTTCAAAGTTCAGGATTTAGGTAGTAAATGTAGATCCAAGGTGACTAACAATAGTTTAGGATAGCATTTTTGACGTGTGCTATTATAGTTTTAGTCAGAGATACAAATTAAGGTTCTTATTCAATTTTATTATCGGGCATCTGTCACGTTTGTATTGAAAAAAATGAAAGCAACCGAAAGAAGCAGTCAAGGGAAAGAGAAAAATGGTTTCCTTGGAGGCTTAGCTTGCGGGAGGCAGCAGTGCTGGAATGTCTGAAACGATGTTCGTTATTTATTCAACTCGATCGACATTATTTCTTGCATGTATACATGGAGATCGACCAAGTCCATATATATTGTGAGAGTAAAACAAACAAGGGGTCACCATCGACATGCATATTGCCTGAGAGATATCGATTACCATGAAATTTTTGTAATAATTCACCACATTCATCTGTCTTGTCTGGTTTTCCCGGTGGTCGTTATTCGCCGCCGGTCCCTGTAGGCTGATTATAATAAGCCGAAGCCACCGCCGCCGGTACCCGAACTCGTATTCTATATCTGTATCCCTTGAATAATGAATAGTAGTAGTACTAGAGCTGGTGCCTCTTCTCTCACTACTAGACTACTAGTCTTGGCTGGCTGTAATGCTTGCATTATTGTCACACTGCCACAGCATTGCACCAAACCCCATTTCTTTACAGGAGAGGGTTCTGCAGTGCTGCTCACTTTTACACTTCAAACTGGGGATTTTAATCCTGAAACATGGTGGTTTTTGGACTTGTCTTTCCTGTCTTGATCTGATATACGATACCCTGTATTTGAAAACCAATTAATAGGATACATGTGGACGAGTAGCTAGATTGTAAATATTAAAGGAGATGGATGGGTACGTGTTCAGTGAGGGATGCAGGAAAATATTTATCTGGGGCAATTTTATGACTCATTTATGAACAAATTTTTACCAAAACAACATGAATTATGCAACTTAAAGATAAAGAAAGAAAAGAACATTCACAGGGGTAGTCAGAAATTTAAATAGACTGGGACACATAAAATAATTAAATATAATTTATGTCTATTACATTAGAAATTAGTAATTATTTTTGACGATATTTGATATTTTAAAATCGTTGCATGATAGCCTTATTCTCTATACTAATGAAAATATCCTTCTTGATATATGAAACAACAATCATTCATAAATTCGTCACCCATTAAAGTTTGCACAATGTATTGATCTATTAGATAATAAAGCTATAAAAAATACTTGTGTCCGGACTAGTATGTACGTGTGTCGGGACTCTCTGTTATTTATATGTTTTCATCAATGTCAATCAAAATCTTAAACGTTCAAATGTTGGATCAACAAATAAATATCATCTCTGTGAAAAGTCATTGTAAACAAAGTTCGTTTGGTCAACCGAATGTATCAAACAAATCGACAATTGATCATGATGCATTTGCTAACTTTCACCAGCACTGTCCATTTGTTTGATGCAATCGGTTAAGAAAACGAACTTTATTTACATTGATTTTTGACAAAGATGATCTTAATTGGTTGATCTAACTTTCGAACTGTTAAGATTTGATTGACCTTGACGAGAGCATGTAAATAACAAAGAGTTTAGACAGGGACGGATCTTAGTGCATTGCTATCTCGGCTGTAGCCCATATGTTTTTTTCTTAATTCAAATTAGATAGACATAATTATCATGGATTAGAGAAAGAAACCAAAGTTAGTCCAGTCAAAAAATAAGAAGTCAAACAACCAATCATAACTGTAGCATCAATTTCTAAAGACCATGGTGCATCCGATCCTAATTGATCAAGCCAACTGTGTGTTGTACAATCATTCATGATCAACATTCTTCTAGAGAAATAAAATCTACTTGTTCTATATTTAAGTGTAACAAATTTATTACAAATTTGAAACAAGATTGGCTCTTTTCTATTTTTTTTGTGAAAAAAATGTATATAATTTTGTTCATAGTATTTTTCTTAGCCCATGTTAGTTTGAAATCATGGCTCCGTCTCTGAATCTGGACACACACATACATACTAGTCTCAACGCAAGTATTTTTCTAAAACTATTACTAGAAGGATTAATGTATCACTAAAAAATATTTATAATATCGGTAAACATCGTCTAATCCCATTATAACGAGTCATAATAGATAATAAGATAAAAGACCTTCATTCAGAAAAAGAAAAAAACAAAAGAACAAATCTCAGGGTCCCACATGAAGTCAAATCACGTGCTCTCATTCATTCTTTTAAATTTAAATCCATGTCTGAACCAAATAACATATATATACATTTTTATTTCTAGAGTAATTAGTGAGGCACCCGTTATATTAATAGAATACACTAGGTTAAGTGCCCGCGCAAGAACGGGTCAAAATCATTTAACGATAATTATTAATAAATGATGTAAATAATGACCAAATAAGTTACAACATAATTTTAAGGTTCTAAGTTAAGTAACGATGATAGCAACCATGATCAAGAAAAATAGAGAGCTTATAAAATAAACAATAGTACAAATAATATAGCAGATTATAGCACAAATAATGAAACTTAAAGGAGCTTACATTATAACTACATAATGACTACACATAATCAAGGCGCTCGCCTTCAACAGGTAATACAATACCCATTAAATGGTGAACCTGACAACATTTAAAAAGAGTAAGGTCTTGATTTTTTATTTTTTATATCGCAGTCAATTTTTGCACACATCGAGAGCAAACATTGAGTTGTAAACCCGAATGTTCCCACAAAAATAACACTCCCGATTATTCTTTGGATTTAGCAACTGTTCAAGAAAATAGAGTGTCAGATTAGTCAAAAGAATTTGTAGTTCTCCTTTATGGCAACACCTTGTGTAAATAGGGTCATTCTGAATTGTGTGGACACTGTTCACTTATGCTTCACCAATCCAAATGTAAGCTCCTTAATAACCACACACAAATGAGCAATCACCACAATCTTCATACTCTTATCAAACCTGTAACCATACATTTTGATATTTAAAAGTAATCAGAGTGATTTGTTTTGCTAATTTAACAGAATAAATGTAACATGAGAAACCTTGACGATTGTTTTGATAAGATGCTTTGACCAATAGTAACTTAACGCACAACTGCATCTGATGTCAAATAAAACACATGTTATTTACTTATTTAAAAAAACAATGTCTTTTAATAGCTATTTTTATATATAGTTATCTGTCATAATCTCATCCACATCACGTGTGTTAACAGAATAAGGATTTCACGTATGTTAACATGAAATATTGACCCTCATGTGCCCGGGGACAGTTTGTTGAGATGACATAATTTTTGAAAGAGTTGAATTGTCAAAATTGTGTCGACGGATAATAATACATCTTTGGCATGTATGATGGTATTAGGTAGAAAATAATGTCAATGAGAGCTACATCCGATGATCATGCCGCCATGAGATTGCTTCCATTAGATCGTTCAAATGGCTCGCCCCTCTATCATCTGATTTTTTTCATTACCAAGTGCATGTGAATTTTAGAAAAGAAAATCACAAAATAAATTAATTTAGCTAGTCATATGAAATTGACATGTATTTGAATTCTTATTCTGAAATTTATAACAAGTTTAGGTTTTCATATTTTGCATCTTCAGCCTGATTACAAACATGAGTCAAAATATGTTTAAACCCAAACAAGGGTCTTATTTTGACTCAATTAATATAATTAAGTGTTCGCATGAAAAATGAGGGTTTGGGTTTTGACAATAAATGTCGGATGCAAAGAAAATTGGGTTTAGGTGACAAATTTAGAATTTGAGTGGTTTAGGTGACAAATTTAGAAAACCACAAAATAATAACGAGTTTTAGCAAATCTAAAACGACAAGCGAACTCATCGAAGCAATTGCCATGGACAAAAAAAGCCATAATATACTAATATCGGCTCTAATTAGTTTGGGCCTGCTGGTAGGAAATGACATTAATTGGGCTATTTATCTAGGCCTACCAGAACGGACCCGAACCCGAACCAGTTCTTTAACCCGGTAGAGCTCCGCCATATATAACCAGTCTAGTCTAGAAGCGCCTAGCTCCAGACAACAACGAACCAAAATCGAAGCGATGGCGGACGACCCGGCTGAGATCTACGACGGAATCAGAGCCGAATTTCCTCTCTCTTTCGGTAAGCAATCCAAATCTCAAACCCCTCTCGAAGCCATCCACAATACGACACGTCGTAACCACAACCTCCACCAACAACCACCCTCCTCCTCCGCCACCGACCTCTCTTCTCTCTCCTCCTCCTCCAAATCCTGGCTCAATTCCCTCCGCACCGAAAAAAATCCCAAACCTAACCCTAACGATTCGGATGCATCCCTTATCGGACCGCCTCGTCCGCCGCAGCCTAATTCAGTAGACGACGATGACGGCGACGCTCTTATTGGACCGCCTCCCCCGCCACCGGGGAGCGCCGAGAGCGACGACGATGGGGAGATGATTGGGCCGCCGGCGCCGCCGCAATACAATATGGAGGAGTCGGATTCCGATGCGGAGGAGGAGAACAAGTACCGGATTCCGGTGAGCAATGAGATTGTGCTGAAGGGACACACCAAGGTGGTTTCGGCACTGGCGATTGATCACACTGGTTCTAGGGTTGTAACTGGTAGCTATGACTATTCGGTGAGAATGTACGATTTCCAAGGAATGAATGCAAAGTTGCAGTCTTTCCGGCAGCTGGAGCCGTCGGAAGGTCATCAGGTCAGGACAATTAGCTGGAGCCCCACCGCCGACCGGTTTCTTTGCGTCACCGGCTCAGCTCAGGCAAAGGTGAATCCCCATTAACCTGTTATTATCTGCATTGTCTTGCTTTTGCTTTTGTTTATATTTATATGGAGTTGAGGTGTTTTAGATGTGAAATGTGGGTTGTGTGTTGGTTTGCGGTTTTAATTTGGTATATGGTTTCTGAATGTGTTGTGTTGATCAGATTTATGATCGGGATGGACTTACCCTCGGAGAGTTTGTTAAAGGGGATATGTATATTCGTGATCTTAAGAATACCAAGGGGCACATTACTGGATTGACCTGTGGACAGTGGCACCCTAGGAAGAAAGATGAAATCTTGACATCGTCGGAGGATGGGTCACTGCGCATTTGGGATGTCAATGACTTCAAAACTCAGAAACAGGTAAGAGAAGTTTTTTACTTGTGGGACAATTTCGTAGGAATATATGGGTTTTAGTTATCACACATAACCATGCCAGCACCGCATAGTGTGTTGTTCTCTTGAGATCAGTTTATGTTGTGCGGAACTAAAATTGATGAAACAAGTCCTGTTAAGCTTTTAGTATTGAGAATAGCCTTTTACTGAGCTTTGTTCTAAATTGTGCAATTCTTCAATAAATAGGTAATCAAGCCAAAACTTGTTAGGCATGGAAGAGTTCCAGTCACCACTTGTGCTTGGGATCATGAAGGCCAACGGATTGCTGGTGGTATAGGAGATGGTTCTATACAGGTATGTGTTGTCTGAATATCTCATACTCAAGTATAGTCCTTTTCTATTTCTCCTTTCAGAGGGAAGATTGTATTGATTTCCTAGATGAATACTTAATACTCTTATATCTTGGCTTATTATGTAACTCTAATAATTTTCTTAGGTTTGGAACATCAAACCCGGATGGGGAAGTAGGCCAGATATACACGTTCCAGGAGCTCATTCAGATGATATTACTGGACTTAAATTTTCTAGGGATGGGAGAATCTTACTCTCAAGAAGCTGTGATGGCACTTTGAAGGTAATGTGTATAGTATATTCCTGTCCACTACCAGACTAAATGGTGTTATGAGGATTTTATCTGTGATGGATTTACTCTCTAATGTTCATAATATGTATCAGGTTTGGGATTTACGTCAGATGAAAGATCCTCTCAAGGTGTTTCAGGACCTCCCTAATAATTATGCACAAACCAATATTGCATTTAGTCCTGATGAGCAACTCTTTCTGACTGGAACTTCAATTGAAAGGGAGAGCACAACTGGCGGATTACTTTGCTTCTTTGATCGAGCGAAACTGGAACTTGTTTCCAAAGTTGGGATATCCCCTACTTGTAGTGTTGTGCAATGTGCCTGGCACCCAAAACTGAATCAGGTATTACTCTCATTGATACGATCCCTGTTTGCCAATCATTTTCTTTAGTGTTCCATGCATTGTTGATCTATTTCTGCACAAGACTGAACTAACCTGCATTGTTGATGTATTTCGCATGTAATCTGAAATATAAGAATTGAACTAACCTGCTTTTGTCTTTGAAGATCTTTGCAACATCAGGGGATAAAAGTCAAGGTGGAACTCATGTCCTATATGATCCGACTCTTAGTGAAAGAGGAGCTCTTGTTTGTGTTGCACGTGCCCCTAGGAAAAAATCTGTCGATGATTTTGTGGCAAACCCAGTCATACACAACCCTCATGCTCTACCTTTGTTTAGAGATCAACCAAGCCGTAAGCGTCAGCGAGAAAAGACATTGAAGGATCCAGTTAAATCCCATAAGCCTGACCTTCCCATGACAGGACCAGGCTTTGGTGGAAGACTTGGCAAAAGTGATGGAAGCTTATTGACCCAGTACCTTATGAAGGTAGTGCTATTTGCCCAATTCAATATTTATCTTTCCTTTTCAAATTAAATAGACTTAAGAAAACGAAGACAATAAAATATGCTTATTGTTTGTTTCTAATCACAGAAAGGTGGTATGATCAAGGAGACGTGGATGGACGAAGATCCAAGAGAAGCCATACTGAAGTATGCAGATGCTGCAGCAAAAGATCCCAAGTACATAGCTCCAGCTTATGCAGAGACCCAGCCTGAAACAGTTTTTGCGAAATCAGACTCTGAGGATGAAGATAAGTGATCTCATCATGGTTCCTATGGTAGCCATTACTGGGATGAGACTCACGCTTTAAGGACAACCAAAGGCTACTTGCCACAGCAGTGCATATGCAGAAACATTGTGAACGCCATACTAATGGCCATACAGAGGATTCAATTCTTGAAGGAAAATGCTAAACTATGGTGGTTGGTAGAATGACATGTGACGCATTGAATGATGTAATCCTCCGTAACTACACAAAATGTTATTGTAAATGCAGTAAAATTTTCTAGATTTCTAGCTTCCATTTTTGCTGCCTATTAACTAGGTGTTAATCCATCCCAGTATCATTTCTCGGTTCTAGTAGTTCAGTTCTAAAATATGCAACCCAATTTCATTTTTCTCGGTTCTAGTTCAGTTCTAAAATCAGTGAGATGAAGCAGGACAACCACGAAAATAACGACAGAACATGCCTGCCTACCACAAAATCAACTTGAGTCCCAAAGATACATTAAACGTTTCGAGAAACTGATCAACACTAGGATACACAGACCAGATCAAAGACACACCGCATAGAAAATCACATTCTTTCCTCGCACCTGACAGTAACATAACCATAGATAGAAAATGCGCAATCTTGAATTCTTGATGGAATGGAAAATTATGCAAATGCCTGTGCACATGGACAAAATGTCCTTGCCTTTTATTCAACTTTGACAACTACAGATAGAAAATAGGTCATAATATAAGTCACCCATTGGCCATTGTAAAGAGTACAAATAGAGTACATAACCACATAAACTAGAGACTGAAAATCAAGTACACAACCAAATAGAACTAGAAACAAAGCAGTAGACTGCTCACTGCTCAGAATGGATGGCACCATAACCATCACTCAGAACTTCAAAAACCACCACGGAGGCGAAGGACAAGGTGAAGGGTCGACTCCTTTTGAATGTTGTAATCCGCCAGGGTCCTCCCATCTTCAAGCTGCTTACCAGCAAATATGAGCCTTTGCTGGTCCGGAGGAATGCCTTCCTTGTCCTGAATCTTTGCTTTCACATTATCAATTGTATCAGAACTCTCTACCTCCAAAGTTATGGTCTTTCCAGTAAGTGTCTTCACAAAGATCTGCATCCCACCACGTAGACGAAGCACCAAATGCAGAGTCGATTCCTTCTGAATGTTGTAATCTGCCAGTGTCCTACCGTCCTCAAGCTGCTTTCCTGCAAAGATGAGCCTCTGCTGGTCTGGGGGAATGCCTTCTTTATCCTGAATCTTCGCCTTGACATTATCAATTGTGTCCGAGCTTTCCACTTCCAAAGTAATGGTTTTCCCTGTCAAAGTCTTCACAAAAATTTGCATTCCACCACGCAGACGGAGAACCAAGTGCAAGGTTGATTCCTTTTGAATGTTGTAGTCTGCAAGAGTTCTTCCGTCCTCCAACTGTTTGCCTGCAAAGATGAGCCTCTGCTGATCTGGGGGAATACCTTCCTTGTCCTGGATTTTTGCCTTGACATTGTCAATTGTATCGGAGCTTTCCACCTCCAAGGTGATTGTCTTCCCAGTAAGCGTCTTCACGAAGATCTGCATTCCACCGCGGAGACGAAGCACCAGGTGAAGAGTAGACTCCTTCTGGATATTGTAGTCAGCAAGGGTGCGGCCATCCTCTAGCTGTTTGCCGGCAAAGATGAGCCTCTGCTGATCTGGGGGGATACCCTCTTTGTCCTGGATCTTTGCCTTGACATTATCGATCGTATCAGAACTCTCAACCTCCAATGTGATGGTCTTCCCTGTGAGAGTCTTGACAAATATCTGCATGCCACCACGAAGTCTGAGGACCAAGTGGAGAGTGGACTCTTTCTGAATGTTGTAGTCAGCGAGTGTCCGCCCATCCTCAAGCTGCTTTCCAGCGAAGATCAGCCTTTGTTGGTCAGGGGGAATCCCCTCCTTGTCTTGGATCTTTGCTTTGACATTGTCAATAGTGTCAGAGCTCTCAACCTCGAGGGTGATAGTCTTGCCAGTGAGGGTTTTCACAAAGATCTGCATCTGTTAACACAAACAAATTATATCAGTCATCTGAATCAATTTATCAATTTTTTATCTAAAGAAAGACAAGAAGATTCATAGATTTTTACAATAAATCAAAACTCATTATAGAAGGATATTCTAAAGAAAATACAAAACCCTTATAAGGTGTAAAACAAAACACCAAAACAAAAAACTGATGAATCATTAGCCTGGTTGGATCAACTACGCAAGGACTTGACCTAAATTCATATCAATTAACAATTGAGCCAACATAACTGACAGGAATCACCAAACCCTAAACTACCAGCAATAGTAAAAGCACATGAATGAATGTCCGTCTCATGGCCAGTCCCAAAAAGATGCTTGAAAGCACCTTCAAGGTTGTCTTCGACGCTTACTTGGAATTTTACAAACAAATAAATTGTTTGCTCCAACCAAAAAGATTGAGGTCTCCCCAAACAATCTCAAATCACACTAGAAATTTCATCAAGTACGAAGAATAAACAAACCTAACAAAATCAAACTTTCAAGAATTACTGTCAACAATCAAGAAATTAAATTGATTCAATCAAAACACAACCTAGCATCTTCAGAAATTCAACATTACAAACAAGAACAAATCGAAATCGTAATCTTCAATCGGCTAGACCTATTTCAAAACAAAACCTTTGAAGAATCAAATTCGCCAATGCAAACAACCATACCAGATCTAAACGAAACACACAATAAGAAATTGATAGATCAAGGTTGAAGAATACCCTGAGAGAGAAAGCGAGAGAGAACTTTGAAGACGAATATGGGTGCTTCTGGATTTGGGGATCAAGCAGCCTCCTTATATACGGACCATTCGACGTGGAGCGGAAGCCAGCCACGTGTTGTGCACGCCAAGTTTAGTTTTTTGTGACTAAGATGTAGTCTTTTTTGTTACATATGGAAGTCTTCTTTTAAACCAAAAATCAAGTCTTTTTTTGCGTATTATACAAGTTGTTTTTCTTTTTTTCTTTTTTATTGCTCTCCCAAATCGAGCTCCATTGAAATTAACAAAAATGGTGTTCATGGTGGTCAACAATATCTACTGTTAAGAGCTCGTATCAGTGAACCGATAACAGGGAACACGAGGGATTATTTCATAATGACTTCTATTTTCCATTTAAGAAAGTGGAAATGTGTTGCAATTGAATGCAGGGTTGTTAGCAAAGGTTTCTATTTACATGTACAAGATTTCTGAGACATGAACATGATACACTAGTGTGGAGATTGATTTGCATTTATGACTAACAAAACACTGTTGCAAAAGTATGTACCAAATTTCTGACCCTTTCAATTGTCCTCATGATTCATCAACACATCTTCACATCACTGACAGTGGCAGAAACCATTATGCCTGAGATGACTAGTTGCCTTGCAAATTGGAATCTTAGAATGGTGCATCAAGTTAATTGTAACAGGTTTGGACATGATTGTCGTCACTTAACTTAAAGGTTGCCATGCTCTAAGCTTGACAAATGAGAGTCGGATAGAACTGAGAACAATTGTGTGTCCACCAACAACTGCAGAAGTCAGACATTACAAGACAATTGAAAGGTGACTAAAAAGTGGCTTTCAGTTACAGCTTAAATAACCCAAATCACCAAAGATGATGAACATCAACCTTTGGGAAAAATCAAATGCCTACCTTCATAAATGCTCGTTCCTTATGAGGAAAGGAATCAATGAAGCTCTCTTTGAGAAGAATCGAAACCTGCAGTGGAAAGTTAGATGTTACAGAAATAAAATGAACCAGGTCATCTGTGATTTAAACACAACTATTATTAGCCGTGGAATGAAATTCTCTACCCTGTCATTATTTGATTGTACACTTGTAATGGTGTAAGACCTTAGCTCTGAAAAAAGTGACTCAATGTACTTCTTCATGACTTTCAAAAACTGGGCTGCAGCTTCAGCCTGCAAATATATATTACACATCAGCAGCTTCCAAAATCAGCTAGCACGATAACATAAGATATTCAAGTCATAATACACAGTAAGGATCAAATTCTTTGTGCACACAAAAACTTCAGACTGTCACTTAGAAATCTTTAGCTCTCATTGAGACACTTGAATGTGTCTCCAAACGAGAAAAGAAGTTTACGTATGTAAAACCCGTACAGTTCAGACCAGAAGCAATAAGCATGGAAGTATGGAAGTAAAAACCTGCACTTCATTGCACCTATATACAGGATGCTTTCTAGCAAAAGAACCTTCTTGAGACATTCTGGAATGGATAGGCACAAGTTCAAGGGCAAGATCTTTATATCGTGGTAGTGTTGGCAAGTGATGAGACAGTTTCACCTGAAAAAACCATAAAGTACAACTATTAATTAATTGCTGAAAAAGTCCATACAATTAACTTAACAACTTTGTATATATAGCATTACACATCAACAAACAACTTCTGATCCACCACAGTAGCTGCAAGCAAATAAAACTATCGCAATTTTCTGCAGGAGACTAGCAACCCATGTCTGATAAGGTAAATAGAGACATATAAAGATGATAAAATAATAAAATTAAATCACCTGATCCCTGACCACATTGACTATAATAGGATCTGACGTTTTCTTCTTTAGATCCGCAGGAACTTGCTCTATCCCTATCTGTATAATGATAAGGACAACACAATCGGATCAGAATTATGAGACCGTTTCCTTACAAGTTT
Organism: Comarum palustre; assembly: GCA_951800085.1. NCBI lineage: Eukaryota > Viridiplantae > Streptophyta > Magnoliopsida > Rosales > Rosaceae > Comarum > Comarum palustre. The sequence goes on along the minus strand of OX637579.1, from coordinate 15,530,760 downwards.
CCCTAAAATTGAAGTTTAAAGAGTCTAGAAATATATAACATAGAAACTTAACTTTACATCGTGTATATAACATCAAGGCATAAAACAGAGCCCCAAGAATTTAAAATTTCCAAGGGCGCTACACATTGTTTCCATTTAAAGTCTCTGAAAGCATAATTTAATACTTTAATAGTACATAATTGTCAATAATTTACATTTTAAAATAAACTCAATAATAAGTGACTTAACTAATCAAAGAGCAAAATTTGACACCAGTAAAAAGTAAAGACAGAAGCATTGTCAATTAATAAGCAATACGTATAATAAATTTCTCAGTAATATCAGTCTATATTAAGAAGGATTTTTCAAGGTAATCAGGCGAAAAAAAAATCAATAATAATAATACGGTTTTAGGATCTGTTTACACACACACACGCACACGTAAATATGGTTTTAGCTCCTAGAATGACAGAGGCTGAGAAGAAGTAGCAGAGAAGGTAAATTCTATGTCGTACAGGATCTTATAACAACAGCAACAGCAACAACATTATTATTAAAAGAGGAAACTTACAATGAAGGGAACCGGTGCATCAAGAAAATCCAGCATTTTCCCAGGTAGAATCTATAGAAAATTGAAAGAACTTAGAGAATAACATATACAGGATTCAGAAGTACACACCAGTGCACATAGACAAAACAAAATCATCAATCACAAAACTGTGGGAATAGTACAAGGAAATAGCAACATCAAAGAGAGTAGTTAGTAAGTCAAAAAGGAACATTTATATAAAGGAAACTACCACAATTTATGCTGAGTTCACAGAAATTTCAAAATAAATATTAGATTCAGCATATCAATTTTTTTAAAAAAAAATTATAGTAAATTCACCAATAAGAAAATATCCACTTACAGGTAGCATTAAACTCTGCCATTGAAATGGACGAATCATGGGTATGAGAGATAACACTATAGCTGATAGAACACCCTGCATTGGTTGAAGTGTCAAATAGTCAAAATCTGAAAATTAGACAAAGAAAATAAACAAATATATTATTGAAAGCAAATCATTGGTCTCAGAAATAAAAGTAGTATTCTGATAGAAGTACTAAACTTACCAGATTAGGGCACACTACTATCACTTGCTTTTCCAGTAATACTCCTGTAACCAATGCCAAAATCTAGCAAAAGCACATTGACTAATTAACAAAAGTACACGAGAAGGTTACTATAGGGTTTGAGAAGGGGAGCTGGGGAAAATTCAGTGCCGGCTTACCATACAAAATCAACCCATATGTGTGAAGGGTAAGTGTACAGTTACTACAAAATTTACTACACACTTTTCTGGACCTCAAAACACAATCTACCAAGTTAAGAGGTGAATCACCCGAAAAATTCTTAATCAGAATCATGAACATCACTGTCAGTGGAAGTGCCAACCTATGAGATACCAATCTATCACTAAGCTGACTTAAATATGAAGATGATGATGCGTTGACTTTTTCCAGAGTTGTACTGTCTCAAAAGGTTTAGGAAATTTATATGTTAAGTATCTTGTTGCTCTTCCAGTTTGAAAAAGAGAAAGAAAGAAAAAAAACAATCAAATAACTGTGGGAAGGCTCACACCAATTCTGTTATAAGTCTATTATCAGATTATCTTTTCAAAGTCAGATATTTAGGCATACTCCTGTGAATCCTTCATTCCGAGATTATTGATCATAAGAAGGTGAAAAAGAGACCCGTGCCTCACACGATGAAAATAAAAATTGCTTATCATGGAAAGAAAAATATAACATAGATAAATGATTTAACACAGCTCGACTTGACTCAGCCATTGAGCTTACACTTTCAACAGAGAGAACTCGGCAAATTGTAGCAGTCGTCCACAATGATAGTGAAAGCGCCTCCTCAGCAGCAGCCAACTTTGCATCAACCTTTAACAAAGTTGGGTATTGTTGAGTGAGTATTTGAAACAAAAGGAAAATGACCAACAACAATTGAACAAAGGGCAATCAAACAATACCTCAGGATCTTCGGATGAATCTAAAGCATTTTCATCAAAACCAAGGGCAGCAATCGGAGGTCGCTTATACTGGGTAGCCTGTAGATGTTCAAGAGGTTGAAAAACTAATTCACTTCCTCGTTCAGGAAGAGGCAGAGCATGAAAACCGCAAACAATCTGTAGCAAATCATTTTTATTCTCCTATCATAGAGTAAAAACAAACACAACCATCAAAACATCACATAAAACATGAATTGCCTCAAAATCTAAACAATTCATAGACTCACCCTAGCCCATGCCATTATCAAGTCATCGCTGAACTCTTTCTCACAAGTTGAGGAAAGGTCATCGTCATCATCCTCTGAAAAGCTTCTAGCTGGACTGCCACAGATAACAGTAATATAAAGTAACACGCTACAAAGATTCAGAGATACAGTAGAGTAGCAAAGATTTTCCAAGTACTGTATTCTCATATAACAGAAAATATACGCTGAGCACAGAAAAAAGTTCTACTATTTTATGTCGTGAGCATGAAATAAAATATTGAACAAGATCACCATATATTTATCACCTGAATATAGATTCAGAACTCCCAAAACGCTCCAATGTGTGATTCTTGGAAGAGAAAGATGTCATAACCTCAGGAGAAGTATGACCATTTCTGGAAAAGAAAAAGGAAAAATAGTAATAATTATCTATTAGATATCATTTTCACTTAAACTGACATAAAATGGTAAGATACTAGTTTATTTACCACCTAAATAGAGATTCAGAACTCCCAAGACTCTCTCGTGAAGTATGGCCATTTGTGTAACTTCCGAATATTCTGTCTGAAGTGTCTGAGGAACCACAGTCATCAAAAGAATGTGAAACCTTTGTACCATCCTTATCTACATAGCGTACTTGAATAAAATCTGGAGCCTCACTAGCAGAAGCACTTTCCGGAGACTGAGGTTCCCATATCTTGAGTGAAGAAGTTGGAGTCTCATCATCTGGTATACTTCCTGCAGCAACAGCTGTAAGAGCTATTGCACTGCTAATAGGGATTGCAGACCTCATCCAAGTATCACCAGGATCTGTCTCAGGGGATTCCTCGTCATAATTCATGTCATCATTTAATTTGTCCATTGAAGGGACATGATCATTGAGGCTCATTCCACTAACAAATTGCATAATTCGACTCAGGCGTTCCTGTTGAATGATACTGCATCCAAGTAAAAGATTGTGCTTTGCTTCAAAATTCATATATTTTTTCTTAAAACGGCTATGTTAAAATTACTAGAACTGGTTGTGTAACAATTAGAATAACATCTTACCTGTTCAACATCTCATAATGTAATTCAAAAAAAGGATATTTGGATAACACACAGTAGCACCGAGGTGCAGAAACCAAAAAACGGAAGAGTCCTCCAGATGAATGATGAAGAGGTGATGAAATGCCTAAGATAGCAGGAGGCCTCTGAACTATTTCTGACACATGTAGGCAAACACCATATATTGTTGCGTTGTCAGCTACCTGATCAAATGCACAGTAAACCTTTTTAATAACCACATGCGGTAAAAAAAGTACATGAATACCACACTGTGAAAGCAAGATGACACAGTAGTATAAATCTTTTAAAAACATAAAAGATAAATAAGTACCTTGAGTGAAAATATAAATGCTAAATCATCTTTGCCTAAATGCTCCTGTCAAGGATATAAATAATTGAAATGTTATCAACTGTTACATAACCCATAACCATACATAGAACAAATTAACTTATCAGCAACCAATGAAATGAAATATAGTCATGAAGTGGAAACACTATTTGCCAAGCTACAAATGGATGTGACCTGCAATAACATATTTCAAGAGCTATACATGATTGATGAAAGTCATGAAGCTTAGGACCTATTACAAGGCAAGATCAGCTTCCTAATATTGTTTAATGGGAGCATCTATCCATATCGCCAAACTTGGCACTTGGACCTCTTCTTTTCCCTAAGTGATTGTTACTCTATCAAATCATATCAAATTATCATAAAGAGGCATAGCAAGAAAAAACTCTTCTTACCTCCACGAACAACACATGCAAAGGAAGGAATTGGGAGTTGATCTGAGTATGAAAGTTATACATGTTCCAGAGCATATTAAAGGTTTTATATGATTGTGAAATCTGGGTTCACGAAAAACTTGGTTTCACACAACCAAGAAGAGAAGATGATCCCTTTCAGAAGAATTTAAAGAAAAAAAAAAGTCTGTCAATATGACAAATTAAATAACAAAGAAAAGATTATGTTGATTGTTCTTGATGTTTAGATATAATCCCACATCAGGAAAAATGAGACCTTGCCTGTGGTTTATAAGGGTTTGGGCTACTCTCTCCATTGTCAATTGGTTTTGGAGTTGAACCCAGACTACTTTATCATGGTATCAGAGCGAGTTAGCCACGTCCATGTGTGTTAGCGTTAACGGCCACACGCGCTCCACGTCACCCCAAATGTTGTCTACGTGTTAGGCTTGAAGATCCACCACATGTGCGGAGGCATGTTAAGATATAATCCCACATCGGGAAAAATGAGACATTGCCTATGGTTTATAAAGGTTTGAGCTACTTTCTCCATTGCCAATTGGTTATTTGTAACGGGGTTATTTAGTGGGGAGGTCCAATTGCCAATTTTAGAGGGATGGATAGAAGCTCACTGCTTACAGTTTATCTGTAAAAGTAGGATGGAGGACCATTAAGTGAGGAGGTCCAAGAGCCAATCTTAGATCTATGGATAGAAGCTCCCTTGTTTAATCTAAAAATAAAAGGCATCAGAAAAAACTAACCCTGAAGCTATTGTTGGTTTAGTTTTGGTAGGATATTAACTCTAACTTGACACAGATTGTGAACTCATTCTCTAACAGTTTAAGCCTTTGAAGAAATTGCAGTCGATATATCAGAGGCCTCCTCATATTACTGTTGGGTTTCCAGCCCATGTGTTTTTCTTAAGATATTTTGTCTTAGACTGTGGTGTTCCAATAAGGAAAGAATATTGATGATTGTATACCTGTAATCCTTTGATTACACAGAAAGAGGCATTATTGCCTACCACAAATAGGATTAAATTTCCTATTTGGTGAAGAGATCTGATATCCTTAAAGCAATATGAGGGGTTCAGCTCTAGGGTTTTGTATCACAAAGAAAAAGAGAAAAGTTTGTTACATTCTCGGTTAGAGGGTGAGAGAGGGCAGAGAGGAGAGAGATAGGAAGAGAAGAGAGAGTCCTTGTTTTCTTATACTTTCTGGTGTACCCATTATTAAGATAGTGGAGAGTGTTTTCTGACGTGGCCGTAGGAAAAGGTTTTGTTGAACCACCTTAAATTTGTGTTCTTTGTGTCTTACTCAATGGTTGTTTCTCTTGGTTTGACGTGCTCTTTTGGGGTTCCTTGACATACATAATTGGCCGATATCACAACAATTCCCCCCCCAAAACTTATTAGTTTGGAAGTGCAGGTTGGAGTGGCAGATATGTTTCTCTGATTCCCAAGAAAAGTGATTGTTAAACATCTGACACTGAGAACTAAAATCTGACTCACGTGCTGGACTTAAATAACGAGGTATATGAAGGCAATGAAACAAAAAGGAATACATTGCTTTTACATATCCATTAGCGAACTCTTAAACATTGTATTTTTGTTTTGTCGCACACTTGGTTTTGTTTAATCAAGTAATAAAGGGTAGTTGAAGGAGAAAGAAGACTCTGAAAAGTTAGATCTCTATTGTCTTAATGTATATATGTAGACATGTTTATAACTTTATATATGATAAATATTTACATATATGTATTAACTCAATGTTGTTAATGGTAACCATCCAACAGACACCGAGTTCTGTACTTCAAAAGAAAACTAATTAGATCTTGGTGAGAATTATCGTACCTGTCCATAGATAATTTGATTAAGGTCACTCAGTGATGGAGTCTTCTCCATTAATCGTGCCTGTATCATGACAATTCACAGGGATCATACAGCATACATCAGTATAACAACTGTTATAAGATTATAAGATTAATGGAAGATTATTGTATCAAAAGAGGCATATCAAACCTTAACCCCTCCAGGTAAACAAAAGGAAGCTAAATCTTTCAAACGCATCGCTAGCTTCTTCCCAGGAGGATATTTAAAAAGTACCTGCAAATAAAAAATAGGTATCTTATCTTCTCCCTCCAAAAGAGGACAATAAAGGACTGTCTATTTATGGTAGCATGTAAAATTCTTGAAGATTAAAAAATGAATACAACCATCCTCTATTTTCTTAACTTACTATGTTAGCTTACAGTGTCTTTCCATTGAAAAAAAAATTGTATCTACAAGAAGAAGAATTACAAAGCATGGTACAAAAATTAGTTTTTCAGGAGTACAATGATCTTTATATATATACACAATTGTTGAAAAATAAATCTGCAAAATGTCGTCATATCCATAACTCAGTCATATATGCTGTTGAAACAGAAAAAGAGTTTTGCACCAAAAGAGAAATAAAAAAGAGTGCATGAAGCTTCATAAGCAGTCATGAATTCAACCTGAGGTTCTAAAGTTGGGATTGGAGGTCCTTTCTGCTGCAGTAATTTCATGTCAGTAATTCCATAGCGTATCATGTCTGTTTCCCATTTCTTTCTTTTAATGAATGCTGCCTCAGCAGTTTGAAGATTAGCATCTGGATGAAGCCCCGCAATTATAAAATGCTCAAAGAGTGAAGCTGGCTCCTGATAATTTACAGGATCCTGCAGTGGCATCATCATAAACTTAAGCTAACAACATAAGAAACAGATCCCTAATGAATTACATTGCAGGCAGCAACGAGAGGGTGGGGGTTGTCCAGTATTGGATTTGTAGACATGACTGCATTCTTTTTAAGAGCTACATTATCTGAATAGCAGTGTATAATATATCCCTTAAACATATATATCAGGTTGAAACTGATATTTCCTCTGAAGAAGAAAATAGTTGTAAACAAAACTAACACTATGATACAATAGACTAAGAACCTATGTTTGCTATATCTCGAGAGCATGGGACAGTACTATTCTTTCTCCAGTTTTTCCTATTTGGATGAATAAAAATGTACTGAACAATGTGAGAGGCCAGCAACACAGCACATACATGGCTATCCCCTTTCAACCATGACTAAAGAATCTAAAGTAACAGCATTATGAACATAGCTTTAATGCGTATAGTAGAAGAAATCACCTTTGATTTGGAGTGAAGTCGATACCACTGACGTTTTTGGTTTGCCAAAACCTCAGGATTAAAATTCATCCGGGAATCATCCTGATTGGTCCCCCATTTCCAAGCATTCTGCATCTGGTTTTTCAATTTCTGAAAGCTATTACTGTGCTTGTGTTTAGTGGTAGTCACAACTTCACTTTGGGCCCGCCTATGTCCCGGTGCCAACGGCGGCATACTGGGACTATTGAGGGGTTCCCCTGCCACTCTAAGTGCCTCCTCAGACATTTGCTGCAAAACCGGAGTGGAGCACGAAACCCCCTCATCATGCCCTTCAGCATCTTCTTTTGCATCCATCTCAAACAATCGGCTCATCTCTGTAAAGACTCATTTCACCAAATGAATACACTTCACCCCATTGCTTACATGAGCCCAGAACCCAGCTTACCAGCATAGCTTTCACCCAATCTCACCAATTTTGATTTCTCACAACTTCCATACCATACCACCTAACAAAACACCCAAAATGCAAATAACACAAGAATTTGAATTGGGTTTTCTCCTTGAATGTGTTTGTTCCTCAATTCCTAAAATACCCAGATCACATCAACACTCAATATACTCGGACAATCAGAAACACTGGTCTCCTCACCGGCTGAACTTGCCTATTGCATGCAATTTCCAACGTCCATGAATAACAACAAAAACCCTGAAAATCACAAACAATGTGAAACAAAAACATGTGTGAAGCTTCTACAACATAACCCTAACACAATGCAACGAATAAGAGAGACACCAGCGTTTGTGATTCCCCTCATTTCAAGTTTGGCGAACGTCATCATGATTTGTAACCGCAATAGAAGATGAAATTGCAACGGTGGCATTGTCATTTGATAAAGCAAAGCATGCAAAACAAGGAAGATGATGATGATTTAGTACCTGTAAATGGTTTTTGTTCAGGCGAAAGAAAGAGGATGGTGCTTGAGATTTGGGGAGATAAAAGGAGAGGGAAAGATGGAGAGTTGCTAAATATAGGAAGTGTGGGATTTACGGAAGTTGAGACATAAGAGAAGGAGAGAACATATTGGTTTTGATCAAGAAAAGAAGACAAGACAATACAAGGAAAATTCTGTTATACATGCATGTATAACATGCAGACAGACAAAAACCCACCACCACCAAATTGAACTGGGACAAGTGTGGCTCGTGGATCACCATTGTACCGATATTGTCCCAACTTAACCACCTTTAAGGTGTTGGGTTTTAATCACAAAAGGCCTCGGTACAATTGGATACAATTCATCCACTTATAAGTTATATTTTATTTGTCCATTTTCTGATGTGGGATCTTTCCTCTCCAACACTCCCCCTCACGTGCAACCTAACTTTTTAGGTTGACACGTGAAATTCATTCAGTCCAATTCCCACATCGGAAATCGGAACATTCATGCGGTCCAATTCCCATTTTGGAAATTGGGGTATGCGATCCAAGACCCACTGTAGGCACTTGGTATGGTATGGGCCAATCAGAATTTTTCTGACGGCAATTTGATTCGATGAACCCAAATTTGAGCTCATTATGATGGGAGACTTTCCCCCGTTACGTTGGGAGAAGTAATTGAAGAGAGACCCGCTCTGATACCAAATTGAACTGGGACAAGTGTGGCCCGTGGATCACCATTGTACCGATATTGTCCCAACTTAACCACCTTTAAGGTGTTGGGTTTTAATCACAAAAGGCCTCGGTACAATTGGATACAATTCATCCACTTATAAGTTATATTTTATTTGTCTCTTTTCTGATGTGAGATCTTTCCTCTCCAACACACCGCTCCCCTCCCATATGAAAAAACAACAGACACTCCTGACAATACAATATCATCAACCTTCTTTGATTTTCAACTATCGTTTCACGTTCACCCTTGTTTTTTTAAGGTGTGAATTTTCTCGTTTTATTCGACATTTCAATTACCATCTGAAGTCATCAAGTAATATCCATATATATTAATATCCAACAAAATAGTGGTTATTGTGATCTTTTTTGGTAATGATAGATTGTAAATGTGGAGGTATGGATCATGTAAATGTGGAGGTATGGAAGCACTTGAGATGAAGAGATTATATTCAAATTCTTGTTGGCTTTATTATATTTTGGTTATGATTGGATCCGGAGGGGCCTTTAATAATTTTCGAATTGGCTATAACCTGCCAGGGTTTCCAGCTCTAGAATTAGGATACACGTCGACTCATAGTTTGAGATTGCAGTACTAAGATTGCTCAGATTTGCATGATTTCTACTATACAGAAAACTACCAGAAAATAAAAGATAAATTCCTAGTTTTACTATACATGTAAGGGGAGGGGTTCTATTGAGGACTAGTTGATGACTTTCTTTTTAATGGTTTATTGCACCCACTTTTCAATCACATCTTTTCATCTCAACCGTTCAGTTTATAGGTCTATATAACTAGATCACTTCTAAAAAGTTTATGTCAAATTGGTGATCGTTAATGTATCGAAATAGATCAAATCAATGGATAGTTCAAATATGTCAAACATGAATTGTTCAAGTTTATAATCGGTGAATCACATTTATGAACGTCTTACCGATTTTCAATTTGTATGAAAATTTGTAGAGATGATCTACTCATATATATCTACAAACTAGACGGTCGAGATGTGAATATGCGATCGAAAATATGGTGAAACGAAAAAGTTCTTAACTAGTCTTCAACAAGAAGGTACTCAATGGATCCTCTCCCAATACATGTAATTCCATTGCAAAATTATTTATATTTATAAGTGGTTGATACAACCTTCTTTCTCTGAAAATTCTTGTATGCACTAAGGTGCAAGTGAACCACGCATTTATTAGAAAATATCAACCGTTGATAATTATATTTAGTTTTTATTTAAAAATAAATAAATAGTGTCATAAATACAATCTAACCGTCTACTTAAGTTGGTTTAAGTGCACCATGGTGCACCCAAGACGCTTTGTTCTTTCTCTCCTAATAACGCAAAACAAACCCAAGCATTTAAGGGTGACTCCAAGAAATGACATCAATTCAACCTTTTAATTAGATCTGTAGTTTTTTACTAAAAGTCTAGTCATATTCTTCTTTATTAAAAAAATGGCTAAATAGAGGGTAAACAAAGAAATAAAAACTTATAAAAATAAAAAGAGATATATTCAACAAATTTAGAGATGTAACTAAAACTTCTTCAAAATAATAACAAACTAAATTTTAGAAATGTTTATCTATGATAAAACTCAATAAAATGATTAAAATTCTTCTAAAAAATGATTAAATAAATAATAATTGACCATATGGTACTAATTATAGGGATTGATTGCTCATTCCAATAAAAACAGAATTGACATGCTTATTCCAATTAATCTTATTGAGATTACCTTTTTACCTCTGATCTATTATATCTGCTCCTCTCTCATCTATCACCCATTTCAAATCGATATTCTCTCTCTGTTCGGTCCATCTCTTTTCTCTCTCGTCTCTCTCTCTCATCTCTCTCTCCTCTAAATCGGAGTCTGAGCCAGTTTTAGATCAAAGCTCGACGCCGGTGACCATGTCGTTTCACTAGTTGATGTTCTCCATAGAGATCTAGACGAGGACCATGGAGATCTGGACAATGGACGGCGACCATGGAGATCTGGACGACGACGACTATAACGGTATCGACTCAACCATGAAGATCTCCGCCTCTGTCTTTGGATTATGACGCTGTCGCTCGAGTTTGTTCATCTGCTAGAGTTTACTACCCCAGTAAAAGTTTACTAAGGGTAGTAAACTTTATTTTTTGCATGCAAGTTGATTTTTCACTGTTTTTAATGTGTATAATGGGCATTGGAGATATTGTTTTGCAAGTTTACTACTTCTAGTAAAGTTTACTACTTTTCTAGTATAAGTTTATTAGGGGTAGTAAACTTGTGATTTACTACCAATTCCTCGAGTTTGTTCATCTGCTCGAGTTTACTACCCTAGTAAAAGTTTACTAAGGGTAGTAAACTTTAGTTTTTTGCATCTAAGTTGATTTTTCACTGTTTTTCATGTGCATAATGGGTTTTGAAGATTCTATTTTGCAAGTTTACTACCTCTGGTAAAGATTTACTACTTCTGGTACAAGTTTATTAGGGGTAGTAAACTTATGATTTACTAGCAAGTTGATTTTTCTCTTCTGATCTCCTATCTCTCTAACTGTCACTCATAGAGCCTTTGTCTCCACCATTTCCTACGACCTCATCCTCGCCTCCACCATCTCTGACGACCTCATCCTCCCCTCCACCTAATCTCTACCTAGTCCTTGTCGGTCGCTGCAACACTAAGTCCGAAAAGCAACGTCAAATCCAGATCTGGTCATGTCGTCTACACGCTGGCGCTAGGAAACGTCGATACTGGGGTTAGTACACTTGGATTTGATGAAATACTGGGTTTGGTAGACTTGGTTTTGAAGTATACTGGGGTTAGTAAACTTGGTTTTGATGTATACAGTGTGTTATTAGACTTGATTTGAAGTATACTAGGGTTAGTAGATTTGGTTTTGTAGTATACTAGTGTTATTAGACTTAAATTTGGAGTATACTGGGGTTAGTAGACTTGGATTTGATGTAGATGTTGTCCTAGTAAACTTTCTGTAAAAGTTAATTGCCCCTAGTAGAAAAAAAATCTAGCGAAATTCCGGCTCCTAGTAATTTTCCGGCGTCTGGCGACCGGAGATGCTCCGGCAAAATATTTTATCTCCTTGTTTTTCTTCAAGTGTATAAGGAACAAGGGTAAAATTGTCTCAAAAAATATTATTTTATTATGAATTTAATAAAAATTTGTGTATTTAGGCATTAGTAGGTACACCTTGTATTGGAATGAACATTTGACTTTTTAATTCATTGATTTAGGATTTGACTTTTCTTATATTGTGCAAATGGTCATTCTCCCTTAAATAAAAATCTGTAATAACTTCCAGTAACGAGAAAGAGTCGTTTTGACTTTGAAATCCGATGTGTCGCTTGCCAGGAAAGCTGTTTTCTGATGATGCTAATAGCTTCGTAAATTCCGACCGTCCGTCAGGGTGCATTTAATTTAATTAGAATTAATATAAATATATAAGCCCCTGGTGGGAAATCCGCCTAGGTCACGCACACATGCGTGCTCTAGACTAGGCCTCATCATTTGTCCCTTCGACCCTAGCCCGTCCTAAAACCCGCCCTACCCTATAGGGCCGAAGCCTTATCCGACCTTCTATTAGGGCAGGCCGGCCCTAGCCCTTCTCGAGTATGGTAGGGTAAGGGTTGAGCAAATAAAACTCGGCCCTACCCTACGACCCTACCCTAATAAGCCCTTTAGGACCGAACCCGGCCCGACCCTAAAAGCCCGCTCTTTAGACCCTAATAATTTCTTATTGTTTGTATAGTTTTAATATGTTTCTTATTTTTTAGATACAATACAACTAATTTTCTCTTTTGTAATTGATTTGCTAGTTTTGTTTCTTTGATTTCCTTTTGTTTTGTTGATTATGATTGTATTTTGATGATTTAGACTATAGTTCGTGAGATATATCAGTATAACCACTTAGTTTATAGATAGATGTCTTAAATTAAGTATAATGTGTATGCATGCATGTTAAATATAACCCAAAAAATAAGATTAATTACATATAATTATAAAGCTAAATTGTGAAGAAAAAAAATAACAGGCTCATCTCGGCCTTGTTTAGCTCTATTTAAATGATCGGCCCTACCTGACCCTAGTAGCCCTAACGAAATGAGCCGCTAGGGCGGGCTAGGGCTTACATATTCAATCCTCGGCCTTACCCTACCCGGCCTTAAAATTTGTTGACTTTGACCGAACCCTACCCTACCCAAACCCTAAAATTTAAGGTCAGGTCGGCCCTAGCCCGACCCATGATGAGGTCTACTATAGGCATTTGCTTAATTATTGGAACTTGTGTTTTTTATTTTTCAATTAATAATACTTTTGACTAGACTTACAATTCCCAAAAGTTAAATGAGATTAACTAGGATTGGGAACTGCCGATTACAACCGCGTGAGCACATACGTGACTGTTTCTTAGAGGTACCAGTGTTCTCCAGTACAATCGAGTATAAAAGCATCTCTTATAGTTTTTTTTAAATAAATTAAATGAAGAAGTAAAAATTAAAATCTTTAAAAATAATTTGGTCCAACTCCAATTAGATCTGTAAATGGACCGGATTTTATCTAGACTCGTTCCGGATCCGTGACTTTTAAATGGGTTTGAATCGAACATTTGACATGTTGATCCGTTAAGGACCCGGGTCCGTTAACCTGTTTACTAAACGCATCTGGATCTTGGTTTATCCGATCCGTTAAAGACCCGGACCAGTTTAAAAATAATTAAATAATATTTGAATAAATATAATATTATTAATACATATTAAATAATAGGATAATTATCCAGATAATCTAAACATTCATATTTAAATTGCATATAAAGTATATGTTTTGATGAAGTTGAAAGTTGTTAATGCCTATGTATCTATGCTAAAAATATTAGAGGTCAAATATTTTAATTATATTAATGTACCGTTAAAGAATATTTTAGGTATGTAATTCAACTTTTGATGTAAACCTTTATTTTCTTATATAATGTCATCAATGTTTTATGAAAAAAAAATATATGAAATTATTATTATTATAAACGGATCGGGTATCCGTTAACCAGCCGGATCCAGATTTAGATCGAATAATTAAAGATCCGACGGGTAACGGGTCAGACCTGGACCTAAAGTTTCTATTACTAATCCGGATCTGGATCTAGGTCTATCAGGTCCGGATCCGATCCATTTAAAGGTCTAACTTCAATAGCTTCTTTATTTTAGAGATTTCAGCATTTAATGAAACAATACAATATGTTATTTTAATATTAATTATAACAAATATATATTTTATGTTTTATCAGGGCCAGTCCTGTCATTTTGATAGCTTGAGGCGAACAAAACTGAAATGCGGCATCGTAAAAGAAATAAATCAAAATAGAACAATTTTCTTTTCTGCATATAAATTAATTTCATGCATAAATTATTGAATTAATAGGAGCCAAAAAAATACATTAACAATTAATCAAATGAATAAACAAACAGTGGTCAGTAACAAAAATAAAACCTTAAACGCTTGCATTTATATAAAAAAAAACAAAAGAACAAAAACGTTTTTACCTTTCTCTCTAAAAAACAAACTAAAGAAAACAGAAAGAGAAATTTTATTCACACATCCCAAATTTCTAAATACACATACCATTTTTTGAATTTTTTTAATTACTGGTTTATCCCTCATAATAAACGAAAAGAAAACTCTCTAGAACAAACATGAAACAAAATCAAACACTCAGGCATCAGATGCAATTCAAGTTCTAGTCTCAATGAACCTTTGGTGTCCATCAAGTTGTTGGTAATAGACAATACTTGTGATCACTTATTTTGAGATTGTAGTATCATTCGCGTTAGGAGATAATTTATACACAAATGATCAACATGGTTCCTGAGGGTTTCAAGGTCTCAGATTCCAAGAATACAATTTTTCAAGATCACCAGTTAAGATCTTGGCTTCTCTCACTATGAATAATTCGATCGAAACGTTCAAAGCCTTGTAATTACCCCTAAATATCAACAACACGAGTACGTGACCCTTACATCCAAATTAACCCACAATCAACATCCCGGCATTCTCTTCAAACAATCATTGTTAGGCACTAAGGCAACAGTCTTATTCCCATTTTTTCAAAAAAAAACTGGATCCTTTTGTTTTTTGATCAGAATCACGTCATCTTTGAAGAGAAATAGAGAGTGAAGAGGGCAAAGAGGAAATATTTGCACTAAAGAAACCAAAGGAAGGGTAAAAGAGGAAATATTAGGTAAAATGTGGCAAAAAATGTAAGAGAATGTGTATTAAGTAATTGGGTATGTGTGAATAAATTT
The DNA here is from genome assembly GCA_951800085.1 of Comarum palustre. Taxonomy (NCBI): domain Eukaryota; kingdom Viridiplantae; phylum Streptophyta; class Magnoliopsida; order Rosales; family Rosaceae; genus Comarum; species Comarum palustre. The sequence continues at coordinate 15,515,619 of OX637579.1, read as the reverse complement.
TCTCAAACAAAAAGAAAAAAGGAACAATTGAGGAAGGAAAAAAGGAACAAATGCAGGCAAATTAAAATAGAAAAGAAAATTAAGGGTAAAATGAGAAAAAAGAAACAATAAACAAGAAAAAAATAGAAGCCAGTGTGATTTGAACTAGCACTCTTTTAGAGGCCACCAAAAATATTTTCCGTTGGACTATAGCAGTCATACTGATGTTGGTGACATGATATTTATATATAGTGATACAGTTTTCAGGCTATATTTAAAAAAAATACGCCGGAGGCCTGTCGGAGACCGGTGGCTTGAGGCGGCCGCCTCAACCTGTACCCTTTAGTACTGGCCCTTTGTTTATTATATCTATAAAACACCTAATAAAATATTCTAAATATATTTTTTTCTCATTGGAGCACGTGAAGAATTAAATTTTGGGAAATGATGACTTTGCTTCAAATTTAGGGAATGAATGCTTCTTTTTCTTTTTCATTCCTATTTTAGCGAATGCGATGAGGAAGCTATTGGACCACAAAACACATCAAAATTCTCTAAAATTGAGAATTTCAAGAAAATGGAGAAGTTGTTGGAGATGCTCTAAAAACCAATGTCATAAACTAGCTAGCCCGCTTGTGAGACCCCAATAATTTTTTTTAATTTTCCGACACACTTAGGGTTTAATTCCGGTTACTTTCGGTATGTCATAACTTTGTCTAACACTTTTACGTTAGAACACACGTCGCCACATGCGTGAGAGTATTTACGGAATATTTTTCCGGCACTCCAAGTATTTTTCGTACAGTTTTTACGATTTAATTTGACGTTTCATTCGTATTTAAATGATTTTCCGAAAATGAATTTGGTTTTAACATTATTTGAAAGTTCGGTTGAATCGTGGCCGTTGATTCAATCGTTGAATCGTGACCGTCGAAAATCTTATAAAAACCTATCTCTCTCCCTTATCTTCTTATCTTCTTTCCCTTCTTTTCCTCCTTTCTTTTTCTTCTCTTTCCTCTTCTGTTTCTTCTCCTTTCCTCTTCGAGACACAGTCTCTCTCTCTCACACACTCTCCTTGACAGAGACAACTCAGGCACTCCACCACCAGTGCGAGTCCTGCCTCACCGCCACCACCTCTAGGTTCGCAGTGCCCTGGTGACCTAGCCCAGACCCCAGCCAAGCCAGAGCCGCCGTGAGCGCCGCCCAGCCGAGGAAAGAAGGATCCGAGGCACTGTACATTCGACCTCAACGTCGAAGCAGTCCATAAGAGAAGCAAGGAAGCTCCCACGCACCACCAGAAGCTGCCCAGGAGCAAGGAGGAGGAAGGAGGAGACCAGCGGAAGTCTACCGGAAAAAGTCAGAGGAGACTTCAAGGTATGAAAACTTGATCTTTTCTTGCGTTTGAAGCTTTGTTGAGTTGCCTAGGATGTTCAGAAGTTGGAAAAATAGGTGTAGGAGCTCGATTTGGTTGGAAAAGCTTAGTTTTCCAGCGAGACAGTCGATAGGAGATGACACAGTAAAAACACTAGTTTTTACCGCGTTAGTTTAACATTTTACTGTTTTACCGAGGGGATAAAGTTACCTAATTAACCTTGATAGATTTACTATTTACATATTTACTTTTATCTTTACAGTTTTACTTTCATCATTTACGGTTACTATTTACTGTTGACTTTACTATTCATCAGGTGGCTTTGAATGTTGACTTTTACTATTCATTGGTTGAATTTGAATGGTGACTTTACTATTCACTGGTTAACTTTGACTTTTTATTCATTGGTTGAATTTGAATGGTGACTTTACTATTCACTGATTTTCGGTGCTTGGCTTGAGAGCGATGGGACCTAATGTTTAGACAACGCTTCCTACGGTGTCGATAACCGTGAACCTCCGAAGGGACAATGCCCTGTTTATTTTATTTTCCCACTTACGCTCGTCTCGCACAGAGTTAAGTGAGACGTAAGTGCGATGTGTTGTAATGAGTGATTTGTTGGGCATTAGCTGTAAATGGACGCTCTCGCTACTATTCGTTTTCAGACGCATAGGGAGCTGGTCTCGGTTTGCTGTGAAGACAAACCCGGAATTTCAGTCGCGTGGATCCAGAAAGTTCTTTCATGTGTGGTTAACATGCTTTTACGCGAGCTTTGTGTGCATGGCTATTGCATATGTTTTAAATGCCCTGGACGTATACTTATACGTATATCTACATATATGAGCTATATGTTTTCTCATGGGTTTTAAACCATGATTTGGTTGGGCTTCGGCCCCATTTAGGTTAGTGAGGACGAGTTGCTCACCCTTACATATTTTCAGGTCTTCAGCACTCATCTCTAAAGGATCTGGACTAGGAGCTCGTGGATCGGCATCGGTCATCGTGCATTTTTGTTTTCGGAGACACCCTTTCTGGTGTGGACTCCACTTTTTGTGATCTCAGTATCTGACTTTTTAAATAAGCTATTACGCATTTCGAACTATTTCGGGCTTGTTTATTTCGAGACATTCCTTGTATTATATTTGTCTCATTTATTTTCATTCGCTACCTTCTACTTGTAAAATAATTGTATACTTATCTGCACATTTGTTATTTCATATTTGACATTTATATTATTGTATGATGATTATTTTATTCATAGCCTTGTAGTTTCAGTCTGGAGGATAGTTAGTACGTCAAATGACGTATTGATTACTCGCTAGTCCTAGATTACGGCGGTTACTGTCGTGTTTCGGGGTCGGAAATAGTTCCAGGATGCGACAGTAATTATTTGGTATCAGAGCATCGTTTTAGTACCTTCTGTGTCATTGTTGTACGACTAATTTGTTTATTCGAGTCGTATACTCCGAGTTGTTAGTGTGCAATGCAGACATCATTGCATGACTTCATGTTGTATTCCTTTATACGGAGATCAAAAGTTCATTCATGTTTCGGTAGTTGAAATTCTTGTTATCTTTGCTCACTAGACAGTGTTTCGGTGACTAATCTTTGCTTCTTTTTCAGTATCAGTCACGATGCCACCTCGCCGCGAGCTTGATGAGATTACTCGAGCACTTCGTGCCTTGGGGAATGCTCCACCCCTACTCCTCAGGAGTTAGAGCTAGAGAGGAGATCTAGCTGCCTAGCGAGTTTCTTGAAAGTTAGGCCACCTAACTTTACCGGCACTACTGAGGTTGTAGATGCCGAGACTTGGTTGAAACACATCAAGAAACTACATCAGACGGTCAATACCCCTGTAGAGTATCGAGTTGCCTTTACAGTTCACTGCTTCACTGGAGAGGCTGATAGTTGATGGGAGACTATTACAGACCGACATGATGCAGATCAGATGTCTTGGGAGCAGTTTGAGGAGCTGTTCTTTGATCAGTAATTTCCCCAGTTTTGAGAGATCAGGAGATGGCTGAGTTCTTCAATCAGACACAGGGGAGCTTAACAGTTCATGAGTATGTTGTACGATTCACGTCGCTACTCAAGTATGTTCCAGGTCTCACAGAGAAGGTGAAGGCCCAGAGATTTGAGTCTGGTCTTCGAGATTTCATCCGTCGCGAGTTGCTCTCCGACACTACTCGCACTTATCAAGACATTGTCAGTGCCGTCTACAAGATTGAGAGTGATCAGGCGACAAATTTTCAGACCAGAGATGGGCAGGGATAGGAGATCGACCAGGAAGAGCAATAGGAGAACTTTTGGTGGTAACACCGGTGCTGGTAGCAGTGGTAGTGGGTCCTCAGGCGGCTGGTCGGCACCTTACTCTTACTATAGCTGCGGTCAGCTAGGACATACCCGTTGGCACTGCCCCAACATGGATCGTGGCGCAGCTTCAACATCAGGTTCCTCTAGCCGTGCCCAGCCACAGGTTTAGCAGCCTTACCAGCAGCCGTATCAGCAGGCTTATTAGCAGCAACCATATCAGCGGGCCTCACAGCAACAGCCTTACCAAAGTCAGGGCAGCCAGGCCAGTCAGGGCTCACGTGCCAGAGGTCATAGTGGTAGTAATACCGCAGGGTGTGGACAAGTCTATGTGTTTGCAGGAGGACAGCTAGCTCTAGACACGTCGACAGCTCTTGATGGTACGATTCTTGTATCTAATTCAGAGGCTAGAGTTTTGTTTGATATAGGAGCTTCACATTCTCTCATTACCACTTGGTTCGCTGATGCGTTGGGCCTTGAGTCAGAGTTCACTAGTAGTACTTACTGTTTTAGCTCTGCCATTGGAAAAGGGGGCGCTACAGATAAAATCTTTCACAAATGTCAGCTGCTAGTTAAGGATGGGAAGCTACTAGCAGATGTATACCCGTTAGATATTGAAGGGTATGATTTGATCCCTGGTATGGATTGGCTTGAAAAGCATCGAGCCCTCATTGATTGTGAGAAGAGAACAGTTACAGTGAAAACTCCAAGCAAGAATAGAGTTATGGTGATCAGGATGGATGAGCGACTCACACAGCCGAGTCCACTCTTGCGACCTTGTTTTCGTGGGATAAGGACTTTAACTTGCTACAGTATTGTGAAATCGACGAAAGAGACATGTGAATCTAGTGGTGACAGATATATCCTGGTAGTTGATGAGTATCCCAGAGTGTTTTCTGAAGATTTACCTAGTTTACCTCCACACCGATTTCGATTCCACCTTACCGTATGACCCAACAGAAATGCAAATGTTGAAGTCACAATTGGAAGATCTTATGACCAAGGGTTTTATCAGGTATAGTTCATCACCGTGGGGAGCACCGGTGTTGTTTGCCAGAAAGCATGATGGGACCCTTCGTCTCTGTATAGATTATCGGAAGCTGAACAGTGTCACTGTGAAGAATAAGTATCCACTTCCGAGGATTGATGATTTGTTCAATCAGCTTGCACGAGCTCAGTTATTTTCTAAGATTGATCTGAGGTCTGGTTATCATCAACTTCGTGTATGAGATGGTGACATTGAGAATACAGTTTTTCGCACACGCTACGGGCACTTCGAGTTTCTTGTCATGTCATTCAGATTGACAAATGCCCTAGCAGCTTTCATGGATCTCATGAACATAGTCTTCAGACCTTATCTAGATCAGTTCGTGATTGTGTTCATTGACGACATTCTAGTCTACTCAAGACATAAGCAGAGCATGAGTATCATCTTCGCACCATTCTACAGACTTTGTGGGATCACCAGCTTTTAGCTAAAAAGTCAAAATGCGAGTTTTGGCTTTCCGAGATGCAGTTTCTTGGTCATGTAGTCTCAGCTTCAGGGTTGTTAGTGGATCCGACGAAGATCGAGGCAGTTCTAGATTGGGAACATCCTCGTAATGTTACGGAAGTGAGGAGTTTCCTTGGTCTAGTTGGATATTATCGCCGATTTGTTAAGGACTTCTCAAAGATTGACACGCCACTAACCAATTTTACGAAGAAAGGAGTCAAGTTTGAGTGAAGTGACGCGTGTGAAGAGGCCTTTGCAGAATTGAAGAGTCGTTTAACTACCGCTCAAGTCCTCGTTGTCCCCAACAGTGTGGATCAGTACCAAGTATATACAGACGCTTCAGGGACTGGATTGGATTGTGTGCTTATGCAAAACGGCAGAATTGTGTGTTATGGCTCTAGACAGTTGAAGCCACATGAGAAGAATTATCCAACTCATGATTTGGAGTTGGCTGTTGTTGTTCATGCTTTGAAGATCTGAAGGTGTTATCTCTACGGAGCCACCTTTGAGATCTACACGATTCACAAGAGTCTGCAGTATATCTTCACTTAACGTGATCTTAATCTACTACAGCGGAGATAAATGAAGTATCTTACTGATTATGAGTTCACTCTACGATACCATCCAGGCAAAGGAAATATTGTTGCCGATGCTTTGAGCAGAAAGCGGAGGTATGAGCTTGCGAGCATTTTTCTTTCTTGCATGGAGGTTTTGGAGACACTGGAAGGCTATGATTTAGATGTGCAGTTTGAAGATTCTTATGGATTCTTGGTTAGTGTGTCATTCAAGTCCCACATCCTTCAGCAAGTGGGAGAAGGCCAGTGGAATGATCTAGAGTCACTTGCTTCGAGCCCAGGTTTATTCAGGTGAAGCTGATGGCAAGTGGAGTATTTGTGGAGATGGACTTATCAAATATAAGGGACGTGTCTTTCTCCCTAATCATTAGTCATGTTATCACTTTCTCCACTATCAATACTTCTAGAACTATTCATAGATACCTTACCGTTCATACCTGATTGTGCAACATTGGAAGCATTGGACGATTGTTCTTCCTATGTGTTGGCTATGACAACTTTTGTTTGATTCTTTCGGGGTGTCTAGGTGAAATCCCACAAATTTGGGTACCCAATTGTTTCATAACACCGTTGCTTGCTATGACCGAAATATTCACAAAGCAGACATTTTGAGTTTGCATATAAATTTGGTTTGTGATATGGTGGAATGATGATGTGGTTGTTGATTTGATATGTCATGAAAAATAAATTCAATTTGCTGAGATTAGAGATTTGAAATTTGAGATTTAAAATTCGGGATTTGAAATTCGAGATTTGAGATTTTGGTATGATTACGATACACAACGGAATATGAATACGAAATTCAGGTTTGTGGCTCTGATGTCAAGTAGAAAAAAATAATTTGATATGCTTTTGAATACTTTTTTCATGTATTATTTTTCTCCAAATATGAAGTTTATATAAAGATACAATTATAATGCTAATAGAAAAATATCTTTACTCCTATACATAATATATAACATACATATACAAAAAAAATATTTATAATTATTCTACAGATGGAAACTGAATGATCAACTTATACCTATACCTAACTGGAAAAATATATCGACGGATTATCGCTGGGAGCTCAAAGGGTCTCTCTGACCACAACCCCTGTATGTCGATCGATCGACCCAGATATATATTGGTTTTCAATTCCTCGACCCAGATAGAGGAATCAACGACCCTGCAGTATAGTCGTAAACGAAAATAACAATGTATATGGTACGTGCGTAGTAGATCGAGTTGTATCAAAACAACAAACTATATATAGCAGTAGAGTCAGCATGCGTTTTTTAGTTTTTTCCTGACAAAAACCCCAGTGTAATCTATTCCACGATTTATGCATGCATGGTTTACATATATTGATATTCAGATCCATCAATATTGCTTAACAAATCTTCATACCGATCGAGCCAGTAATACTAATAAGTCTTCTCGTGCTTGAGATACTATACAGTATATGTATATTCATATAAAAGATGTTTGTTAGGGTTTTATATATATAACGACGTCGTGATCATGACCTAAACTTGGTTGCGACATAATAACGTACATTATATTGATATATAAGCATGATGATATGCTAATATTTATAAATGACTTGATCAAAATGTGGAGGTCATTGGGCTCTTTCTCAAGATACACCTGTTCATTGTTATTTTCATCTTTAAGTTTTTTTTTCGTCTTGTGGCTCTAAATCTCATTGTCATCCTAGAGCAGCAAAAAACAACGATTTTTGTTTTTCTCTAATATACAACTGATTTTGTGTTGGCAATACATTATCACCGTGAGTGAAACAGATCGCATCCAAGTCATAATGTCATATGACCAATTTGTAATTGGCGTTGTTTATTGCATCTAATCTTTGATAATTAAAGAAATGTGTGTTTCTTCAACAAACAATTTGTTTTATTGAAAAAATTACTTGAAAGTAGGGGTATGACTAGTAAAGTAGTAAAATTTCAGTAAACGAGAATACAATAATACAATCAAGAGAGATATTGGTGGTGGAAACAAAATTTATTATGCTCCTCCCTACCTATCGAAAACAACAATTACAGTGGAAAATAACTGATTTGGGTTCAACTGTAACTCAACCTGATCCAAAAGCCTCTATACATCCTCACATTCAACGTCAAGAAGAAACAACTTTTTCAAACATTACATGCCAAAACTATAAACATATATGCACAAGTAATCTTCACATTACATTGACAACAAGAATTAACCGACATTGAAATAGTCTCTGGATAAGACACCATAACCATGACTCACCCCATGACCCAAATAACGACATCAAACTACTAAAAAACCCTAAACTATCACTCAAAAAGGAGGGGCAACAAACAAACGCCTAAATAACTAAAGAAACAAAACCCAAGAACCTAGGCCCAACAAGACCTAAGCCCAAACCAAACCTCAAGGTGGATCACAAAGCAGGCCTCTTGAAATCCGGCCCAAACAGTTAACAACTCGGGTGTGAAGCCAATACAACGCCACTCCATCGATGCCTCGCCGTCACCGAGGACCAGCAACATTTGCAACCCTCCATAAGCAACAACAAACCCATCGTTAGGGCTGGGATCGAGAGGGGTCGGGATTCGACCTATCCCGATCCTTATCCTGAAGTTAAAATAGTGATCCTGATCTTGAAATTCGGTATAGGACGGGTCAAGATTCAAGATGGTTTGGACCAATCCCGATCACGAAAACATGTAATTTTTAGTTCTAAATACTACATTTCTACTAGAAATCAAGCTTTTTGAATTCGGGACGGGTCGAGACGACATTTAGTTTGGCTCATCTCGATTCGACCCGTTTACTCTGATTCGAGATTCAAGACGGGTCGAAAAAATAAAATTTTAGGGTTATATCCCGACCTGAACCCGTCCTGATCAGGATGGGTCGAGTTCGGTATCAGAATATCAGTTTTGATTCCCAGCCCTACCCATCATCACATCAGCACCAGATCGAAAAACACAATGGTTTGAACCCAATTCGGCAGAGAAACCAGGAGAACAACCACCGCTTCGTCCTCCCCATCTCACCACACCACCACACCGTCTCAATGGCCCACAAGAAGCCACGAACCGCCATTCCAACAGCAAGAAGAGGACCTCTGCATCGAGGCCGCATTGCTCCACATCTCAAATTTGTCACCAACTACTCTGTCCGCCTCCATGATAGCCTCGCATCCCAATCTCCCTCAACCACCTACCGGGTTAGAGCACCATCCGATCACCGAAACGGCCATCCGGCAGTGACCATACCATGCCGACGAGGCCAGGAGCCAACGTCGGCATTGAAGCTCTGTCGGAGAGCGACGAAACCAAACCCTAAGAACCTTTTGCCCTCCTTTGTTTGCCAAAAGAACCAGTAAAAGGGTGTCTATAATCATTTTCTAATGAACAAAAATTGAGGTATCAAAGTGATCATAGATAAGCAAATACAACATTGCCACATTATATGAAATTTCAATATTCATAATTTGCGTTTGCTCTTGTTAACAAACAATACAGGCATGTTCGGCCCAATACGTATTTCCGAGTCCAAATGTAACACAAGGCCTGCATGACCCCGAAGCGTCTCCATGACGTTGCGGTTGAGGCACACGATCCCACAAACACAGATACTCTCTCTCATCGACTTTTTCATATATTCCCGAAATACCCTCCCAATAAAAGCATAGACTCCGACTCACTTCTCACTCAGTCTCTCCGCCACGATCCAATTTTCAATTTCGATTTTCTCAAAACCCTAACCCTTCTTCCATTCCCCCAACACAATTCCCCAAAACCTTGCCGATTTCTTAAAACCCTAGCCCCGCCGATTCTCCTCCCCCACCATGAATTCCGGCCCCATTGACATCAGCAGCTCCGACGAGAACGCAGCTCACCGCGACGTCGATGACGACAGCGTCGACTGGCTCTCCAACCTCATCGAGTCCGCCGAAAGCAAGTTCTACTCCGACGACTCCGACGACGTCGTGGTGATCGGCGAGGTCAACGCCGCGTCAAAGTGCTCGGCCAAGGAGGTGGACGACGATTGTGTGATTTTGGATGGCGACCCGGATAAGGCGGTTTCGGTTGAGGATGACGGGTCGGGTAGCGGGTCGGATGATTTGGTTGTGGTGGGCGAGAAGGGCCAGGTATTGTTTTGGGAAATTGTGATTCTTTTTGTATGGAAAATTGTGGTTGTGTTGTTCTTTGGCTTTCTGGGTTTTGCGTTTTGTGGTTTTTATAATCAGAAGTAGAGAGGTTAGAGATAGAGAAGTAAATGCTGGGCGTTTTTTTGTTGTCCATTTGAGTAGAATGAAATCTAAAACGGTTGACATGAAGGTCTGGGAAACTGGTATAGAATCAAAAGGATGATTTATTTCCTATAGAACACGAAGTTTTTTCCAAATTAGGCTAATGGGATTATTGTGATATGATTGTTCGATATGAATGAAGAACAATCTAGTAATGTTTTCAGTGAGGGCAATTTGATTATGGATGCCATAATCTTTTTGTTGTTTCATGAGAAAAAGAGGTTTAAGTTTTGGGGTCTTTGTTTAAACAAGCCCTTGAAGATTGGGTGTTAGGGTGAGCTAGCTTGCTTGGTTCACTGGTGTAGTGATCCCTTTAAAGTGTTATTTGTTTCACGCATGACAGGATAGAGAAAAGGTCTCATAATGTTTCCCCAAATCAGGTTGTTAGTTGCAATAAAGCTACATAGTTTTGCCTCATGGTGAATTCTTGCAGGATTTCAGCACCAATGCTTGAGATGGCAAAAATACACAGACCTTTGGCTAGCTACTTCAGCTGCCGGGTTTGAGATAACTCCTTTTTACTTGGAGTGACAAGTAGCAACCTGATCTGGGGTCCACGGGAGGTACCATCAAAAGAGAGTTCTTATCCCTGATATCAGTTATAGTGTTTTTTTGTTTGTTTGATGAAAATAGTATGCACCATGTTGATTTTGCTCCTGTTGATTTACCATCAACACTTTCTTGTTTATCACAAAGCCTCAATTTAAAAATATGCGAGCTTTGAAGTTTTTTGTATTCTTGGCTTAGGTTGTCTTTGTGTCATTTGCATGTTTGGTGGCTTAATATTATGGTATTCCCCTGTTATATTTTATGCTAAACATAGTTTTATGTGCATGATTTAACTACTGCATATGCTAAACATGCCATTTTGTTTCTTGGCTAATCCATGTTATTTTTCTTGTTGCAGATAGCATGCAGAGATTACCCTCATCCACGACATCTTTGTGCCAAATTCCCTTTCACTTCTACTGCACATGAGAAGCACTGTAACTTGGTAAGTTTATTCTATTGATCCATGTATTCATAAAACATTATGCTATTTATTGTGCTTGGTTAGCAACTTACCACTGTGATTATCTGAAATGCAGTGTCATTGTTATGTCTGTGACTCTTTGGCACCCTGTGTACATTGGGGCAATGGTACCTCGCATATTGGCCACTGTCATGCCACTGATAAAGTAGATATGTGGAAAGTAATGCGAAGAAATTTCAAGATGGGTAGAAGTGCTTCAATGCCAGCTATAAAAGTGTCTTTGGCTGTGCCTCAACTTAGTCAATTTCCACCCAGATCACTGCAGACTCAGGTCTATAGGTCTTCTACCATCCCTGCTATCTCCTCTGCCAGCCCTACTGTGCCAGCACCTACCTCTATACCGGTGGTGCAGGTCCCAAGGTCAACTTTGATCCATCCATGCCCCTCGACTTTAAATTCTACTGTCAGGAATCCTGTTAGAAACAATCAACAAAGATTTCTTTCATCAAGGAATGGAGTCCAACCAGCTCCTGTCCAACCATCTTCAGCTTCTCAGCAGTTTCTTAGTAATGTTCAAAGGACTAGGAGAGCTCAGAATATTGCTAATGGAGGCCTTCATCGTACCTCTTCGCCGACAATGTTCAAAAGAGTAGGGCCTGTTCAGGGTTCTTTGGCAAAAAACCAATCTACATATGGTTCAACATATAACAGCAATGTTAATCTATCACAGTATGGTGAAGTAAATAACAACGGCTATGCCAATCCATCGCAATATGGCAGAATTCCCTCCCCTATGGTAGCATCAAATGACAGAACTTGCTACAGTTGGCAGGAGGTTCATAACAGCTTGAATCAGATGCCATCCTTGCCCATGGGCAGTGGCATTGCTGGAAGTACATTGCCTCCCCAGCAGTACAGTCAACCTATTCAGCAGTCAGCTTATAGCCAAAATGTTGGCCAAAATTTCTGTCAGTATGGGATTCAAAGTCAAAATGCAAGCCAGAACGCCTCTCTGCAAGGGATAGGTGCAAGTGCTGAGGACTTGGGGTTTACAAATTGCAACTACGGTTGGATGAACAACACCAGTCAAATCATTCAGCAACCTCAACCTCCCATTGAAAATTCTCAAGTTCAAAGCACCGAGACTGTATACGGGCCAGATATCCAGTCCAATGGATACCCTGATCTCAAGGGTTTTGAAAGTGACTTTGACGACTGGTTATTGGAGAATCAGCCAGTTCCACCAGTAACAAATGATTCTGTGCCTTATCAACTGGATCTCTTGTCTCCAGGGCCTCCGTCTCCAGGGCCTCCTGTGGTAGACCCGGGGATGCTTTATTTTGATTTTGAAACTTCCTTCAACAGTCTCACAGAGGTGTAGCTGACTGTCGGTCACTCCTTTGTGCTTCCTTTGAGAGAATGAAGCTTGAATAGGTTTTAGGGGCTCTTACCTTTTGGTGATTTAGAATAGAAGGAAGCTTAGTTAGCCCCCGACTGGAGGCCAAATGTAATAGTTATAAAGCAGGCTATGGTAGCACTGTATAGTGTCCTTTTGAAGTACTGGTGTACAAAGAGTCCCCTAGGTTGGAGTCTTGCAGATGCTGTATAGGGAAGTCTGGTTGTTCAGATATTCTCCTATTCTATTAATTAATCTTCACCCCCATTTCTGAATTTTCTAGTTTATGCATCATTTCTAGCATGTTGATCTCATATCTTAGACGGTTATACCCTTTATGTGTTAAAGAAATGAAAGGTTGTAAAAAGATTATAAGAGCAAAACAAACGTAGGTCCTTATGAAAGCGCAAATCCAAATTTCCAAAACCTCTGCCCCCAAATTCATGGAGGTTAAAACCCTGGAGTACAATCCCGAAAACACAGAACCATGTTCGTAATTCTCGACCATCTTCAACCTAGTAATGCTTGCTGCTACCCACCAACACATCAGCCGAACCCAGTTTCAGTTCTCTCGAAGCTACACTGCTGCCTATGCAATCAGTCTCCAAAACACCTCCAAAAACTGGCAACAACTCAGAGAGGAAAAACTGACCGCAAGCACATTCGCCGCCGCTGTCGGGTTCTGGCCTCGCCAGAGGGTCGGTCTCTGGCGGGAGAAGATCGGAGCAGTTAAGCCCTTCTCCGGGAACCTATCGACCTCGTGGGGTAACATCAAGGAAGAAGAAGCTCTAAATAGGTACAAGATGATAACCCAACGCAATGTATCCCCTGTTGGGTTCCAAGTCCATACCAAAGCTGATTGGCTGGCAGCTTCACCTGATGGGATTGTAGAGTCCACTGGGGTATTGGAAATCAAATGCCCATTTTTCGATGGGGAGAAGAGCAGGGCGTGGCCGTGGCTGCGCATACCGGCGCATTGTGTCCCCCAGGCGCAGGGGTTGATGGAGATTCTAGACAAGGAGTGGATGCATTTCTATGTGTGGACTTTGAATGGGAGCAGCTTGTTCAAGTTGTACAGGGACAGGGAGTATTGGGGTGTTTTGGAAGAGGCTCTTTCGGATTTTTGGTGGAAGCATGTGGTGCCCGGTAGGGAGGTTTATGGGAATAGGGAGAAGACGGTGAGGAGGACGCATTTGCTGTTGAAACCGTTAAGGCCGGCGGAGAGGCATGAGATGATTGAGCGTATAGTTTGGGAGAGTAGAAGGATTGTTTGTAGGTCTGAGCTGTTGGTGCGTGAAGTTCATGGCAGAATGCAAAATTGATGTGTTCTCATGCCTTGGGGTCACGTTGTATAGACGATTTAGGTGAATGGTTGTCTTTGTATCTTAGCTTTTACCAAATATTCGGTATAATCGTGTAAACTTACAAAGTTGTTCAGTGCTTAACGGATAAATCTTACGAACCGTAATGTTCATAAGTTATGTGAATTTTGTAATGGAGTAAATATAAAGAACTTTGTGTTGGTCATAAAAGATGGATTTCTTAAAATCAGCATATAGTTTTTGAAGTAAAAAATTAATCAACTTTGAAAATAATGATGTTAGCTCTTGTTTTTTTGAAGGTATCGATAATGATAAAAATTGTTACATATCCTCATTCTACTATCAAAGGGTAGATAAAGAGTTTGTGATATAAAACTACAACGATACAAAAGAGATAGACCTAATCATTAAAATGTTATAGAGCATGCGAACTTAAGCACAAAAACAAAGTTCTAAACCAAAGAAACAAAAATTAAATTGAAAAAGCAAAAGTGAAAACACCTCATTCGTCATGTTATCCGAAGACCAAACAGAGTGAAAACACAAGACAAACACCGCGATCTAGGAGATTTCCAAAAAAAACCCTCACCGCCAACACGATCACCGTGAAGAATCCTCTTCACGCCGCTGTCAACACAATCAATGTCATACTCAAAGAAACTGCGTTACCGTCAGTTGAGATCTAGATCTCAAGTGTCATAAACTTCTTGAAGAATACGGAGCCGCTCTACCCCTCTCATCTCTTTTGATCTAAACTTTTCAACAGTAAAAGAGACTGAATCGGCTATATTTATATATTGACTTTCTAAATAATATTCATGGTCGTTAAAAAAACTCAAGCATCATCTTCCAACCTATGATAGAAACTTAGTCCGAAAATACTCATTAGTCTCGGATCGGTATGTTTTGATTGTGATCGCACTGATCGGTATGCTTTCTCTCATTCCTATATTTTTTTTACCCTCATCACGCACATTTCAAGCATTTTCTGAAGAAGAAATTATCTGAAGCAGAGCAAAAATAAGAAAATAAAAGAGAAAAAGGAGTGAACATTCAGTGTGTAGGTAAATATGGTCACCAACGAAACTAAACTGAAAAAGTCCCTCTGCCTCTCTTTTTCTACTAGCTCTCTCCCGCTCCTAAGTTTGCAGGTAACACTCGTTAACAGAAGAACAAACCATTACAGAAGATCAGAAGCAAATTCAGATAAGCAAAAGCAATGGCACTATGGATGGAGAAAGGCGCCGAGCCCCAAACCCAAAGCGAAAAAGCCGACCTTGACGCCATCGCCGCCCTCAAAGAATCTGCTGCTATTGAACTCAAGGTCCTCTCTTTTTTAAACAAACTAAACAACTTTGTGATTTTTTTGGGTCAGACAACTTTGTGATTCTTCTGGTCTTTTTTGTGCTTGAAGTTGTAGTGGGTGTTTGCAGGAGAAGGGTAATGAGTTTGTGAAAAAGGGTAACAAGCATTACTCAGATGCCATAGACTGTTACACCAGGGCTATCAATAACCAAGCTTTGAGTGACCCAGAGACGTCTATTTTGTTTTCGAATAGAGCCCATGTCAATCTTCTGCTTGGTAACTACAGACGTGCTCTTACTGATGCTGAGGAGGCTATTAGGCTCAGTAACACTAATGTTAAGGTAGTTATAAGTTCATCTTGAACATGTTCTTGTTCTCAGCTGGGATCAAAAGTTTGGATTTTTTTTTGTGTTGAGTGAATTGGGTGTTGGTTTTAGGCATTGTACCGAGCTGCGAAAGCATGTTTGTCATTGAACTTGTTGGCTGAATCGATTTCGCATTCCAAAAAAGGGCTTGAAATTGACCCAAGTAATGAAGGTTTAGAGAAGCTACTAGGGCAGGTTGAGTCTAAAAAGATGGAACTTGAACAGCGCGAGGTTCAAGTCTCCAAGGCTCTTTCTGAGGCTAAGGTGCGATTATCTTTGTATTGGCATATAAATATGAATATGCTGTTTGTGATGTTTATGAAACTAGTAATTTTTTGCTTTGTTGAGCAGGACATTGTTTCTGCAATTGAAAAGAGAGGCTTGAAGGTTGGGAAGCCAATGTATCAAGAACTTACTGGATCAAGAAAGCCTTTATTAGACAAGAATATCATTCTTCATTGGCCTGTTCTTCTTTTGTATCCAGAGGTTATGTCCAGTGATTTTATCGAGGATTTCTGTGAGATGGAAATGTTCTCGCCTCATCTTGATATGATATCCTTCTTTAAAACTTATAAGTGTTATCCTTTATTTAGAAGATGAATTTTCAATGTGTTCTATGTCGTATGCTATGCTTTTCGACAAATGTGGAGTTTGTTATCTCCTGAACTCCCAAACATGTTTTCAGAAAGTTCCCCGCCTTTGCCTTGGGATGAGGATCACAATTATGCTCGTGATGCTGTTGAACTATACTATGAAGTAAGCCATTTTATTTGAATGTGATTTTGTTGTCAAACTCTCTCTATAGGTATTGGTTTGTTTACTTCAAGAGTCCTTCAGTAGTTGTGTGTTGATTCTTCCGTATTGCATTTCTTCAGCAAGGGATTCTTTTAGTTAGAGTGCTCTTCAATATTTTCTGGTTTGTATTGATTTTGTGATTAATTAACTAATTCAATTCAGCAGGTTGATCATATCAACAACATGAACTGATGATATTTAGAACACTATGATGGTGCTGCTCACTTTTTTGATGATCCTAAGTGGACTCTGCCATGCTTATTGGACATCAAATCGTGATTAGTTTGTAGGTTTGTCTAGTTCCCAACTGTCAGGACGTGAGTTGACAGCTGGTTTGTTGATATAGATCAACTATTGAAAAAGGATAGCCCTCTTTTGTGTTGCACTGTGATATTAAATCATTAAGTACAAATTTAACAACTTGCTCTTTTTGGGGTTTTTTGGAGTGGATGTCTGTGTATTTGAAGTTTTTAACTTTACATAAAACTTGCCCTCTAATTTTCCTTTTTTTTCTGAAGGCTTGTTGAAAGTAGATTCACTTACACTAAGTACTTGTTTACTGTATCTTGAAAGATTACACAGTTGTGCCTCGTTTCTAAGTCATCTACCCTTCGTTTACCAGGCTCAATCGGGAGTTCCACTGTCAAAGACAAAGATTCTTCGGTATCTCCTAGAGGGAACTCCAGCATCCAATCTGGAAAGCCTGGGTGAGGAGGAAAAAGAAGCATCTGAAAACTCTAATTTTGGCAGCTCAGCAGGTAGGCTGCGTTCAAATTATTTTCTTCCATTTTCCTACTTCAACTTGTAAAGTGACAGCTACTGATATTCACAATATTTGTTTTCCTATTTTTGTACCTTTTATCTGTAGTAGATTAATATGCATTCAGCTATTAGGCAAGAAATCAGTCAAGTGAGCCAACATCATGGTTTGTGAGTGTATGTAGAGGTTTATGGAAAAGTTATATTGTCAGTGGTCTGCGAATTAGCTTCTCCTATTCACATAATTATTATAATTTGTGCAGAAAATGTCAACTTTGTTTCGCTTACTTTAGAATTTTACACCGTTGTTTTTTTATAAAATTCTCTGTATTGTTCAAATCACCACATGTAATTATGTTTTCACTTGGCTTTAGGATATGATTTACCATTCGTGTCTGTAGATTGTATTTGGCCAAGTGTTCGTGCTGATACAAGTTCAGAGACTGAACATTAGATTGTGACTTTGAGTTAGGGTCTTTGAGCTAGTTAAACATTACTATCATTTTATGGATTTTGATAACTAATGCATTATGTACCATCTCTCAGTTCATTCGTGAGAGCTGATGCTTATCTCTTACTTTTGATGCATCTTCTCTATTTCTGTTCTAACTAAATGTAGAATGTGATATATCAATTTTACAAACGGTTGCTTTATAGCTATTCAAGATATTGCTTTGGTTAGCTGTATACTCATTGCAAAGAAACTTATCCAACAACCTCTCTGTAGGTTTTAATTTACTCCACAATGTTAGCTAATCTTCCTTTATCTGATGTTTCTCAGGCAAAGGTTCCTCCAAATGGGTCAAAGTAAATGAGAAGAGAACACTCTACGATATTCTGAAAGAAGCCAATTTCATTATTCCAGGGATCCCAGGTGGGCATAGAACACTCATTTATTGTTGAGTCAAGAAGTTTCATTTTCAAAACCTTGGTTCCTTAACGCAACTCTTTGCTGTGCGTGCAGTATTTGGTGTTGTTTCAAAAAGATCCAGCTTCTACAAAGAGTTCAAAGCCGGAGGCTGGGCTCTTCCACAGTAGGCTGCATTTTCCTGATACCAAGTTCCTTGTATTGATACTTTTTTTGTTGTTGTTGTCTTAAATCCATGTTAGAGGCAAGAAACAAGTCACTCCCCAAACCCTATAGTGAAAACTCAAAAGCCATTCATAGCTAGGTAAGGCAAGGACAAGGAGTCATGATTTTCGTTACAAATGTCTACTTTTGTACCACCCATTTCAGAATGAAGGCAAGGGAAGTCGCAATCGTGTACAATAGTGATTATTGCCATATGTTTGTTTACTAGTTAGGTTAGTACCCAGTTGTATGATAAATTTAGTTTTCTTTGATCATAATTTAAAATTCCATTCCTTTTTGGTTCTAATTACTTGTGCTTCTAATTAGAAGCAAAAGAGGAATGAGGTTTCAATTTCTGATTGAAGAAACAACTGGCGTATTTATAACGTGCACTTAAAACATTCATTTCACTTGGTATAGAAATTGAATTCTTCACGTTATAATGGTTATATTCCAAAATCCCAAAAAGGAATTATTGCAAAATTTCAGAGCCAATATGCCAAGTAATGAACTGTAATCCCTATATAGATGGAAAACCAGTCGTCTTCCTCACTCCGGAATCTCCTGATTCTCCCATTCCTAACCAAATACTAGGAATCTTCTCTTTTCTCACTATAAACCCCTGAACCATATATTCCTTTCTTACAGATTCTCTCCCTTGTGTAAACCACATGTCAATGGCGTCCATCACTTGCTCCGCCACTGACCTTCAGCCCCTCCTCGGCCCCAATGCCACCGCGGCCGCAGAATACATTTGCGGCCGCTTTGGTGCGGTGTCTGACAAGTTTGTCGACACAGGTTATGCTATTGACAACACGTACCTTCTGTTCTCTGCGTACCTTGTTTTTGCCATGCAGCTCGGCTTTGCCATGCTCTGCGCCGGCTCCGTTCGCGCCAAAAACACCATGAACATTATGCTCACCAACGTCCTCGACGCCGCCACCGGCGGCATCTTTTACTACCTTTTCGGGTTTGCCTTCGCCTATGGAACTCCCTCCAATGGCTTCATTGGCAAGCAGTTCTTTGGCCTCAGCCATTTTCCTTCCCCATCTTTCGACTACGGCTTCTTTCTATACCAATGGGCCTTCGCCATTGCGGCTGCCGGAATCACTAGTGGCTCCATCGCCGAACGGACACAGTTCGTGGCCTATTTGATATACTCATCTTTCTTGACAGGGTTTGTGTACCCTATTGTATCACATTGGTTTTGGTCTGCCGACGGTTGGGCTAGCCCTGCTCGTGCTGAGAATCTCTTGTTTGGTTCTGGTGTGATTGACTTTGCAGGATCCGGGGTTGTGCACTTGGTCGGAGGCATTGCCGGATTGTGGGGTGCCCTGATCGAGGGGCCTAGGATCGGAAGGTTTGATCATGATGGCCGGTCCGTGACAATGCGTGGACATAGTGGCACATTGGTTGTGTTGGGGACTTTTTTGTTGTGGTTTGGTTGGTATGGTTTCAATGCAGGTTCATTCCTCAACATATTGAAGGTTTATGGTGATAGTGGATCTTCCTATGGACAATGGAGCGCTGTGGGAAGGACTGCAGTGACAACCACCTTGGCCGGATGCGCAGCAGCATTGACTACTCTATTCGGAAAGCGGATGCTCTCCGGGCATTGGAATGTCACCGATGTGTGCAATGGCTTGCTTGGCGGGTTTGCAGCTATTACATCCGGCTGTTCTGTGGTTGATCCTTGGGCAGCAATTATTTGTGGGATTGTTGCTGCTTGGGTTTTGATCGGTTGCAACAAGCTTGCTGAGAAGCTGAAGTTTGACGACCCTTTGGAGGCTGCACAGCTTCATGGAGGGTGTGGGACTTGGGGGATCATATTCACGGCCTTGTTTGCCAAGAAGGATTATGTGAATGAGGTCTATCCAGGGCACCCGGACAGACCTTTCGGATTGTTTATGGGCGGCGGTGCTAAGCTGTTAGCTGCGCATTTGGTGCAGATTGTGGCGGTAGCTGCGTTTGTGAGTGTGACAATGGGAACATTGTTTTTCTTGCTGCACAAGTTGAAGCTGCTGAGGATTTCAGCAGACGATGAAATGGCAGGAATGGATGTCACAATTCATGGGGGATTGGCTTATGTCTATACTGATGGAGATGACATGAAATCTGGATATATGGTGTCTAGGGGTGGTTCTCCAAATGTTTGATTTGATGATCCAAGCTAGTAAACTTTAAATTCAGTATGCTTGTGTATAGACTTCCGTTGGGTAGTGATGTAGTTGCTGTGTTTAGAATTCAGACGCATTGCTTCTTCATTTTGCTTAATTTATTTGATGAAATTGTTGATTTTAAGTAAACAAAAATATCTATACTTCTAATTTGTGTTTGTGTGGTTTGATAGGATCTTCTCTGTTTGGAGCTCGTAGGGTTATCGAATTCCATGGTGAAATTTTGAGTTTCTTCACTTCATTCAAACGCTGCCACTGAGTTTGATAAAATATTCCAACAGTCCGTCTACTTCAGTCAATGTTTTCAAAGGCGAAAGCGAATTGTGGAAGCCCCGCGAGGCGAAATCCTTGAGGCGACGGAGCGACCGCCTTTCCAACATTTGAGGCAATTTAATACCTCACTGAATTCAGTAACTTTTCTCTGACTAAACAAGTCTCCACAACAACTTAAGTCGAAAAATTCATTTGCAGATCCCAACCCGCCCCTTAACTCAAAATCTTAAAGCAACTCAGAGTCTCAGACACAACAAACACAACACAGCTCCAAAAACACTAAGCACTGGTCCAATTTCACTTTGCTAATGCGAAGGAGAGTACGGATTATTTCTCAAGTATATATAATCCTAGACTCCTAGTTTATAAGCATAGAGTTTTCAGAACAATTGCAGCAATAACAGTAAAATTAAGAAGAGAGGATTGAGAAGACAAACCTGGAGGTTGCTGCAATTGCGGTCGGATTGGGAGGAGGTGATCAGATGCGATGTTGGGATGAGAGTGATGTGGCGGAGGAGGCAGTGATGTTGCGCTCGAGGCAGAGGAGGAAGTGATGGGACGGTTGGTGTTGTGGGGGTGATGGGAATAAGAGGAGGCAGCAATAACAGGTTTTTACGGTGGCGGTGGGGGAATTGTGGCGGTGGAGAGCTCGAGCTCGAGTTCGAATAGGATCGTGGCGGATTTGGGTGGTGGACAGGGCGGATTTGGGTGTGAACATAGAGAGAACAGAAAGGAGGCAGAGCGAACAGAAAGGAGGCAGAGAGAAGAGACGCAGGGTTTAATCGAAGGAGACGACCAAAACGGCGTCGTTTTGGAAAAAAAAAAAAAACAAAACGGCGTCGTTTTGACGCGAAAAAAAACAGAAACCCAGTAGCAAAACGAAGTCGTTTTGACGCGGAAAAAACAAAAAAAAAAATTCTGCAGCGCGCCTCGTCTCGCCCCGCCTCTGCGCCGCCTCGTCGCTCCGGCGGTCGCCTTTCCAGGGGCGTCGCGGCGAAACATCCGGCAAGGCATTTTCCCGTCGCTCCGCCCTAAGGCGCGCCCCAGCGCCGCCTCACTTCGTCTTTGAAAACACTGACTTCAGTATAACAACCAAAGCTGAGCACTAAGCTATAAATCAACTCCTGCAGTGCTGATCACCCGGGTGATTTAGTCAGCAACCAACCAAATCTGCTCATCTTTGATCCAATAGATAAGCAGATCAAAGAAATGGACGTTGAATGAGCAAAGATAATAAATAATCTTAGCCGTTGGTTCAAAGATGAGTAGAGTAGCTGACCAAATCATCCGTGTTATGTAGCTGAGCAAGTATACGGCACTATCAAATCTTGACTTAAATTCTCGCACGGTTTATGACTGACAGAAATCAGTCGGCCAAACACCCGACCATCTCATACGTTGGAATCTCAAATTGTCCCATTGGGAGTTCCCATTGTGTTCGTGGCGACTAAAAGATGTTTAGAGCACGTTTATCACTCTTTATTTTAGCTTTTAGTTATTTTAGAGAGCGTGTTTAGTATTTTTTGATATTTTTGGAGCTCCAACAGACTAATCAAAACTAAACTATTTTAACTTTGAGTCATCTCGCTAAATATATTTAGCTAGCAAGATGACTCATATGAGGCAAGTTATAATTTAATACATTCATTTTAAGATATTTGAGGTGATATATAAATACATTTAAAATATCTAATATTTGTTTAAAGAATAATATTGATGTAATACTAACTAAAATAGAGAGCATTGATGCAAACACATTTCTAATGTGGCTAGCCAAAATAACTTTCTAGCTATTTTAGCTTAAATTTAACTTAAATATCGATAGTATTGTTGAAGTTGCTCTTAAAGCTATTGTAAGACATTTTTTGGTTTCCAACGTATGGATTTTTTAGCTGTGATCTTGATATACCCTGCCAGAACTTGAGTCAAGACGTATTAAAAACGTAAACCTGAGCCTCTTATTTATAGAGCTAGGTTCGATATTACTTGCGTACAAGAATAACATATTTCTATCCGGATTATGACAAGATTCTCCTAACCCAATAATAAAATCGTTTCCTTATGTGATCCTAAAATCTTCAGCAATCAATTACTCAATAGGAACGTAAAAGATATTTGGAGAGCAGGTATCGGTTCACGCATGAAATCCATAAGATCCCACATGTATGTTCTTTATCTAAATGTAACAAAACAAGGTGCCATTGGTTGCAGAAACATTTGAGGCCTATAATAATATCGACATATTGACGCCTATAATCCCCCCTTGCTGTCTGTTTTTACTATCTAGCGTGCACTATCTAAATTCATTTATTTGTCCTGCAAAAGTTTCTCCATCAATCTGTTAGGACTTGGGACTATCAAGGCTCTGTTCAACAATTGCTATCATCCATGTATGAAGACCGGCAAAAACATTGAAATGTGACTAGAAAGCAGAATACCAATACTGTTTACTATTCTAAACATGCAAAACCCTCTCTTTCGATACATGACATCCAAGTGATCCAACAAACCAGTTGGCGGTTCTACTTAAAAAAGCAGCAACATCCAGTTATTTTTAGAAGAGTCTGTCAGAGGGGTATATATAAAAACGAATCAAGTGCCTGTTTCATCCCATGGGAAACAGCGCTCTTACGCTTCTGTTGAAAGCACACACCGGAGGCATCCCCCTTCATGCATCAAATCAAACGCCTTGTTAATCTCCCCAAGGGTCAAAGTGTGGGTGATGTATTCATCAACTTTGATTTCCTGCAACAAGAGAGCATAATGTTCAAATTCATAATAGTATAAAGTGGAATTAACATTGTTTAACACTTGTCAAACCATTTCTACCTTCTTCAAGTACTTCTCTACAAGCCACGGCACCTGTGAGCGGCTCTTGAAACCACCGAAGGCTGTTCCCTTCCACACACGACCAGTCACCAACTGAAAGGGACGAGTTGATATCTCCTGCCCTGATGCTGCAACACCCACAATAACCGATGTTCCCCAACCCTGCAAGTTTTTTAACTGACCTCAATATTTGTTCTGTACATGATAAATCATCCACCAGTCAAAGCAGCACTTACCTTGTGGCAGCACTCCAAAGCAGCCCTCATCACCGAGACATTCCCAATGCACTCAAAGCTATAGTCAACGCCACCATCAGTGAGATCAACTAGGACCTGTTGGATTGGCTTCTCATGGTCCTTTGGATTCACAAATTCAGTAACTCCAAAGTTCTTTGCTGCAAACAATACATTACATGTAAACTTTAGAAACTTCACCGTGGAACAAGCATATAAAAATTGATAAATCATGGTTTACTGTAATTAGTTTTGATGCGGAAGAACTTCAGACCTACCTACATCAAACTTCTTGCTATCAATGTCAACACCAATGATTCGTGAAGCACCAGCTGTCTTGGCACCCTCGGCAACCTGTCAAGACATGACAACTAGTCACCCCTCACATTTCAGACCTCCAGCATAAGATTACAAAACTGAAGGTCTCATAAAAACTTACTGCAAGACCAACAGTTCCAAGGCCAAAAATAGCAACAATTGATCCTGCTTCCACTTTTGCTGTGTTCCAAACAGCTCCAAGACCTGGAATTACATACGTATGAGTAACCAAGTTGGAAGGAAAGGAAAAGCTTTACATATATCGTATATACAAAAGACCAGTTGTTTCAAACTATGAGTAAAAACAACCTCTTTATAGTTACAATCTTCTATATCTTTCTTTTTCCCCATAAAAAGAACCACGAAACTTCTTACGAAAGTAGCGATAAGCATCAACACTGTATGAATATACACTTCTATGGTTTGAAAGCAAAAGAATGGTTATATTGAAAGTTGAAACTAGCGACTAACTACAACAGTTCTATTACCAGTAGGAACACCACATCCAAGAAGGCAGACTTTTTCCAAAGGAGCCTTGGGATCTATCTTTGCAACACTAACATCATGAACAACAGTGTACTGGCTAAATGTTGAGGTTCCCATAAAATGGTAAATAGGCTTTCCATTTATAGAGAAACGGCTCTGACGATCACTCATCATGACTCCAACTCCAGTGGCAGCACGTACTTTTCCACAGAGATTTGTCTTCCCTGATTTGCAAAACTTGCATTCTCCGCATTCAGCCTGATAACAAGGGATGACATGGTCTCCTGGCTGAACTGTAGTAACACCTTCACCAACACTCTCAACAATCCTGCATCAAGTCCAAGTGGCCACATTATAGAATAAAAAAACAAAACTTAACAAAAATATTGATATATATTAAGTAGACATTGAAATAAGACTTAACATACCCGGCAGCCTCGTGACCAAGAATGCAAGGGAAGAGACCTTCAGGGTCCTACAAGGCAAATGAAGTGAAATCAGCATATATTTCTCTCTATACAAAATTGCTGATCACTCAGCTAGTTCCCACTTTCATACTACATTCAAGTAGCACCATCATATTGACATGAATGGTTAACACTGATATTGAAGTTCCTTGTACCACTTTCGAAAAATCCTTTAAAACGTTCCTAGTCATTGTATGGAATAAGTTCTCCTGTACCGCAAACTCGACAAAGTTGATGCCATACATTATTTACTTCCATTCCTACATTCACTTTAACATAACACAGATCCAATAGCATATAAATGGAAAGTTCAAATTTTGATCCGATGTCTAACTTCCCCATTTTCCCTAAACTCAGAATTGAACTTCCAATTTATCAAAGAAACTTGAACAAATAGAATATCATCCAATAAACAAAGATCACCTTGAAATGTAATCAAGTGTAAAACTTTAGTGAACCTAGTGGCAGATTTTACAAGATAAAAAGGTACGAAGGATAGTGTAAGTTACCTTGCCGCCCCAGGTATAAGCGTCGGTGTGGCAGAGAGCGGTGTAGAGAATCTTGACACGGACCTCTCCGGCCTGGGGCGGAGCGACCTGGACGTCTTCGATGACCAAAGGCTTGTTGGGTTCGTAGGCCACCGCCGCTTTGCAGGTGATGACTTGACCTTGGGTCGCCATGGATTTGACTCTGAGAGCGGAACGGAGAGATAGAGAGAGAAGAGAACACGAGGGATCGGATAGAGGAGAAGAGTGACTAGTGTATATGTGGAGGACTGAGAGTGAAGTACATGACCCGGACCCGGCTCTGGGGCCTTGTAGTTTTATTAGGATGGCTGCACTTGGGCTGTAACCAAGAAATTAAGGCTATAGCTTGCCCACAAAGAATTTCAAGACAAATTGTTACATGTCTACACCTCCTGATGGGGGAGACTTCGGATCTATGTTGCACGGATACAGAAACGAACACGACATGACATGTCAACACGGTAAAATTTAAAAACTGTATAGTTGATACGGTTTAAACATGATAAATAAAAGTATATATTTATATATATCTAATAAATAAAAAATATGAAATAAGTTCATCAATTACAAAAAAATAATGTTGTAAATTCAATATATTGTCTAACCATAAGAAATAACATTTCTAAAGGGAGTCAAATGCAAATAATAAAAGTGCATATATAATTAACAACATTAGAACATAAGATTAAAGAAAAACAAAATGAGGAGTAAATTGTTTTCAAATAAATTGATTACTTTAGGTTTGGTTTGAAAGCAACTATTACCTAGCTATTTAAGTTTTGGTTTATATTTACTTTTTTTAAAACAAAAAAAATGATAAATGATGAAATGACATGTCGGAGATGGCATGACGCAGCGGTCAACGTATCAGGAAAGTCAACATGTTCTGGCACGCCATGTGGCTTGTAGGACACACATTTTGTCGTCTCGGGTGTGTGTCAGTGTGTTGGGCGTGTATGACACTCCACCCTATGGAGTGTCGGTGCAACATAGCTTTGGTCCTACTTGCCTACACCACTGTCATCAAAGTGTCAAACAGATTGTCAGCTAGCACAGTGACCTTACGCCCAGGCCTCGCCTAGCCAGGGTTTCCATCTCTAAGTAGCGTCCCACTTCACATAGGCAACAATGTGCTTGAACAAGATCCAGTCCCATAACGACGGAGTCTGATATGTTTTCATTAACAACTCTACTAATAACGATATTCTAAAAGGCGGAGGTGGACACAAAAGCCTCTTCTTTTGTATCAGGTGATGCACAAATCAGGAAGCAGACTAAGTGTCGCCCTTGTTGGGGAAAAATAAGGTAATGGAAGTAACAACTCAAAACCACACAAGGTAAATAATCGAGGAAGCAAAAGAGTAAAAGAAAGGGAACACCAGATATACGTGGTTCGGCTATATGCCTACGTCTACGCGGCAACAACAACCAGGAGTATCATCATGAACATGTAGACATTCTCCTTCAAGTCAAAGGAACTCATACACATCATTATACACGGTCGCGGTTATGTTCTTCATGTCATCTTTTGGTTGAGAACTGATGTCTCGCACCTCTCTTGGATCCTTTTTCAACTTATGGAAATTTTTCTTCTTGTTCCCAAAAATACCACAATGATAGCATTTTCTATTGAACCATGTTCTGGATCGGCTTACACTCCTTCCATGACCTTTGGACCCTCTACTCTTGCTCCTACCTGTGTTCTCCACCACAAAGACTTGGCTATTTTCGAAACTTAAGGATTTTTTCCGTGTCTCTTCATACACGTTACTTTTAACATTATCCATTGTCAATTTACCATTCAATAGCAAAGTTACTTACAGTGATGACAAATGTCTCCCAATTGTCCGACAACGATCCCAACAACAACAGTGCTTGTAATTCATCATCGATCAACATCCTCATGGTTTTCAATTGATTGATTGTGCTTTGTAAGTTGTTTAGATTCCCAACGCCAGTTTACATTTGAGCATCGAAACCACCTGATCTCGAAGAACTAACATGCTTGAATTGTTGTATGCAAAGCATTATGGATCGCTCTCGCGTGAAATTTGGCATTCTGGACGTCCAGGATAAAGAATACCATCAGTAGACCCTAGATGTCAAACCCACTTTGATTGACAAAAATTGTCTTCATGCCATAGAGCCTCCAACTGTTCCTGCCCCCGAGGACGGTGAACCTCAGACTATTCTGCCATCTCTTAAGGTGAAGTCTAAGGCTTTGATGTTCATGCATCGACACCTTGACGTCACATTGAGGTGATAATATCAGGATGTTGAAGAACCGCAAAAGTTATGGGATGTTCCAGCGGACCGGTTCGGTAATATCCTTGTAGCTCTTTTATCAGAGTTGCAAACACAGTGGAATAACTTGCGAGTGTTGAATTACACTACCGTGGAGGAGCACCACAAGGAAGTGTTTGGCCTAGGAGCTCGCCTTAAGTTATATGGAGTAATAAATTCTTATGATGATCTCATTGAGAAAACCCTTCTCACTTTCTCTCGATCAGCAAACGTACTAATGAAACAGTATCGCCTGAATTATAAGAATTGTCGAAGAAAGACGTTCAATGCCCTTATGACCCAACTACTGATTCAAGAAAAATATCATAGGCTCTTAGATCGAAATAACATAAGACATTTCGGGACACTCAAAATTCTATAAAATAATTATAGCATGCCCAAGGGTGGGGAAGCTCCTAAAGAGAGAAAAAGAGATCGTTTTGAACCTTATGCCCGTGAGTCAAACTCAAGGCATGACACCCATAAGAGGAAAAGAGGCTTTAGAGACCGATCCCATACCTGAAAGAGAGAGGTTGATGCACCCGGTCCTCAAGGTGGTTCTCCCAAGCCGGTTCTGCAACACACAAAGCCTCTAAATGCTACACTGAGTCAATGCTATCGTTATGGATCTCTTAACCATTGGACGAAGCAATACCGAGCTCCTGCCAACCATGTGGCTGCATACAAGAAGTACAAAGAGACCGTAACGTCTAATTGTACACAAGATGTAGATGAAAAGACAAACACCAATCTTGTGAGACCCCGATAATTTTATTTAAATTTCCGTCACACTTAGGGTTTAATTCCGGTTACTTTTCGGTACATCGTAAATTTTGTCTAACGCTTTTACGTTAGGACACACGTTGCCACATGCGTAAGAATATTTACGGAATATTTTCCGGCACTTCACGTATTGTTCGTACAATTTTTATGATTCAATTTGACGTTCGGTTGTATTTAAATGACTTTTTGAAAATGAATTTGGTTTAAAAATTATTTTGAAAGTTTGGTTGAATCATGGCCGTTGATTTGATCGTCGAATCGTGACCGTCGATTTTTCTTTAAAAACCTATTTTCTCTCCTTATCTTCTTATCCTCTCCTCACCTTTCCCTTTTTTTCTTTCTCTTTTTGTCTCCTTTCCATTTCGGTCGAGAGAGAGAGAGAGAGAGATTTTCTCTCTCTTCTCCTTCGATTAGCTTCACAAAGCCACCAGGCGCGCGTTGACCCTCACCGCCACCACCAGTGGCCTCGCCTTGCCTCGGCGACCCAGCTCAGGCCACCAGCGACGCCAGCGCTGCCCAGCAGCAAGGAGAAGAAGAAAACACTGTGCATTCTAGATCGAACCGAACCTGGCCATTTAAAGAGCAAGGAAGCTCCCAGGCACCACCAGGAGCTGCCGAGGAAGGATGAGGAGACTAGCGGAGCTCCGCCGGAGGAGGTCTGTCCGAAAAACAAGGAAGAAGCTTCGAGGTATAAAACTTGATTATTTCATGCGATTTTGGATAGCCTAGGACTGTAGTAGAAGGAAAGACAGGCCTAGGGACTCGATTTGGCTGGAAAGGAAGCTTTTCCGGTGACACAGTCGATCGGGAACCGATGTGGTAAAAACCAAAGTTTTTACCGCGTCAGTTTTACCAAGGGATAAAATTACCAAATTGCCCTTGACAGATTTACTAATTACATTTACAAAATTACCATTTTACTTTTATTGTTTTACTTTTACTATTCACCAGTTGACTTTGAATTTAATATTCCTTGGTTGACTTTGACTATTCACATGTTGCCTTTTGGTCGTTGACTTTTCACTATTCATCGGGTGACGTTGACCGTTGACTTTGACTTTTCATCAGTTGACTTTGATCGTTGACCGTTGACTTTAACTATTTCAAAGTTGACTTTTGACTTATACCGTAGAACACTTACTTTTACGTTTTTAATCACTACAGTTAAATGATCGATTTAAAGGTTTTTGAATTAAAAACGCGACAAAAAAGAAGTAAGTACTGACTAGGAAATAATCTCGAATTCTCACCGGTTCCAGAATCGGAGTGTCAAATAATTTAGACTCTAATGTCAGAAAGATAAACAGGAAATGTTTATCAAGTCGTGATTGTAGAAAGTAAATCCTCGAATTGCATATGTCTGACTATGTCATTGTTATCTCACCCACAGACTCAGGAGTGCATCGACGTCGGCTTTAGGAGGATCGGGAGTTGGAGCGCAGCCAGCTGTATCATCATATCAGGTAGTAGGGGACACGTTCATTAGGTGAGCCGTAACCCTCCCGGGTTGGTGGCTTTTCCTTACTTAAAATATATATATATATATATATATATATATATATATATATAGCTGCATTATTTTACTGTATGACCACACGCTTCTTATAGCATTTGGTGTGCGTGTGTGTGTTTGGATCAAAAAGTAGTACCTTTGTCATGATTTCTGGTGCTTGGCCTGAGAGCGACGGGACCTAGTGTTTAGACTATGCTTCCCACGGTGTCGATGGTCGTGAACCTCCCGAGAGGCAATGCCCTGTTTATTTTATTTATCCCACTTACGTTCGTCTCGCATAGAGTTAAACGAGACTTAAGTGCGGTGTACTGTTATGAGAGATTAGTTTAGCATTAGCTGTAAATGGATGCTCTCGCTACTATTTGTTTTCAGACACATAGGTAGTTGGCCCCGGTTTGCTGTGAAGACAAACCAGGAATTTCGGCCTCGTGGATCCTGAGACTTCTTTCATGTGTGGTTAACATGTTTTACTCGAGTTTTGTGTGCGTGGCTATTGCATATGTTTTTAAATGCCCTGGACGTATACCTATACGTATATCTACATATATAAGCTATATGTTTTCTCATGGGTTTTAAACCCTGACTTGGTTGGCCTTCGGTCCCATTTGGGTTAGAGAGGATGAGTTGCTCACCCCTACATCTTTTCAGTTCTTCAGCACCCATCACTAGAGGAGCTGGACTAGGAGCTCGTGGAGCGACGTCGGTCATCGTGCACTTCCGCTTTTGGGGACACCTATTCTGGTGTGGACTCCATTTCATGTGATTTCTGTATTTGAAGTTTTTAATAATCTGTTACGTACTTTGAGACACTATTCGGGCTTGTTATACCGAGACTTTTCCTTGTATTATATTCGTCTCAGGTATTTTCATTTGCTACCTTCCACTTGTAAAATATTTGTATGCTATTCTGCACATTTGTCATTTTCATATTTGACATTCATATATTTGTGTGTTGATTATTTTATTCATTGCCTTGTAGTTTCGGTCCGGAGGGTTGTTAATACGTCAAATAACGTATTGATTACTCGTTGGACAGGGATTACTGCGGTTACCGTCGTGTTCCGGGCCGGAAATAGTCCCGGGATGTGACAAATCTCATTATTGCAGATTTTGGGAAGTCGAGCCCCGATTTGGAAACATGCGAATTTTGATGTCATGTCGCCCATTCTGTTTGATTTAGTCTTACCCCTTTTCAAGCATTTGTAATAAGGCATCGTTAGCATGTCATATATAGTTAGTTCGATTGTTTTTTGAACAATTTATTTTTCGTGATTTTAGTGTTGAACCATTTCAAGCGTGTATGGAATAAAAAGTTATCTTTTTCGATGTTCTTGTCTCCTATGTTCGATAATTACATTGATTGACATTATCCTTAGTCATATCATGTGCGGCGTGCACATTGTTGTCGGTGGCCATGCCAACTAGTGTATCAGCTACCAACCAATATGTGTGGCCGTAAGGACTAGCTACTGCGTGTATGCACGCTTAAGTGCTCAGCTGCCGAGCAGCATGCTCACGGCCACCAACAATGCATTGTTACAGAAAATAGACAATCTGTCCCATTCTGGACAGTAACTTCGATAAAGCTTTTTGATCAGCTCCGGATGAACTAGAACGTAAACTTGATATCATTGGAAATCTACTTGAATCTAGTTTCTATAAGTTTTTACGGTTCATTCATACCTATTATAACGAAAGAGTTATGGTTGATTTAGTGCACAAATTTTTTTGATTGCACTCAGTGATAAGAGCATTTTACGCTATGTTTTTAATATATTTTTACCCTCATTTGTACCTTGTTTATTCCTTAGTAATGTCGTCTTTACTTATTTTGAGTCAAAAGAGTTTTTCTGTAGAGTATTGGTTAATACGTGCATTTATACAGAAAATTGTGCGTAAGTGTTGAAAATTCGATTTGGAACAAAGACTTGGTTATTTTCTCTTATGATTCGTTATACCTTTACATTGTCAATTTTGATGAATTTGGTTTAATGTGTAGATGACATGTAAATGAGCATATGAGAACAAGAATCATGAAGATTGGACTCATGGAAGACAACAAGAGAAGACAACAAGAGAGGCCATGGAAAAAAAGAAACTCTGAAACATAAGATTTTGATCCGAGCAGAAATTTCCAGAAACTACATCAACTTCGGAAAATCATATCTAAAGATACAGGAGGAATCTGAGGGCGAGCCATATATCATTGGAAAGCTGTATGTGTCTAGTTTTCAGATCTTCTTGAATCGCAGAATTTGGAGTTCATATGAAGGAGTTATAATCAAAACAATAGACAGAGGTCAAGCTGCAAAACTGGGCAGTTTTTGCCTAAGTTGCCACACGAGTTTGGGAGGATGTTTCTTCACCAAAATTCTTCCCAAGCATGTCAAAGAACTTAAGAGAAGCTTAATGAAGTCATGTGAAGCTGCATTGAAGAAGAAGATTCGAAGAATGCATCATGGCAGCCGAAATAACCAAGTATGGAGCTTTTCCGGTCAAACCGGGAAAGTCTGTCCTTGCCGAGTTTGTCCATGATTTCGGCTGCCTATGAGCCCAAGAACTTGTGTATAAGGCCTAAATGGATCCAATAACATGTAGAGAAGTCCAAGAAATCAGAAATCCAAGGTCCAAGTTGAAATCCTTGTCCAAAGATGAAAGGAGGAAACCAAGTCCAACAAAGATTGTGTCTCCTTGAAGCTGCCGAGTTTCTCTAGGGTTTTCCCTTAAATTTTCTGTATAAATAGGACCTATGTACATCAATTTTAGTGTCTCTCAATTGCTC
This sequence comes from Comarum palustre, assembly GCA_951800085.1. Classification (NCBI taxonomy): domain Eukaryota; kingdom Viridiplantae; phylum Streptophyta; class Magnoliopsida; order Rosales; family Rosaceae; genus Comarum; species Comarum palustre. Next base: position 15,482,939 of record OX637579.1, on the reverse strand, counting down.
TAAGCCTTCGAATAGCCTAGCTCTACTTAAAATCCCTCCCTACACAGAAATTCCATAGCCTTGCCGCCGCCGCACCCTTGCTGCCGACTGCATCCCTTTGCTGCCGACTGCTCCCTTTGCCGCCACCAATCCCTTCTTCAATCCTTGCCGACTCTTAGGGTAGGTTTAGGTATGAATACATTCAAGGTTTATGTATGTATCTACTGTATGGATGATGGTTATTTATATATATGTTTGTGTTGGTTTTCGGTTTTACGTTATAAACATGTTTACTTGTTCTTCTTTGTGATTCTCATGTGATTGTGTTTATAATTGTAACGTGTAGAACTGCATGTTAGGATGACGATTTAGATTAAGTTGTTTTTGTTCACGTAATTAATAACTTGAATTGATTAATCCTCACCTGTACACGTAATCGAACTCTAGGTTAGCTTGAATCTAGACAAGTTAGCTATTAGGGGGAGTTTCATATGCCGTAGTGTTCTAAGGGTTGAGATCAGGTGATTGTAGGTCTTGATTCTTAGTCACTACCAAGGGTTGCTAGGGTGAGAGATTTGCATGATGAATAGGATGAGTGACGCCATACCTAGGACCATGTTTCCAATGACTCTCGTTCGATCAGTGTATTTTGTCTTAATGTCAGGCGATTGTAGGCATTGAACAGGATGACACATATACAAACTTAGTGTCAGGCGATTGTAGGCACTAAGTTTACATGAGAAGTCTAAATAGTTGGAATTAATTACAAGTTGTGAAAACGTAAATACGACCTCTTAAACTTGCGAAATTTGTGACATGTCTTTCTTCACGGTACTATGTTGTTTTATGCTTGAGTATTGATTGACCATATTTTGTAAATAAGTGTTTTTATTTTCTTTATATGTTTCGAACCATCCCATAAATCCCCCATAATATTTTGTATATATGTTTATACTTGTATTCTTTTGAAAGTACTAATGATTTGTTTTGCAGAATATAAATCATTCCCTACTGTCCCCGGTTAGAACGATCTCTACTTACTAAAGCTACAATGATAGGGTTTTAAATTGCAGGTCAACTTTTGACATGTCACTCAGGAATGCAAAGCACTTTGCATCATTTTCATATGTTTATATGTGACTATTGACTCATGTGTCTACCTTGTTTGTAGGTATGACTCTTGGAGAGATAGTATCTTGTAGAAAGTGGATCTACCCACACTATACTAAGGGACCAGCAACTATTTTCGAAACTTGTGTCATGTCAAACTTATGTGACAACCATGATCAGTTCTTCATCCCTTATTGAAGGGCGCACACCCTCTTGGTTCCTGTTGCCAAATGGGACCTTGATCAATGTTGCAGACGTGCTATATACACCAAAAGTCAATAATGGTTTCCATTTGGAGACGCAAGTGAGAATGGACATGATTTCCTATGTGTTACTTCTCAGGTTTATGGACATAAACACACCTTGGAGAAGCTACTGAGTCAGTTATGTGGTATGTAACGCACCACCATTAGAATCATTGAATTCAATGCAGTTGTCAGACATGATTTTTGGGACTCTAACAAGCTATAGCATGATTGCCTTCGTCACCCTGGAAGAGACATGATGATTCAGAATCTACGTAACTCATATAGACATCCTTTCTTCAAGTCCAAAAGAAAATGTTTGGAGCGTGGCCTCACCATTGATGGTGACCGTGCCATGATTGCCAAGGGCAATGATAGGAGCATTTTATGCTACGTTCTTAGTATGTATTTATCCTCATTTATGCTTTGTTTATCCGTTATTAGTGTATTATTTGTATTTATTTATCATAAGGGGTTTTCTGTAGAGTATTGGCTAAAGTTAGGATAATATAGAGGAAATTATGCTTAATCGTATAAATGATGTTTCGTAACGTTTCGACGTTACCCTTGTGATTTGATTTATTAAACATTGTCATTATTTGATAGAAGCTATATGGTTTTTAGGTAACATGTATACGGGGATATAAGAGCAAGAATCATACAAATCGGAGCTCAAGAAGGCAGCAAGTTCGGATGCAGTAAGTTACAAGGTTTTCCTGAGAACTTGCACCAACTTGTAAAAATTCTCCAGGACGACTCAAGATGAACCAGGAAACGAGTCAAATATGGATGGAAATCTTGAGGAGTTTATTTTCCAGTGGTTTTGGAATCACAACATTTGGACAAGTCTGGAAGGAGATATGCCCGAAACATCGCCCGAAGTTCAGACTGCCAAATCTGCATCAGACTTGGTGAAGCTAGGAAAGGTGTTCCTAGTGGATCCAGGAAAGCCCAATTGGACGAATTCATGCAGCCTAGCCATGAAGAGACTTGAAGACCAAGTTATTAATGAAGGATAAGGATAAGGGTCTGACCTAAAGAGCCCATGAAGCACCAAATCTTCAAGACATAAGGAATCATGGTCACATAAGGAAACAAAGTCCTATTTGAATTGTGAAGTAAAGAATGGTCGGTTTCCTTATTGTTCCTCTATATATAGTCATGTACATACATAGTTTTAGGGGGAAGTCAATCTTTGTTTAAGCCATAATATAGCCAAGTTCTACTTAAAAACCCTAAACACAGAAAATTACACAAAGATGCCGCCACACCAGCTACCACCGAACTATAGCTATTCTGCCGCCGATCTTTCCCTTTACCCTAGCTGACCTATATAGGTAGGTCTAGGTATGGAGTTCATGAAAGCTTTGTGTAATGATCTACTGTGTTTATTCATGCTTAATTATAAATTATTTTATGTTTTTTTTGGTTTTATATGTTGCATGTGTTTTTAAGTTCTTCTTTGTGATTTTCTTGAAACCGTGTGTGATGTATAACGTCTTAAGCATGTTTTAAGTTCATGATTTAGTTTAATTTGATGTGTGTTTTTATGTGTATTATGTGTTAGTTGATTAATCATCACCTGATTATGTAATCGAACCTAAGGATAATCTAGGCCTGGATGTTTCTAAGGGGGGGTTTAATAAGCCGTAGTAATCTGGGATCAAGTTAGGCATATTTGATAGTTTGATTCTAGTTGCTGCTAAGGGTTTCTAGGGTGAGTGATTTGCATGCTAATAGGATGAGTGACGTCATGTCTAGGATCATGTCTTCAACCAACTCCAGTTCGTAAGTGTATTAGATTAGGCATATTTGATAGTTTAAACAAGGTGACACATATACATTTTAGGTTCAGGCGTATTCGAAGTTCCTAAAACACTTGAGAAGTCATAAGAGGTTGAAATTAATTAAAACATAGGATAGTAAGAACATCATTGTTTAATCTTGCATGAAATTGTTATATGCTTATTTCGGTGTTTGTTATGTTATGTGCTTAAGTATCGATTGACCACCATTGTATATATTAGTTTAGGACTTACGAGTAGAATTAATCCAGAAAATCATTAAAACCCCCATTATAAACCTTGTGATTGTGTAAATAATTCGTATTTATATTTTGTGTTTATTTTGTACATATTCCATTTTCGATTTCTATATGTGTATACATGTGTTTCGGTTTTGGTGTATATTTTGATTTCTTGTATTATGTGTATATGTTTTATTTTTACTTGTATAATATGACAAATAATTATATATGTTATGTGTATGATTATTTATACTTGTATATGACTAACATGTTTTGTTGTAGCAATAATCATCCCTAGTGTCTCCGGCTTAAACGATCCCTACTTATCTTTACTACAGCTATAGAGTTTTTTTTAAATTGCGATGTCGTAACCGGCAACCCATCAATTTTTGGCGCTGTTGCCGGTGACGCTAAAAAGGATTTTTGTATTATATTTGTGGACTAACGTTATTCTCTTATATTTGTTAATATGTGTTTTTGTGTCATAGATGTTGTATATAATTGTTGTAATAACTTAGTAATTACTTAGGAGGTTTATAGTTTTGTATATGTTGAAGTTTATTGTGGTTTTTAAAGTGTAACATGTAAGGAGAAGCCACTTTTGTTAATCTTAGCCTAAACCCTTCATGTTATCTTCAAATCACATGAGGTTGAGCGCGGTTTTGATTAACACTTGTAAACTGGTCTAGTGACCCGAGTTTGTTCTCAACTGAGTAAGGGGTAAGTTATTATTCATAGATATGGTTCTCAGGTTTGTTTAACTGGATCTCAAGGTCATAGACTAATATATCTTTTCTGTGAATGGGTCGATAGAGAGTTCGCTCTCCGTAATCACTAAACGAGTCCTGCCTAATTCCTGTAGGGGGTTCGCCTCCCGTGAATCTTAACGACACTGCCTTCTGAAACCACGGAACCCGCTCGAACTAGCCAAATGCTTGGGCTGAAGCATCACCACACTTTAAACGCTAGAATTAACTTAGACATATGTAAAGCTATTTACTTCAAATTAAGTTGGCTCTAATTTTTAAGGTATATCGGATAAAGCATAACACTACCTGGGGTTGTATCAGTCCATTACATAGTGGTCTTCTCTGCTCCACGTACCCTGAAAATTAGGGATTAATAAAATCAACTAGGAACAACTAGGTTGTAACGTTATATTGTGGTATAATCGTCTAAGTGACTTCTTGATTAGATTGGGATATAAAAACAATGATCTATACCCTTACTTGTTCATAAAGAAAACGGACTCCGGATTTACGGTTGTAGCTGTCTATGTTGATGACATGAACATCATCGGTACTCTTGATGAGATAAGAGAAACCACGACTCACTTGAAATCTGAGTTTGAAATAAAGGACATGAGGAAAACCTGGTTCTGCCTAGGTATTGAACTAGAGAAACGAACCTGTGGAGTCTTAATTCACCAAACTGCATAAGTCCAAAAGATGCTCATGCCATTTAATATGGACAAGGTGAACCATATTGGCACCCCCATGATAGGTCAAAGTTTGGATGCCATGAGAGATCAATTCTGCCCTAAAGAGGATGAGGAGAAGTACTTGGAGCAGAGGTATCGTACATTTGTGTTATTGGTGCACTGTTCTACTTAGCTCAGTATACTCGGCCTGATATTGCCTTCTCTGAACCTGTTAGCTAGATATAGCTCTGCGCCTATGCAACGTCATTAGACTGGTATCAAGACTATCTTTTGATACCTTAAAGGGACCATTGACATGGGTTTGTTCTTCTCTTATAAAGATTTAAGATAAGCTGCAATTGAGTGCAATGTACTTGAGAATCGACGCACCTGACAGTTACATGACTAATCTGCCAGCCACTATGGAAACAGATGCCAGGCATTACCAATAACTGCCGGCTGTTGTACACACAGATGTCAGGCGCTACCGACAACTGCCAACTGTTTTGCACATAGCTACCGAGCGTTGCCAACATCTGCCCGGCGTTGTGCAGCAGCTACCGAACACTGTGCATATGGCTGCAAAGCACCATGCATAACTGCCGCCACTACTGCCAAGAAGCAAGACTCCCCTACTGTTCTTGGTACTGCCTCCCTTAATTATGCTAAGACACATAATCATGTGTTGGTTGGTTTCGCAGATGCTGGATATTTATCAGATCCACACAAGGGACGTTCCTAAACTGGCTATATGTTTACCATTGGGAATATGGCGATCTCATGGAGGTCTACTAAGAAGAAACTCGTGACGACTTCCTCAAATCATGCAGATATCAATGCCCTACATGAGGTTGTTCGTGAATGCGTCTGGCTACAATCCATCATTGATCACATCAGAGAATTAAGCGGTTTGAGACCTACTACTGACAAGCCGGCTTGCATTTATGAAGACAATGTTACCTACATCGAACAAATGAAGCTTGGCTACATCAAAATTGACAACACTAAGCATATCGCACCAAAGTTTTTCTACAGTCAACAATAACAAGTCTTCCTCAACATTCAAGTGAATCAAGTCGGTTCATAAGCAAATATAGCAGGTCTCATCACTAAATCTATGTCTAAGTCTACTTTCGATAAGCATGTGAAGCGCATTAGAATGCGAAGATTGTCAAGTCTATCCTACTAAGTAATCTGTCAGGGGGAGCCTCACATTGCGGACACTCGATCAAGTAGCATGGTGCGTTGTACTCTTTTGTCCTTCGTCCAAGGTTAAGTTTTTCTCTCACATGGTTTTTCACTTGGAAAGGTTTGAATGAGGCAATATTGTACGCACCATCTGGTTTGACAACACGCGGCACAAATGAGAGTGTTATAAGATATATGACATGTGTGTGCGCTCTTGATCTATATCGGTTAATGGGTTTTATCTTACCATTATGTAATAGGAAAGCTATATTGTCTTATCCGAATATGTAAGGGAATGACTCAATGTATGTTAAGTGAGTCTTTATAAATAGAGATTCTTCTATCAGTAAAGTACATCGAATACCTTCCATTATATTCTCTTACTATAAAACCTTAACTTTTGAAGGGCACTATCATAAAATTTAATATAACATTAATATTTCATATTTGTAATCAAAATTTTCCAAAATTTTGTAGGGAAATACAGTATTGTAAATTTAAAAGAAAAATAACAAAAAATGAAATGAATTGCATTTATGCAACCCAAACCCCTACCCAAACGGCCAAACCCATACATCATCTAACCCTATAATTAAAGAGTATTTAGCAGTGCCGGTATCTAAACTTTTGTGGCACGGCCAAAGTGATACCTAAACCTACAAAAATATCAATGTGGTACATAAACTTCATTTTTGATACCAACGAAAGGCCTGAGGCCATTTTCCATCACGACATTGTTTGTTTGATGACATGTTTCGTATGAGATCCACTAAAAATATTTCTTGTCAGTAAATAACTACATTAGTAGTCCCTGAACTCTTTTAAAATGATCAATGTGATACACAAAATAAAAACGCAGGTTTTCCATATTCAAACTCAAGTTTAAATGTCAGCTAAATCCTAAACCCTCAACAAAAAATCTCAAAACCCTAAACCCTTTGAAGAAACTGTGATCTAAAAAAGTATAAAATTCATCTAAACCCTAAACACTAAACCCTCAACAAAAAATCTCTAAACCCTCGACAAAAATAACCTTTTGTCTTTCCTAGATCTCATTTCCTTCTAAAAATCTCCAAAATTAAATTTTACAGATCCACTTTCCCTCCTAGTTTGAACATAAAAAACTTGGTTTTCATTCTGGGTATAATATTGATCATTCTAAAAGAGTTTAGGTAATACTAATGTGGTTATCTACTAACAAGAAATATTTTTGATGGGTCCCATAAGTGACACGTCATCAAATAAACGACATCGTGACGGAAAATGGCCTCAGATCTTTTGTTGGTATCAAAAATGAAGTTTAGGTATCACATCGGTTGGTAATTTTATCAATTTGAGTATCACTTTGATCGTTTCACAAAATTTTGGGTATCGGTACGAAATTTACTCATAATTAAAACCCAAATTCATATATATTCCTCATGTTCTCTCCACTGCGGCGCATCAGCTCCTTTCTCTCTAATCTCTACCACCACAACCATTGCCTAATCTCATCTCATATCAGCAGCAAAAACCCAAATCTCATCTTCGTTTCCCTTTTTTCAAACCCAAATCCCCGCCGTTCATCCCCTCTGTGATTTCCACCACCAAACCCAACCCAAACCACCTGTGACTCATTCGCTGACTCCAACGCCTCTCGGTGATGACTCCAGTGGACAGCCCATTATCGGCGTCGGGAGCCTCTTTCGCGTCCTCTACCACCTTGTCATCTTGATCTACGTCCTTGGCGTCACCACCGCTAACCATGACAACTCCATCAACCAGATATCGGGCATAAGAATTTCTGAATTTTTGATTCCTTGTAAAACTGTGATAATGGGACTATCCATTGGTTGGAGGAGAGAGATCCCACATCAGAAAAGTGACAAATAAAATATAACATATATGTGGGTGAATCATTCATAATTGTACCGATGTCTTTTGTGTTTAAAACTCAACACCTTAAAGGTGGTTAAGTTGGGACAATATCGGTACAAGGATGATTCACGGGCCATGCTCGCGCTTTGACATGGTATCAGAGCGGGTCCATCTCCAGTTGCTTCACCATGAGCCCGGGTGCATTCTTTCAGAGCTCATGGCTCTGGTTTGGTTGAAATTGTTTCAGAGTTTTGAGTTTGGGATTTGAAGCTTGGAGTTCTTTCTGTTAACCATGGGGCCCAGGTTCAGTTTCTTAATCAGTTTCACGTGTAGACCTGAAAGTTAGGTTGCACGTGAGAGGGAGTGTTGGAGAGGAGAGATCCCACATCAGAACAGTGACAAATAAAATATAACATATATGTGGGTGAATCATTGCTAACTATATCAAGGTCTTTTGTGTTTAAAACCCAACACCTTAAAGGTAGTTAAGTTAGGACAGTATCGGTACAAGGATGATTCACGGGCCACGCTTGTCGCTCGCGCTTTGACACACCACTTGCCACGTATCACCTATGTCTATTAGATTTTTAGTCAAACTCTTAGACCAGTCAAGTATATTTATATGCCTACATTGCAAATGCACAACTCACGAAAACTTTTGATATATGATGGGAAGAGCTTTTAATGAAGACCTTATAATAATTATTAAATGAAAATTTTCAAATGAATCGTTGGATTAAAGTTTTGATTTTTAATTGATATTTTTAATTATCATGTGCATATCATCTAACTATTTATTTGAAAATCTACACATAATTCTCATTATAAGGTCTTCATTAGAAGCTCCCTCATATACGATGTTACATAACACCAATAAAATTTTGACGGACTCAAATCAAACTTACAAGTGATGACATTAATACAAATATTTTCACCTCTGAAATGAAGATTAGTAAAAGTAAAAACTGTGATGTAGCGTAGCTTGAGAGTAAGTGCTATACCAGTTGAGACCCAATTGCAAAATTATTAGTGATTATGACTCCCATATAAAGATGCATGTAAAAATTATGATAAGTCAATGGTAAATACTTAATGGTGAGAGCAAAGGTTAAAATATCGGCAATCATGCAAATTTCAAGACTCTAAAAATGGATATTTCGATAGAAATATTAAGATGGTATTGATACTAATAAAATTTCAAAAGAAATTACATAAATTATATTATGTATAATAACTAAGAATGTGAAAGTATCAACGTAAGATGGCAAGCACTAGTAGATTTGCTCTCTTAGCCGACGGAATTTATACTGTTCCGTCGGCTATGATTTTCTTAACCTACGGAAACAGTTTTGTCGGCTAAAAGAAAAAGTTCGTCGACTAAGAACTTGTTAGCCGACGGAATACGTTCGTTAGAAATTTTCGTCGACTAAGCTCTTCTTAGCCGACGGATATGTAATCCTGGCTATTTTCGTTGGCTAAGAAAGATCTTAGTCGACGGAAAATCTCGTTTTCCGTCAGTTAAGACCTAAAAGCATAGCCGACAAAATCTAAACTATATTCTGTCGACAATGATCTTTCATAGCCGACGGAAAAGTTTATATTCCGTCGGCTAAGATTAAAAATAATATTTACTTACAAAATTGCACTAAGGATATTTCGGTGTCCGATTGACTATTGTGATACCAATCTAGAAGCGGAACGGGCGTACAAGTCAAACTCATTGGTAATGCCATCATATATGAGCTTTTTGTCCATCCGAGTTCGTTTAAGGCTTCAAAATTTAGTTTTTCTAAACACTTAACACATGAAAACACCTAAATATGTATCTATATGAGGTAATGTAGTCAAATCTTCAACACAACAAACTCTCACCATGATGAGACGCAACTGCCCATCTAAAAATTTTGAGACATTTACCCCTCGATAATAGGGCTCCCCATAGGGATAAATAATGGTAAGTAGTAGGTATGTTGTGATTCCGAACATCAAAATTCACAAACAAAAATCTGACCATCAATATGTTTAAATATGTCTATGGTAAAAAAATTCAACTTGATCTGATAAATTTAAGGGCTTCATCCAGACGATCAATCCTGTAAGTCAAACCCCTAAATTGCATTGACCGCAACTATCGGCACCGAGACTTTACCGAAATTACATGATTTTTCAACTGTAGACGTATTTCACCATTGCGGTCACGAATTTTTTTCGTTTGAAGCTTCTACGTATAGTTTGTTTTTGAAACGGAACATTTACTTAAAACTTAGTAAACAAGTTATACAACATTAGTAGACATGCTATGATTCCGATGATCAAACTTGAGAAACCAAAATCGGACTATCTAATATGATTATTATGTCAAAATATGTCTATAGGAAAAAATTTAACTTGATCCGATAACGTTAAGGGCTCAATCGTTACGGTCAATCTTGTAAGTCAAACCCCTTTATACATGAAAATGGTCATTTAACCGTCTAAATTATGTATTTTGCCCGGAACTTCAACTGAAAATAGTTTCAAATCGATGAGACACAACCAGTGGTATAAAAATTTTATGAAAAATAACCACCGGAGATAGTGCTACCTCTAGGGAGAAAGAATGAAAAATTGCATTGACTACAACTATTGTCACCGAGACTTAACCGGAATTACATGATTTTTCAAACATAGATGTATTTCACTATTCCGGTCATATCTTATTTCACGATTTTTTTTTCGTTTGAAGCTTAGACGTATAGTTTGTTTTTGAAAAGGAACATTTACTTAACACTTAGTAAACAAGTTATATAATATTAGTTGGCGTGTTGTGATTCCGATCGTCAAAATTCAAAAAAAAATCCGACCATCATATATCATCATTATGTTGAAATATGTGTATGAGAGAAAATAATTCCGTCGGAATTAAATAAAAAAGCAAAAAATAATTTTTAACCCCTTAGCCAACTGAATTAAATAATTTCGTCTCCTAAGGTATCGCTTAGTCGACGAAATTATTTAATTCCTTCGGCTAAGGGCAAAAAAAACAGAACAATTTTCCCGCACAAAATTTTAGACCAAAATTTCAGAAATAATTTCAAACACTTAGCCAACGGAATTATTGCATTCCGTCGACTAAGAGCTAAAAAATTTAAAATTTCGAATCCCTGCGCTAAATTTCTGAAAAATTTTCAAAAAAATTCAAATTTTTTTCTTTACATATTCTCTTCTTCTCTCTTTACTTCTCCAAAATCTCTCATTTCCCTCTTCTCTCTTCTCTTGTGTGTGGTGGTGGTGTGGTGGTGGGTGGTGATGGTGTGTGGTTGTGGTTTTTGGTGGTGTGTGGTGGTGATGGTTTTTGGTGATGGTGTGTGGTGGTCGTGGTGGTGGTCGTGGTGGTGGTGTGTGGTGGTGGTGGGTGGTGATGGTAGGTGGTGGTGGGTAGTGGTTTTGGTTATGGTGGTGTGCGGAATTGGAATGGTCGGAATTCTTGTCGGAGATCGATCGTCGGCGGTGGATTTTCGGTGATCGATCTCCGTTTTTTTAATTTGTTTTAGGTTTACCAAAGGAATATTCTGTCTGCTAGGAGTTTTTTATTTTTTATTTTTTTTTTTTTAAAAAACCGTTGACTAAGATCTTAACCGACGGAAATTCCGTCTCCTATGATGATTATTAATTTGTTTTTATTTTAAAATATGTCCGTCTCTTAGGAACTTAACCGACGGAATGATTCCGTCGGCTACGATCTTAATAGACGGATCTTAGTCGACGGAAATTTCGTCGACTAGGTTGTCTCTTAGTCGACGGAATAAAATTTTTTGTCGGTTAGGGTCTTCACCGACGCGTCTTAGCCGACAGATCTTAGTCGACGGAATTTCCGTCGGCTAAGAGCTTAGAAAACAGAAAAATACTCTTAAGAGACGGAATTGTTTCGTCGACTAAGAGTGCAAATTCATTAATAAAAGTGAATTTCCTTGATTTTAAGAGACCGAGGTTTAATTCTCCTCTGCTCCACTTTGACAAGTTAAGAAAATTGAGGCCCAATTAAAATAGAATATCCTAAATTTTTGCCAGATATCGGATATTTTCTAATATTTTGAACGATAACATGTTGGTATATAAAGAAAATATCACAGATAAAAAAAATATTTTCAATGAAATATAGCCGAAATTATCAAATTTTAAGTCGTTGGGTGAGAGAGATAGAGAAGAATATAGAAGACAAGCTGTCCTTCTCTTACCTTTATATAATTAAGCTTCCTTTTCCTTCTCATCTCTTTCTCTGTAAAAAGATTCCCTTTCTCCTCCCACATCCCCCACGACAGTACTAGAGCTTTTGTCTCCAACCCAAAACAAGAGGAAGATATTACTCCAAACCAAGCAGTTCCACAAGTACCGCTAGCTATAGCTACCTCTTTGTTACGAACATGGCTGCAGAATATTCCTGCTCTTCATCTTCTTCCTCTAACCTAAGAATCACAGTTGAGAAAAACCCTTCTGAGTCTCGCTTATCTGAACTGGACATCAAGTGCTGGCCCAAGTGAGTCCATTTGTTTCCATATCTCTCTCCTTCTCTCTGAGTTCATCTTCATCATAACATAATTAAGGGTGTGTTTTGTTAGATGGGGTTGTTCGCCTGGGAAGTACCAGCTGAAGTTCGATGCAGAGGAGACGTGTTACTTGCTCAAGGGAAGAGTGAAGGCATACCCGAAAGGGACATCGGAGTTCGTCGAGTTCGGAGCCGGCGACCTGGTTACGATCCCAAAGGGACTGAGTTGCACTTGGCATGTATCAATTGCTGTTGATAAACATTATAAATTCGAATCATCTTAAATATATTGGTCTTCAATCAATCTTCATAGATCATTGTCTTCCATCTCCGTCAGATTTAGATTTTTTTTCCTGGTTTTTTAGGGTTGTGTTTGGGAGGGAGTGAATCTAGCTAGTAATCGCTCTATGAGTAGTCAAAGAAAGGGAACAATAGAATTAGTCAATGCATGTCCCATTGCAAACAAATCCTCATGATAGCTTTTAATGTACCTTTGACTGGTCAAAGTACATAGTTCTTTTATTTATTCATTTAAAAATGCAAGTAGATAGAAAGGAATTTTCCGTGTGTAGCCAATGATTTGGACACCCGCCCTTTTTTTCCTTTCAAATATTTTAATCGTCGTTTCCTTTAGTTTTGGAACTAGGTTAGTTACTTTAACGACCAAAAAAAGGTTAGTTACTTGAAAAATACTAAAGACACCAAAATTTTATACAAATATTTCATACCAAATGATGTGACATAGGTTAAGTTCCCTAGGTTAACTTCATACCAAATGACTTGGACACCCTTTTTCTTTCTTAGGTTTCATATATTTTAATCGTCTTCATACCAAATTAAGTTTCACTTAAACTTTATACCTTCAAACTGATTATGAAAAATATGTGCAAGAGAATAAAGAGAAGAATCAACATCATATTCATTGATACGAGAGTACCAATATGATAATAGAAATAAATACATAGTCATATTCTAGGTACATATCATAACGTCATTAGGCCAAGACACACATGATATAATATTATAGAACACTTCTCATTGTGTCGTGTGCCTCCATGTCGATGGTGCTTCAAATATTGTCTCGTCAAGTAACAAAAACTCTATGAGAAAAACTAAACTTTGATCATAGGAGAAAAGAGTACAACACACCAACTGCTTTATTGGGTTTTCGATCATTCTTGAACAACTCATGTTGATCAATGGTCTACAAGAAACAAACAAGCGGTGCAAAAGTCTTGGTGTAAGAGAAAAAAAAAAAAAGCACAACTGCACCCTTCATATTTGATATTGACATGTATGCGCTAGACTCTCCCTGAAGTCTGCATCTCCTCCTGATTTTTAAATCATTCATAAAAGTTCAAATAACTTAGCATATCAATGTCTTTTAAACATGTCTTTAAATGTGGCATTGGGTGTTAGAAATTTTACAAATATATTCTACTGATTAGATTTAATTCAATAATAATCAACCCAATGACGGGCGGGTTATAATTTGTACATGTAGAGAGAAGAGTGAGTGGCGGGCGGGACTCAATGATTACTTGCTCCAATGAAAGACTTGCAACGTATCCGTCCACATTTTAGCAAAAAAGCGGACGTCCGCTATATATATATATAGTCAGGATCTAGAGCGGACGTTCGCGTTTTTACTAAAATGCGGATATCCACGTGTGAGCAGTTTATTGGTTGTTAAATTCGTTCAACTAGTCAGCCCACTTATACCTATTTGTGCCGGTCCCACCCTCATCATCTTCTCTAGTCTCCTCTCCTCTGTTAACTATCACAACTCTCTCACACCCAAGTTTTCCAAAAAAACAATCACACCTAGTAGGCCAGTACTTAGATTCATTGCATACATCTTTTGCTTGGAATCCATAGATTGGCTATGAATTAATCCAAAAGAAACAAAATTATCATTAAATGACCGCTTTACATTATTGATGTGTTAGAGCTTTTCATTGATTCATAATCTCAGATCCAGCAACAAAACCACAGATGTCAGATCCAACCAGGTAACCATGAATGCAAATATGCAAACTATTAGAAAAAATTAATGAGATTGATCATAAGTTCAATACATTAGTGTCGAATAATATATCTAGTGCAAGTCATCATAGCCTCTCTGTCTCATCTCAATTTTCAACCAATCTGCCTTATCATCCTTGTGGTTGTCATTTACACTAGCTTGCATAGCTAGCCAGGGCTTTGCTAGAGTTTGACGATGACGAGTGTAACACTTCGTCCTAAAATTTATCTTTTTACTGGGATCAGGCGGGTTACAGAGGGTTGTAACCGCGCTGTTAGTCTTTCTAGAACTAATATTCGAGTTTAATATCGAGATATTCTCGATTCTAGAGGAAAATAGAATTAATGTCCCTAGGTGGTAGATTATGTTAATACGAGTCTTCCGGTATTGTGAGACCCCGTACGTTTTTACCGTGGTTAATGACGAGTTACTGAGGTTTAAGTCGCACTCGGTAACTTCGCGAGTGAACGACCACGTTCATTTTTGAGTTTTTATAAATTATTCAAATTCCTTAATTAAGAAATCGATGTCATAGTACGTGTCGACACGAGTCTCCTGGTATTTTCAGAATATGTTTCGGAGTTTCCGTCTATTTTCTATGAATTTCCAAAGTTTCAGGTAATTTTTAATTACTATTCTGGTAAAACAGTTTTACCATTTAACTATTTACTTTTTACCTTCTTTAAATTTGGACCGTTAGATATTTTCTAGATCTAATCTGAGCCGTCTCTTCTTCTATTTAAGGGGAGGAGAGTTGACCGAGGTCAGACTCATCCTCGACCCCGAGTCCGAGCTTCCTCGAGCTCTCTCTAGCTCCGAAGAGGCTCCGCCGTCTGGCCACCGTTGGCCGACGGACCACCCCAAATATGATCCTCTTCTTCTCCGTTACTTATCCCTGCCCTCAGCTCACCGAAGCAGCCTTTGTGGAGGGAGATCGACCGAGAAGAGGCGCGGCTGTCAACGACCATTTTCCAGCGATCCAGGCGGCGGAAAGGCGCGTGGATGGTACAGTTCTTCTCCTCATCACTTCTTCCTCTTGATGTCATTGATCCTTTAAATCAACCTCTAATTCGAGTTCAACTATTTCTCTGTTTATTTCTCTGTTTTCTCTGTTCTTCCTCCGGCAACCGAGTTCTTCGAACTCTCAGTGGCCTTCTCAACCTCCTGGTGACAGCCTAACTATAGCAGAGGCTTCTGGAGAAAATCTGAGGTGGTGAGGTGTTGGTCTGATGGAGTTAGGGATCAAGGCAGTGAGTTGCTCGATGTATTGCAGCTGTGGGAGACAGAAGAGGTCTTGTTGGAGGGGTGTAGGCAGGGAGGAAGCTACTGTATTTTTGCCTCAGATCGATTTTGAAGGTTGTTGTGTTAGTGATGATCTGTAACTAAATGATGTAACTAAGTGAGTTGCTCGATGTATTGCAGCTGTGGGAGACAGAAGAGGTCTTGTTGGAGGGGTGTAGGCAGGGAGGAAGCTACTGTATTTCAGCCTTAGATCGATTTTGAAGGTTGTTGTGTTGGTGATGATCTGTAACTAAATGATGTTGTTTGGATTGTTTCATGTTGTAACTTGGAAACGAATAAAACGGGAAAACTCTGGCGAAATTCGAGCAAGTTGACCGGAATCTGGCAGGAGATTCCAGCAAGTTGAAGAATCTAGTGACCGTTCCGGTGAGACAGTAAATCCGACAGAATGCCGACAAGGTAGTCTTCGACTCCTTTTTGTAATGTGTTGTTTTCGTTTAACCGAGTTTAAGAGTCGTAATCGGAAAGTTACATTTACGGAAACTAACCGTAATTACAATCTTTTCCATTTTAGGAAACATTCTATTTTTGGAAACCTACTAAATTAGGAAACTTTCTACTTTAGGAAAGTTTATGTTAAGGGAAAGTTTCTATTTTGGGAAAGTTCCATTTTTGGAAAGTGGTTTAGTAAAGATTTAGAGTTCGACGAATTTGGTAAAGTGTTAAATTGTTATCGAAAAATGGTAACTGAAATTCCGAACGTGTCAAGTTGATGTTTTTAAGAAAATTGGGTGATTCACATAAATCGATAAAATCGACTCAAGGTTAAAGATTTGGTTTTAGACACGTTGGGTGTCCATAGTAATTCAACGAATTATTATGTGACACCCTAACGTCAAATTAAATATGGTTAAGGAAAGTTCGGGAGTTAAGTCGGAGTTTCGGTAAATAAGCAAAGAGTCGATAACCGGAAAAGCAAGTCAAAAGGGTTAAAGAGTTAAAAAGAAATTTGTTGGTCAACTTGGTCAATGTGGTCATGCCTGATCAAACTAGGAATGCTGATGTCAACATGATTGTTATTGTTTCTTTGTTGCTAAGCTACTATATTCTGCAGTGAATCATTGGACGAGGTAGCTTACGCGGTGACCTTAGTTTATCGAGGCGGTTCCTGAAAGCTTAGAGCTTACGTAAGGAATGACAAATCCAGGTAGAGAAGCTAATCCCCTTTGATAGTGGTTTTGCCATTATATTATATTTATGTGTATGGATGTTGGATATAAGTATGGTGAAATGTTTGGGATATTTTTGATAGATAGCTGGTTTGTGGATACTTCAGCGGAAAGATTAAACCCTGGGTTTGCAATAGGCGTATGCTATCCAGAATAGTTTATCGACTGATAATTAGAAAAACGAGATTCGCCCGGTTAGAACGTTATTTAAAATAAGAGCTACGTGTGACTTGATCCCTGAGTATAGGGTACGTAGGCAGCCTGACCAGAATTCGGGTGCAATCACAAATAATATTTAGACCCTAGGTCATCTAAAGTAATTAGTATGAATTCCAATTCGGTAATCGGGATAACTTTAGGTTTTGTGAGGTCTATTTCGGTGTCGTTTGGACTCTTGAAAATGGTTTGGGTATGGGTTATCCCTTCTCAAGAGAGATTACGAGGGTAATCTCTCTTGGGATGAATCCCGCAGGTCCTATCCCGAGTTTAGGAAAGTAAACTCGGGCCGGAACGTGACAACGAGTCACTGAATCTTCCTAATAAAATCAAACAGATACCCAACTAGAAATGAGAAGAGGCAAAGCATGTCAATTGAATGAAGAGTTTGGATTTGGAGGTAGAAAATGAAACGTGTCGGAGAATGATCCCGACCAATCTTGTTTTAATAGTTAGCTTATAAGCAAGTGAATATTTTGTCTTTGATTCTGGTTTTGTTAATTGAATTTCATTTGGTGGAAAGATTGGTCAAGAAAGTAGCTAAGGATTTTGCGTATGTAGCTTTTGAAGAGATAACACAGAGGGTGAAATTAGAGAAGATGATGACGGTGAGTCCGACGCAAATAGCTGAAAGTGGGCTGACTGGTTCAACGAATCTAGCAACCAATAAATTGCTCACACGT
Source organism: Comarum palustre (assembly GCA_951800085.1). NCBI lineage: Eukaryota > Viridiplantae > Streptophyta > Magnoliopsida > Rosales > Rosaceae > Comarum > Comarum palustre. The sequence goes on along the minus strand of OX637579.1, from coordinate 15,465,193 downwards.
GGATATCCGCATTTTAGCAAAAATGCGGATGTCCGCTCTACATCCTTACTATATATATATATATACACAGGCCGGATCTGAAGCGCACGTCCGCACTTTATTAAAGTGCGCACCGTCCGCGTGTCGTCATCTGCGTCGTCCGCTTTCACTCACTTTCTCTCTCCGTTACACGGAGATGGCGACACGTGTCTGTACACACTTTAATAAAGTGCGCACGGTGCGCTCCAGATCCGCTTCCTATATATATATATATAATCGTATTCTGATACTCTAGGTTAATCTCAACACGTATTTCTTTCAAATAAGGAAACTAATTAATTAAAAGATATTTAGGGTGATTTATTAATTAAGAAAATAAAATTTGCTGAAGATTATTAATTAAATGAGATGACGTGGTAGATGTCACGTAGTATGCCACGTGAGCAGTGGCCTCCGAGAAGCCTATTCAGTGCTCTCTAAGAGTGCTTGCACCCCCTTTTTCAAGATGAGTTTGTTGGAAGCTTTCTCCAGTCGGTTCGTCGATCGGATCGAAAGGAAACAGATCTGGAATCCATTGGTTTGCAATACTCTTGTTGGTGGACATGTCTCTCTGATGTTGGGTTGAGTAAGTCGATCCGCGTTTGGAATCCAGGCACTCTTGTAATTGGCGAGCCTTGTTCGTTCGTCAGGGAAGAGGGGTGGTCTCGTTGTGGATGGCTATCATTGTCGTTCTTGGGCCAAATCAGGGTAGATGACGTCTTGTCGTCGGGGCTGGTGGCTTTGTGGGAGTGGGCTGGCGGAGGACGACAAGAAGAAGGTAGCGAGCAATGCGAAAGCGACGAACGGCGCCAATGTTGGTTCCACGGTCGGCGGCAAAGATGGGACGCCTGATCTGGCTTCCTCTTTTTGGGCTTGGGCTGCTAAAAATTTTTGTAACAGGTGGGCTTTAGCGGTTAACGAGTTTAGTAGGTTCAACCCGTTATAACCCGTTAAACTAATGAGTTATAGCGGGTTGAACCTGTTAGGTTCGTGGGTTACCGTTAAAAACTGTTAAAAAAAATTTTCATCATTTTCTTATATATATATATATAATCAAATACCAAAAAAATGTCCTTAGCATTTGGAAGTTCTAACGATTTAAATGAGATAAAGTTACAAAAAAATGAATTAGTAAGGTTTTCTTCTTTTTATTTTTATTTTCTTTATTTTTTAGCGGGACTTAACGGGTTAAATGAGTTCTAACGGACAACCCGTTTTCGTCCACTAACTAGCGGGTTGTTAACAGATGACAACTCATTAACATGTTATGTAATCGGACGATTAGCGAACGAGTTTTTAACAGACGGTTAGAGACGGTTAACGTGTATCAGGTTGAATTTTCCCGACACTGACATGTATTTAACCTAGAAGTCATAAAACAAAAGAGGAAGAAACACATATTTGGATACCAGTTATACCATGTATCCAAACATATCTAAATCCACATACACATACCCATACCGTATTTGCTCATATCCGTGTGTATCTGCACGTATCGTACCTAATATGAGATAGAGATTCATTTTGCTGTATTAGAGAAGTGATAAAAATTATTCAAAAAAAACAATTGTCCTTATTTAAACTATAGTTTATTACTTAATTTTTGTGATTACAGTAATATTCTGCTAATCAGCAAGGCCATGGTCGTATTGCACATAAACCCCTCTCTATGATCATTAGGGTCAAAATAAATATTGATGGGAAAGGAATATATGTACGCCATTTGGTTTGGCAGGGGGCTTTCGTTTTCTTTTCCTTTTTTTGGTCAAAAGGGGGTTTTGAGGGATGGAACTAGCGGTGGGTTAGGGTTTGCTGCAGCCCATCTCATTTTTTTGAAGAAAAAGTTGAGTGTGTATATATATAGAAGATATAGAGCAGTATTCCTTAGAAAATAAAAAGATAGGAAGTTTGCATGTTGTCTGAAAATTGAAAAACATCAAAGACTTGCAGCATATCATTATTAAGCTCTAGTTGACAAGAAATCAGAAGCTTTCTCTCTCAAAAAGAACTGTGGCAGTGTTTTTTTACGATGGAAGATGTTGAATGTTGATGCATATGCTGCTGATTTTTGGTTTTCTTTCGCCTAAAAATCTATGGAGCAGTTCTGAATATATGCATATGGGTGCCTACTCCAATATGTGCCCCGTACACAACAGATGTATTTTCGAAGACATACACTAGACCTTCACCGGCACCAGAAGCAGATCAAGAGGTGAGGTTCGTGAGCCTTGGGACATCAAAGACGACGAGAATGAGATAAAAATGCGTTTGACATTGACAGGACTCTCTAAAGAGGATGTCAAGGTCTCTAATGAGGATGATGTGCTTGATATAAAGGGGAAGCAAAACATGGAAGAGAATTAGGATGATTCATGGTCTAGTAGAAGCTTCAGTTCCTACAACACACGCCTTCGGCTTCAGGATAATTATGACAATAGAAAAGAGAATGCAGAGCTCAAGAATTAATGGTTTTCTCTACATTTCCATTCCTAAGACCAAAGTGGAGTGCAAGGTTGTTGATATAGAAATCAAGTGATCATATAAATGGTCTGTTTGTATAGGCTTGTACAGGTGTATGGAAAACAGAACAAGTATGTTGTAAACTTCTATAGTTGATGCAAAGAATTAAGCAATTAAAGTCAGCTCTCAGAATACCTCCCAAAACAAAAAATAACAGAGACTTCTGTTCACAGCATAAGGAAAATCTAGCCCATCTCATTTTTCATTTCTAGTTTCGTCCTTGGGGCTTTCTTGTTTTGGGAAGAAGGGAGGGTGGTACTGGTACTGGTACTGGTACCGGTACCAGTTGAAAAGACCCAAAAGATATATTCGTCCGGATAAAACTGCTTCCTGGGGCTTCGCATCCCTTCTTCCTTCCCATCCCCCCAGTTGAAAAGACCCAAAAGATATATTCGTCCGGATAAAACTGCTTCCTGGGGCTTCGCATCCCTTCTTCCTTCCCATCCCCCTTTTTTGTTTGCTTAGCTGGTTGATGCTGTTTCTGCCAGTTTTGTTCTCACCCCACGACTCACTCAACGTTCATACTAACATCCAAACTTGTAACGCGCCTACTTAGAGCATCTGCAGCGGTTTTTTTGGTTGCTCCTCCTATTTTAAGGAGGTGCAGCTACTGTTTGAGGAGGTGTAGGTAGGGTTCCTGATTTTCGTGCAGCGGTGTTTGATCTCGTCTTCATCCAGAAGACCTTCGAGGTCGACTCACCAGAGCGTGGCCCAACGGACAGCTCGTGCTGCTGCTCGAGCAAGGATTGCTCGTGCTCGCGCTCGTGCTCGACGTCCACGAGCGGTCGCCGGCCTCCACCTCCCCCGCTGCACGCTCCTTTCTCCCTTGCTCGTGCTATTTTCCGGCTGGCTCACCCTCCGCCTCCTCTGCTCGTGCCCAAATCTATCTCCGCTGCAGATGCTCTTAACGTGCCACCTTCAAGAGTCTTTCTGCTCACCTTTATTGGTATATTGACTATTCTTATTCATCACAAGATTTCTTGAAGATTTCAAATTGGGAATTGAATGGAGTTTTGTCTCATCAAATGTAACATAACAATATTAGTGAAAGATAAAGGTAATAGACTTGACTAGTCTATAAATGGTGAATTGTCATTCCAATGAATCGAATTCAAATTGAAATTATCTTCTCCATGATCAAAGACATTAGATTTATCATGAATAAGATCTTTACAATGTAATAAGATTTGAATATCTTATTTATGGTAAGTTGATCTAATCTCTAATATGATGACCTAAATATCTTTATGGTTGATTTCTAAATCAGAATAACATATATTTTGGTTGATAGGTATTGATCTAGCAAGTTTACATACAACATTATAATCTCAAAATAGAAGTCTTTACTATGGAAGATAACGGTGTGACTGCTTGATAGCAGTTGATTGTAATTGTGCAAAGATGTAAATGTGAATTGTTGGATTGCAAATTTAAAGCAAGAATTAATTTGATATTTTTGGAAAGTGCAAAGTGATCGATGGTTGGTCAATTACATGATTTCTAAAATACAATTTGATTCTGTCATTAAGCACATTAGTTGAGGGGAGAATTTCTTCTCCATAAATAGCTACTGCTAAAGATTAAAGTTTTTCAAGATTTTGGTTATTAGAAAAAGACATTGATAGTATTATCTCAAAGCTGATATTGTTCATATTGAACATACCAATTGCTTGTATGTGTTAAATTGACTAAGTCTCTCTTTCTTACTTGCATACAGGTTGCATTTGAGATTGACGTAGCAAAGCTCATTTGAAGAGCATAGTCTTGAGAAAGAAAACAATTGGTTGTGTTGGAGAACTAAGCTGCTTGGTTGTATTGAAGAACTAAGGAATTTGTTTATGTTGATGTTGTAACTAAGAGAGTTGAGTCTTAATGCAGATACTAGTTAAGTGAGAACTACTATAGCAATTGAATGAGAATTGCTTAGCAAAGTGAGTGAGATCTTAGCTTGCTCAAATCAGTCTCTCTTAATATATAGTTACTTGGTTTGAATTACTTGAGTGAGAAGTAAGAGTGTATAGATCATGCATTGCAATTAAGTGAGAATTGCAAACTATACTACTTGATGTATCTGTAATCATTCTTACTATAATGGATTTGATTTAAAAGTCTTACAGTGACGTTTCCTCATGAGAGGTTTACATTGTTGTTAACAAAATTTTGTGTTCTTGTTATTGCTGTTTTAATTATAAAAAGGATTGAATCTTCAGATTCATTTCCTCCATATTTTTTTCCATATGATATCTTTAATCTTAATCCTAGAACGCTAAACAATTTCGTACCAGGTAGGTTAAAAGGTTGCATTTCGTGCCGATTAAATGTTCGAAGACGACAAGTTAGTCCAAAGAGGTCTCCATTTGGATGAATAGCTCGTCCCCAATACTATATTCATCCTCAAGTAAATGGATTATGGTTTTGAATGACTTTTGGAATGGTGACAAGAATAATAAAAACACCCGACCAAAAAAATAATATTGCTGTATATTTTTTCAAAGGAATCTTCTTTGCATATGATTATGTTGTTTCTATATTCATTATTCCATGGCTTTTTCCTCCCCTTGGTAATGAAGATTTGGTGAATCTTGTAAACCTATTTCTCTCCTGCAGGTTAAAAACTCTCTTTTCTCTATTGGAGGTCTTAAAACTCCTGGACATGATGGTTTTCTGGCCATTTTTTATCAGCATCATTCAGACATTTATTCTAATGAAATATTTAATATTGTTCAGACTGCTTTCAGTTTTTGCATCATTCCTGATGGCCTGAACCACACTTAATTGCTCTCATCTCAAAAGTTGATGGTCCTCAACATATGACTAATTTCAGGCCTATCAGCTTATGTGCTACAGTTTATAAGGTGATTTCAAAGATCATTGAAAGTATAATCAGACCTCTAATGCAGCAGCTGATAATTCCAAATCAGGCTATGAAAGGCACATTTCTGATAATGTGATGATAGCTCAGGAATTACTTTTCAAATTTAAAAAATCTAGTGGCAAACTGGGTTTCTTTGCTTGGAAAGTTGATCTCTCAAAGGCATATGATAGACTGCAATGGAATTTCATTTAGATGGTTCTCTATGAAGCTAAATTTCCTCATGCTCTGGTGAAATTAATAATGCACTGCATCACTTCTACTAGCTTTCAAGTTTGTCTGAATGGTGAATTATCTCCCTCTTTTCATGCTCAAAGAGGTATCAGACAAGGGGATCCTTTGTCTCCTTATATTTTTGTTTTATGCATGGAGAAGTTGTCTCACCTTATTCAATCTAATATGGACTCGGGGTATTGGAGAGCTGTTAGTGCATCTCAGTCTGGTCCCAAGGTTTCACACCTTTTTTTGCTGATGATCTAATGTTGTTTGCTGAGGCTTCTTCTGCTCAGGCTATTTGTGATGAAAAGATGCTTGAATCAATTTTGTGCTTTATCCGGGCAGGCTGTTAGCTTTAAAAAAAATATCTTCTGTTTTGCTCTCCCAATTCTTGCAAAAGTCTCGCTGCTGCTATCAGTAGAAGATGTGGATCCCCCTTAACTGTAGATCTTGGTAAATATCTTGCTATGCCTTTGATCCATTCTAGGGTTAATAAGCACACATATGTTGGCATCTTTGATAAATTCCAAAGCACACTTGCTAGTTGGAAAAGTAAGGTTTTGCGTATGGCTGGTAGGCTCACTTTAGTTCAATCTGTTATCTCGTCCATTCCAATTTATGCTATGCAAACTGGTAGGCTTCCTTTGAGCTGTGTGATAAGATTGATAAGCTGAATAGAGATTTTCTTTGGGGTGATACTGCTGATAAAAAAGGGGTCACATTGTAAATTGGGATATTGTTTGTCAACCTAAGTCTATTGGTGGTGTGGGAATTAAAAAGACCTTTGATATGAATCAGGCAATGCTTGCTAAATCAAGTTGGAGAATTTTTTCAGCAGGACGATGGTCTTTGGGCCTCAATTTATTCCCATAAATATATGAAAATGCTAATGTTGTTGAAGAAAGATATTTCATGCCTTCTGTTTGCTCTAATGCGTGGAGGGGTGTTGTTCATGGTGCGTCTCTTTTGAAAAAAATGTCTTAAATGGCACATTGGGGATGGTAAAACTATCAGGTTCCGGACTGACACTAGGTTATCTTCATTCCCTCTTTAGACTTAGCTCTTCCTAGTGTTGCTGTTGATTTAAATGCTACTATCTGTAATTTTTGGGATGATTATGGATGAAATATAAGTAAGCTCTATGCCTTGCTTCCTGATGATATTATCAGTCAAGTTATTAACGTGCCTACTGGTTTTGATGGTGGTGATGATGAAACACTCATTTGGGGCCATACTTCTAATGGAAACTTTTCAGTTAAGTCGACTTACAACTTGAGTTTTGATTTATCTAATGCCACTTCTCCTTTGTGGAAAGCCCTTTGGAAGCTCAAGATCCCTCCTAAACTAAAACCTTTCTGCTGGTTTATGCTGCATAAGAAGCTTTTGACAAATGTTCAGAGAGCCAGAAGAAATTTTACAACAGATAAGTCGTCTTATCTGCAATAATGCTGATGAAACCCTTCACTTATTCAGAGATTGTCCGTGTTCTTCTGTAATTTGGAATGAATTTTTAAGTCCAGGTCCTATCCTCAACTCTTTTACCCTAAATTGGGATAATTGGATTGCTACTCAAGTTCATTGTCATAGTGTGATTCAGGAAAATGTGAAATGGTGTAGCGTATGTGTTCATATGTTGGTTTATCTGGAAATGAAGAAACATAAGTGTGTTTGATCCTGATTTTTCCATGCCTTTGTTTCCCATAAAGGTTATTTGGAATTACATTGAGGAATTGAGCACTGCAAATGCTAAAAAGAATATTGAGTATTTATAGCTATAAATTCTTCTCATGGAAAAGACCAAGTGAGAATTATTTTAAGCTGAACATTGATGGCTCTAGAAGCACTTCCTCGGGAAAGATTAGAATTGATGGTCATAAGGAATCACACAGGTCGCTGGAAATCTGGCTTTCAAAAAAATCTTGGAGTTGGAGAAATTCTTGATGCCAAGGCATCGGGTCTGTTCTATGGTCTGAAATTAGCGTCTCAGCTGCAGATTGAAAACTTAAGCATTGAATCTGATTCTGCTATTCTTGTCCAACTCTTCCACAGTGCTAATCTTGAGATTCATCCTCTTGGTTCTCTCCTTAAAGTTTGCAAGAACTTCATGTCTTCTATGGGAGCTACTCAAATCAGCCACATTTTTAAGGAATCCGACATGGTTGCAGATGTGTTGGTTAAAAACAGTGCTTCATGAGTTAGGTCTGATTGTGTTTGAACATTCCCCTGCCCATGCTGCTCATTCCTATCTTGAGGACCTTGTTGCTGTAACAAGAGCTAGGAGGGTTTCTTAGTTTTTCTTGTTTCTTTTTCGTTTAGGCCTTTTGGCATCGCTTGTAACAAAAAATAAAAAACACAATTTTTAAGTAGGTTTCTTTTTTCTTTTTGATGCAACAAAGAAAGACTACGATCCTTGGGGGAATCCGGAATTAATGATTTTGAACAGGACGGCATATTCTCCATAAAAATACAAAAAGAAAATGTCTATTGTTGTAAATGCATACTACTCTTTCAAATCAGCAGCAAAGATTTCGAAAGATGTATTTCACAATTTAACAGGTTACGTGGAAAAAAAGGAAAAGTGACTGATTTGAAATGATCTGAGGTTAAAAAAAAGTTTATTTTCTTTTCTTTTTCTTTATAATTGAACATTGTTATGATATGTACATGAGTCTACCTTGTCCTTGCTATCACCCACACATGGTTTTCATAAACACCACCATTCATTCAAATGGAGCTGATTGCTTCACCTTTGATAGGGTAACCACCGTCTTACACAAGTTTCAGGATCCTCTTGACATCATCATGCTTTGCACTTCAGAATATGTGCCTTTTTGCTGTGCAGAAGCTCTTTATGAATGTGCATTCCGATATCTACATTGTTGTGGATCCTAAAAGCACCATATCACCATAAGTTCCAACAAAAACAAAAACAATAGCTGAAGGCAGAAGAAATTAATCTCAAAATAAGAGTATATTTACTGAGAATTATATTCACACAACTAATATACGAGTACAAGTCATGCAGAAGATGAAAGAAGAGATGGCGGACTGTTATGAATGTAGCTATTAGAGTTTTGACAAACAGAAAGACATCAGGCTTATTGGCTGAAACACCCCTTAACTTTGATAATCGATTTTATCACAACTCCCAACCCTGCCAGTTTTACCTGCCTCCAGTCTTATCGTTAAACAGCCCCATGTGCCCAGGCACTGAAATTCTGATATTTTCTGCATTATTTGTATATCGAATGTAGATAAGTATTTAGTGATAGGAATATAACCCAATTCTGTTAAATTGGAAATCATAAGACTGAGAATAGTAGGTATGATTAGGGGTTATTATAAGTTAGTCTGCACTTCGACAATTAGGGGGAAAGTTATGGGGAATTCTAGCAATTAAGATAGAAGATAAGCATGCAAGTATTAGACAGACTAAATCCATCTAATGTCGAACATTTCCATGCTTATCTTATATTTCCTAAACATCATGGTCAAATCCACTTTCTTGACATTGGATGAAATAAAGCACTTCAATTGTAATGCGCACAGACACATACACCAAATTAAAACATACTTCAATATCAGACACCTCAGAAAACTCACCAAGAAATATAGAAAGGAAGAATGTAGCACAACCTTGCTCATTATACCAGAACAGCCATATTGTCCTCTGGAAAGCAGTTTCCACCGCGAGCACTATCAAACTGGAGAACTCTAAGCTTCCCTTCCTGTTATTTTTAAAAGTTAACATTGTAAAAGAGAAAACCTTTTATAGAGGAAACAACAAAGGACACTAGATTGTTAATTGCAAGATTTCTGGGGAATCAAAAGCCCACCTTGGTTCCATAAGCCAGACCACCACCAGCAAACGGATGAAAGCATGCAACATTAACCTCATCATCTGCACTAGGAAGTACCCTCACAAGTTCCATATCTGAAACTCTGTATATCTACAATAAATAAAGAATTTCATGAAAACCGAGTGTGCAACAAATAAAACTCTGTTAACAGGACTGTATAGGCCCACTAGGGTCTTGCTGAAACATAACTAAACCAGCAAAAGAAGGCTGTAAAATGCCTCTTCTTTTATATTGTCTAAACAAAACTCAACAATTACAAGTTACACCAACAACTCTTGGGTTTAAGAAGTTTCACTCATGATAACCGACAGTTGACAGTACAACAAATAAAACTCTGTTAACAGTACTATATACCCACTCGAAAAAAAAGGCTGTGAAGTGCCTTTATTTTTTGTCTCAATCGAAAGTCAACAAGAGTTGCAAAAGTTATAACTTACAACCAACAACTACAAGAATTTTAGAAGTTAACTCAAAATTTCCATGTTTTTCTATTAAAAGTTCAGTCATATTTGCTTCCTACTATATATTTCCTACATTTTTACTTTTTCCAAGATTTCAGTAATCAAGATAATGAAATATCATTAATATATGATTCCCTGGTATTGATAAAATCCTTTGGAAGGCCATGACAAATTACGGGCAAAAAAATACCATGGGTATATGTAGTAAAACTCTGAGAAGTATTAACTATTGTCCCTATAAATAAAGCGTGTGCCAACAAAGAACCCTTTCTATTATCTAAGACTTGTCAAAGAATACTGACTAAAATCAATGAGTGAAATAATTAGAAAATAACCACTGTAACTATTATAATAAGAAGGAACTGCAGAAGTACCTCAAGAACAGTGTAAATAGGTACTGTTGATTCACCATCAATGACGATACTTTTAAGAAGAGAACCATGGCGTCGACCATACGCAATTAATATATGATCAGACGTTGGTGAGAACTGCAGGTACAGCATTAAAAACAGGCTCAGCATAAAAATGAAATCTGCATATAGGAGCCCAGATTTCTATCAAACTAACCTGAATCGAAGTCAAACAATGTGCAGCTCTGATAGCTCGGGAAGCAAGTAATGAACCAAATCTGTATCAGAAAATGAGCAACATATAAACACAACATTAATTGTCAATAACAAAATATATATAAATAAATAGCTGTAAAAATGACTAGATGTTTACGTTGCCTTCTCAAGTGAATATATGCGAAGCTCGTAGATGACTTGATGTGCTGACATAGGATGCTGGGTTGGGGATGTTGCAATTCCAAAATTTTGATGGACTACACTTTGCAGTCCAGGTTCAGCTTCCATATCAGGAAGAATGCATGCAACACAGGCAGCTAAGAATCTCCCACAAGGAGAGAAATGAGTGCCCATTTCACTGCAAAAAAAGGATAATGCAGTTGTAATAGCATAAACATTATGACGAGCTACACAGAAACGATTTACAAAATGAACTCAATGAAAATTGTAAAAATAAAGGTAATAGTGGACATGGGATCACCAAAAACTGCACTGAAGCCATTTGAGCGAAGAATGTCATGTCCACCACAATGCTGAATCTAAACCTACAAAAATAGTAGAACAAAATGAAATGGCATGTATCTCCACATACCTGCAAAGAACAGCATGGAGAATGGTTAAGAGGGGTCGTTCAGCATTGAGTGGAGCAGAAGGATTTTTTATGTCATGCGACCATATTCTTAGCTTCACAGTGCATGGTAAGTCTGCAGCTGCTGTAGTCTCCAGTGATGCAGTAATTTCAGAATGGATTCTGCTAACAATGGGCTGAGCTTCATTCACATCATGCACGGCATTTAAGATAGCGGCACTATCCTCAGATTCCGGTACTGAGAAGCGAAATTGCAAACCAGTTCTTCCAGAAACCCCAGATAGGCCGGTGCTTCCTCGCACTGCTGAAGAAGGTGCCACAAGTGGTGCTGAATTAGAAGAACCATTATGTTGGGCTAAAGTGTCAATCCCAGCACCATTAAGGGGAACCATTGGGGGAAAAATGACTTGGCTCTGACCTGTTAACCATCCCTGGAGAAAAGGAATCTCCCAAAATGCTGGATCTCTATAAGGAATCATATGACGAAGTTGCCGAGGTTCAGCAAATTGAAGAGGATTTGATATATTTTCAGGTAGTCTATCAATAGCATTATCTACATTGGTAGAGTTTTCCTGCTGGCTTCTCCCTAATGACTGCATTTCATCAGTCTCCATTGCATTGTTGAGATGAGAAAAAGATGGAACTGATGGAAATGCCTCCATGGGAGAAACTGTGCTATCCCTCTGCTCTGTTGCGTTTGCATCTGATTCAGACTGGCGTAAGGCAGATGTGACTTGCATGTTACTTGAACCAACATGCCCATCACCCTGCAATTCTGTTCTCGGATCATCTACAGATGGTGACACAAAGATGAAAGGCAAGGACATTTGTGGCAGTTCAGCAGCCAAACTAAGGTGTTCACTAGAATGGATGTTTGCCAAGAAAACAGCAGGAGAAGGGTAATGAACGTATCCCGATGATGTTGCTGGTGTCATCAAGGAATCTGAAGAGTCATGATCATTGACCTGCATATCAGTTTAATAATGTAACAAATATGATAGGTGACTCTGAATAATTAAGTTAAATACTATCTGGAATATTCACCTCAGCAGTTAAAAGAAATGGAGCAGCTTGGGGGTGAAAATGCACTGCTCTAAGTGAACGCCATGTTTTCAATACAATGTCTGGAGAAGAATGCTGCTTTTTGTAGTTCCATATGTACACCTGAAAGAGGAAATTGACATAAATAATAAAAATACAAGCTCATAACTCAGCATCAATGCTGTAATATACTAAAGGTCCATAATAAAAAGAACCATCACCTTGTGCCCTGACGCAACAACTAGGAGTTCCCCTGTGGCATGAAAAGCCATGGATGCAATAGGTCGATCTGGGATCAAAGCCAACAGACATTACAGATATTAATCCTCAATTAGGAGAAAAAAGAATAGGTGGCTACTAATGAAATGCAAGTTTTTGGGTTTGAAATTACAGAAATCATGTGATCCTATACACTCAGATGTGTTTAGATCCCATAAGCGAACTTCGTGATCCAAACCCCCACTAGCAATTATTTCTGGTTGTGAAGGGTGAAACCTCACCTGTAAGAATTACATAGGTTAATTCCACAAATTTTCTTGAGAATGATAATCATAACAAGTGTACGGAAATTTTACTTGCCAGAAACACGATGATATTACTATAAATATAAAGAAAAGTAGAACTCAGACTTCAGTTCCCTATATACTTTCGTGATTTATCGAGTAAGCCTAAGCAGCTAGCACTTTACAGTTAACTGTTTAAACGACTACTAACATTTTTGCCCTGTTGATTCTTATGCCATAGGTTCAATAACTGTGATAACACTATTTACTTTGTATCTGAGTTTTCAGCAAAGTTCCATCTAAGTCTTTCTTTTTATAATTACTGTAGAGAAAATAAATAACTTCACTATGGTCTTCATTGAACAAGTTGCAAATAGTATAGTTGCACAAGGCATATAGCATAAGGCATCAACAATAAATGAGTGTCTGCAACTGTATAAGCTAGGCTTACCACCCAAGGTGTCCTCCTATGGCCACTCAAAACTTTCAAGCACCTTCCAGTTTGGCAATCGATTATTTTTACGGTGTGGTCACCACTGCAAGAGACAAAAGATTAAAAATACAGTTTCCAAACATAAGCTAGTGTTCAGAATTACAAGTTGAGATAAATGTAGATAACTTACTGTGTAGAAGCAACCGTTCTTCCATCAAGACTAAATGCTGCAGCAATGGTTGACCTCGGAGGAGGCACTAAATTACAGTACCTGGCTGAAAAATGTCGTAGTGACTCAGCTTCAACCCTGAAAGATCCAGATGTATATTTAAGAAATACATAAAATCATTGATAACATGTATAGAACATACAATAACATCTCACTCATAAACTGCCTACCCTCTTAAAACATATATAATTATATCCCACGAATACAGTTAACAGAAGAAAGAACTCATGGTACCATGAAAGAAGGCCGCGTTTAGCATCTATTGTTGCTTGCCACTCAGGGCCGTTAGAAGAGGAACCAGCTTTCACTTTAGGTTTTTCTCCCCACCGTCTTCTAGGCAAGTGTTTTGCTCGAGGAGAGATTTCTCTCCTTACTATCAAGCCAACCACATTTCTGCCACAAACATAGAAGTTCACTCAATATTAACATTCTAAGATTACATATGGCCATATGGGTAAAATTTTAAATAAAAAATCTGAATTTCGAGATTTAGGTAATCTGTTTGATTAGACCTTAGATTATAATTCCTTCAATTTATAAAATCATCATATAAATTTACAGTTAGTGAACTACTGTAATATGTTTCAATTATAAAGGAAAACAACTTCTTCTATTTTCTAGGGTTTTAGCTTGTAATATTAAAATAAGACAGATTGTGGCATTGTGCACATAAGCACATTTGACTAGAAAGCAAGAAAGCCAGGCAAAGGATAGAGATCATCATACGATATTTCAAACTTTCATATCCACCCTATCAACGGTTGAATTGTATGTTTTCTTCTCTTTTCATGATAGAAGGGATCAAATCTCTGTGCGTATATAGATCTCAACAAATCACACTACATTATATTCTAAGTTAAGATTCCAAATGCAAACTTTGTCCCAAAAGCTACATGCAGTCCAATGGATCTCTTAAGATTGATCTTCTCCGTATATGATCCTGAACAGGGAACTTTCGTGCATACATGAGGCAATCTCATCAAACACACATTTCAAACAAATCAACAGAATAGGATGCGTCACATGAACTCAAAAGCTAGAACTCATCAAATTGAAGCTTTCTCAGCTGCAAAACTCAGATTCAACAATGCCTTAAAACAAAGCATCATCATACACAAGTCATGCAACAAACACGAATTATACGAAAGAATATAGACAGAATATCTGTAAAAAATAACAGACTAAATTCCAAGCTGCGGAAGCATCAATATGAGCTCATAGATTCCGTAATAGAATACATTTCAGCCAATTCCAAATGAGAAATGCGCATAGATCGAACTAAGAAACTCACACAAACAATCCACAAATAAATGCGTAACCAGATAGAGAATTCAGAATTCTGACCTGCAGTGATGCTTTTCAGCCGGCGACGTGGACTGATCGGGCGGCGGTGAAGCTCCGGCCATCATAAGATCGGACTTCATAATAGTAGAATTGAAAGAGAAAGAGAGCGAGAGAGAAACCTTGCGTATAAAATCAACCGCGGACTCGATTTCGCCGGCGTTGAATTAACCGTGAAATCTGAATCCAAGGGAAAAACGGAGGCTCTGGCTCTGTGTTGAAGACGACGAAGAAAGAACAGGGTGTGTTTCTTTCTCTCTTCCTATATTTACTAAACCTACTCTCTTTTACATTCATAATTTATACCGTCCATCTGGATGTTTTGACGGTGCATGTTAAGACACGTCGGGTATGCAATAATGTTGAAGATTAGTTTTAACCCCATCTTGATCAAGGCTAAGAACGTCTCTAGCAATGCATTTAAAAAATTATTATATTTAATGAGAATTTTAAAATTTAGTTATTAATTTAACAATAATGTTTAAGTAATAGTTGTTATTTAATTTGTTTTAACAAATGTTATAGTGTCACGGGCGCAAAAGTGGAGAGAGAAGATTTAGCTATTGTTTTAGTTATGTATTATAGATTGATAAATTTATCAATTTTATTTAGTAATTATCTACTTTTGTAATGTTTTATGTATTTTGTTGGAGCATCAATTTACTAAAAAATTGACAATTTTCATTTTTATCAATGTTACTGGTCATGTTTTAACAACCATCTATTTTTTGTTGAATCTACTAGTTGGATTATCATTTTATGTTATTTTTGTGTTAATTCTCATATATTATTATTTTTAAAAATCAAATTTGTTTATAACGTTTTGAGTGGGGGTTGTTTGGAATTCGCCCTACTTTAGTTACAGAAACTCTTTTGATAAACGTTCCATTTCTCCTTTTGTCTAGACCAATTTAAGATTGGAAAATGCTTGGGTCAGATTTAGATCGGACCAAGTAGTTCGTTCGATCTTCAAAAATGTACTTTTAACAATATAAATCGTAATTTTAACCGTTCAATAGTTGAATTAATCAATGAAGATCATCTATACAAAAAATCAATGTAAAAAAATTGTTTGTTCAGCCGAATGTATCAAACAAAATGAACGGATTATCATAAAAGCTCCATTTTGTTCGATGCATTTGGCTGAGCAAACAATATTTTTTTACATTGATTTTTTATATAGATGATCTTCATTGGTTAATTCAACTATTGAACGGTTAAGATTTCGATTAATATTGTTAAAAGTATATTTTGAGGAAATCGAATAAACTACCCAAGTTTTTTCCGTCAAGATTTAATTCGAGAATCAGGATACTATCGATATATTATATCTTTCGGGAAACAAATTTTGTTTCGTACTAATCCTCAACCCACTAGTCTTGCTTCGTTGTTTGGCCCGTGTTGTGTACCCAATAACGTTTAATTTGAATTAGCTAAGGTTTGTTGTTTAATTTTTTAATGTATTATTGGTTGTCCAAAATAAAATGCAAGTTACATTTTTTTGAGAATCATGCAAGTTACATTTTTGCAACAAGATTTTTGATCTCCAAAAAAAATTGATAAATACATTTTTCTAGGTTACATCAAATTTTGCAGTACATGCAATTTTGGTAATTTTGATTCTAAATCACAGCCTAACCTCGACATAAATGCAATTGAAAAGTTGGGGTTTGCGGGAACACAAGCTGTGTAGGGAAAAGCAAAGAGTTCGTCAAAAACGTTGCAAATCTGAAGCAAGGCTCACATATTAATCTGAATAATATAACATATCAGTATGAAAAGGCTAAGTACTAAGATCCAGGTTACAACAGTGTTTATGGGTAACTAGCAAATGTGACGCTATAATCAAAAAAGGAAAAGGATCTAAACCATGAACTCCATACCAAAATTTTCAAAAAACAAATTTAAAGAATAAAAGCTATATATACACACAGGTTCTGAAACTCCACATGTGACCAGTTCAACTCAGTTTCTTGGGTTGAGTCTTTTTAGATAGACTAGATCTCCATATACGAATAGTTTGATCATCACTAGCCGAAGCCAGCATTAGAGGTCTCGTAAGATTCCAACTCACAGAGTTCACAGTCATTGTATGCCCACACAAAACTTCAATTGGTCTAGAGTTTCGCCGATTCCAAATGTAGACCTATAGCGAATTGGGAGAACCCATTTATTGTGATGTACAAGAATAATTGGTGTACATAGGGCATGAATGGGAAAAATCCGAAAAATAACAAAACTGGGGAAGCAAAGTGAGTTGTAATAGTTTAAAACCCATTTACTACAATGGATTTCTAATTTTCTATATTTAAATTTTTAAAATTCTCCCCATAATCTAAAAACCAAAAAAGGTTATTCAAAAATTAGTAAATTATAGTTTAGTTACTGACTAAATTTTAGTTTACAAATACATTATTCACATAATATCTCACACATTTAAGAAAAAATATTAACAAATTAAGACAAATGAATGTAATCATGGCATCTGCTAGCATGTATTTTACTAAAACATCATTCTCCCCTACCCATTAAGGGTTAAAAAAAACTCCAAAATTGTAAGTCATAAACAAACTGCCATCGCCGATCATGGAGCTCGTTGCTACTGTCCATCTTGAAGTTAGCTGTAACTATCCATCTTGAAGCTTGATGCTACTGTCGTTTATAGAGCTCGTTGCCACTGTCAGTCACGAACTTAGCTGCTATTGCCGATCCTGAAGCTCGTTGCTATTGCAGACCACGAAGCTAACTGCTACTGCCAAAAATGCCTCGATCAAAACATACTGCTACTACCAAATTCACCAGAAATAAAAAATTCTGATACTACCAAATGTACAGTAGCATGACTTACACATTCAAAACTAGGGCTGGCTTCGGTTGGTATACCGAGGTTTTTTGCCAATAACATGTACCAACCAACTTCTAATTGGTAGACAAAATTATGGACCAATACCAACCGTTAAAGTCGGTATACTGACTTTGTCGGTACGATTGGTATTGACCATGTACCAGGTTGGTATAAGCTCTTATTCAGAATCTCGTATTCATCCTTACTGGTAGCAATTCAACTCCAATCAAAGTCCAAGAGACCATCAATTCAATCATGAAGCTTTGCAAACACCAAACAAAGTAGTAATGTATCAATTTAACTCTTAACAACTGAGTATAGAAACTTGATACGGTACTAAGAGAGAGAGAGAGGTGGCTAAAAACTTGGTATAAAAACTTGGTACGGTACTCATATGAGAAGGTGGGAGGTGACGATAGAAGAAGAAAAATGTGAGAGAAGAAAGATGGTATACAAATGGTGTATCACTTTGTATGTTGTTTTGAGTCAAAAACTCAAAACTCGGTACATACCGTGTACCGATGGTATACAGAAATCTCTATTGTGTACCAACCGATTATAGAAACTTGGTATGGTACTACCGTACCGAGTTTTCGGTTACCAACTTTTTGCATACCAACATGCTTGGTACGGTTGGTTGGTTTCGCCAAGCCTTAATTTGCCAGCTCTATTCAAAACTTGATAATTTGCAGTAGCAACAAAACCTGATAATTTGTTATAGCTGCAAAATCTAATGATATGCATCAACAGTAGCAGCAGAACTTGATGAACTACATCAACAGTAACAACAAAGACCTTTTGATATGCAACAACAGTAGCAACATGACTTATTTTGATCTGCAACAATAATAGTAGCAAGACCTTTTAATCTGCAGCAACAGTAACAACAAGATTTGACCTCAGTGCACAGTAGCAGCAAAAACTTATGAAATATATTTGGATTAATGATGTTGAATTGAAATTTTGCATTCAAGAATTCGTGATATCCAATTAAGGATGAGACGATATTGTGATCAACATTTGAATCAATGAATTACTGCTATTAATTTTAAGTTTTGGCTATGTCTTAAATTATATAAAAAATAATGTAAATAAATTTTTTATATTTTTAAAGTATGTAAAATTAACGTTTAACACAAACTGAAAAACGGTTCCTCGGTTACCCACTCCCGGATACGAAACGGCCGCGAACCTGGGCGTTTCACGGGGCCCGCTCCTCTCCCCCTCCCAGCCACACTCGCTCTCTAAGCGCGTGGATCAGACCGCCTCGTACCAAAAAGAAGAAAAAACCAGTCATTGCTGGAGCTAACACTCACACTCACAGACAGCAGCAATAAAGTCCCTCACCTCTCTCTCTCTCTCTCTCTCTCTCTCTCTCTTCTTCTTCTTCTTCTTCAAGATCTCTCCTTCAGCTCAATCCCTTCTCTCTCTCTAAAGTCTAAACCACCCACATTTTCTCTTGCAAGATCTTTTGCTGCATTTCATGGATCTGCAAGAGCCCACCCACCCTGGGCTCTTCTTCTTCTCTCTCCTAGGGTTTTAGTCGCCGCTGGGTTTTCCACTCTTTGATTCTCTCCCATAGTTGAAGCTTTCGAATAACCATGACGAAATTGCTCTGCTTAGCCTTGAAATGCGACGGGGAGGCTAGCCGCCGGCCGCTGCTTCACCGACAGTCTGGAATTTTCCGGCCAGTCTCTTCTCTCCAGCTCGGACCTGGCTGCTTCTGATAATGATTTCTGTGGGTTTTGGTTCCGTTAGAGACAATGCGTACTCCGATTCTTTTTGCTCTTCTTCTCCAGCTCAACTTGGTTTTCTACTGCTCAGGTATGCATTTTCAAATTTTTCAGCTTTTGTATTTTAAATTCGAGTTTATATTTGGATTTATGTTCAATTATTTGTTGGAATTTTATATTGCTATTAGCAGCTGCATTATTTGTTTGGTTATGATTACAGGGCAATTGTCACTAACTCCTTCTCAGATTTCAAGTCAACCATTTTCTTTGAAAGGTTTCGCACTAGAGCGCGGTAAGTGAGCTACTATTTCTGTATAGTTTCACTTGCTAGGGTCAATCTTAATCAGGACAAGTTTTGTTTAAATGATTAAATACATTGGCGTTGAGAACTTGATATGCTAACAAACTTTCCTCATATCTTTGGAAATGTGGTCAATACAATAGAAACTCTGGTTGAAAATGAATACTGTAAATTATTTCCCAGAGTGTTTATGAACATGTTCCTAATCGGTGAAATTAACTTCTTTTTATAGCTATGGATATTATGTCTAGACCTGTGGATGATGTATATTGTTGTCATTTGCAGCAAGGTCAATGTTGGTACATTTTCCATTTCCTTCTAAACGATTGAAAGCACAAAAGACCAAGCCTTCTTCAGCATCCCTGGCTCCTGCACCTGCACCTTCTTCAGTTTATTTAGGTATATGTCACCTGAACAATAATATTGTTGCACAGATTTCCAGTTATGTGGCCTGACCTTGATGTTCACTTTCAATTTCAGCTCCCAGTAGTTCGCCTTCACCACCAACACTCCGTCATCGTCATCATCGGAAAGGAGCACCCCGTGCTTCTGTTGCTCCTGCCCCGTCAAAAGACACAGGTACTAAGTAGGGCCCCAAATTTGTCGCAGTCAGGGGCCATCACCTGTTAGTACATCTGCTCATTCAATAGATGTTTGAGACTGATGAATTTTCAAACCAAAATTCTATTCTAAATTGTTTTCCTCGGATGTGCATGAACCGTTATTTGGCGAGTGGGATGCCACCTTGCTTATATCTGTATTCTAAATCATTTAGTGCCTTTAACTACTCCATTGCTGAGGCATTGTTTAGTGTGGCATAATTTGTTCTGTTTGCAACTAATAGTAAAATTAATGGTCCGTTAACTTGCATGGTTTGTAAGATGAGATTGAGGCTTACCTTGAGCTTTCCCTATCCCGGGTTAGAGGGGTAGAGTCCAATTTCGGCTAAAGCTTCTACTTGAAAACTAAGACTCAGATTCTTGTAAACCTAAAGACATTGTTTGTTTGACTATAGCCATGAAAGACCCTTGTCATCTTATATATTGTTTGTCCTGTGGGAGGCTTGTTAGTTACTTCTTTGTCATGTTATGTTTTGCAGGATGTGATCAACTCTGCGTGGAGCCACTTACTGCATCTCCATTTGGTTCACCTTGTGGTTGCGTATTTCCCATGAAAGTCAGACTTTTACTGGATATAGCTCCTTATTCTATCTTTCCAGTAATGAGTGAGTTGGAGATTGAGGTTGCTGAGGGCACGTATCTGGCACAAAGTCAAGTTATAATAATGGGTGCAAGTGCTGACAGTCAAAATCAAGGAAAATCAGTAGTGGATATTAACTTGGTTCCTTTAGGAGAGAAGTTTGATAATACCACTGCGATGCTGACATATGACAGATTCAAGCATAAGAAAGTGCCTCTCAATCCAACTCTTTTTGGCGATTATGAAGTGTTGTACATTAGTTACCCAGGTACCAACCTTAACCCTTGTATGCTTTGGCTTATCATTTCAGTATTTATTGTGGTTGAGACTGAAACAGTTATTATCAGGAGTACCTTCTTCACCGCCATATTTGAACGGGAGTGGACCAACTGGAAGTCCTCAAAACCTCCCTATCACTGCAGAGTTTCCCAGAAAGAACCAGAGAATGAATATAAGAACCATTGCCATTATCGCCCTCTCTGCCTTTGTACTCCTATTGGTTATTATTGGAGCAATCTTGGTGGTCATTAAATGGAGGAGAGTTGGAAGACCATCTAGTGCTGTCGGTCCTGTACGTGAATCATCAATTCACAAAAGATCTGGTAATTATGGCTTTTCATGTTCAGAGTTACCAGGATCCTGGTTACCCCTCTTTCATTGTTGTTTCTATTTTTGGGTTTACTTTATGGGTAAGGGAGAACAATGCACTCCAATTACCCCACAAGCAATCCATTGGGAGTTAAATTTGCAGGGTTGCTTATTGAGGTTGCGGTTTTCATTGTTAGGCTATTCACTTGCTTTCCTTGTACATCAGTTTAACTCTATATGCATCTTTAAATGTGAAAGTCTTTACATAAGTGCATGCATTCATCAAAAACTTTCTAACATGTATTGGATAAAGTAGTTGTATTCACATATTGTTTACCTTAAAGCTCAGAAAGTCATTACCTTTTATCTCTAGTTTTTATTAATTTTTTCCTTTCTCCTTTCACCTCCCAATATCATGGTGTCTTGAGATAACCTTTGAAAAACTAGAATATCCTTATTCATTTTACTTTCCGATATATCTTGGTGTCTTTTAATAACCTTTGAAAAATGGATGACCAAGGTACCATGACTTGTGCCTAGCAAGCCAGTTATCAGTTCTCCAGTTGTGGGATTTGGTTATTCTTGTTCAGATTTGTAGAGTTTTGAAAATAGATGTTTTCTCCATTTTACAATATTTCCCCTGTGGCTGCAACTTTGGTACACTTTTATGAAGGGTTAACTCAGTTCTGTATTTACTGTTAAGCATACCATACACCGACATTTTCCTCTGTATAATGCAGGCATTGGGTCTATGTTATCAAATAGCATTGCAAGCTCCACTTCGGTGTCGCTAATGTCCACCATGGCTACCAGTATTCTCTCTGTTAAAACATTTCCGCGTTCCGAGCTTGAGAGGGCAACAAATAAGTTCAGTTCTCAAAGAGTTTTAGGAGAAGGAGGATTTGGACGTGTTTACCATGGAATTATGGAGGATGGAACTGAAGTTGCGGTCAAAGTGCTTACAAGGGATAATAATCAAAATGGAGACCGTGAGTTCATTGCAGAAGTTGAGATGTTAAGCCGACTACATCACCGTAATCTTGTGAAATTGATTGGGATATGTATTGAAGGGTACGCACGCAGCTTGGTATATGAGCTTGTTCGCAATGGCAGTGTTGAGTCCCATTTGCATGGTATGGTTTCTTGTCATCTTCGGCCTCTTTTCTTTTGCTTATCATTGTTCTCTTGAATTAGCAAAACCAATCTCTTTTATATCCAAAGCACCTGAAAATGCTATATGATTCCCCCCTCTCCTCAAGGATGCACTTTTTCTGTTTGGTTTTTTGGAATTGATAAGCCTTAAATTCACCATGAATTGTATTTTATGATTGTTTTTCCAGGTGTTGATAAGAAAAAGGGCCCTCTTGACTGGGATGCACGGATGAAGATTGCCCTTGGGGCAGCAAGAGGATTAGCCTATCTTCATGAAGATTCTAATCCCCGTGTAATTCATCGAGATTTTAAGGCCAGTAATGTTTTGTTGGAAGATGACTTCACTCCCAAGGTTTCTGATTTTGGGTTGGCTAGAGAAGCAACTGAAGGAAGTCATCACATTTCTACAAGGGTCATGGGAACTTTCGGGTAAAAACATAACATGATTTAAGATTTTAAAGATCAATCATCTAATCTGTTAAGCATATAGCCATATTATGCCACTGTTCAGAAAATCGGGAACCTTTAATAAATGATTTATGATTACTACTAAACATGCCAAATTAATTGAATTTTGCCTATTGCTAGATATATGTAAAAGTCCTTTTATTTGTTGTTCTGAATATAACAGTATGATCTTTTGATGGATTTAATTGTTGTACAGGTATGTTGCCCCAGAATATGCGATGACAGGGCACTTGCTTGTCAAGAGTGATGTTTATAGTTATGGAGTTGTGCTGTTGGAACTTCTCTCTGGAAGAAAACCTGTTGATATGTCCCACCCTCAGGGCCAGGAGAATTTGGTTACGTGGGCAAGACCGCTGCTCACCAGCAGAGAAGGTTTGCAGCAGTTGGTGGATCTGGCCTTAGCTGGGACTTATGACTTCGATGACATGGCTAAAGTGGCAGCCATTGCTTCTATGTGTGTTCATCCTGAGGTCACTCACAGACCTTTTATGGGTGAGGTTGTGCAGGCTCTAAAGCTGATATACAACGACACTGATGAGACTGGTGGGGACTGCCATAGTCAAAAGGAGTCTTCAGTCCCGGACTCTTTTAAATGTGATCTTGCCCCTTCTGATAGCAGGTGGTGGAATGCCGGTGGACTCACTCCCCGGTTAAATTACGGGCAAGCGTCTTCCTTCATTACAATGGAGTATAGCTCAGGAACCCTTGAAGACATGGAAAACGGACCGTTTTCAGCTTCAAGTTTTGTCGGGAATGAGGTATCGTTACCAATTAGGCATGGCAATAGATCAGGACCATTGAGAACCATCCGAAGCAACCCGAATTTTTACAAATCAAGAGGAAGCATGAGTGAGCATGGAGGTCTGTTTGGAAAGCGGTCTTGGAACGATGGATTCTGGGTTTGAAGCTTGTTAATTTTATTTTAGAATTTGTACAGTTTGAAAAAGAACCGAGGCTTTTCGAGTAAGCCAAGGGGTGTAGCTTAGATTCCTGCCTGGGCCCCGTGTGGAGGATGAGGAAAAACAAGAAGGAAAGAGAGGACAATGGCTTCTAATTTTGGAATTCTTGATTCATTACATACGAGTTGGGATGGAGTTGTAAGTTGGATACTACTACCTGTGTTTATCTCCCTTTTGGGTTCATTGCCTTATTGATTGACAGGTTCCCTTCTAAATTTGTGAGGCTGCAAGTCTTCCCCTGCTTGTAGCCAAATATAACTTATCAGATGAAAAAGATGAAGATATTGTCAGCTTCTGAACACACGACCTTTCCAAACTGTTCTGAACACGTAACCGTCTGCTGTTTGTCCTGGAAGTTGGCGGTTTTGGTGGGTAAATGGCAGACGCTTTTGAAGAGGACCAAGTTCGTTGGGATTGTGTGTTCATTCTAAATTTCTTACTTTCTAAGTAGTGGTAAATGCTTTTAGTTGTTACACTATTGATCTCAATGCTTCTAATTGTTACCCCTATGGATTGGTTTCTCCGTGGTGTTTAGGGGGTTTGGGGAGAGCCAACTGTCTAAAGGCTTGAGGGATATCTCTACTAAATTATCAAATTATTTATTATAAATGTGTGATTGGTTATTAAGAACAAAGATTATTATAATAAATATCAAAATAAATGAAGAGATAATTGAAAGAAAAATTTGGGTAATAGATAGTAATTTAAAAGTGGAATTATAAAGATTAACGGCACTATATAACACCATTTTTTAGTTTTACTGGAAGAAACGTGCAAATTTAATGCTAGTAAATATATAATAACATGTATCTCTGGTATAGTGACGCATGAAATGGAAACAGTATCTGAAGACGTTTCTATCCTCTCGAGAATGAAAAGTTTCAGTTCAATTTAAAAGAAAGAGGACTGTGCTTCACATAAGCATCATCAATCGCATCATCGTCAGATCTTCACTCTCTAACCACCACCACAATTTCAGGCTCAAAATGTCGTCGCCGTCCGATTCGCTTCCACCCCTCCCGCACCGTGGTACGTCTTTCTTTCTCCGATTCCGAGTCGCGATTAGTATTCTGTTTATGATGATGCTAAATGTGACGTGTCAGCTTGGCGTCGGCAGCATGGGCCTCGATTTCTTCGCCGCCCTCTCCTCTTATCCTAAGCCCGACGATAAGATCAGGACCACCAGCTTAAAGGTACACACTCCTCCATTTCTTTGCCGTTGACTTTCCACATAGCGTTGACTCGGTTCTCCAATTTGTAACGGTCCTTTTTTGCATTTGATTGGTGAAATTTGACTTGTGTGGCTCGTTTGGGGTTGAGTCCTAGGGTGATCTCCATGGTTACTGCATTTTTTATATGTTTCTTTATGATGGTTTTCGATTTTGAGGACATTTTATAACTTTGAAGCATTGGGATATGATAGGTTGCAGACGATACGCAAGGCAGGGGTTACTGGAGGAGCTACAAGCCGATGGAGTGGGTACTTCTTTTGTTGTGGTAAGCATCAATAGGGAAACCATCATAATCTTGAACTAGTGTGTATGCGTGCTCTTTTTCAATATTTCATGTCAGAATGGACAATGGTTTTGGTGAGTTTCAGTATGTGGACTGTGATGTAGCTTCGTGTTACTGGAATGAATGAATGTGTGATATTCTGGCACCTCTATCTCTATATAATGAGCATGTCTTAGGTGAAATAAGTAAGCAGAAAGTATTAAGACGATTTGTATTTACATTGGTTTGGCAGCTAATACTGCTTTGTTGATTTATCAATTCCCCTTTGGCATATAACAAGTAGTCAATGGATATGCTCTGAAATCTAAATATGGGCAATCATTTTTGGATTCTTGTCTTATCACGTTGCCGAGGAGGGTAACTCACCCTTTACCTACATTATTGTTGACAACGAAACGTGAGGACCAGTCTCAGTCTCTCTCTCTCAAATGGAAGTTGAAAATGTACAATAACAAAATTTTGAGCCAAACAGAAAATTTTGGATCCAAATAGAATCAACCACTTGTTTAAGTTGCTAAAAGTTCAAAACTCATGAAACATTACTGTCTTCCTAAGTTATTTTCATTCATTTCATCTTTTGTAGTAACCGAGTAACCAGTGCCTTAAAATGCACTTCCTTATGTACGAATGTGGTGGTTGAGTAGGCAATGCTGGCATCATTGCCTAAATGATTTTCAAATAAATCTTTGTCAGTCTGTTGTTCAGGAATAACAATGTATAACAGATTTTGCATCTTAAAGTTCTTTTTTCGATGCTCAGTTTTTCATGCCCCATTTGACATTTTCAGGAATACTCGACTTGCATTCATACTCCAGCATATCCTCCTATGATACCTGATGACCTTTCGCCTTCAAGTTTTTCGTCTGCATTGGATGGAGCAAGACTTGCTTATTTTGATGGATGTCTACATGAAACTGCGTTACTTGATGCACAAGAGGTAACTGTTATCTTCATGTTTCTACAATATAACTTCTTGCTCTTAGGTTTCTCTTTAGCTTTTCTTTTTTATTTTTTTAATTTATTTAAAGAAAATTGTTCCCAAGTAAAGAGAATAAATAGCGTAGTTGAAGTCTTACAGGCTACTTGCCGGAACATACCTATATTAATTGACACTGAAAGGGTAAGAGAAGGGTTGGATGTTCTTCTCAACTTGGCTGAGTATGCCATATGCTCGGCAAAATTTCCACAGGCAAGTCAATTGTTCCTCCTTTCAAACATATCAGCTGATAAAAGAATCACCAATTTTTTTTGGATACTCATATTACATATATGTGATTTTCTAGATCATTGCTCTTCCTCTACCATCTGCTCTTATTAGTTAATCCAAGAATCTAACTGCATGTATGTCACTCAAGATATATGCTATGTGATTACTAATTTAGTTAGTCTTCATTTCTTTCTGGATCTTGTTGTGGGTTACAGGCATGGACAGAAGCCAAATCTTTTCCAAGTGCTCTTGTGTCAATGCTTTTGAAATTGCCAAAGCTCAAATTTGCTACTGTGACCTTGGGTGAAGATGGTTGCATAATGCTCGATAGAAGTGCAGAAGGTACTTATGAGATTACACATGTCTTACTGAGGAGGAAAACAGTATGAAACATAGGGTCAGAGTGCTCAGACAATGTGGCTTTAAATTTTGTACGTATAGCCTGTTATTTTCTTGGATTTGAATATTTACAGGTTTTTATCAACAAGGAATGGATGTGGACAGCTTATTTGAAGCGCTGAAGCAGAGAAAGGATGACAGCATAACCATCCCGACATATATTTCATCGGTAAAAAGCCACTATTCATTAACATCAAAAGTAGACTCCTTTTTCTTTTGGTGAAATTAAATCAAAGACCTGAAGGCTTTAAAGTGATTCTGGTCAACCATAAGAATGAGTTGCAGCTGGCTATCCAACCACCTTTTTTTTGAGAAGTACCGATCACTTGATTTCTCTTCATTAGTTGAAAACTTGAAATGAATTATATTATTGGAAATTAAGCCTTTGATGTCACATTGAGTTCAGTTATGTGCAACTCTCTGATCTCAAACCAAAGTAATAATGAACACAACCATTGAAGCAATTGCTATGGCTTTATATAAAGGCACTGTGGGTCAAAAGAATTTGAGAGCACTTTAGAGGCACATTAACAGTAAGTTTCCATAAGATACCACACCAGAGTCCTTTCACTATTGTACTGGTTCCTCGCATGATTCTTGTTTGATTGTCAGTGCTCGTAGACTATGTTTAGGCCTCTCAAGGAGTAGAGGTTCACCAGATAAGTTGGGAGCCCATCCATGCCACAGCTGAATATAAATATTTACTTCAGCCTCAAGACAATTAAATTTTGACTCGAGATTCAATCCATGCTACATAACTGTATGATCATCTTTTTGTACAGAAAGTGTTGAACCAAGATAAGGTTATGCCAACAACTAATGCTGGGCACATCTTAAGCTGGCATGTTGTGCCCAGCATTACCCATCTTGAACCAAATGCCTAGGAAGATGTAAAGGGAAATTTAGATTGGCAAACACACACAAACCATTATCATTTGGGTACCAAAACTGGGTGAATTGTGGATACAAAATAAGTTATTAAACTTCATTGCATCTTCCAGTTCTAGATAATTAGAAATAATGAAATATGATCACTGTGAATGACATGATTATATTTGTTATTTACATACAAGTCTGATCTGTTACTTTGAAAGTTTATTCATTTATATCCTCAGCCAGTGACAAAATTGAAAGCCAATGGAATAAGTAGTGTACGGAAGGCTGTTTGTCGGAACAGCTGAGAAAATACCACCCTCTGAGTTCGTAGATACAACAGGTGCTGGAGATAGTTTCATTGGAGCAGTTATTTATGGTATGTTAATTTGTTTATCGTTAAGTGCTTAGTTTAACTGATTGTCAACATCATTAATAAGAAGTGGTTTCTGATTCTTTGAGCATTGGTGTACGTATAGTTAAAATATAAAAAAATAGAAAAAAAATCTCAACGTTTTTCATCCTTGAAAGCCCTACTAGCCATTATCCCAAACAGAATAGTTAGGATCATCAGTTTAATCTTGACAGTGGGGCTGTCTGGTTGGGCTCCAAGCATGACTTAGTAACTAGATGAACTATCCATATGAATACTCTCAAGTCAAACCAACCTCTATGTACTGGTTTCTGAAGAAATGTTCAACTCTCCTTTGATTTTCTACAGATTTTACATTTTCTCTGCATTTTCTTCACTCTGTCACACAATTCTTGTTTTGAACAATACAGTAGTAACTAGTAAGAAGTTGATTTCTGAGTTCAGTTTATCTTCCTTGTGATGGATGTTCTCTTGTATTTTTTTTATTGATTCTGCAATTTGATTTACTGCAGCTGTTTGCACCAACATGCCACCAGAGAAAATGCTCCCCTTTGCTGCTGAAGTGGTTAGTAGACATGTTTTTGCCATATGGCCTGACTTGCCCAAAGCATAATTGTATGTGGTAGTATTTTGTAACATATATTTGTTCATGACCTTATTCATACAATTTCAATTGCAGGCGGCTGCCTGCTGTAGAGGTTTGGGAGCCCGAACTAGTCTTCCATACCGCACAGATCCACTCTTGGCATCATTTCTATGATAAGGTTTCAGTGGTAGAAGATGCTCTATTTTTGAGACATTAGGCCTAGAAGTTGAGACTTTTCATCCCATGAGATAGAAATTTGTAAATTATATGTAGTCTCTTAACGGAGACGTCTACAATCCCTTGAACAGAAGGTCTGATAATGCAGTTTGTATATTTGTGCAATTTCATTCTTACTCAACTCCGGTAAATTCCTTCATAATTCTCTCATGTTGTGAGTCAATTTTCACTGTTACTGCTCAGGTACTGCTCTTATCGGTTGCTTCTTTTCTGTTCTTATGCAAGTGCACATCATATAATGCCATGGAGGAATCAACAGATTTTTAAAACGAAAGGACAAGACTTACATCAACCCTTGCACAACCAATAAACTACTACCTGAATCCGAATTAAATACCCAATGAACAGCCTACATAGAACATTCCAAACTGCTAAACAACTGACTGGGAAGACAATATCCTAGATGCCAAGCACAAATGGCCTTTCCCACTATGTCCAAGGTTCTACTTGAACCTGCTAAATTAGATAGTTATGAAAAGCTAAATTCCAAACAGCTAAACTGAATGGGAAGACAATATCCTAGATGCCAAGCGCAAATGGCCTTTCCCACTATGTCCAAGGTTCTACTTGAACCTGCTAAATTAGATAGTTATGAAAAGCTCTAAACCTCTATGAAAAGCAGATAAATTACCGGTCTACAACAAGCTATCAGCCCTGGTTGGCAGCCTCCTGAAGAAGCTCAAAGGCGGAGAAGGAAGCTTGCACCTGAATCTTGGCGGCCTGAGCACGTACAATCCTACCAAAACCACAACCACTCGAATCGGCACAGCATAGAACACTACAGCAGCAATCAAGCAAGAGTTCACAAACAAGAACGTTGCCCTTGGGTCTCTCCAGCTTAGCAATGCTTGGAACCTCTCACCTTGTGTAGCCACATCACCAACAACAGTCTGAATCCTCCCAGCCACACTCCTAAGCCGGTCATACCTCAACCTTACAATATCTGCACTCCGACTAGTTGGGAATGAATCAAACTCCTCATCCAACTCATCAGCATAGACACTCTCAGTAAGGGAAAGATTAGTGTCCATGAAACATGGGTGACGAGGGCGGGACTTAAACCGCCACAATCCAACAAATGCCATATGTAGAAAGATCATAGGGACTATGAGCTCCGGAAATGCAACCAGCAAGAGGAAAGTTGCAACAAACAAGGCAGAGCAGATTGGTTTCTGCCAACTCCGCATCAGCTCCACAAATCTTCCAAAAGCAAGAGGCCATGAAAGGACATTCACTAGCCTGAAGAAGTTGGCTTTGCTCCTTCTCATGCTCCACATATGCGAGTCATGGTCAAGCATGTACTCCACCACTTCTCTCCCCAAAGGTGGCTCTGTCCTGCTAAGCCTTGATGCCACCACATTCATAGCCTGGTGCCTCAGTGTTTCCAGTTGATTCACAGTCAAAGGCTGCACAAAATGCATCTTGGGAAGCAGTGGCATAGTGTACATGGTCAACATGTTACCCATATTGGCACAACAAAACCTGACCGCCAGATGAAGCTCACCCATTTTCTTGACACCGGAAGGGTGCAGCATCAAGAGTGGATATGAGTGTGTGTAGACACGATCAGACTCGAGTGTGGATAATCGAATCCTAACCTTCCCAATCCGAGAATCACGGACTCCGGCCGTGTTCTTATCAATCCGAGAATTATCAAACACCCCAATTGTAACAACAGTGCAAGGATCAAACACTTCCCAAGTGTACTGCTCATTCCACTTAGGCGACAAGCTGTCAACAACAGTTCGAGTTCGAACCCATTTCTGACCATACTTAGCAACACAATAAGCATCACTAGACCCTCCTTTCCCTTCTTTGATCTTCATTGACATAAGCCCAGTGGCTCCCAAAATACCCATTTCAAGCACACCAATGTGGGACTTCCAAAGCCTCTTATCAGTCGGCTTAAGATCACTGCTGTACATTGTGGCCTCATCAAGTACGTGATAACCTCCATCAAGTGAAACCCTCAAATGAATTCTAGACCCAAACCTTGTCACCACTTTGGACTCTCCAGCTGCATTGGTGAAATGGCTGCTGTTATCAAGGTTGAACCACCTTGAAACAACAGGCTTATCGTCTGTTCGCCTTTCAATTGCTGCCACCGGGATAACCACTCTCCCAGCCACCTCATCACGCCCCGGCCCAACCCTATCCTCAACACAGATCAGCAAGTAGTCCTCAATCGGCTCAGCCACCACAAACATCATGTCCTCATTCCATAAAGGATTCGAGAGGCTCCTCACACTGCTAGGCTGTGCAACCCTAGTCCTCAAGACCTGATTCCCCACCTGAATCTTCACAGAAAGCTCTGGAAACCTCATCATTGCAGACCCTTTCTCCCCCGGAACAATGTCTTGAGCTTCAATCACTTTAACCCTCAGGTACCAAAGCCTTGGTGTCAAGTAAACCTTGGACTTAATCGAACCAAGCCCATCAAAATTCACATTTGCAGCCTTGGAATGCCAAGCTTCAGCAAATGCCTCATCAGCCTGAGTCCCAAACCATATGGATATCATCACCTCCCCCGATTTCGACTTGTCTCCCTTCTTATCCTCCATTCTATACCACTGCGGCGCCAACTGACTATCCGGCGGCACCCTGCTCGGAACCTCATTCAAATCAAACCAGACCCTCCCCAAGTAGTCATCTTTGTTTCCCTCCTTCACAAAAACTTCCACCATTGAAGACTGCATGCAATCTTTAGAAAAAGCAAACACCTGACCCCACTCCGCATTGATCAAACTCACCCTCTTTGTTATCCCTCTGTAATTTCCCAACTTCACTTCAGCCACAACCTCCCCTCCTCCGAAAACAGAAAAGTCTCTAGCTTTAACCACCTTCACATACAAATACTGCATTTGCTCAACAAGGTCATAAGTAGAGCTGGTTTTATCTTTTTTCAAAGACTCACCTCCCAGCTGAGGTCTCGTCTCCTTCAGCGAAAACTCCGTCATCCCATTTCCATACACAACCCCTCCAACGCCGCCGGAATTTGCAGAAACAGGACCTGTATTGACCAGAATTGGCTTCATCATCACTCCTTGGTTGTTCTCCACAGGCTTTGAGTGATTATTGTTGCTCTGACCCTGCTGCGTCGGCTTTGCTTCTTGTATCAGCTGGCTCTGTGAAGCCATAACCGAGTTTTGGCCCTGAAGTTTCTTGCTTTTCTTCGAAAAACCAGAAGATGAAGCAGAGGAACCCACTATTACATTAGCCCTGGTTTCCTTGACCTCTTCTCTGGTTGAAAGGTAAAGCTTCAAGCTAATCTCGCCTCTGATATGAGAAAAGAGGCTTCGTTTGTCGAGTGTGTAAAGCTGAGGAATCTCCTCTCCTTCTTTAGCAATATTAGACCCGGAAACTCTGACCTTCCCCAGAAAGTTTCTGCTGTTGCCGGACCTTCTCTCGTTGAAAATGTTGACCTCTATGGCTCTGTAAGGAAGATCAGCCACGTCCTTGACATTAAAGACAAGCTTCTCGTTCCAGACAGGGTTGAGGTCCTTGTACTTCACCTGGGTTCGGAGCCTCTGGTTTTCGAACTCGATTTCGACGAATGGGGACGACGAGCCTTCGCCGTCTTTTGGCATGAGGTTGTGTGCCGCCACCACCTCCACCACCAGGCGTTCTTTGCCGGTGGTGTTAATCACTGTCATGGCTTGGCTTTGTTGAACAAGATGAAGACGGAAGAAAGAAACAGAGGAAATGAAAGCAGAAACAGAGGAAACAGAGGAATACGGAAAACAGAGGAAGCAAAAGCAGAGAGAGAGATGGAGAGAGGTGTATGGGGAACACTATGTGACAAATTCACTGTGGGAATCAGAAGAGCGTGCAGCTACAGAGATAGAGATGAAGGAAGAGAGAGAGAGAGAGAGAGAGAGAGAGAGAGAGAGAGAGAGAGAGTGCTCTGTTTTAGAGGTACAGAGGAGGAGCTCAGTCACTGAGTTGGAAGAAGCAAAAGACAATCAAAGCAGTCCCACTCTTTAATTCAAAGCGTGAGATCCACGGACCAATGGACGTACGAGAAGAGTGCATGACCGATTGGATATAGTAGGACCCCGGCGGGGTTTGTTTAAACGTTAACGCACCTTGGTAATTGCAACTTTGAATCAGCTGGGGAAGATAAACGGACCTTTTTCTCGGGTCGGGTATAACCAAGACCAGAATGAAGCTCTGTCCCGTGTAATTAAAAAGTTACAATCTGTTCTGGTGAAAAAACTTTACTGTCATTTCTGTTACGGGAAACCTGCAAAAAAGTAATTAAGGAAGGTTTGTGCAAAACAGTAACTTCTGTACTTGCTGGTTTGTTCTCTGCTTATGAGGGTAGCCACTTTGTGCCAGGATAGTTATTCATGAGTTAAATCTCTATCTTCCATATTCTCTATGTCTAGAGTTTTATTTTAAAACTTTTAATGACGGAACGAATCTTTAAAGAAAAACTATACTACATGATCAGAAAGTACACGATATAATAATAGTTCTAATATAAATAGTTAAAATGACACAGTATTTTTACCCCAGGATCCTATACTTTTTACAAACTCAAATTTAGCAGTATTATCTGAATTATTTACCTGAAAAAAAAAAGAACAGTAGAACAAAAATTTGATGACCGGAAGATTTGAAATCCGAAACGGGTCGGGTTGCTTTATTGCCACACGCGACGGAGGCGAAATGTGTCAGAAAAGCTGAGGTAAGGGAGCAACAAAGAAGGCGACATTGTTATTTTTTAATATAAAACACCGTCTGAGGTTTCTGAACTAAACCTTTTGTCATTTCGCTTTCATCCAAAATATTTTATTATTATATTCCTTTTATCAGTTTTTCTCTTTGGTTTTTACGAATTTATGTTTGGTCGTCGCGCGAGGCGCGTGTGACACGGTCCCCGGTGGTGCTCCGGTCTTGTGGCGGTGCAAGCTTCATGGCTGTCATGTGGGCCCCTACTTTCACAGTGTCACACGCATGGATATTTCTATTTTTTGTTTTTAAATTCCTTTGGTCGGGTCTGGGTCAGCGAGGAAATGGGTAGTCAAAAATGAGATTTAGTTCCTCGCTGAGTTTAGGCTGGGTTTATAAGATATAAGCTGATTTTAACTTTTTTACAGTTTATAAGCAGAAGGTGAGTGTTTGCAGCTTCTCATTTTTTCCTCAAAACATTTTATACTTTTTTAAGAAGTAGCTTATTTTTGGATTTACCAAACACCAAAACTTTTAGTGCTTAAAAGCAAAGGAGCTTATAACCTTTCCCAAACTCAACCTTAATCCAAGATAGTAGGACGAGTGTGACATGAAATGTGGCAAGCATGCATTGCAGAAATGCCTTGGATTTGGATTGATTTTGGAGAATGACGACACTTCGATTAAAGATGGTTGGATTTTGTTTGTCTTCTTTCGTTTACGGTTATAAATCCCTTATGGCAGATCTCTACTTACTGTTAAGCATCATTGCGAGCTTCATATGGTCTCCAAAAGAAGAAGAGCTAGATAGCTAGGTAGTTCTTGTCCCATGAATTGAAGAAACGTGATGGTTGTCTCAAGATTGAATGTGATTTTCAACCCGTAGCAGGAAATTTGTCACGATAACCAGAGAGATTTGAATATTTAGATAGAAACTTGTTTTCAATGTTACAAGGTTTGCAACCGTCGAAACATAGAACTAGCCAACAAGGTCATCTCTCTGCAAAACTAAGAATTTTAGGGTTTCAAGGAAAAAAAACACTCCCTCGTCCTGCTGCACCATAGGGCTGGTATCGACCTCTGTCTGCGCTACCATCTAGTTGTTGTGACCGAACGAAACAATCAGGCGATGATGAGGGTAATGGAACGTAAGAGGGAGGCCTGCATGGATGCAGATCGAGTGGTTGTTTGAAGCTTGAGATGTAGTGTGGTCATACTCCGGTGAAGGTTGGTTGTTTGCTGGTCAGGAGCGACTGCTCTAGCTAGTTTAGCGGCAGTGAGCGATGTAACGGTGGTAATCACAGTGGTCATGGCCTATCCAAATCGAATATGATCTGGGTGGGTTATTCTGCCTCTCGTTGTTACAAATATAAAAGGTTGTGACGACGCCTCTTTGCTATGAGTTTTTGGACGACATGCTTCTTGGGTGGCGGCCGACGGTGTCGACAAGATGGTAGATCTGCAATTAGGTTGCAGCAGACTTTGGACCGGTTTGAGTGGCTGTTTCTTAGGGTCCATTAGGTTTGGTTGGGCTTGAGCCTCTTTGGGTCTAGGTTAAGGTCTTTTTCTTTTTCTGGTGTTGTTTATGTTAGTTTGTTTGGATCCGGTATTTTTAGGTGTCCCGCCTCTTTGAGAGAGGGTTTAGGATTTTTAATAGGTTTGGAGTCGTGTCTATGAACTATTTTAATGTCGGTTAGTTCTTGTTGTTAATTTAATAGAGAGGTTACTTGTGCATACATGCTGGTAGTTTTGGCATGTAGTATTTGAAATAGTTGTTTCTTTTTGAGGTTGATTGTAATAATGTATCGATACTTCTAGATTTGGTTAGGTTACGGTGAAACTCATATCGGTTTTTGTCCACTGTAATCGTTAGCTTTTCAGGTAGGTAAGGAGGAGAGTCAAGAATTTATTTTCACCGTCGATATCTCTCATGATTGTAATTATGTATCTTCGTTAATGAAATTCTTGTTATTGCTCTCAAAAAAAATGTTACAAGGTTCACAATATCATGTTCCGTCAACTTATCAATCGATACAGTAGGTAGCAACCTTGTCACACTCACTATATTTGTTGTCTAATATCTCAACACATAATACACATACTTATATGATTGCCTTGCGTTAAACAGAATGAAGAAGAATTCCTTGATGGGGCAAACTCATCACGTTGCTGGTGCGACCCTTCAATAAAAAACCGTCACATTGCTTTTTTATACACATCATCACTGCTTGATTAAATCTTGAATTTCTCCTTAACCCTTCAATTTCTCTCTGATCTTTTTATTTCCTTAATTCGTTCGTCATATCCCATTGTTTATATTCTCAGATTGACCAAAATAATCATTCGATCAAACTTCATATTTGAAATAATTGAATACATGGCCAAAAATCCCTTTTTCGAAAGAGATTATAGTGTCCCGGTAAGAGAAACTACAGTGGTCACAAATTTAAGTCAATAATAAGCCAACACGTCCGAAAGACGTGCCAACAACTTATTAACCTAAAGTCCTAGACTTTTTAGTAAGTAAAATAAAATTAAACTTTAACTTGAGTGACACCAAATAATTTCTTAAAACATGTTTTTCCAATTTCACGGAAGGTGGTCAAATTAAAGGGTCAATTAAAAACTTTAGCGACAACAATAAAAATATAAAACAGGGTTAACAATTCAGGGTGACACCTCTAATGTTTAGGCCAAATACCCTGGTAAATGACTCAAAAGACACAACAGGAAAAGTGAGTACAACTTGGACCAAACATCGAGTAAGAAATGAGGCTCCACACACACAGCTCTCTCTATTTATCCCGTCACAGTACACAGTACCTGCAAACAATCTGTTGTAGGTGTGAGCGTCGTCCTCGCGTGCTCACATAAAGGCCTACCAATAATAGGTTTAAAAACCATAAAACTATATATATATACATACATATATATATATATATATATATATATATATTTGAGCTCTAAATAAAACCATTTTGAAAATCCTTGGCACACAAAAACATCATTTTATATCTTTCAGAAAAAACAGTGCAGTATGTTAAAACAGAGGACCAGAGCGCTCAATGAACAATACAGCCTACAGGGCTTCATGGATCTAGGCGGCCGAATCCCGGGTTTGTTTATACAGCAAACCGGGGCCAACTACCTATGTGTCCTAAGACGAATAGTAGCGAGAGTGTCCATTTACAGCTAATGTCCAACACATCACTGATAGTACACACTGCACTTACGGCTCGCTTAACTCTGATCGAGACAAGAGTAAGCAGAAAAATAAAATAAACAGGGCCTTGCCCCTTCGGAGGTTCACGGTCATCGACACCGTGGGAGTACTATATACTAGGTCCCGCCACTCTCAGGCCAAGCACTGGAAATCAGGACAACGGTACTACTTTTCGATCCGAGTCGTCACATAAAAAATTATTTACGTCTAGCCTCGGGTTTTCTTGGCCCAATCATAAATTATTTATCACATATATAAAGAAAACTTTCCCGAGGCATCGACCATGAACATACAAAATCATGCACTTTCATATATCAGGTAAAACCACTAACAAAGGGGGTCTACCTAGAATAGCCGTTCTTTACGTAAGCTCCAAGCATCCAGGAACCGCCTCGATGAACCGAGGTCACCACGTAAGCTACCTCGTCCAATGATTCACTGCAAAATAGAGTCGCTTAGCAACCAAGAAACAATAACAGTCAACAGACTTCAGCATTCCTAGTTTGAACAGGAATGACCACATTGACTAAGTTGACCGAGCAATTCCTTTTTAACTTTTTAACCTTTTTGACTTGTCTGATTATCGACTCTTTGCTCATTTACCGGAAGTCCGACTTAACTTCTGAACTTTCCTTAACCATTTTAGTCTGACGTTAGGGTGTCACATAGTAAATCGTTGAATTACTATGGACACCCAACGTGTCACATTAACAGATTATTTACCAAGAGTCGATATATCGATTTACATGAAACACCAATTTTTCTTAAATCGGTCAACTTGACATTTTCAGTATTTCCAGTTATCATTTGTCTAATAACAATTTAATACTTTACTAATTTAACCAAATTGTGTCAAACTTCAAATCTTCACTAAACGATTTTTCTGAAAATGGAACTTCCCAAAATGGAATTTTTCCCTTTATGGAAACTTTCCCAAAATGGAAAGTTTCCCACATTAGTAGGTTTCTAAAACAACAAGTTTTCTGAAATGGAAAGATCCCAATTATGGTTAGTTTCTGTTTTAGTACGTTTCCGTAAATGTCACTTTCCGATTTACGGTCATTAACTCGATTAACGGAAACAATGCACTTTAAAAAGGAGCCGAAGACTACCTCTTGGCATTTCTGCCGGTTTCACTGCATCACCGGATTCCGGTCAACTTGTCGGAATTTCACCAGAGTTTTCCCGTTTTCTTCGTTTCCAAGTTATCGACAACATGCAATCAAAACATAATCAAATCAACAATTTAATCACATAACCCAACAAGAACAATTCCAACAACAAACAGACCAACAACTACACAGTGGCCTAGAACCGGATCCTCACCTCTAAAATCGATCCAAGGAGGAATACAACAGCCTCCTCCTTGACTCCTTCTTTCTCCTTCTGTCCTTCCCTCTCTGCTCATCAACTCTGACTCTTGTCGAGATTTCTCTCCACACCCAAACATGGCCCGGCTGCACCTAATACTGATCCAGCAGCAGCTTCTCCTCTTCCTTCACCTTCCTTCCTTCTTCTCCATCTCCAGAGTCTCACCAAAGCTCCAGAAGCTCACCACTGCTTGGGAGGTCCTTCAGAAGTCGAGGAACAGGTCACCTGGAAATCCCAACAGTAACCCAGAAAAACAGAAAACACAGAAGGATGGGGATTATTGATTAGGGCCTCGAATCTAAGGTTTAAGGGCATAGAAAGGAAGAGAAGAAGGAGAGGAGTAAGAATATACCTTCCACCGACCGAATCGTCGCCTAGATCGTCGGATTCCGGCCGTTGACCGCCGAGCACAGTGGCGCTCGATCTCCTCCCTCGGCAGTCGTCAGCGCGATCTGAGGACAGGGTTAGGACAAGGAGAAGGAGAGGAAGAAGCTAGTGGTGGTGCGCCGGCCAGTGGTAGCCGGACGACGGAGTCTCGCCGGATTTGTAGAGAGCTTAGGGGAGCTTGAGTTCGGGGTCGAGTAAGAGGTCTGACCCGAGTCAACGGGTCTCCTACTTAAATACAAGAATTGACGGCCCAGATCAAGTGGAATCAAAAATGAACGACCCAGATTAAAAAAAGGGTAAAAGTAATTGGGTTAAATGGTAAAACTCTTTTTACCGGATTGATAATTAAAAGTTACCGGAAACTTTAAAAATTCACAGAAAATAAACCGAAGCTCCGAAAAATATTCTGAAAATACCAGGAGACTCGTGTCAACACGTACTACAACACCAAGTCCTTAAATGAGGTATTTGAAGAACTTTGAAAAACTTGAAAATGAACGTGGTCGTTCACTCGTGAAGTTACCGAACGCGTCTTAAACCTCAGTTACTCGTCAATAACCACAGTAAAAACGTGTGGGGTCTCACAAAGACCCATTACAATAAACCAAAAGAAAGTTGAGAAACTCATTCATTGTTCTTTCAGGAAAAAACCATTCATTGAACTTTCAATCGAAGAAACTCATCCATTGAAATCTAAAGGAAACCTAACGATCATATATATGAAAAGTGCATGCCTCAGTGAATCTCTAAGACCATCTTCAACAGCTACCGTAAATTCTTGGTTTTCTCAAATTTAGAAAAGATTTTTAGTGTTTTGCCCCAACAGATTTCCTATAATTTTCTTTAAAATGGGAAATGTGATGAGAGAAAAAAACAAAATTCTTCATATTTGCAGCAAACTCTAAAATTTAAAGGAATAATTTTGGGAATGAACATGAAATCTGTAAAATATATAATTTGTTAGAGTTAGAGAGAAAAAAGTTACTTGAAACGTTGACTTTTGCTTTCTCATTATAAAAAAATTATGAGAAAGTTGTTAGAGATAGTCTCACGCTCCTCTTACCTCAGCCAAATCAAGTTTTTTTACTATTCAAACAAAAATGAGAACATGGTAAGAACTTCACATCAGAATCTTGTACACCTCCTCAATAGCATTCATAGACTTAGCCTAAGGCATCCATCCAATCGTGTGCAATGAAGATGTCCTTTTGGAACAGATTTTCAGATACATGAATCCAATCTAAACAAACATAAAAGAGGGTGAGATATGCAAGAAGTGCATCGCAACGATATATTGAATCAAAGAGTGTGAGGTTTGAAATTTTGGTGAAATGATGATGTGTATACAAATGTAACGTGGCGGTTTTTGATTGAGTGGTCGCACCAGCCACATGGTGAGTTTGCCCCATCTAAGAATTCCTCCAAAATGAAATCTAGATCATGTTGAACATGTGATTAGAATTGTTTCTAAATTGGTAAGATTTTAATTTTGATTACTTAATTGTATAGTCAATTGGTCAGCCTGCATTGATATTTTCTATCAACCTCCATATAGATTTTTTCCATATCAGTGTATAGCTATTTAAAATCTCTCCACTACTAATGGATGTGATACCTATATTTTTTTAATTTTTTTATTAAACATTGTACTAAATCATTTAAAGAATAACATTAACGCACGAGACGTACTTGTTCTAAGTCTAAATAGAATGATTTACCTATTTGATAATGATGGTGGTAACATTTATTAAAAAATGGTAATTACAAGTTGTAAATGAAGTAATTACTATATGTAAACAAATATTATCTCGATTTGATACAAGTAGTTGTTGAGGATGTAGTAAAATATGTAAGAATGTCTTTTTGATTGAAAAGGAATGTAAGAATAATGATAATCAATTAAAAAAACTATTAATGATATAATTAATTTGTATTAAAGATTATTTGACTAAAAAATTCTTAAATGCCTGGATTAGAATGTTTATATTTTTGATATGGAAATCATTTAAAAATCAACCATGATACTTACTTGTTAAATAGAGACAATAATTTGTATCATTAAAATTAATTAGTAATGAATAGTAATATAGTGAAATAAATATTGAAGTTTTTTCCCAAAAGAATTCTTTAAAAGGAAAACACGTAGTGATGAATTGGTAATTGATAATCAAATATCATTTAGTATTAAATACTTTTTCTAAAAGTTTCTTTAAATGAATGCTTGGGTTAGAAAATTATTTTGACAATATGTAATTGATTGTCCCTTGTTAGAGCAAGCACAACAGCTTCCCTATTTTATTGATATTCTTAATTTTAGAAATTTTTTGGTTCAGCAGTTTTCCCATCACATTCTCCAAAATGAGGATGGAGAAGAAAAAAACACTTCTCTAAATTTACAGCAAGGTCTTTCTTCCTCAAAATTAAATGATTCATACGTTCTAACAAAAATGTATCAAATATATAATATTTTATTAAGTTTTCTATTGTTAATATAAAGTATATATAATTGTTTTTGATATAATTAGTAATTATGTAGCTTATTTTATTGTTGTAATAAATGTTAAAATCTCTAAGATGAGGAAGCTATTGGAGTTGAAGCAAATTTTTTTTGAAGATTTTGACTTTTACTTTTTTATTAAAAAAAAATAAAAAACGGTCGGACATGCTCTTAATTAACTAACCAAAAACATTGATTTGTTATTGATACTATCAATTAGTAATAAATGTTAATCAATAAGACATACAATACTAATACTATCCATTAATAATAGTTGATCTTCTTCGGATGTGTGTAACTAATGTAGAGTATTCAGTCCATTACATCCAACACTAAACCATACAAATCATGGCAATTGCCCTGATGGCTAGTGTGGATCAATCTGGTATTGATACAAATGATTGATCAACCTTCCTCTTCAAATTCTTTCATGATCCTTTCATGGACTTCAAGGTCACCTTTGCACAGTAAGCCTATGTCTAGCAAGTACCTTATCAAAATATGTTTTTGTGATTAGAGGTGAAAGGATCTATTTTTTTGTGTTATATTTTATTGAATATTTTTGATTTTTAAATCAATAATATATTTAATGACTTTAAATATTTTAATTTATTTTTTCTTAACCATTTAAATTCTTTTAGTCAATTTTATTTAAACCCTTAAACACAAACACAAAAATTAAAAAACCAAGGGCTAAACAATTTATGTTAAATTAAAATATTTAAAATTATTAAATATATTATTAATTTAATGATTTAAAATATTTAATAAAATTAAAATAATATATGATATATGTATGACGATAGAAAATCTCATAAAATACATGGGGGCAAGTTTTACAGTGTCAGATGCAGTAGAGGTCACCGACCTGCACAAAGGGATTCTCTCCGCTCTCATATTCGGACCCACAGGAATCCTAGAGTATGAAAGAGAGCTTTCTTTTTTGCTCACGAAGTGCAAG
Organism: Comarum palustre; assembly: GCA_951800085.1. Classification (NCBI taxonomy): domain Eukaryota; kingdom Viridiplantae; phylum Streptophyta; class Magnoliopsida; order Rosales; family Rosaceae; genus Comarum; species Comarum palustre. The sequence continues at coordinate 15,422,995 of OX637579.1, read as the reverse complement.
CAAATAATTCGAAGACAAGAGACAAAAATCGAGTAATAGAGGTTTACAAAAAGAGACGCAAGAAATTCCAACCGAGTGACCCATCTCTCTCGCCCTCTCAAAATTTTCAGATGGCGTAAAGCCATAAAAGGAAGGAAGGAAGGAAGGAAGGAAGGAAGAAAGAACAGCTGTGTATGCACTCAAAGCATACAAGAGCAAAAAGAATAGTAAATCGATCTCTTTCTGCATATCCAAACCCAGTACTGGTTACTGGATATATACGATATGTCATTGCCCTAGCTTTTGAATCCAAGCTGGATGCCCTTTTTCCTCTTTCGTGCAAGAGAAATTTTGAGAAATGACCAACTTTTGGTCTCTGAGTTGATTTTTGACCATCTTTTCTTATTTAGTTGAAAAATGACCATTTCACAATGTAAAATGTCTTCAATAACCTTATCCAATTTCAACAACAAAATTTTTTATAACTTTGAGGAAAGAAAACAGCAGCCAAGAATATAGCAAAAATCGAAACGCCACACATATGAATGACGATACTGTAGCTTCGAAACAAATATGTATGGTCTGAATGCAGAATTGTTACGGCCTCCTTGATATGACCGTCCGCCATTGAAATTGCGGCCTCCTTGCTGATATGATCGCGGAGAGGACTCACGCCGATTTGTAGGCGGATTGGAAGGCTGGGCTTGATGAACAAGAACAGTGGGTGGATGAGACTCGGAGGGTCGAGGCTGATTTTGGGATTCAAAGGCAAGAATACGAGCCCGAAGTTCTGTGAAATCAGGAAGGGAGCCCGAAGTTCTGGCCATCAGGCAAGACTGAAGTTCCGTATTGACCACCAGCATCTCTAACATAAAAGCACTCATCATTAGCAGGCAAACATTCAGGAGGACAGCGACTGACTGCCAATTGGGTGTTGGCAACCCTGCCTAGTAGAGTCTGTTTACATTCCAAACTGCAAACATCATTGTCTGTCTGGTCGCATATATACTCACCATAACGGCCGCAAATCACGCACTTAGGCTCCCCTGGAAGCGGCACTCTTTGGTCTCTGGATCTTTCTTTAACTTCATCTGCAGCACAAGAAATTGAATCAACAAACTAAGTACGCAGAACATGATCTTCACTCATGACAAGCAGCTAAAACAAATTCCAATTGAAAGTTTTGAAACTAATACTAAATGAAGAAACAACCTATCAAGGATTTAGAGGATGGATAACTAACAGAAACAACACATTGCGAAACAATAATAGAGCATTAACATAGAGCATGAATAAGACATTATCATAGTGATCCTATATATCCTACAACAATGGAAACAATTTCACATACCATTAACTACATCAGTGGAACTCTTGCATTGGCCATCTTGGTCCTCGTGCTCCATTCTATTAGCTAAATGATAATCACATGGACACTGCAAAACCCAGAATATTGCAATTGCAAAGGGATTATCATATTGGTATTGAGTAGCACAAAACCAAAGGTAGGTTCAGAATCTTAGCTTAACTAACAAAAGAAACTCACAACAAATCCATAAACAACCCAACACATACAACCACCAAAGACCAAAACTTTGTTAAAACAAATCAGACAGTAACTCTTACCTTGATTGGTTCTGTTCTGCAAAACGCAGAGGAGGTCTGAGACCTTTTTCCTTAGCTTCTAAACACGTCTATCCTTCTTATTTGTTTTGATTCTAAACGACATGTCGTAAACGAAACATGTATATAATTCCAGGGGGAGCTCGCCTGTTTCTCCCACTGAAGCTGCTGGTGTTATTGCTTCTCTAAAGGAAAAAAAGTACGGATCCTGGTTTTCCCTTTTCAAGTGTCTGCACCGTTTTAATCTCTTTGATTGGCAATATTCTTCTGTGGATTAAGTTCATGTTTTTAGGGTGGTTCGTAGCTGTACTTGTTGCTATAGATTAGAAATCTGCAGCTGTTTGTTCAGCCTTTTATTTGAGAATTGAGAATTTGATAATTTAGATCATAAGGGCAAATATGACATTTTCCTCCATCATGTGGTCATTTTTTAACTGTTTTATAATACATGGTTAAAAATCATCTTAGACACTTAAAGTTGGTCATTTTTGATAATTTCTCTTCGTGCAAAGACGAAGTTGCGTGTTTGATCTGGTGGGCGGTGACGTTTCGAAAATGTGAATTATTTATCTGTCGCGTTCTCCAACTCCGGCAACATATAATACAGTTTATACTGGCACTGCACGCTTGTTCATGCATTGCAGCAGTGGTGGAGGTGAAAAAGACTGTCTTGGTGGACTGGTTACCTCTCGGTTGGGACCTTCCCACAAATTCGAGGTATGGGGACTTTCATAATCTATGCTTTTATAGAATTTATGAGTTTCTTTCACTTTGTATCGTCCATAGTTACGTTATTGGTCATTTTGTCATGTCAACGCCAAGGAATTATGAATAATTTGACCGAAGTTCCACCTGATCGGCACCGGTTGTCACTAGGTTTAATATTCCGCTGGAGATATATCAGCCATTATTTCTTCCGGCTCTTGGATAGAAACGGCTCAAAATGATAATTCATCACAAGCTGTCATATATCGAGTGAGGGTTTGCCAAAAAAATATATCGAGTGAGGGCAATCGTCATAGTCAGCTAGGAGCAATCTCAAGAAAACGAGATGTACTAGTGCTAATGTAATATTTTTCGATTATTTATATAGGTCGTTTTGAGTTTTATTTCAATATATAAGTCGTTTTAGTTTATATTTTTTAATTTATTCCTGATTCATAATAATGACATTGATAAAAGAATTTCATTGTGGTAATCTCTGTGCAAACTCTTTAAATAAAACAAACTAAATAGGGATTAAATTGTCATTAAAATTGTTTTTTAATTTTTATGCAAACTTCTAAAACGATATATATAAAAAATCGGAAGGAGTAATAACTGAAAATACAAGGACAATATACACGGTAAAAATGATATTTTAAGAAAGATCGCGTGTAAATACTAGGGGTGGGCGTCTAGACCCGAAGGACCGAAAACCGGGCCCGAAAAACCCGACTCGGTCCGAAGACGTGTTGGGTTCTTTTTAACGGCAAATCACTGGGTTTTAATAGTATTTAGACTAGATCAACTATTATATATCATTATGTTACCATGTACAAATAAACAAGAAAAGTTTAAGGGTTAAGTCGGATTTTCGATAACTAAATAAATAGTCGATAATTGAAATCAAATTATAGAGGTTGAAGTATCATAAAAGAAATTGGTTGGTGAACTTGATCAAAGTTGGTCTTAATTTCGAATAGACCTCGTCTTTATTTATCAAATCACATAAGAAAAAATCAAAGAGTTCTGATACAGAGAAAGTGTATATTGTTGTTCATCATGGTGTAGTTTTAAGTCAATCTGGCAAATGGGCGGTTGGACGGTTAGCGGATAGACTTTAGCGGTTAGCAGGTTCAACCCGTTAAACTAATGAGTTATAGCAGGTTGAACCCGTTAGCTTCGCGGGTTACCCTTTAGAACCTGCTAAGAATTTTTTTCATATTTTCTTATATATATATAAATCAAATACCACTACCAGAATAAACATTATAGCTGACGAAAAAAAACAGGCCGACGAAATTTTTTTCGTCAGCTAACGTCCACTTTAGCCTACCAAATAAAAAATCGTCGGCTAAGTTAATTTTTCGTCAGCTAAAGTGGATTTTTAGCCAACGAAATATTTTTTCGTCGGCTATAGTCTATAAACTATAGCCGACGAAATTTTAAAAGTTTAGCCGGCGAAATATATAATTTCGTCGGCTAAAAGTCCTTATATTTTCAGATCTAGACAGCTGCTCATTTGAAAAAAAAAAGGGAGAAAAAGTTTGGGTGTTGGCGAAATTGTTAGGTGTCGTCGAAATCTGTCCAAAATTAGTTTGTGGCGCTATATATAGGTACATATATGTGTATATATCTTGTTTTTGGGTTGATTTAAAAGTTTTATTTGAGTTATATATATATATATATATATATATTGATTTTAAGTTTTAATTTGAGTTGAATTATTGGATTTTGAGTGTGATTGAGCTGATCGATTCTAATTTGATAATATATATGAAGTTGTCGTTATTAATAAGTAGTAGTAGTAGATATAAATATATATTAATTTAATTATAATATTGTGTTGATACATATATATAATATGAATTAAGTAATATTTTGATTATGATTGATATTAATTGATATATATATATATAATATTGTTATATAATTAGTAATTAGTATATATATGCATGTATATATATATGTGTGTTAATTATTAATTTGTTATTAATTAATTGTACGTAGATTGAATACTAAATGTTTTGAAAATTTAATTAATTAGTTAGAGTTTATATATATATATATATATATTATGTTATCAATTCATGATATGTATAAGAGTTGGATTTCGCTTCCAAAATGAGACAAAAGATATGTTAAAGAAGTTATTAGTTTTATTGAATATGTGATGGATAATGCTAATGGGAATACAATTTTTTATTGTCCGTGCACTAAATGTCAGTGTCGCAGCAATATATATCGATTTGCAATTGACAAGGTTTGGCAGCACCTGAAGAGTAATGGATTTTGAGAGAAGTACACATGTTAGATATATAACGGTGAAACATCATTAAGGGGGTCTGCATGATCATGGACAATTTTCTGAGACGGGCAGTACATCCAACGATCCAACAACAGCCTTCATCAACGATATGTTTCCTTATGAGAGCGGTATATGCTCTGAAGGACCGTATATGCCTAGGCCGGTGCAGCCTTTCTCTAGAGTTGTCAACACTGCTGGTATTGGCAAGTATAACAAACTACTTGCTTTCCAACAGACCCTTGTGTACCCCGGTTGTCAGAAGACGGTTCTTGAAAGTGTGGTGGACATTATGAAGATTAAAGTTGAGACAAAATCGACCGTGAAGGCTGTTGATGATTTTCTACAGTACACTGCTTCGAAGCTGCCCCACGGTCATCGTCTTCCTACCACTCATCATAAGGTCTGATATATCCTGAAAGATTTTGGGTTTTCCTACATCAAGATCCATGAATGCAGATATGACGGTGTTCTCTTCTGGGGTAAAGATCCAGAAGGGAATGAACTTGGTAACCTTGACAAATGTCCGGTATGTAAGAGTGACAGGTATAAGCTGACTCCTGCAGGCAATAGGAAACCTGTGAAGGTACTTCGGTATTTCCCTTTGAGGGATAGGCTGGAGCTGTTGTGCATGTCATCACACAGCCAAAGCTATGAGATGACATGCTGATAGGGAATTGCATGGCGAAAATACCCCTATACACCCTGCTGACGGGGAGGCTATGAAACATATAGACCTTGAGTTTCCTCATTTTGCGTCAGAGGTACGAAATATGAGGCTCAAGCTCTCATCCGACGGGTTCAATCCTTTTAGCAACATGAGTCTTCAATACAAGGTATGACCGGTGATTTTGGTACCATACAACGTTACCCCATGGATGTGCATGAAGAAGGAATACAATATGTTGAGTTTGTTGATTCTAGGGCTCGGTTATCCAGGAAAGTGTCTCGATGTGTATTTGAGACTCTTGATTGAAGAGCTTAAATTTTTTTGGGACGTTGGCCATCTCACTTATGACAAGTACATGCATGAGATGTTCCAGATGCATGCCATGGTGCTTGGTACCATCACTGATTTTCCTGCCCGTGAGATGTTGTCGGGCAACGTTGTTAGGGGATACAAGGCTTGTCTAGAGTGCCTTAGCGATGAGGGGAGCAGTAGTCATTGCAACAAGATATGCAGATTGGGTCACAATACTCTCCTTTTGTATGATCACGAATAGCGGTTCGATGACAAGGTATTTGATGAGACTGTAGAAAATGGTGTGTCTCCCAAAAGATGGATGGGAGAAGAAATGTTAGCAATGCTTAATGAGTACGATTTTGGACAGCTCAACAATCGTCCCAATATTGTGGCGGCAATACCTGACAGACCCAATAGGTATAAATTTTGAACACTGCTACAAGCTGTTACGAAGATGACCCGTTCGTTTTTGCCACATCGGTAAAACAAATGTTTTATATTGATGACCTTGTTAAGGGTGATGCGTGGAAAGTAATTAACCTTGTGCACCCTTGTAACATTTACCGGGCGGCTACACTTGGAGAGACCAAAGACGAGGAAGAAGATGTTGCGTATCAAGAGGCCAGCGCAATAGGTATTCTTGACTCTTCTACAATTCGCCTTAAAGCGGTCCGTTCGGTTTGAATTCCTGATTTAGACGCAAAGTTTATTGATGTTGTTCCAAATCAAGAAACAGACGAAGACTCTTGTGATGAGGAAATGCATAGATTGCCAGAAATTAATTTTGACACCTAAGAAGACTCATCGGATGATTCCGATTACGAGCCTTCTTAGTTTGAATTTGTAATACAAATTGAAGTGTGCTTTATATGCTACAAGCTGTTGAATTCATAATTTTGTTTAATTTTGGTGATATATGAACATGAAATTGGTATGGTTTACAGTAAATAGCCTGTTTTAGCCGACGAAATATATCATGTTTCGTCGGCTAAAGCTCTCTTAGCCGACGAATTAAGATGTATTTCGTCAGCTGAAACAATATTGGCCGACGAATACCTTAATGTTTCGTCGGCTAAACCATAAACCATAAACCCTATACTATAGCCGACGAATACCCTAATGTTTTGTCGGCTATAGTTAAATAAATAAATTAATAATTTGATACCACTGGTTGCGTCTCATCGATTTGAAACTATTTGCAGTTGAAGGTTCGGGCCAAATACGTAATTTAGATGGTGAAATTACTGTTTCTTTGAGTTTAGGGGTTTGATTTACGAGATTGACCGTCCGGATCGAGTCCTTACCGTTGTCGGATCATGTTGAAAATTGACCAATACACATATTTTAACATAATGATGATATCTGACGGTCGGATTTTTGTTTCACAAGATTGAACATATAAATTGGAAATAAATTAAATGGATTAGTATAAATAGTACTATATTTGACGAATTTTAGTAAATTCGTCGGCTAAAGTTGAACTATAGCTGAAAAAACACATAGTTTTAGCCGACAAATTTTTTATGTCGTCGGCTATACTTCTTCTTATATATCAAAACCCAGCTACAGAAATCCTAACATTTTCTCATTCTTTCCCTCTCTCCACTCTGCCTCCACTCCGCTCTTCTGCCTCCCACTGGCCTCCTCTCTCTTTCGAATTTTTAAAGAAATTAAAGTATGTGATTCGATGTATATATTGAATTATATAATTATTTTATATTATTGATGTATATATTGAATTGATTTATATATTTATTTTAAATTGATTTATATATTGAGGAAATTATTTTATTGATTTATATATTGAATTATATGAAAAATTTGATGTATATAAATTTATTTGTATCCGTGAATTTTTCTGAATTCATTTGAGGATTATATTAGCATGATGAGGCTAATAGTTTTAACAATTTTAGTTTAATTAAAATATAAAAAATTCCAATTAAAATTTAAAATTCTAATAATTTAAAAAATTAATATTTTAAACAGGATGAAAGACTTTTTCGGTAAAACAAAGGATTCAAAGGGCCAAAGGTCTGAATCGTTTGAGGTCATGTCTAGCAACCCTCAAGCGTCGTTTCATGGCCCCATGACAGCCCGACGTGCGTCCCTTCTCGAGCCGACGCAGAGGCAGCCGGGCGCCACTCATTCCTCCAGACAGCCGGGGGCCACTCATTCCTCTAGACAGCCGGACCCCCCTCGCTCCTCGAGACAGCCGAGCGCCCCTCACTCCTCGAGGCAGCTGTGGCCTCCGACTCAGGCGGAGGTGTCTGCACCACGTATGCCTGAGATACACAAGGCATTGACTATGGGCCTACTGTTTCGGAGGGTGGGTCATATGGGGTACAGATGCCACCGTCTCTCTCTACCTTCCGCGGTTGATACCGGCATTACCAGAAGCCGATGACTCAGGGGCACTGATTTATCCACTGTCCCCGCAGGTGACCTCATCAGCGGCATACCAGTTTGTGCCTTTTGGTACAGATCTTATTTCTGCGAGGGTATCATCATCGGCAACAAATTCGGAATCTGTCGCGTCTGTCCCAACGCCCTCAGGTAATGAAATATAAATAATTTGTTTTCTTATAATGTCATAATAAGAAAAATTTATTAATAATCAATTTGCGATAGGCATTATCGGAGTTAAGCCGACAAGGAAGAAGAGAGACCCCGTCATAGGGAAGGCTCTCGAGAAGACCGTGAGTAACTCGAGAAGGATCATCATCCATAGTAACGCGGATGACAACGTAGTATCGGGCGGGAAGACGAGGATGTACTCCGGCTGCGTGGAAGCGCTTAGTAGGGATAGAGTCTCTATGTTGTGGTCAGACGGTAGCGAGGTCCCATAAGAGGTTAAGGACATGGTCCACAATGCAATGTCGGTAAGTTTTAAAAAAAAATCAAAATTAATATTATGTATTATATTGTTGATTTATGAAAAACTAATCTAATAAACGTTTTAATGCAGGTGTGGTTTGACGTTCCCAGCACCTGAGGAACACTTGGGCAGACGTTGTTCATGAGGTAAGGTACATTAAAAAGTTAATGAAATAACAAAATTATATGTGTAATTAATAATATTTATAATTTTTTGTGGTATATGTTAGTACAAGGAGTGGAAGAACGAGTTGCGGACCTACTGGACTACGCACGGGAACACACGTTCTAGTACCCCCCTTGAGTTCCAGTTCAGGGAGTACGAGTGGCGTTGGCTTCTGATATCAGAATTCAACAACCCTCATAAACAGGTAATTAAAAAAATAGTTTCTTATATCGTTATTAAACAGTACGTTTTAAAATATTTTAATAATTTTTTTTCCTTTGTAGGCCGTTTCCCGTGCGAACGCTTAGAACAAGCAACGCAACAAAAGGAATCATCATGCCGGTTCTAGACCGTTCGCATCGTTGATAGACGAGGCGGCCAGGGAACATTCAGAAGTCAACCGGTACGTCTATACTTACGAGAAGACATATCCTGACGCCTAGGAGGATATTGTAAGTCATTTTACGTTTTTAATTTTTTTTAAATTATATATATATATATATATTTATTTCAAGATGTTAATTAATTATTTTTTCCTATCCAATTAGGCGAAGGTGAGGCAGACTAGTGACGAGGTGATGACTGCTATAATGAGAGAGGCATGGCCGGACACGTAGGAGGAAGACATGTTCGAAGCCATGTCTCAGATTGACACTTCGGATCTCAGGGTTGAGGCGAAGATCATGGGCACAACATTCCACCTCGAGGAAATAACTTCTACTGCCGGGGTCTAGGAAAGAAAGGCGAGGGGGTACTGAAGATCAATCCCGGATTTTAAAAAAAGGCAGCCTCGACCAGCAGCAGAACGACTCAGCTAGAGGCGGAAGTTCAGATGCTACTGGAACACCAAGCCGCTTTACAAGAGTCTAATGCGGCAGTATATGCCACCTAGCAAGCACAACAGCAGATGTTCCAATACTTGCAAGAGTTTTCAGCTTCCCAGCTTCAGGGTCTTCCGGCTCCGCCCATGCCTATTCCTATTCCTCTACCTCAGCCGTCACAACCTCCTCAACAACAATCTCCTCCTGGCGTAGATGTAGATTTAGATGATATAGATTTTATATAGTTTTATGGGTTTTTGAACAATTAATAAATAATTTAATGAAAAACGTTGAGACCACTTTTGATGGTGTTGTTGGTTATTATATAAAATTGTTTGTGTAATTTGCAGCTTACTTGGATGCTAATTTAGAAATTTTTTGTTTCTTAGTATAAAGTACTATAGCTGATGAAATTTACCATAATTCGTCGGCTATGGTATTTTTTCTATTTTTTTTCAAGGTTTAGCCGACGACATATGGCTTATTTCGTCGGGTATAGTAGTATTTAACCGACGAAATTTACTATAATTCGTTGGCTATATATTTTTTATATATTTTTTTTCAATATTAAGTCGACGAATTTTAGCATATTTCGTCGACTATAGTTATTTTTTAATTTCTTTTATAAAATACTTTGGCTGACGAAATATTTATATTTCATCGGCCAAAGTCACACCTAACAGGCCAACGATAATATGTTTCGTCGGCTTTAGTCTTACTTTAGCCGACGAAAAATAGAAAAATAAGCCGTCGGCTAAGTGTTAAACTATAGCTGACGACAACTTTTATTTCATCAGCTAAAGTCATAGCTGACGAGTATTTGCCGACGACATCTTAGCCGATGACAACCCGTCAGCTAAGATTTTAGCCGACGAATTTGGCTAACAGGCCGACGAAATATTTTCGTCGGCTAAAGTGTTGATCCTGGTGGAGTACCAAAAAAAAATTCTTAGCAGTTGGAAGTTTCAACAATTTAGATGAGATAAAGTTAAAAAAATAAAAGAAAAAAAATAGATTAGTAAGGTTTTCTCTTTTTTTATTTTTTATTTTTTTTATTCCTTAGCAGGTTTTAACGAGTTAAATGGGTTCCAACGGACAATCCGTTTCCGTCCGCTAACTAGCGAGTTGTTAACAGGTGACAACTTATTAAGACGTTATGTAATCGGACGAGTTTTTAACGGATGTTTAGCGGATGAGTAACAGGTAACCGGTTGAATTGACAGATTGAGTTTTAAACCAGAAAACTTTGAAAATTACAAACGCCTTCTTCCTACTAAGTTATACCTATCAAGCTGTCGTGGGCACTTTTGTCATATCGTATCCTAGTTTATACCAGCTTAAATTACGACCTTAATTGGATGATAATCACCATATAAATATCAGTATCATTTTTAAATTATAAAAGCATAAATGTGACAGCTTATCATTGCAAATCTCCAATTTGAGCCCGTGAGTCGTGGCAGTTCATTGCGCTTTTGGTGGGACAGCGTTTCATCGTCGGTCTTAATTGCACTGCAACATGACTCCTGCGATCTCCACCGTTCACTTGAATGACTCCATTAGTTAGACAAACCTAAACAGATTTAAAAAAACTGGGTCCCTGACACGCGCGCCAGAACGTGCAGATGACTTGCCTCAAGTCTGCGACTCCAAACTCCACGTTCGTGTTCCGCACGCGCTCTAGTTGTGTTGAGAGTTGGTGGTCCGTGACATGGTGGTTAACAGAATAAACCGAATAGCCTGTTGACATCCTAAATCCGCTGGCGTACGTGGCGTCTTGTTGTTGGCTTTCTTGATTTTACTGTTTACCATTTCCTATTTTTATGAGCGGATATTTTACCTGGTATGTACTTTATTATCGAGTCTGATGCCGTGGTTAGCTTTGGGATATTGGGGAATTTCCACGCTTGCCCTTAAAATAGGAAGTTAATACCAAATTAGCCTTGTGAATTTTTCAATGGTCATGTTTATACAATTGTATACGCAATAATTTATCACTAAGATATTGGATTGCATTTCTGCATTTACACTGATGCAGGTCATGAAGACTTTTGGGATTCCTTCCTTGTATGGAATTTGTATACAATTGTAATTACCAATATTCTAAAAAGCGTTAGGCGGTAGGCGGACGGCGACTCATAGCCTGACGCCTGGACAGCCTAGGCGGGGACTAGACGATTTACTTTTTTCATATTTATTAATTAAAAATATATATTTTATGTACTATAATATTCGACATAAATCTTGTTAGACCTATTTATAAAATAGATTATAGCTAAAATTTAGCATAACTTCATGTAAAAGTGAGTAACAACAATAAACACATATATTTCTAATTCTAAAAACATCATTTACTCTTATACTCGCATGCTCTCCACAATATAACAACTCCACTACTAAATGTAAATAAAATTAGCCGGAGAGCTTAGAACCCTAGGCGGCTAGGCGGCCTCTAGGCGGCGATTAAGCGGGCTAGGCGGCCGCCTAATTGCCCATAGCCTGGCACAAAGGCCTTGAAGAAAAACGAGGCGGCTTGTTGCAGCCTAGAGCCTAGGCGGGGACTAGACGGTGCTAGGCGGGGCCTTTTAGAACACTGGTAATTACCATGTTGAGTTGAGATGGTGCCATCAAGCAATGATGAAAACACCAAAAATTAACAATTGATGGAGGGGTTTTACTTTGTAGTGATTCATCCAATTAACAATTTTTTACCTTCATGTTTGTAACGTGTTTAGAACTAAAACCGAGACATGTTATATGAAACGTTTTTTTGTTATTGAAGAATTCGTGAAAACACGTTGTAGGTACATATTAGTTGAAAATGTAGACTTTATTTTTATAAAAGTTCTTACACAATGATTTGCGGCATTACTTGTTCTTATAAAAAAATGTAAACTATTACGTTGATTTACTTTTATAATAAGATTTTGTACCTTGTAAAAGTTAGAGTATTGATGGACAAATTAACATTTTCAAAGAGTACCAATGAACAAATTGACATTTTTAATATGTTGCCAATGTTAAACTAATCTTGCTTGGTTTGCTGGATTACAGACTCAATATTGTTCATATTATGTGTTCTTATTTTGGCTAAACATGTTTATAATATGTGTTAAGAGTCATTAAAATCTGCAATACTTCCAATGGGTAGTAAATATTAAAAACACATTCTTATATCCTCAATTTCATTTTCTTTTCCTAAATCAAATTCAAAAAGAAAAAAGTGGAAAAAAGCTAAGCTTTACAAGAAGACCTTGACAGCTCGAAACAAAGGAACAAAGAACAAGTTACAAAAATCAAATGTAAACCGTACTAGGAACAAGACCATGTCTTCGTAATTTGTACTCGTAGATTCCATTAATACCCTCGAGGTCCGAGGGCATTTCCGGAAGCGCAGCAATGGATAGGCGTTTTAATCTAGTTAATTAAATTCCAAATAAGAACAATTTACGCTAAATAAAGGTTAGAATTTAGACCCCAAAAGAAAAATAAGACCAGTCCAAGCAAGCAAGGGCTGCAAGGCTGTATAGCAGTAAACCGAAGCAAATTAAGGAACACAGAGAAGAAGGGGTGGCTTAATCTCTCTCTTCTTCAAGTTGAAGGGTTTAAGCTTCTCATTTCTCAAATCAAATTCATTCTTTTTATTCTTTTCCCATTTTGTTATTTTTTGTTTTTGGATTGGTTCGGGGGGAATAGACCAAGTAAAAGATTGGAGCTTTGGAAGGAAAGTTTAAAGCTTTGAAGGGTTTTTGGTGCTGAATTTGAATGGTTGGTATTGGAGTAGATCCAGAAGCAAAGCTTTGTCTCTGATCCAATCAGTTCTTGGCGTGAATGGTAATTTTCTGTTTGTGTTTTTTTATTTGTTTGGAGTTCTGGGTTGTCATAAAAGTTTGAAACTTTTGTTTTTGAATGCAAGTTGTTGATGATTTGATGGTTGCCAATGGTGTTTATGTTGTTGGTGGACTGATCTGTGTTTGGGGTGAAGCAGAAGAGAGATGATTTGATCTTGTTTAGGACTAGAGTTGGTAGGAATGAGAGGTTATAACTCAATGTGATTAATAGGATTGGATAGTAGTTTGGGGGTTTGTGCCGGAATTTGACTCGTGGGTTGAATGTTTCAGCTCCCATTTGCTGAACATGAACAAGGGGATAGTAGTTGGGCTGCCGATTCATGATCATAGCCAAGTTTGTGATGGAACTGGAATTGGGTGCCTGTATTTTTGAACTTTGGCCTTTTGTGCCATTGAGTTTTTGATTGAGTTTGAACATGCATAGTTTCAAGTCCGCTGTTTATGCTATGCTGAAATCTTAGCTTATGAAGTTTCACATTGTCAATTATTCTAGCTTATGATTGAGTGGATATAAACCCTGCATACGTCTTTTCCCTCCGAGGGGTTGAAAGTCTCTTTTTGTTAATTAATGTCATGGGATGTAGGAATTTTTCATGCATTTCCTTATGATTTGGGATTTGGTTCATTTTTATTTGCTAGTGTGGATATGCTGATTCTTCTCCTTAATTCTGTAAAATTTCTTGGAATTGAAAACAGAAAGAGTCTTTTAATTTTATTATTGCCAAGGGCACTAATTCCTGGTCATCTACTGAATGCTTCTAACTATAATAACCTGTGCAATATATCTGCAAGTCTGCAGCAAACAAAACAATACAATTTTATATATTAACTGTTGAAACTTATTGCTGGGTAGGCGGCTACTATAAGTCCTGTGGTTGGATCTCTTGTTTGGGTGGAGGATTCTGAAGAAGCGTGGCTAGATGGTGAAATCGTGGAGGTTAAAGGTGAAGAGATCAAGGTTCTAAGCACTTCAAGAAAGACGGTGAGTACATTTCGTATTACACCATTATGTTTTTGTGCATGCCAATCTCTATTAGTTATGTTCTATGCTGAATAAGGTGCACAGTTATGTGCTTCAAGGCATCTTTGAGTTTGTATACTTGATATAACTGCTGTAATTTATTCCTTACTTTTCCCGATCTCCTCATGTGAAACTGCAGGTTGTTGTTAAAACTTCCAATGCCTATCCCAAAGATCCTGAAGCTCCACCATGTGGAGTGGATGATATGACAAAGTTAGCTTATTTGCATGAACCAGGAGTCCTCGATAATCTAAGATCAAGATATGAAATAAACGAAATATATGTAAGTATGCATAAGACAAGGGGATTCTTCCATTCAAATCCTTTTCCTAATCTATCTAGTTTGTGTGTGATGTGCAGGTGTGGTTTAGTTATTATTATTATTGTTATGTGAGGGATAATTGTCTAACATACTTGGTGGGCTTCTAGACGTACACAGGGAACATTTTGATTGCTGTGAACCCTTTCATGAGACTACCTCATCTTTATGATAGCCATATGATGCAACAATATAAAGGGGCAGCATTTGGTGAGTTGAGTCCACACCCCTTTGCTGTTGCTGATGCTGCATATAGGTATGTTCCCGTATCTCATTGTAATGTGTTTGTACGGTCTCTGGTTCTCTCTTCTTGTACATTGATGTAAACTTCCATTCATTTGGTTATAGACTGATGATTAATGATGGAGTAAGTCAAGCAATATTGGTTAGTGGTGAGAGTGGGGCTGGTAAAACAGAAAGCACCAAATTGCTTATGCGGTATCTTGCTTACATGGGAGGGAGAGCTGTTGCTGAAGGGAGGACCGTTGAGCAGCAAGTCCTGGAGGTACGAAGATTTAGAACCTCAGCTCCTGTGGAAAACTTAAAATGAGAACCCGAAAATCTTGTTACATTTTACAGTATTCATTGGTCGTCAAGTGTTTTTTTATTATCTTGAAGTTTATCTGTTTGACGTGACCTTATTTGCTTTTGTTTGGTTTTCAGTCAAATCCTGTTTTGGAAGCATTTGGTAATGCAAAAACTGTTAGAAACAATAACTCCAGGTGGGAAATTTTTTATTTAGAATGTTTCCTTTCCACACCCTAATTTTTTGTATGCTACATGTTAGATTTGGCATATTCATTAACTTCGTGTTGCAATCCTGTCGTTCTACAGTCGTTTCGGCAAGTTTGTGGAGATTCAGTTTGATCAGAGCGGGAGAATCTCTGGAGCTGCTATTAGAACGTATTTGCTAGAAAGATCGCGTGTTTGTCAGGTCTCCAATCCTGAGAGAAATTATCACTGTTTCTACATGCTTTGTGCTGCTCCACTAGAGGTAATGAATTTCAACTTTATATGAGTGGAGTACCTTTACAGGATTCAGGAACCTTACGTGCTGCACATTTGGTCGTAGATTTTTTTTTTCAATTTGTCTGCTTTGAAAGCATTTACTATGTATAAGGTAGAGCTGAATGGCCTTTCTTGATTGAAAATTTCAGTTCTTATAAAAGAATCACACTCCGTGCATATTTTTCTGTTTCTTATTTTTTGTCATGACATGCACATTACAACCCTAGAGCAGTCCAGCATTGGATTTTAGAATGTTGGAACTTTGATATTAGAATTTTGCATACTTTACCCAACCAAATCCTTTGGACAATGTAGCGTTTTCCCTAGTCTTTTAGACCATGAATGGATTATGGAAGCTATATGCTTATCTTATTCATATGAGCCATTTGCATGTCAAATAACCTTCTGGTGTCTTTTTTCATCTCTCTCTCTCTCACACACACACAAGCACACACATCCAAATTATGTCCATCTAGACGCAGATAAACTTTGTTTCTTTGCTGCAGGGGCAATTTTCATTAATATCCTTACTACTTGGTCTGTGTTATTTGCAGGAGGTTCAAAAGTACAAATTGGGACACCCAAGAACATTTCATTATTTAAATCAATCTGATTGCTATGAGCTGGATGGGGTTGATGATTCTGAAGAATACAAGGCAACACGGAAGGCAATGGATATTGTTGGAATAAGTATTGATGAACAGGTACTTTTGTAAGGGGGTAGCTTCAAGTGATAATAGCCTGAATGTTAATTCTATTTTTTTTCTTTCTACTGCATCTAGGATGCAATATTTCGAGTTGTGGCAGCAGTCCTGCATCTTGGAAACATTGAATTTGTAAAGGGAAAGGAAACAGACTCATCCACGCCAAAAGATGAAAAATCTTGGTTTCACCTGAAAACTGTTGCTGAGCTTCTAATGTAAATATTCTATTTCATTGACCCATTAGAGTGTGACGCTCTTAATTTACGTTTGGCTTTCCATGTGCTTCACTAAGTAATGCAATCCTATTTTCAGGTGTGATGTGAGGGCATTGGAAGATTCTCTTTGTAAACGTGTAATTGTAACTCGTGATGAAACAATCACAAAGTGGCTGGATCCTGAAGCTGCAGCTGTAAGCAGAGATGCTCTGGCAAAAGTTGTGTACTCCAGGCTGTTTGATTGGTAAGTTTGTATATAGTAATAGCATGATAGAACCTATATTAGTGGGGACATTCCTTTTATTTTCTACCTTCTTTAATTAGAAACATTAGTTCAAGTCATGTTCTTTCTTTCGCTTCTCGTTAATCTCTCTCTCTTTTGTGCAGGCTTGTAGACAAGATTAACAATTCCATTGGGCAAGACCCCAACTCAAATGTTTTAATTGGTGTTCTGGACATTTACGGTTTTGAGAGTTTCAAGACGAACAGGTGCTTAATCAGTATGCCTTTTGTTTTCATGGTTCATGAATTTTGTAATGTTAAATGCGTAAACATTTTCCTCACTCCAGTAAAAGTAAGTTCTTTAGATCCGAAATGGTTGAGTCATCCCTTTCATCTCCTATCAGTTGTTCAAATTCACTAAAAAATGTTATTTCTCATGGTTATACTGGTCCAATGAGCTCCAGTGAACACTTAATGGTTTGCTACCCAAACTTACCGAGGGTTTTGAAGTTACTATAGTATACAGTCAATCTTCCACTTTCTTCATGCTAGCATGGGTTGACTGGAAAGTTATGGTATGGGATCAAGCATTTGGCCTTACTGTCTGTGAAGGTCTAAGATGCATAGTATAGTTTGATTGACATTTGAGTTACAGAGTGTGACCCAATTTAAAATGTGGCTTTGTGTTTTTTTTAAATTGTTTTATGCAGTTTTGAGCAGTTTTGTATCAATTTGACAAATGAGAAACTTCAGCAGCATTTCAATCAGGTTTGAATTGAAGGGCTTTCTATGTTCTCTAATATCCCTGGAATATCGTCAGTACATCTATATTGGTTTTGTGTTTTGTTTGGCAGCACGTTTTTAAAATGGAGCAAGAAGAATATACAAAAGAAGAAATTGATTGGAGTTACATTGATTTTGTTGATAATCAAGATATCCTAGATCTGATTGAAAAGGTTTGTACTCCCTATTGTGCAGTCAGAATAAAGTTTACCATTTTCAGTGTTCAAGGTATTCTGTTTTCATTTGTCACTCCTAAAAAAAGATATTCTGTTTTCATTTGTCACTGTTTAACAGCTCACACTACTGCACAAAAGAAAATGTTACTATTTTGCTATATTGAAAGTTCAGTGAATATACTGCTGAATAGTTATGTATATTTTATTAGTGATTATATTAAATAAAGTTATAACTTATATGTTTTGATATCTGATTTCAGAAACCTGGTGGCATAATTGCTCTTTTAGATGAAGCTTGGTAAGTGTAGTACTTCAGATCTTTATAACATATGGGAGAATCAATGGCCTACGATTGATAGATTGACATATTTTCCGGTGAGGTAACTGAGTCTTGTCTTTTGTAGTATGTTTCCAAGATCAACTCATGAAACATTTGCCCAGAAATTATATCAGACATTCAAGAATCATCAACGCTTCAGTAAACCAAAATTGTCACGGACTGACTTCACAATTGGCCATTATGCTGGTGATGTAAGTATGCTTGTTCGCCCAAGTCTTTTGAATACTTTTAGTTTTAGTTTGTTATATGCTTTACTCAGAGTTAGACCCAACTAGTAATAAGGTTTGATATAATTTTCAGGTTACTTATCAAACAGAACTATTTCTGGACAAGAACAAGGACTATGTGGTTGCAGAACATCAGACTCTTTTATGTGCTTCCACATGTTCCTTTGTCTCTGGGTTGTTTTCATCTTTACTTGAGGATTCAGCCAAGTCGTCAAAGTTCTCCTCTATCGGTTCTCGGTTTAAGGTCTGAGTTTCTTAATATTCTTTAAGGGTTATATTATTTATTTACATCTTTACTTGTTGATTATGATACCTCTTCTGTACTTTATGCAGCTACAATTGCAACAATTGCTTGAAACTCTCAGTCACACAGAGCCACATTATATTCGCTGTGTAAAACCCAATAATGTTCTTAAACCTGCAATCTTTGAGAACAAGAATGTTTTACAACAACTACGGTGTGGGGTAAGATGGTGTTATGTTCAGATTACTTTCTTTTTCTTGTTCATTCTTCCCATCATATTGTTGAAATTTCCTTATTGTATGATCTTATTTCAGGGTGTCATGGAGGCAATCAGGATAAGTTGTGCTGGATATCCTACTAGAAAACCGTTTGCTGAATTTGTAGACCGATTTGGCCTTCTTGCACCTGAAGTTTTGGATGGAAGGTGATATTCCTCTCTCTCTCTCTCAATTGCCATCTCTCTCTCTACTGGACTTTGTTATGCATTGTTGTAGTGTATATCAGAGGTGCTGACTTCTTTTCTTCCACTTATGCTGTTCCGTTGTAGCACTGATGAGGTCAATGCTTGCAAAAGACTTTTAGAGAGGGTGGCCGTAGAAGGCTATCAGGTAATGATTTCTTGATGATAATTTCAATCCTTTTTAAGTTTGCAATTCATTAACAGAGTGTACTATGTCTATACATCACAAGAATGCTGAATAAAACTAATTCTTACGGTTTTCATCTTTCACCTGAGGTTTTGCTATGTATTTCAGTGCAATTTATGTCCAATCTTTTAGCTTTCAATGTCTTTACTCTGCCTAGAAAATGGATGTGTCACTGACTCCTTTGGCATAAGGAAGGCTGGCTGCTAGTTATGGCCACCTATTGGTTGTCCTGTCACACATTCACCTCCAACGAGCAGTATTTTTCTAAATGACTCCCAACCCCAACACAAAAGTTTTGGCAAGTTGCGAACACGTTGTTGGTCATCTATATATGGCTTGCACGATGATGGACCAAAAAACACTGGTTGCATTTAGAGTCCATTTCAGTGATCATAATGCCATCTTGCTAACAGGACTTAGAATATAGGTCTTCCATATAAGGAGATATTTCGTTATTCCGATTTACGATTTAGTGAGCGGCAGTTTGTTTAGTTAAGACATGTTTGATATTTGATTGCACATCCCTTGCTTCGTTTGAGTTTCAGTTTTCTGAATTGATCTTAACTTATTCATGTATTCAGATTGGTAAAACGAAGGTCTTTCTTAGAGCTGGGCAGTTGGCAGAACTGGATACTCGTAGAATCGAGGTCTTAGGACGATCTGCTATTATTATTCAAAGGAAGGTTCGTTCTTATTTGGCTCGAAGAAGTTATGCCAAACTTCGTCGATCTGCAATACGCATTCAGTCGGCTTTGAGAGGTAAGGTTTCTAAAGATTACAGATAATATCAAGTTTCTAAGCTATGTCCCGGGCCTTCTCTCTCTACTGAGACCATGAAATTTACACATGCACTTGAATCATCAATTGTAGGACAACTTGCTCGACATGTTTATGAGGGGTTACGGAGAGAGGCTTCCTGCCTGATGATCCAAAGGCATCTGCGCATGTATCTTGCTAGGAAAGCTTACCAAGATTTATATTTCTCTGCTGTATCTATTCAGACAGGCATCCGAGGGTTGACTGCTCGTAATGAGCTACGCTTCAGAAGGCAGACTAAAGCAGCAATTATCATCCAGGTATAATAATTCATTAAGATAGATCATTGGATTTTTTCTTCTGTTTTTTTTGCCGGGCCAAGTGGACATTTTCTTTGAAATGTCAATACCAATTTTGAACTTCAAACATCTGTCAACAGTTCTTTTAAATCAATTCATGCCCTTCAATATCACAATTTTTGGTTTCCTGTAACTTAGCTGAAGAGATTTCAAAATATTTTGGTAACTGCAGAGCCACACTCGCAAATTGTTGGCACGTTTGCATTATACAAGGACAAAGAAAGCAGCTGTCACCACACAGTGTGCTTGGAGGGGAAGAGTTGCTCGTTTAGAACTACGAAAACTTAAGATGGTAAGAATTTGTTATTTAAACTTCTTTTCACAGCTGTTCTTATGCTAGAGCCTTGTTCAACATGTTACTGACTCCAAAAGGCTTTTGATAATGCCTTGTCTTGTTTCATCCATCATGTGGTCTTTCAAGAAGCAGACAAACAGTTTGTTTTTTACTTTCAGCAACTTAACTTCAGTGATCTCATTTCTTTATTGTATGTTATGCAGGCTGCAAGGGAGACAGGTGCCCTCCAAGCAGCCAAAAATAAATTGGAAAAGCAAGTTGAAGAATTGACATGGAGATTACAACTGGAGAAGCGCATGAGGGTATGCATTAAGAATTTACTGCAAGTTGTGATACTTGTAATGCTGTTGCTTAATCCTTAAATTATTACTATTGTTCTTGATTTAAATTAGGATAATGTGAAATGTTGCATTTTATCTGTTAATAAACATTTAGTGTTAGTCGAGTGAAGTGGAAATACCTTACCCTTTGAGCTTCGATTGTCTATGTGTTACTTCATGGAGATATATCAAATTATTTATTAAAAGATGAAAATCTAGGCATTGCTTGCCGGGGCATTAATATTTGGTCGGTTCACCTTGGTCTATGTTGTGGCATTGGCCTGACGGGTCAGACCTAGGGTCACTGGGCCAAATTCTGCTATTTATCCACCTCCTGGTCTTATTCGTGTGGGAGGTGGTGTCACGGGACCCATTGGAGCCATAGGCATCTTTTGGTCACCATAATTCTAGGCCACAACTATTCTGCTATTGGCTTGTTGCCACCCTGTGTTTTGCAGTCATGAATAATATATCTGGCTTGAAAATGGTGTCTTAGGAAAGTCAGACAACAAATAGAAGGACAATAGCTAAATTTTCTTGTCATTATCTATGATGTTTTCCTTTTCTAATATTTTGTTGTTGATAGGCCGACTTGGAAGAAGCTAAAACACAAGAAAATGAAAAACTGAAATCTGCTTTGCAAGAGATGCAAGTTCAATTTAAAGAAAGTAAGGTGATGTTTGAGAAGGAAAGTGACGCTGCAAGAAGAGCAGAAGAAAAGGTCCCAATAATACAGGAAGTTCCAGCTGTTGACCATGCCATGATGGAGAAGATAACAAATGAAAATGAAAAGCTCAAGGTAATGTGGCCAGAAGTTTAGAATGTACAATTTGCTGAAGCGTATCATAATTTTTTTAGTGAATGTGATGGTCAAATGAGATAATACAGTTCGTTCAGGGAGATGAACTTGTGCATTTCTGTTTTTGCTGATGTGATTTAACTTCAATTCCTTATTTGCTGAGATGGTGCTCCTCTGATATATCTGCAGGCTTTGGTGAACTCACTTGAAAAGAAAATTGATGAAACAGAGAAAAAGTATGAAGAGGCAAGCAAAATTAGTGAAGAAAGATTGAAGCAAGCTTTGGATGCAGAATCAAAAATAGTTCAGTTAAAGACTACTATGCAAAGGTTCTTTTATTAACCCTGTTTTCGGTGATTGACTAGGCAGACACTTGGATTTGTTTATAGTCCAATATGAACATAATTGGGCTTTTTGTTACAGAGCATTAAATAGCTACTAGTCATGTATTTGTGCTCTCTGCGTCTCCCTTTCCCGTCCCTCTTTGTGTCATAGTGATTGACGTTACATTAAATTGTAGGATACAAGAAAAATTTTCTGACATTGAATCTGAAAACGAAGCTCTACGTCTGCAATCATTGCAAAGTACGCCTGTTAAAAGGGCATCAGAGCATCCACGTATTCCACCCATTCCATCAACTCCGGATACTCAGGTTCTCCCTCTCTCTCACTCTCTCTCTCTTAACATTTATTTATTTATATATTTTTGTTGCAGAGGTTTGAAAATGGTCACCACACTGGTGAAGATGGAGCCAATGTAACTTTCCTTTACTTTTCTTCATTTGATTCACTATTCTTTTAGCTTTTTTTTCTGGCAGTTGAACAAGTTGTCTTTACAGGAATCACAAAGTGCAACACCTGTGAAGAAGTTTGGCACTGATGCTGATAGCAAGTTGAGGAGATCTGTTGAACGGCAACATGTATGTTCTTAGTAACACAAGAATATTTTTTTTCTTCACTTGCCCCTCCCCCCTTCTTTTCTCGTTTGTCTTTCATTTTTTCTGGTCAGAGGTTTAAGCACCACTAATGCATGTTCATATCATGCCTTCCGGTAGACAGAGCACTTGAGTGCTTTGTGCACTGGCTGTGCCTGAACTCTTGATCTTTCTTAGTAAGTCCCCTTCATTTAACGCAATGGCTTATACTTTTTCCGCAGGAGAGTGTTGATGCCCTTATCAACTGTGTTGTGAAGAACATAGGTTTCAGTCAGGGAAAGCCTGTTGCAGCTTTTACAATCTACAAATGTCTTCTCCAATGGAAATCTTTTGAGGCTGAAAGAACTAGTGTCTTTGACCGTCTCATCCAGATGATTGGTTCAGAAATTGAGGTACCTGAATTAATCTGTGTTATTATAGGAAGCGAAATCTGAACTGAAATGTGATATTTGGATCAATGTTCTTGATTTCTGCTTTTAAACTTAAAGACTAGTGTTGTAATTTGTCTTAACCTAACAACATTGGCCATATGTCTTTTTGGATTTCAGAATCAAGACAACAATGACCACATGGCTTACTGGTTATCAAATACTTCTGCATTATTATTCTTGCTCCAACGAAGTCTGAAGGCTGCCGGTACAATTTCACATCCGAAGCCTCCAACATCTCTCTTTGGGAGGATGACCATGGTATATATGTATATATAATCAATATATTATTTATTTTTTTCCTGTGCTTTTTAACTCTTGATATTTGTTGAGATACATTACTATATCAAACTTATCATGGATCTCCCTGTAGTCCTTAATGTGGTTATCCAATTGTAGGGTTTCCGCTCATCCCCTTCATCTGCAAATCTTCCTTCACCTGCACTTGATGTAGTACGCCAAGTGGAGGCTAAGTACCCAGCATTACTTTTTAAGCAGCAGCTTACAGCCTATGTTGAGAAAATATATGGCATACTTCGAGACAACTTGAAAAAGGAGCTATCATCATTGCTTTCTTTGTGTATCCAGGTATGCTGAATTATATGTACATATATCTCATTATCTGCTTGGGATGAAGGCCTTACTCCTGCCAAAGGGGGATGTGGCTGTGATACCATCTTCTAATACAAATTCATTTGATACAAATTATTCGAGTTTTGACTGTTGAAGCTCTTTTCTCTTCTTTTGTAATCATAGTGGTCAGTCTCTTTAAGTTTCTTTGTCCTACCCTTTGTTTTCTTTTGTCTTATTTACGTTAATTTTTGTTTTTGTTTTTTTTCATGTGCTACATGATGGTCCAGGCACCAAGAACAGCAAAGGGTGTACTGAGATCTGGGAAGTCCTTTGGTAAAGACTCTCCTGCCAGTCACTGGCAGAGCATTATTGATAGCCTCAGCACATTCCTTAGCAACTTGAAAGAAAATTTTGTAAGAAATTTGTGGTACTTTTGTTTGACAGTACTTTGTCAACTGTGGATAATGCAACTATCGCAAATTGGTCTTATTTTTTTCTTCGGCTTGAATTATAAAAGTGATTTTGGTTTGGGGGTTTCAGGTGCCTCCTATTCTTGTCAAGGAGATCTACACTCAGACTTTCTCATATATTAATGTTCAGCTCTTTAATAGGTAGTTACTTGTCTCTTCTTTGTTATTGTGTCACTTATGCTGAATTATTGTTCAACGTACTGATCAGGCTTTACTTTTGTGCAGCCTTCTTCTGCGCCGTGAATGCTGTACATTCAGCAATGGGGAGTATGTGAAATCTGGGTTGGCCGAGTTGGAGCTATGGTGTTGCCAAGCCAAAGAAGAGGTGTTTTCCTGTTCTTTAACTTAAGAATATGCACTGATCTCCTTAGTGTTTTTGCTGACTTTCATGGCTCCATCTCTTTGGATTGCAGTATGCAGGCTTATCTTGGGATGAACTTAAGCACATAAGACAAGCTGTTGGTTTCCTGGTATGAATTGTTTTTTGTTAATATATTATCTGTGTGTGTTAAATTGAGGTCAATATAGTTATTTGAGATCTGATACATATACCAATTAGCTAATGCAGCCAAGTCCTTGTTTCTAATGGATGACACAGTATTCTGTCAGTTTTGACTGCTTGTTTATTAGTTGAAAGAATGTAGCATAAATGTCATTCATTTATAGACTTGCATTGGAAGGTTAGTCCTGTATCTAGTAGTGTTTTACCTGGACCTCCGTAATTTGGGGTCTTTTTGTCTGTCTCTCTCACACTCACTAGACACAAGTATGAATAATCTATTGCTATAAAGCTCAGTTGATATTTATTTACGTTGATCAACAGGTCATTCATCAGAAGTACAGGATTTCTTATGATGAAATTACAAATGATCTGTGTCCTGTGAGTCTCTGTCTCTCTCCTCCAGCTTATTTTCCATATTTCTCTTCATCCGTTTTTCTCACAAATATCAATTCGATGCCTTGGCTATTTTTTCAGATCCTGAGTGTTCAGCAACTTTATAGAATATGCACTCTTTACTTTGACGACAACTATAATACCCGAAGTGTATCTCCAGATGTAAGTTTGTTTATGGATTATGATGATACCTCCTTAGTTTCAGTCATTGGATGCATATAATACAGTGAATCTGGGTCTTACAATTGGTTGCTTTTATCATGTTACAGGTAATATCCAGTATGAGAGTACTCATGACTGAGGACTCCAACAATGCTGTCAGCAATTCATTTTTGTTGGATGATAATTCTAGGTGGAGATCTCTTCTATCACTAATATGCTCTCGCTGATGAATTCCTATATGTTTTACTGTAAATTAGTTACTGGTTATTAAAACATGCTTCTTTATACAGCATCCCTTTCTCGGTTGAAGACCTCTCTACTTCCCTTCAAGAGAAGGATTTCACAGATGTTAAGCCAGCAGACGAACTTCTTGAGAATCCTGCCTTCGAATTTTTACACGAGTAAGGCTAAGGAAGCTCAAGCATGATTTTTTTTTGTTTTTTTCATAAGTTAGGTGGTAGATCAAATTATATTGCATTTCTTGTAAATCTTTTTTTTTTTTCTTATAAGCCGTTTTATATCCATGCCCCTTCTGTTTATTCTTTCATTGTGGCATTCAAATTGTATAGTCCTCATCATTATAAGGGGCAACAATGCGTAGAAGTGGGTGTGTATTATTATTTTTCCCTGTCTTGTTTTGTTTGCCATTCTGCGCAGCAAGATACAGGAAGTCCAGTAGACGAATGTCATGTGGTAGTTGAGCTATTGCTCTCCACCAATTTTCATTGTACAAAAGAAGTATATGTACAGCATAAATATATAATTTTTTGATGTTTTGGCCTCAGATTTTGTGGTATGAAATCACTTTTCAATCCAGAAATCACTTCTCAAGCTCATTACCCAATTTTGGGATCCCCTTTGTTGGCATGCCTAGGAGGCTAGGACTCAAACCCTAAATTTAAGGCTGTAATCTCCTTTCAAATGCAATTTAGGGCTTGTTTGTTTCGTTGTTTGCATAAGAAAATGTGTTCTGTAGCAATACCATTTGTAATGCAAGAAAGTGGTCTGTTGGTTGAGCGTGTTAATACTTCAATGTTCATCCTGCAAGCCATCAATCATGTTGACAGAATATGATCAGATGATCAATGCATATGAGAAAGGGTTTGATTTAAATGTTGTGTAACATGAATAATTTAAACACTAAACGCATGAGAAAGGATTTTTGACCAAATTAGACCAGGATTCTAGCATTTCGGTTTAGTGCAATGACAGAACTATAGAAATGTTGAAGAAAGTTAGTGATGTTCCAGAATCTAGAGTACCTATTATGATCAGGGTTTACACCTAAATAAGCAATGGCAAAACTAGTCATTTGTTTTTTGAGGAAACTATAGACATCCATTGTATGCAATAGTGGACTCTGTTCAGATCGATCATAGTCGTCTTGAACTGATCATCATCATCATCCTCGTTCTTATTCTCCAGTTCATTCCTCCAAATTCTATGTCGAACAAGTTGATAAACTAGATATTATGCAATGAAAATAGATCATGCTGCTATAAATTCTTGCAATATTGACTCGCTAAACAATAATTGAGTGAGGACATGTATAGTACAGTTGAAAATCAAAGCAAAATTGATTTTGGAGTATGAACAGAAAATCCATTGCCTTAGCCATGAGGATTTCACATGGGACAGTTCAAGTTCCTTCACATATTTCACCATTCCCTTCTCAACCACAAGGAAGTCCCAAATTTTCATTAGGGTCTGGACCAAATTAGAATTTTAGGACCCCTACAGGACCACCCTTGAGCTTAACCCCTAAATTTCAAACCAGCACAACTGTACTCCAAAATTGTTCATCATCAACTTCATACAGCTTGCAGAATTAGTCTCAATGCAAACTGGGAATTGGACCCTATCCACATACATGTCAAATTTGATCCATGTGGTATTCCTGAATGTTCACCTGGCCAAGCCAATCGAAACGCTGTGGTATTGGTCCATGGTAACTGCTTAAGGTCCCCCTCAAAACTTGTTCATCTAATCTCTCCTATTGCCACTTGGAAATTAGACAAAATCCACAACATCATGTTAACCATGTAACAAAATCCCATCTGGTAATGTTGGGTCCATTTCTCAGGCTGCTATACATGTAAATTTAACTATGTTTAGGCCAAGAATTATGTTCCATAGTACGGAAATATCTTCTCATAAGAATAGTCTCGCGAGTCATCTTATTAGAACGAGTAGCCGATTCAGAAACTTCAGCTTTCAGAGATCGACATGATTAAGACATGAAATGCATGCGTGTTCTGATATACTGGCATACATACCTTACAGCGTAAGGTAGTCCTTATGAGCATTATGCATCACAGTCTTGCTCTTTCATGACTCACCGGAAAATTCAACCAGCGCAGTTGACTAATAGAGTAATAAAAAGTGATCTCTATTATTATGGCTACTGCATAACAAGCAAATTATAAGTTAAACTCACTTTCTCAATCATTGAGAAAAACCGGGCCTCAATTTGCAACCTTAATCTGTCTCCAAACTTGATTAGAGACTTTGACACAAAATATAACACAAATTCATGCTTTTGAATCAAACAAAATAGGAAAAACTAGGTATGAGCCACTGTGATCGATCATTGTCAAGACATATTGACATTCGCAATCATGTATAATATACTCTAAATTTGTCTTACTAGGGGTGAAGATGGAGATTTAATTGGAGGAGTCCAAGCAAGTCACTTTCATTATCAAATGGCATGCACATCGAGTGCATCCAAGTTGAACCTCTAGTTATACATCATGAGATCATCCCTCTGATTTGATCTTATCATATTTGTTTCCGGTTAAGATCAGACATGATGTATCAGAGTTGTGGACATGATCGATTCAAAGTGTTTTGAGTAAGGGAAGAATCGAAAGAGCAAAGATCGAGCAGTCCACCAGCATTTCAAATTAGTACATGATTCCTAATAGCTAGTAATCCTAGTATAGATAGCGATCTCCAAAACCCCAACCATTGGTTTGTTGTAGTACTTCATTTTACGTATTTTGTGATTACGTGAATACGTGTAAGTTCGAATCAAATAGGGCTAAATCGGGAGAAATGCTCCGGTGGTGGAACACTTCGCTCACGATCACTTTCATCGAAAGAGTTCGACTTATGCATGCCCTATATACTCTTTTCTAGAGAAGTAAACTATAGAATTGCATTAAACGCAACTGAGATAGGTACAACATATATACATACATCGGATTCTCTACTTTTATACGTTATACTCAGGTACAAAAATTTTACGCCTGTATCTTACTATTATTTGTACAAGTAAATGGCTCTGATCACTTAATCGCACGAAAATTAAGCTTCTAAAGACTGATCGACTCAAACCATATGGACAGACCCGGACCTGAGATTTTCAGAGCTGATTCGAACTTTTAAAAATTGGTTCTTAAACTATAGTATTTATTTAAATTTATTTTATCTTTTTAAAAAATTCATGAACTAAAACTATAAACTTAAAATCTAACGACATAAAATATTATAAAGCTTTTTTATACTTACTTACACTACTCATTTTTTTTAAAAAATAGTAACTAATGATTGTAATATAATGCTTGTTTTTACTAAACTAATGTGATCACACAATGTGAAAAGAAAATTTTGGGCCTTTAAAGGTTCGGGGCCCTGAGTCCATCGACTCTTAAGACTCTATTCATGTACGGGTCTGATATGGAGATTATAGTTGGTCAAGAAAATCAAAGATTATAGGTGTGAGATGGGTGGCATGGGATGATGATGATGATGATCATGTATCTGTTGCACATGATAGTTTGGTAAATGGAGTTTCAATAAGCAGCTAATTAAAATCTGATTTGACTAATTTCTCACTAACGGTCTAATTGAGGTCTTAATATTATTCCTAAGGTGGTAGTTATAAGCTTATAATCGGCTGTTCCATGTGGTTTCATGTTTTGATCTCAAGAATCCAGATCTCTCTGGTCAAACCTCCATCACCATTAATCCATGACGTTAATGGTCACGTTCTTGTTTCCTCTCTGGTAAACCTTGCTTGGCTCTGGTCATGTTCTTAATCATTTAACTAATCACAGGTCCTACGCTAGTTGAGGAATAAGTAATGTTTGTTGGTTATAATATATAAGCTTTCAGTTGATGTAGTTACGAAGTTAGTTAGATGATTAACATGAAATCTTCTTAATAAACTAATGGAAGCTAGTGAACTTAGAACGATCCCCTTCAAATCAGGACCAAGATCGATATATTCAAATACAGACAATTGCCGACTTCTTCATCTTCTTCTTGCTTGGATAATTTTGAATGGTACTCTATTAGAGGTGGAATTAATTGCCGATTTATCTTCACTAATTTCTAGCAGTTTTTTTTGCAGAAATTCAATCTGCTTTACATTTGTTGTCTCCTTTTCTTCTATTTTTGTTTATATATATATATATATATATATATATATATATATATTAAATTATAGCAAAAACCTTTAGATAATAAATTATAACGTCAAGAAATATAATTTAAAAAAGGCAATTTAGGCATTTAAAAAAATTAGTGAAGCTTTTGACACCAAAGTCAGGCTTCCATTTGTAAGAGTGGAGATGAGAATCAATTTGTATAACTTGGTTATTAATTCGGGTGTTTAATTGTATATTGTAAATTTTCTACGAAAAAACAAGCTAGATGATGAAATCTGTACCCCTAGCTTCTTCCAATTTTGTCATGAATTTAATCTTGTTCGGTGTGAAAATAGATTTTCTCGAACTACCAAGCTTAAGGGCGTGCCAGTACCTATAGGTCAGGTACAACCTTGATCTTGATGCTTGTTCGGATTCTGTCTTCTTCCCAAACGATTGTCGTACAGGCGTTGGTCAGGCCGACACTTAGGTTCTTCTTAGACCTAGCTGAAGAGCAACTAGGATTTTTCTTCTCCTCTTGCAAAGTGGACGTTCCTACTCAGACCGGTGTGGTTGAGCAGAGCTAAAAATCAGGAGTGTAGTGCGTTCGCTAAAGGGTTCCTTGACAAACCGGGGATATTTGCTAGAGTTCTCACTCTAACAATGGTTTTTACGGGTATTCGCCTACGGATAGGGCTTTATGAAGCTGTGGTGGATTGTTCGCTCACGGATGAGGCTTGGTGAGTAGAAGCGGGTAGTGCTCACGGATGGAGCTTTGGTGAGGTAGCAACGGATAATGCTGACGTGTCAGGCTTTGGTGAGTAGCAGCGGGAAATGCCTACGGATAGGGCTTTGGTGGACAAAAAGACTTGATGAATCTTTCTGGTAGAGGTGCTCCGGAGAGGCTTGTTTTGCAGTGTGCAAAAGTTGTATTGAATCGTTGAGATCTCTTTTATCTCTGTATCTTGACTCCTTTATATAGTGAACACTAGGATTTGTTTTTACTTGCGGATCAAGGCATATCAAATCTTCTTGGATCTTCGAATGAATCCTTAAGCAACCAAAAATCTTTGCCAATAATGACTCCCAATTAAAATGAAACACATTAATAATAAAATAGACCGTGAGAATCGGTCCAATGAGCCATCTTTCAAAGCATTCACCGAAAGATAATATTTTGGCCCAAACATTGCCCCCCCAGGCCTTAAGATTGAACACCAAACCCACTTGTAAAATCTATAAGGGCTAGAAACCCGGCCCAATTTCTTTAAAATAATAGGAAACGCTGTATCGTTTCCCCCTTCACCGTCGTCCACCTTCAGCAAACAACACTTCGTTTCAGAGGCACCGACTCCTCTAAATATCCCAACGTCAAATCTCATTCTCATCTTTTCTTCTACACTATGACTGACATTCCAACCCAAGACACTGCCATTGATGGCAAGAGAATATCTGAAAACCTCAGGGTCATTAACCACTCAACCTATTCTCATCTGGAATTGACTACCAGAGCCACCGCCGAAATTGGGCCATTCATAAAAAATCTCCCAGAAGTTCAGCACTATTACCATGAATCCAGGATCCCCATATTCATTTTCCAAAACGCTTCTGCAGATGCTACCTCTTGGCAGAAGCAAAGTGACTGTCCAGCTAGAATTGGAACCTAGCCATTTCCAAGTGATCAAATGATGCAGTGGTACCAGAATCGCCGAGCTCTTGATCTGGATCGATGGAGACTGGCAGGAATCGCGGATGCTATTGATCTAAGTTTCAACCTAAACAGTCGCGGCGCGAATCGACCCCAATGATGGCTGCTATCTGTTTCTGGAATTCCCACAGTAATACCTTCGATTTTAGGTTTGGTCAGATGGACATCACTCTCCTAGACATTTATGCAATCACTGGCTTCCTAGTTACTGAAGAAGCATACCAGGAACACCTCTTTGAAGATGTAGATGTCTTCCATATCACCAACCCAGCAGACTATCCTACACACCTATCCTATAAAGGATGGGTTGGACATTTCTATGCTCGAGCAGATGAGCAGAGTGGAATCGCCTTGCTTGACTTCTAGCTTCATAAATTCATGGCCTGCACAACCACTCAGAAATTGACTAAGACCTGAGCACGCACTGCAATCCTCTCTTCAATGGGCACCGCCTTGGCCTAGCTCAACTGGTATTAGGATTCCTTTATAGAGCACTGCACAACTTGTCCCTTCATCAGTTAAATTATAGTGATGTGTCTGGATCCCTCTGGATACTAGACCTCTGGTTGCAGATTTACTTTGTCCAATTCAGAGATGAGCAGGTCACAGACTTCCCCGCAAATCAAGTACTAGGGAGAGCATTCGCCAATGCTTCTTCACCTCAATCTATAGGATATGTCAGGTCTCTGGAGTACCTGTTCAACTTGGATTTCACACACTAGACTCCGGTCTTCTAGCAACGGGGAATGCCTACGGATCGGGCTTTGGTGGACAAAAAGACTCGATGAATCTTTCTGGTAGAGGTGCTCCGGAGAGGCTTGTTTTACAGTGTGCAAAAGTTGTATTGAATCGTTGAGATCTCTTTTATCTCTGTATTATGACTCCTTTATATAGTGAACATTAGGATTTGTTTTTACTTGCGGATCAAGGCATATCAAATCTTCTTGGATCTTCGAATGAATCCTTAAGCAACCACAAATTTTTGCCAATAATGACTCCCAATCAAAAGGAAACACATTAATAATAACGTAGACCACGAGAATCGGTCTAATGGATCCTCTTCCAAAGCATTCGCCAAAAGATAATATTTTGACTCAAACAAATCTAACCCTAACTACAGCTAGTATTCGATCAGTTATCTTTTATTTGATTCAGTCTCCGTTGGATTAGTGACGACAATATTCACATATATTTCCATCTTAATTTTTCTTCATCAAGAATAATCGAGAGGAAATTGGAAAGCGTATTAGTAGTTGCAGAATACGATTGGGAAATACATTAAAGAAATAGTTGACTTTTGCATAAACCAAGTGTGACTTTATCTTCATATTTTTTTTAAAGAGTTGACTTTCTAAATAAGGAAACTCACATGGAATGAAAATGCGTAGCCGGTAAACCCTAGTTAGGGCTTTCGACGATCGGGATAATTTTGAAGCGACGATCATACATAACGCCGGTCGACACAGTCCAGGCCAGCCTGCCTCTTATCTGGAGAGCTGTGCGTACGTGCATGCTGCTTATACCCAGGCATGAAGCATGAAACATTCATAAGAGTATCTACTAACTAAACCTTACGATTTTGTCGATCATTCATGTTAGAGCTACCGATAAGCATCGTTCTGAGTTGTTGAGAGCTTATTTATGTTTTTTTGTAAAATTTAACGTTAATCTTTATAATATGTCGTAATTTTGATTTGTGATGTTTATTCACAATAAAAATTCAAACAATCCTGGTAATTGAGAACCACTATATACGGAGTATATAACTTTTGTCTCACTTGTTGTATATATTAAGATTTTTGTCGTTTAAATAAATATTTTATGTTGTTTAAATAAAATTTCATAAAATTTATTTAAATAATGTAAAATTTTATTATTTGAATAAATAATTTTTATCACTCAAACAAAAGAGCTTAAATAACAAAAAATTTGATGACTTTCATAATTCTCTCGTCTAAAACAAAAATTTTCTAATGATGGAAGAGTAACTATATGAGAGTGCAGACGCCAATGGAGTTGACGTGTATACATGCATCTGCTTGCACCTAAAATAGCCACGCAGACAACTACATGCATATCATTGAACTTCGAACTACTGCAACCAACCTACTTCGTTTCTCTCGAGAGACACCTTGAGATTCTGACAGAAAATTTAGATTGGATATATATTCCCCTCCCTCTCCTTAATTTGTAATTCTTCCTGCTGATCATATCGATCTGCTCTGGCCAGTCTTCTTGCATCGACTCAATTCTTTAAGACTATCAAACTGTATTGGGAAATATAGACCAATTAGTTAATTTAGAATACATGTCTCAATTATTATAGGATCGATCAGGTATGTGGTGTTCGATTCCAAGAGGAGAAATGCCGTTTTAGTTGCTAGGTGTATGAACATTTTAATGCATATATATGTGCGTTGCATGATCTGAAATCCTGAATATATATATATATATATATATACAACTTCTTTTACTATTTGCAAATGCACATGTAAGCATATGCATGGTTAAATCCTAATTTGACCAAATTAAAATTTACATTTTATTTTCAGTACGTTATGTTGTACTTCTCACATGTATGTTAATTTTACCTCATCTAATAATTAAGCATACATTAGTCAAATCCTATGTTACTAATAATATGATAATAACCACAATTAGCGGCTCTCTTTCAAAAAGAAAACCACAATTAAAAACTGCTCAAAATCTCACCATCTCAAGAGTGATCGATGAAGCATACTCACAACGAGTCATCAACAGCATTGTTTGTGAGAGGGAGAGGGAGTGAGGGAGAGGGATCCTCGTTTTAATATATCAGTTGATTTATTAAGTTTGATTTAGCTTTCATTGCTGCCTTTTCTTTCTGTCGATTTCTCCTTGTTTGTGAGAGGGAGAGGGAGTGAGGGAGAGGGAGTGAGATTAATTGTACAAACGACGGCCACATTTCCTTATACCCGACCTCTTAGGCGACGACATAAGTATTTCGTCGCCTAAGAGACGAGCATCATTGCCCAAGGAAGAAATTGTTTAGGAGACGATTTGAAATACTTCGTCAGCCAAGAGAGGGGTTTAAGAGACTTTTATACATTCAGCCCATTGTGATTTTGATAATCGAACATGAGAAACGAAAAACCGACCGTCAGATATGAGCACCATCATGAATTATGTGTGTGTGAAAAAATTCAAGTCCATCCGACAACGTTAAGTGCTCGATCCGTACGGTCAAACTGTGCGGTGAAACCCCTAAACGTAGGGGTAGGCGCGGTGCGGTGCAATGCGGTTTAAGGCCAAAACCGCAATGCAGACTGGATTTTCGGTGTTCTAATTTTGCAAACTGCAACTGCTTTTAAATAATGCAAACTGCATTTTCGGTTGAACTGCATTTTCGGTGCGGTTTGCTTTAAACCGTATTAAATAGTTAAACCAACATTCAACATGAAATAAAAAGTAGCATGTTGAAACATCAGATGATGATTAATATCAGAGACCGAAGAACAAACATATGGGTTAGCACACACATAGTTGAATTAAATGATGTTAGCATTTATGCTTTAAGAACATACTATATGTAAGTCCATATACATATCTGTGTGTGCATCTGTGTCCAATTCTAGCAAATCAGTTTGCATCATAAATCAAGCAGTTTGAAGCTTGATGTACAATGAATAGTGCTCAAAGATTAACCAAAGTAAAATGGAAATACTTTGACTAAACAAACAAGGGAAAAAAAATTCATGGGCATACCGTATAAACATTAAAATGAATCTGTAGAAATTCAACAAGTACCATGTTCTACTTCCAGATCTTCACGTTTTTCATGTTTGAGCTGTTCCCTTAGCTTCTCATCAGGTCTAATGCTCATTTCATCATGTTACAATATATTCATTGATTTATGCCTATTCAAATGGCAATAGAAGTAGCACATATACGTTATTACTATCTCTTCAGTAACCTATTGCCTTCCAAACATGTACACTATCAAATAAGCTGATTAAAATCAAAACAATCCTCATATGTAATTGCATCATTTGAATTCCAACAAGATTAACAAACCTAACACTAAACTAAACGCTGTTTGGTTTGTAAACGGTTCGGTGGGTTTAAATCGGGGGGGTTTTATACCCGGAACCGCAACTGCACCGTTTAAAAACGGGTCGGTGCGGTGTATGAGCAAAACGATGTCGGTTTGCCTAAATTCGGTTAATAATTCGGTGTGATGCGGGGGGTGACTGCATTTCGGGCTCAATGTGCCCACCCCTACCTAAACGGACGGAAACGACGATTCGACCCTCTAAATCACGTAATTTGGCCAGACGTTCAACTGAGAATAGTTTCAAATCGACGATACGCATCCACCGGTATAAAAGTTTTAACAAAAATAACCACCCGAGATAGGGCTACACATAGGGAGAAATATGGTAAAATTACGTTGATCCCAACAACCGGTATCGAGACTTTATCGGAATATCGTGATTTTTCAGCTGTAGACGTATTTCAGCGTTCTCGTAATATCATATTTCACGACTTTTTTGTGTTTGAGGCCTCTACATATAGTTTGTATTAAAAACGATACTTGAACTCCACACTTGTATAAATAAGTTATACAACATTAGTAAGTATGTTGTGATTTTGATGATCGAACATGAGAAACGAAAAACTGACCGTCAGATATGAGTACCATCATGAACTATGTGTGTGGGAAAAAAGTCAAGTCCATCTGACAACGTTAAGTGCTCGATCGGTATGGTCAAACTGTGCGGTGAAACCCCTAAATGGACGGAAACGACGATTCGTCCCACTAAATCACGTAATTTGGCTGGACCTTCAACTGAGAATAGTTTCAAATCGACTAGACGCATCCACCGGTATAAAATTTTTACCAAAAATAACCACCCGAGCTAGGGCTACACATTGGGAGAAATATGGTAAAATTGCGTTGACCCAAACAACCGGCATCGAGACTTTACCGGAATACCGTGATTTTTCAGCCGTAGACGTTTTTCGCCATTCTTGTCATATCTTATTTCACGGTTTTTTTTGCGTTTGAGGCCTCTACATATAGTTTGTATTAAAAACGATACTTGAACTCCACACTTGTATAAACAAGTTATACAACATTAGTAGGTATGTTGTGATTTTGATGATCGAACATGAGAAACGGAAAAACGACCGTCAGATATGAGCATTATCATGAATAATGTGTGTGGGAAAAAATTCAAGTCCATCTGACAACGTTAAGTGCTCGATCCGTACGGTCAAACTGTGCGGTCAAACCGCTAAACGGACGGAAACGACGATTCGTCCCACTAAATCACGTAATTTGGCCGGACCTTCAACTGAGAATAGTTTCAAATCGACGAGATGCATCCACCGGTATACAAGTTTTATCAAAAATAACCACCCGAGATAGGGCTACATATAGGGAGAAATATGGTAAAATTGCGTTGACCCTAACAACCGGCATCGAGACTTTACCGGAATACCGTGATTTTTCAGCCGTAGACGTATTTCACCGTTCTGGTAATATCTTATTTCACGACTTTTTTACATTTGAGGCCTCTACATATACTGTCAATACTTGTGAATACCAGCAGAGTTGACAGCTCTAGGGACAGATTAATCGATCAACTAAATCACACACTCAAAATCTATCAATTCATCAACTCAAATAAAATTCAAAATATATCAATTCAACTCAAATAAAACTAAAAAACAACATATATACACGTACATATACGTACCTATATATATAGCTCCACAAACTGAGTATGATATGGACAGATTTCGACAACACCCGAAATTTTCTTCCTTTTTTTTTCAAGTGAGCTGCTGTCCAGATCTTGGAATATAAGGACTCTTAGGCGACGAAACCAAAAAATTTGTCACCTAAAGTTTAAAAAAAAAATCGGGGAACATCGTCGCCCAAAGTTTTTAGACCTTAGGCGACGACATATTTGTCGTTGCCTAAGAATGACCCTCTTAGGCGACGATGGTTAGACTTTAGGTGACGAAACTTCCTGTCGTCTCCCAAGACTGGACCTTAGGTGACGAAGGAATGACCTTAAGCGGTGATTTTTCAGTTTTCGTTGATTTAAATTTTACCTTAGGCGACGATTTTTGGCTCTTAGGCGACGACACATATTTTCGTCGCCTAAAGTTCCTCTTAGGCGACGAAATTTGATTTCGTCGCCCTGTTTCGGCTCTCTTCGTCGCCCAATAGCCTTTTTTGTAGTGATCACGTGAACCTTGCTATCCTCTTCTGCAGAAAATCACAACGGCAATGTCAACGACGACCTCACCATTCCTTCCAACAACGAATTGCGGCAATCACTCCACCTTTCTCCTCTCAATATTTATCTCTCTCACTGCCGAACTAAGATCTCCTAGCCTTAAACCTCCAGCGACGACATCAAGTCTGATTTGAAGTCATCCAGATCGCCGAAACCCTCAAGCTCATAGTCACCTGCTTCAAGATAAGTCGTCGTAGATTTGTTCTCTCCAGCACTTGATGCGCTTCTGATCCACGAGGCAGAGAAGATCAATTGTCTCTCTTGTCGGTGACATCCATCATCATTCACCAACGCCGACGAGATGTCTCCCCCAGGATCTGGTGCAACAACGACTACGCACTTTGTATTCGAATCTGGTTTCATCAACTTCGTCGATTTCGGCTTCGTCTATATGGCTGGAGGTCCAAAAAAGACTGGGCTTGGTGCAGGTGTATTAGTAAATGTAAGTTGGTGAAGGTGAATTAGTTCTAATGTGGTGAGTTGGTGTAGGTGGAGCAGTCGAGTTGTGAACTTATGATCGATTTTGGGGCAGGTGCATGACTTTGACTATATTTTCTTTCTCTCTTTTGATGTGAGATGACTCTGATGATATTTGAGATGAGAGGAAGGGAGAATAGGAAAATAATGATAGAATAATGAATGTTGAAGATGATAAAAATGCAGTAAGATGTTTGTTTTCTAGAAGAAACAACAATAAAAATGCAGGAGGATGTTTATTGGTCAGTTGTTGGGGGTTAGAAATTAAGTTATTAACTTTTTATGACTCAATAAGTGAGTTACAGGTGGTTATTGAGGGTCAAAAATTGAGTTATTGAGGCTCAATACCGATTTAGTGGTGGTTATTGGGGGTCAGAAACTGAGTCATCGGTGATTGAAATATGATGACCGGAGAAAATTTAAGTTACTAGGAGCCAATAACTGATTTAGTGGGGGTTATTGGAGGTCAGGAACTGAGTTACAGGGGTCAATAACAGGATTATCCGAGTTACTGGAGTCAGTAACCGATTTACTGGTGGTTATTAGAGGTTAGAAACTGAGTTACTTAGGGTTAGTAATTGGAATATCCGATTTACTAGGTGTCAGTAACCGATTTACCGGTGACCAAAGAAATCTGATCACCGGAGTCCGACGACCTGAGTTCGGTGACCGGTGGTGCTCAGGCAAAGTCTTCTCTCTAAAGTAAGAGATAAAGGTAAAAATGTCTTGAAAATAATTATTTTAATATGGTTTTAATAAAGATTTGTGTGTTTGGGCACAAATGAGTGTATCTTTCATTCAATTGAGTTTCAAAATCTTATTTTCAT
Source organism: Comarum palustre (assembly GCA_951800085.1). NCBI lineage: Eukaryota > Viridiplantae > Streptophyta > Magnoliopsida > Rosales > Rosaceae > Comarum > Comarum palustre. Next base: position 15,384,134 of record OX637579.1, on the reverse strand, counting down.
TGAAATGAGGTTTGACTTTTATTTTTTGTATAAATGAGTATTATCCTTTAAAAAACCAAGGTCTTAAAAATTGAAAATTTCGGCGAAATTTCGTCTAAATTTTCAGATTTTTGGATCTCCGAAATATCTTTCACAAGCATTTCTAGTCCGAAATTTCCGATAGTTTCTGATATTTTCCGAAAATTTCCAATTTTTATTTTATTTTTTTGCCCAAAATTTTCTAATCCTCAAGTTAAAATTCAAACAATTGTTTTAATTCATACCCTTACTTTGATCCCTTATTTTTTATCCAAAATTTATAATCCACCATATACCCTTACGAAAAAAATTTGGCAATTAATGTCTTATCAAATATATTTCATGTCTTTTGGGTGCAATCAAATGATAACTCGTGGTCACAGTCAAAAGCACAATCTTTCAATGGTTATGGTTATGGCCAAGGTCAAGCGATGCCCAATGCCTACTACAACTCCCAGTATGAAAACTCACGATCAGTCCCCCTTGACCCGTATGGTTGGCATATAAGTCAATACATACAAAACTATAAAGATGAGGTATTATTTAATGATTATTCTTCACAATACACTGAAAACTTCACACAGAAAGATGATGAATATAACGAAAATTTTGTACCTCATAGATCTTCTACGTGGTTTTAAAATACTTATTTAACGGTTCAACACTTACTTTTTTTCACTTTACATTTCTACAACTCCCTATAGATCAATATTTATTCAAGATTTTCTTTCAAATATAGTACATAATATGGTAAACCAATATCTCTTAAATTTTATTTAAAATTTCAGCGTTATTATTTAAATTTTTGTTAATTTCCTTAATTTTTATTGCTATAGATATTTCCTTGAAATATCTATTTTTCAGAATATCGATATTTTCGTAATCGTCAAAATTTAATACTTAAAAAAAACCATTTGATATATAATTACTTGGTGTGGATGACGTATAGGAAACACTTCAAACACATCGCATTATGAATTACCACATGTTCGCCGCTTGTTCTATATACTAATCAAACACTAGCTCACCTCAACTCTCTCTCACACTGACTTGGAAGACTAAATCTATGTGTGGATTTTGAGGCCGGGTTTGCGGTATAACAATAGAAGGGGTCGGAACCTAGAATAAAGAGAAAGATTCACATAAAAAAATTTATATGTTTGGAAAATAATTAAATTGCCTAAAACAGAGAGAAGTCCAATGCCACATTGCCACATGCAATGCAATGGTTGCGCCAGGTGCAGAGACCCTAACATGGTATCTAGATGACTACTTAGCTTGGATAACTTGACACATAATTCATTAAACCGTTTTACCGACCCTCAACAGAAATTAATAAATCAAATCAGTTTTCGTAAGACAGTGGCGGAAGTAGAGACGAATTTTTAAAAAAGGTCAAGAAAAAACCTAACTTGTGAAGTAGGGGCTAAAAGCCTAAAATCATAATTATTAATAATTTTGTTAATAAATAACAACCAATCACAACTATTTTCCGCATCTAAAGCTAGGGATCGATCATACCCGGGATTAATGAGGTCACCCACATTCCAAGCTCAATAATTCAATTTAAACAAAAACATAGACCATGTTCGATTCTCAAAACCAGCGTAATCCATAGTTTAGGGCATCATTCTAATATTACTAAACCCTTCTCAATGGTATTCATACCAAAATTGGGTAGCACATGCCACACACTAATCCTTTGTTTGTTCTCCTCCTAGCTACAATGATCTAAAAGCTAATATTTGTGTTTTTAGAATAATAGTACTACTAAGAAGTGGAAACAGCCTAGTTCTTCAATGAAAGCTTATGGGGTTATACCTACCAGTGTATATAGTAGGTGTGACTACTACTGCCTTATTGGGTATTAATCTACTAAAACAAAACAAAAAATTAAAATAAAACATATTGACACATGACATACTGAGATTACACCACATAAGAGAGGATGAGCGCACTCGGATTCCTATTATAAAAGATTACATTATATATATATATACCATTAATTAGCTCCTAAGTATGTATATGCATGTAGCTACATTTCTTCATTTCCCTAGAAGAAATGAAGAACGCACTCGCATTCCTATTATAAAAGATTACATTATATATATATACACACCATTAGTAAGCTCCTAAATATGTATATGTATGTAGCTACATTTCTTCATTTTTCTCTAGAATCTTCATTTCCCTTGCCTATAGTTTTTCCAAGTTGACCACTAAGAAGATATATCCAAACACATGGAAGATATATTCCTTTCTACAATTAATCTAATAAGTTCTTGTTTAATATTGCTTGAAATTTGGTGAGGAATTTAGCGAACCACATGAAGGAAGAGCAAGCGGAAAAGGTTTTTGAAACGATCTTTCGAAATCTTTCTAACGTTCTCATGTGAGTGTATATACAGATATTGATTCATATTTTCTTTGTTTATTTTCATTGTGCATGTCATGTGAGCGTGATGCTCTCCTAATTATGCTTTATCTCACATCAACGGCTAGGGATTAAAATTCTGTGGTAGGAAGCATTTGAGTTTTGAGGTAGGGGTTCGCCCTAACGTTGTTTTGAACTTTTGATGATTGGCGGCCGGGTCGGCAAGTCAATTATCTTTTTTTTTGCTAAACAATGATTGCAGGAGAGCTTTAATTTTTGTAGTTGTGACTTTTTTTTTATAATATCATATATACTTATAAATATTGAATCTCTTCTAATCTTTCATTCTTTTCGAGTTTTCGGGTCCTTGCATAATCATTAATTGGACCTGACCCTACAATTAAATTTATTATATAGTATATATTCCCCTTCATCGATTCATAAAAAGAAAATATTGTACTTAATTGTTTCCTTCTGGTTGACCATGAAAGTAGTGAGAGTACCAAATTCGGTAGAAGATGATGATCGGCACTTTTGCAGTATGGAAATCAAGAGGAAGTATCCCCATCATAGAAATGTGGTAGAAAGAAAAGAAAACAAACTAACCGAATCCAAATTACATGAGCGGATTCCACACCCCAAGGAACACTTGCACTGTCAATATGCAACTCATCTGATTGGAGATATGAAGATAGAATGAAGACTGAAAAACCTCAATTACCTCATCCATCTTTTTTATTCTTTTATACGAATAAATTAAACGTTCATAACTTCTTTGATTTCGGGGTTCTCATCTTTTGTGTTTGAGACTAGTTTTTTTGGGTTTTAATTTTATTAACAACATTTGTATATATACATGATATATATAATGTCACATCTGTAAATAGCTTAATCAAATAAAAAACTGATATTATATATTAAGTGTTGGGTTCATTTGAATCTTAATAAGTATTTTTGTTGACAATTTACAACGTACCCTAAATAAAATTATATAGAACAATATTCTTCTTACGAGTTTGCTGTCTCGATCTACTCGAACTCCAAGATCAATTCCAGCACGCCCTAAATACATAAATCTGTTCCAAAATATTAAAAATGTATATGCCAGCTGCTACACTTCTTGTTATAACCCTCTAATCCAAGTGTGCATCACGCTCCCCTACTATCCACCGCCATTTCCATTCCCCAGATCACCTTTCTGCTTGGCGATGATCGATGAAGCTGTGGCATAAACGTACTCAGCTTCCTTAACAAGTCTAGTTTAAGCTTAAACTAAACAAACAAACTTCGAAGCCAGTGGTATGATTTCGCTTTTCCTCCAAGCACTTTTCTCTACGCGTGACTATTTTAACAAGCTACAAAAGCACTAACTAATCATCGATCAACTCAAGAAAGCAGATATTATTCCTTCAAATTTTGCAATATTGAAACGCGGTTGCCCTAGCTATCTCTTCCTTCTCAGCAACTGTGGTGCCGTCCATGGAAATATTAAACCCAGCTAGCCAAGCTCATGCATGCACGCACATATCGATGGAAGAAAACAAACCCTAGCTAACCAATGTAGCTACGATCTTTCTATGAAAGTAGAGGAGGAAAAAGGCAGCGATGAATATACTAAGATGGAGCTAGAAAACAATCCCTCCCCATCATTCTGAATGGAGAAAAGAATCGACGAGTCTACCTAAGCTGGCAGACTGGCAGTGGAGCATTGCAAGGCTGTTAGATCATAACTAGGGATAACAAAGAAACACACATCCCTATCATCATATCAAATTCTATATCATATTATTTATGCATGGGATATGGGATTAGATGTATACATCCCTTTTGTATGTTTGCATTTGGAGCTTTCAGCTTTGCTGCTTTCCCAGATTTAAAATGGCAAATACGGTTTTATTTTAGCAGTAGTAACTTGGGATAAAGTTGGGATGCTGGTGGTGATGATGAAGCTACTCATTCACATTGATTTAGAAGCCAGTCTGGGATAAAATATATGCAGCAGAACCCTAGAAAGGCCAAGCCTTCTATCTGTCTCGAGAAAACCTTTCGTGAAAAGCAGAGAGGTTTGTGAATTCTAGGTTTTCAGGCACATGCTTTCCTCTCTTTTCCATGAAGTGTTTGATATTTTCTTTGGATTTTCACATCGATCGTATCAGACTAATGAGCTAGCTATAGCTCAAAGTGGAGTGTGAGTGAGTGATGTAAGGTAGACCATTAACTTTTCCAATTCCAACTCAAATGCATTGCCCACACAAAGTTGTACTTTAACACACCCGATGACAAGCGTGGCTCGTGGATCATCCGTTTATCGATATTGTCTCAACTTAACCACCTTTAAGGTGTTGGATTATACAATTAGGAATGATTCACATACTTATTAGTTATATTTTATTTGTCACTTTTCTGATGTGCGATCTATTACTCTCTAATACTCTCAACACGCTCTCTCACGTGCAATCTGACTCAAGACTTGCACGTGATGAAATGAGACTGAACAAACCAAGGAACACTTGGTGACAATCTAATCAAAACTTTTTGATGGCGATATAAGCTCATACCGGGCGAAGATAAGGAACCCACATCGGACCCATAAGAGAGAGACCCGCTCTGATACCATGTTAAACGGTGACAAGCGTGACTCATGGATCATCCGTGTACCGATACTGTGCCAACTTAACCATATTTAAGGTGTTGGATTTTAACCACAAGAGGCCTCGGTACAATTAGAAATAATCCACCCACTTATTAGTTATATTTTATTTGTCACTTTTTTGATGTGAGATCTATTACTCTCCAATACTTTTAACAACAACTACCCAGCTAGCAACTATATATTTGATATTTCACATAAATCCTAACCCTAGATTTCATCACGCTCGTAATCTAAGTTCGCTGGTTTAAATTTTATCTAGATAACTAAGGTTTTTTTTACTCTAATACCAATTGTTCTAGTGGTTATATAGTCTTCTCTTTAGTAAGTAAGAAGTTGTGAGTTTGACTCACATAGTTGTAATATCTGATAAAAAAAAGTTTTTTGATATGAGCGAGTATCTTATCGAATTACTATCACTATATGAAAAGCTTTGCATACACATATATTTACCAATATATATATATATACATGTATATTAGTTCATATTCAGAGCGGAACCCGAGCTCCACTCTAAAATTAAAGTGTGAGGCTCTTTATTTTGTCTCACTCTCGGGTCATATTTTCACATCTTCACCATACAATGTCTAAATTATAATGTCTATATCATTTCTATAACGTTTCATCTAATTTAGAGATCATTTGGGTATCAAATTAGATTAAACAAGTCAATAGAACAAAATTTATCCAAACAAAAACCGTTCATATAAATCATAATTATGAAAGCTCAAATGATCTTCAAATTGGATGAAACTTTACAGAAATGATCTACACATTGTGTTCTAGACACTAGAATGTGAAGTTGTGAAAATATGACTTGAAAGTGAGCCAAAATAAAGAGTCTCACACTTTAATTTCAGAATGGCGCTCCGCTCTACATAACTGATATATATATATATAGAGAGAGAATTATCGATAGTCGCAAAGTAAATTGGATAACATAAATTCTATCAGAAATTACGAACTTCGATCGTCACACAACGTGGAGAATATGATATTCAACTCACATGTTATTGATTATTTAAAATAAAATATGCCAATGATTTTCTAGTTATTTGAAAAGAAAATTAATCGTCATTATGTGTTCTTAGAAACTTTGTATATACATGCAATGACATTTAAATAAGATTTTTTTTTGACGAACACATTTAAAGATGATCTATATGTTATCAGTGGCAAATCAATGAATCATGCATATTCGTGCACTGCGTAACTGCTAGATATAAGAACTAATATCAAGAAAAAGCTAAAATTTCACTTTCTAGCTCGCTAGCTTTAGCAATGGGATGCATGTGAAAATTACATATTTATTCAATTTGTTTCCGAAAGTAGATCCAACACATCATCTTTGTTTCTCATACTTGCGTATGTACTATGATTTTCTATGAACGAACCTATAGAGATTTAATCGAATAACATAATCTAGCTAATATAGATTCGCGCTTTGAATCTAGGTAGCTGACTAGTAGGTGTTCATACGATTTAATCTCCTAAAAGAATTACAGAAAAAGTTAACCATTTTCTGTAACTTAAATCTTACTCGACCAATTCTATGTTCAACGATCGAGTAGCTAATCTATTAACGATCAATTTTGTGTGTGTTTCTTTTTTCGATGGTGAATTGGTGATCGGTAGTGTGCTTACTACCTATAAATCTAGGGATTTTACATTCCTCGACGATGAAAGGTCATCGCCGAATTGTGGAGGACTCGCGGGGTGATGAAACAACTTATTATTCTTATAATGCGACACACGCGTTGTTTTGAGAAATAGATTTTCTTACTTCTTCAACATCAATTGGTAAAAGAAAGTAAGGAAACATCTTAATTAGAGTTTTTTTTTGGCGGGAAGATGAGTGAAAGAGAGATAGAGAACAACAAGAGAGGGAGACCAAACTGAAACCTCTCACAACAAACTATAATGAAACAAAACTAAGTAAACCGAAACTGAGGAATACCTAGAAGGTCACTATTATAATGAGACAAAATTAAAAGGTAGAGGCACATCCCATCAAACCAGTTGATCTAATGATGTACAATGATTAGCCAAAGCATCTACCATTTTATTCCTTTCACGGAAGATATGAGAAGATCATAAGGTCATGTTTGATATACAGTTCAAGCAAAACTAACGAACACAAAGTTGCCAAAGAACAAGCAAAGGAGAACGCAAATAGTCTAACACAAGTGACGAGTCCACCTTTAATTAGAGTTTTTAAATTATCAAACACCGATTACATTTAGGGAGATTTTTATATACACCCAATTTTGATGAGTATACATCTAAAATGTATTAATTATAATACATATTATATCCTATTTATTTTCTAAATTTTACACAATTCTCACCATTCAATTATAACATATAAACACTCAACTTATTTAAAAATGTTAGTTTTAAATAAGTTGATTATGATTTTTTTTCTTTTTAAAGCTAACATTTTTCAATCAATTTGCAAGAATTATGCAATTTTCTTTATTTTAAAGAAAAATATCATCTAGGTGAAATGATGTTCTTCATTATGTGATTAATAAATAAGGTGGAATATAATATAAATAAGATATATGATTATTAAATTAAAATGAAAAAAAAATTCTAAACTCTAAACCTTACACTCTATATCCTAAATCCTCAAATTGAGAAAGATACCAAATTTAGTTTTCTACAGAAGGACAAAATAGAGAAACCGAAAAATGAAAAAAAAAAACTATTAATTATTAACATATGAATGAGTACAAAATAAAAGAAAAATATGTTTGAGTTTATAGTCCATATTCAAAATTAATTTGAAGCAGTTATGAGAACTGGAGGTTCTCATTTAACCCGTTCTTGTTAAGAACCTCCCTCCGGTAAATGAAATCCCGACCTAAAAATCCACATGATATATCGGAGCAGGGAAAATTCGAACTTGTTTGATCGACTAGCTAGGGGTCGCAAACTAATGTATTGGACACGTGTGGGGCCAACAAGGATGCTAACCGTGGTGCTGGAACGGTTGGCGGGGGGATGGGCGTGGTGGGCCGGAACCAGCTTTACAATCGCGATCCCCATGCCGCAGGGAGCCTCCTTACTACTGCTTCTTCTTCGAAGGGGTCCAGGGCTGCGATGTGATCCCCGGAGCCAACTTGCACTTCTCCCTCCACACGTGGTTACTGTCCAAGTCGGCATTTCTCTATTTTTTTCGGTTACATCAACATTTCTCTAATTGTCACATAGACCAACCTATAATATTTTTTTTTTCCTTTTTTTTTCCAACTATAATTTTGGAGGGAATTCGCAAATGGCTTGTGGGCCAATTATGTTATAGGATACATTGTCACTGTCACCATATCCTAATTCTCTATCTGGTGAAATTTTATCAAGCTGACGTGACAACATTATAGCTACTTATTTCAGTTTGATTTTTGAGTTTGACTAAAACGGATGGCTATGATGTTGCCACATCAGCCAGATGAAATTTCGCCTAATGGACTGAAGAACCTCTGTTATGCTGGTCTTAAAACTTCCTAATCTTTATGGAAATTGACTTTTAGACAAGTGTTTAACTTGTTTATATTTAATATAATTCCTCATGTCAACAAAAATAGAAAAAGATACTGAAAATATTTTTAAACAGGGAGAAATGTTCACAAAATAGTCCGCAATTGTGATCGATGATGTGTCAGTGAGTATTGGCATGTTGGTTAGCTAGTATAACTGACACGGTAGAGGTTATAAGTTCACTATTTTAAATAAATTTTCTGTTTGGTAAAATCTAATAAGGTGCTTATCTAATACTTTTTATTTTAAAAACCACAATTTTATAAAAGCAAATTAGAACTTGTTTTCTTTAAAATGTGTTTTTAATAAAATTGAGTATTTTCAACACAATACCAAACTAAACCTTACCATCAAGAGTTAGCTAAATTTATGTATTTGAAGTCCGTTCATTTACATAAATCTGAAGAGAAAAAAAATAATGATATGTGTCTACTTTTTTTGTTTTTTAAGAGAGTTGTAGCTCTAAATTTATTGAATGAGAATACAAATACAATCATAGCTTAGGTTTAGTTTGCTACATTTTCGTTTTTAAAAAATCCGATTCTATCCGAACTTTAGATTTAATTATGTTTGGTAAATCAAAGAAAAACTTTTTTTTTTGAAAATTATAGGTCATGACAGATTTTAGAATCAGCATCCAAATTGTTTTTAGAGGCTGTTGTCAATAAAAACACAAAAATTACATTTATTTCTTGACAACACTTTTTAAAGTACAATTTACAAAAACAATTCACTGTTTTAATTCACAGTACAACATAAACTATTTTTTTTTTCAAAAAAAACTACAACAATCCCAAACTAAGCCTTACAGTATCTCTAAGTATAATTGGAAGGGAGAAGAGCCATTCCTTATGACCACCTGAATCAAAAGTAAAACTAGCTTGTCTATGAGCAACTACGTTTGCAGTTCTAAGAGCAAATTCAATAAATACAGAATAAGCTTGCTGCTGCTGTCGATGAATGTCATCAATAAGATTTGCCTGCTCTGAAGTAGTCTTCAACTTGGAGTTCAGTAACAACTACCTTGCAATCTGTTTCAATGCAGCACTGGCGAAAACCAGGTTTTAGAATTCAGTATAGAGCTGCTCGAGTGGCTTCTCGTTCAACTTGTTTGGCTGGAATGGCTTAAAAATAATTTCTAATATATAACTTGAGATATTATTCTCTGTAATTGCAGCTCAGTAAGTCAAATTCATTAAAATGCATACCTCCAAGGATGATTGAACCATCTTCCTAACATTACTTATTTCCTACATATATAGCTACATAATTCTTCAAAAATAAAATAAACACAAATATTATTAAAAAGCCCTTCATCTTGTTAGTGAAAACTATCCCAATAAAAGATAAATCTCAATAAAACAATTGCAAAAAATATGCTTGAGTCTCTGAATATTATAATCCAAAAATAATGTAGTAAGATCTAATAATATAGTGTTGAAAAATATTGATTATTATTAAAAACTTAAGATTTGAAGTCTCAACTCTCAAGCATCAACTCCACACACTAGAATCACATGCATCTTTCTTCTATATAAGCACCACCCTCACCCCTCATCTCCCTCCAAACCAAACCAAACTCAACAGTCATCTACTTCTCTCTAACAAACCTCCTCATTTGCAAAACCTCAAACATATTCTCTCATCTTCTTCAACAACAACAACCACTTCAAACTTTGAAAAAAAAACCACCACTCATTTCTTTCATCGACATGGAGAACTTATTCCGCTTAGTGGATCATGAGGATTTCTTTGCTCGCCGTTGCATCATGGTCAACGGACCGGTCATTGTTGGAGCTGGCCCGTCTGGCTTAGCAACGGCAGCTTGCCTGAGGGACCAAGGAGTCCCATTCGAAGTCCTTGAAAGAGCCGACTGCATAGCCTCACTGTGGCAGAAACGCACCTACGACAGGCTCAAGCTTCATCTCCCCAAGGCATTTTGCCAGCTCCCGAAACTTCCATTCCCTGAGGACTTCCCCGAGTACCCAACAAAGAGACAGTTCATCGACTACCTTGAATCATACGCCAAACACTTTGAAATCAACCCAAAGTTCAACTCCTGCGTCCAATCTGCCCGCTACGACGAGACCAGCGGCTTCTGGAGGGTCAACACTGTTTCACAAACCGGGTCGACCCGATCAGAGGTTGAGTACATCTGCAGGTGGCTCATAGTTGCCACGGGCGAAAATGCCGAGTGTGTGATGCCTGAAATCGATGGCTTGTGCGAGTTTGGCGGTGAAGTTGTCCACGCTTCTGAGTACAAGTCTGGCGAGAAGTACAAGGGACAGAAAGTACTTGTCGTCGGTTGTGGAAATTCCGGCATGGAAGTCTCTCTTGACCTCTGCAACCACAATGCCTCGCCTTCCATGGTCGTTAGAAGCTCGGTGAGTACTTGAAGCAATATAGTAACTTTGATCAGTTCAACTTAAATGGTTAATTTGATGGTGGTTTCTAATAAGCTTCTGCTCTGTTTTCAGGTTCATGTCTTGCCTAGAGAAATCTATGGAAAATCGACATTCGAATTGGCTGTGTTTCTGCTAAAATGGCTACCGGTCTGGTTAGCTGACAAGATTCTCTTGCTGTTTTCATGGTTGATACTCGGAAGCATTGAGAAATACGGACTGAACAGGCCTTCTGTAGGACCAATGGAGCTAAAGAACACACAAGGAAAGACCCCTGTTCTTGACATTGGAGCACTAAACAAAATCAAGTCCGGTGGCATCAAAGTCGTCCCCGGAATCAAGAGATTCTCATATGGCCACGTTGAGCTTGTCGACGGCGAAGTACTCGACATTGATGCAGTTGTTCTAGCTACAGGCTACCGCAGCAATGTTCCTTCTTGGCTACAGGTGAGATAAAGTTTCAAAAATTATTACTTTTTTTTATTTTCTTATTTTATGTCAGTGAACAAAACTGCTTGCTAATTTTTGAAAGTGCAAAGAGACTGATCTTGAAATTGGTTATTGTTTACAGGAAGGTGAATTTTTCTCCAAGAATGGATTCCCAAAGCAGCCATTCCCACAGGGATGGAAAGGAAATGCCGGACTCTACGCAGTCGGGTTCACAAGGAGAGGGCTCTCTGGTGCTTCATGTGACGCCGTGAGAATAGCACAAGATATTGGAAATGTCTGGAAATGTGAGACTAAGCAGAACAAGAAGAGAACCACAGCTGGTCACAGACGATGCATTTCCCAGACGTTTTAAACAGTTCAGATCATTAACCATTCACTGACTGACTCAGTGCTTAGTTAACCTCATTTAATGGCGTGAACAAAGTCACAAAAAAGTGAACAAAAATATAACTGTATATCATATACAAAGAAAAGAAACAGACAGATTAGAGTACCTGGCCCTCTCCAAAGGTCCAAGTTTTGAACAATGTTTGGGCATTCTGTAAACTGAGGATGATGAGGCTTTTTCTTCTTTCTTTCTTTTTTTTCTGAGTTCCATACTCTTCATTTGTACATCTACTCCAGTACTGATCAAGTTCAATCACAAAGTTACTTGTTTGTCCTCATCTTTTGTGTACATAGCTTAAACTTTCTTTGTTTCAATCATTTAGTTTCAAGTGTTCATCTGAGAAGTTCATCCCCCTGCTCTTCATCTGCTTTTCAATTCTCATGTGCAAAGGTTCCCCATGAACTAAGAATAAGAAGAATTGGTTACGATCATCCCAGCAATAATACATCGATTCGATAAGAATAAGTAAAAGTATATAATTATGAATATTAGTTCTGCATTAGCTTAATACTCCATCTTTCTCCCAAACCCCATAAAAGAAAAGGTCTACTAATCCAACGCTTGAGATTGGAAAGTTGCTGAGAGCATCTATCATCAGATGGGTAAGATCCATTTTAGACAATGCAATTCAACTCCACCATACCCAGTACCTTTGATCTCTCACTCCCTCTCAGAGGTCATTAGCCTAATTCCAATATGGCTACACATTACCATTCCCTTTAAAATTGTTAAACTTGAGGTTGACCCTATTTATGCTGAATTAAACTAATTCTATAAGCTTCTGTTGCATTGCACATGGTGACATGGATGTATCATATACCCCAAGTTCATGAGCATGACAATTGAAGTCTTCTCTGGAAAGCATGTCTCAGAAGCTCGGATACAGTTCAAAACTACTGTGATAACTTGTCATGATGCACATAATGTCATTATTAGTGAAAGTTAAAGCTAACTAGGCAGATCGCTATGCTGTTAGGATTCGGATCCTCTGAAGTGAGCAAGTCATGAAGTTTGTGAAGTTAGGCTTCGTATTCCCCTGATTATTATGTCATATATGAATTCAGAATCTGAATCACTGTCATTAGGTTGGTAGAGACTATGACCTAAATGTTGTAAATAAACAATGACATTGATGTGAGTTAGTTCTTTTCTAGTTCTACACCAGCAAAACCGACCCAAACTCCTTCCAGCCACAAGAATTTGGTATGAAATAGGTACCCAACAATCTCATTTACATCCTTTATTTAGTTCTTACACGTTCCCTGCTTCAAGCATTCCATTAAAGAAAAAATATGAACCTCATTAAACTTGACTCAATCACTCTAGAAGAGATACATTCATTCAGTTTCATAAATAGAAACATGTTGGGCTGTCAAACCAAACTGATTGCAGAGTTTTTGACATGAAAGCAAATGATGTGATAGACTTTGACATTGTCATGAAGATGGTACAATCATTTTTCTTAGCTGTTTCTTTGACTGCCGGAAAGCCTACCAAAAAATATCTCAATGGAATTTACGAAGACAACAGTTCAAAGACTCCCAATCTGTTAATGCTATCAAACAGATGAAGTTCTAACATTGGCATTAGATGCTATGTGAATTTAGACTGGACCTGAGATTTTCAGACTTGAGTCGAACTTTTAAAAATGGGCCCTTAAACTATAATATTCATTCAAATTTATTCTCTTTTCAAAAAATTCATGAACTAAAGCTATAAACTCAAAATCTAATGACATAAAACATTAGAGATCTTTTTTATACTTACTTACACTACTCATTTTTTTTTAAAAATAGTAACTAACGATTGTAATATAATGCTTGTTTTTTACTAAACTAATGTGATCACACAATGAGAAAAAAAAATTTTGGGCCCTCAAAGTCCATCTACTTTTGAGACTCTATTCAGGTAAAGGTATGCCTGTTGATTAAATGACATGCATGATCTGCAAAATGTAGTATTTGAAAATCACAGAAGCTTATCCATTGAGTGCAAAGTAGAGACTGGAACTTTGTTCTTCACCTCACAATAGAGACTTAGAAAACATCCCACATGAGTACCCCATGCTGCAATGATTAAAATTTGCCAAAAGGGTTTGCAACTTAGTGATGCTCTTTTCACTACCACAAACTCCAATCAGCAACTGGGTTTTCTTTGAAGCCAGACTGAGAATTCAAAACAGTATAATTTTTTTTTGTGTTTTCCTGTTTGTATTTTCCAACCACTTGTTCTTCTAAGAGACACTTCCTCAGAAACATATTAAAAATAACACGGGAGGGTCAGATTTTTCATTGCCACTATCTCCATCTGAAAAGGGCACAATTTCTTCTGCTTACAGAAACCATTGTAGTATGTAACTAAGAATTTGCTGCTCTCACATGTTGTGTCTACTGCACTGGGTTTGGTGGCCCTGAAGATCGTTTGCAGGATCTCAGTCTTAAAGTAAAACATGCATACATCAAGGGGCATGCAACCCTTCATCATTTGGAGTATAATCTTTGCTGAAAACTCAATAATGCAATGAAATTTCTTTTAAGATGAAGAATGTGATAACAGACAGTTCTTTTGATCCCACTGAGAATAAGCAAATCAGGGTTTTGTCCAGGACATACTTAACTAACTATTTTTGAACTCTCTGAAATACTACTGCTTCTCTAACTTTAGCTGCCAATCTGCCATGTACCGGTTTAGTACTTATTTTAAGTGCAATTGTGTTTTCTGGTGCAAGGGTTTGCTGGAATTAATGCACATTTTGATTGTAAATATGCTGTCATTGCCTACTGCATGATTCATTCTTCTCATGAATACTTTCCTACAATCATAAGACACATAATTCTATACATCCCACTCTAACATCACTAATATATTCTGCTTACTTTCCATCAGTTACCTTCCAGCCTCACCCATAGACTCATTTGATTATATCCAGATTGTATGGGCGGAGGCACACAGACAAAATGGGGCCCGTGTCCTATTCACCATTCAGTCACAAATTTTGGTGAGAGTCGAATCTCTAACCTCTTGATGAAAGATCCAAGGCTGATCCACTAGACCACCTAGATCACATGTTAACATTGCACAAATATTCTATATATTCACATATACTTCTTATTTCAAAGAGATTATTTATTGAAATAAAAAAATTAAATAGGCAAGGGTCACTCACAGATGAGCTTCAAGTCTGAACTCACTTAACCAGCTTGAGAATTCTCTTAATTTTGTAACCTACTTTTAAATGTATTTATTAGAGTTGTGAAAGCCAAGATTATGAGTCACTTATTTTATGTTATAAACATAATATTGTAAAATCTCGGTGAGTTATTGTTTGATTTCATATAATCGATGAAACTAGCTATCATGCAACAACTTGAACATGTAACACTCGTCGAGAACCAATATTATTATAAATATATTATTATTATTATTTATCTCATTAGCTGAAAATTTCTTACTAGGTTTCCAGGACACTGATTTTGACTAGACCTCAATAGGAGTGTCAGACTATTATACAACAAACATGCTTATGAGTTATGAGCATGTTAGACATACAGACAAAATGAAACCTCTTAAACCCAGAGTGCAACCTCTAACTTAGCACCATGAGCGAAGCCCATCCCTTTCTCCTTTCTTGTAGTACAAGGTGGGTCATATTAATTCACCTTAGTGTTACACTGAAGAAGAATGCAAGTCTATTGGAGTCTATGACCATGCAGCTACAAGTCTCTTTTGTGGAAATGACATGTCTTGGAGTCTATGACCATGCCATGCAGCTACAAGTCTTCTATACGTGAGTGTCGATCAGACTGTCAGAGAGAATGAATTCACTGTGTTCTCACCATTTCTCAATCCTTCACTTTGAAATTCAGCACCAAACAAATATGAATAGGTGATCAGCACAATACTATAGAGAGAAAAATTCATTAGTGTCTCAATTCTTGTGACAAAGTCAATATGATACTCAAATTTTTAACGTGATCAAAATAATACCCAAACTATTATTTTCTATCAAAGACATTCCTTTATTAACTTATTCTGTTAATAGAAAGGTAAAAACGTCTTTTAAGTTTTTGTGTGTGTTGTATTTAGGATATTTTTACAAACTAAAAACCTAGTCATTTATCAACTTAAGAACTAGCCTTCAACATGCCAAGACTTCACCTAACGACTTCCTGTCTAAATGGTTATTATACTGGCGGAATCACTGCTGGCTTAAGGTGAAAAAATCCTAGATTTTAGTATGTAAAAAATATCTCAAATACAGAATTCAAACTAACAACTGAGAGCAAAATAATTTTCAAACAAGAATATTTTTGTGACAGAATTATGGGCACAAGCTAGAATTTTTTTTAACATAACATAACTACAAATACATAACCCAGAGCCTCACTCTTGGGTAAACAACTATAAGGTGTTTAGCTACTTATAATTATAATTACAAGTACAAATACTTATTTGTAATAAAATCACATCACACAGAATGATTACAGACGAAATCTTCACACAGTACTCACACTCTTATTTCACAATAAACTAGAGACACTGTTTACACACGTTATTTCTCTAGATTTCTGATTTCGAGAGGAAGGTTGAGAGTGTTTTCAACTTCTGTTCTAAGTTTTTGCGATGCCTTCTCTCGAAAGCTTGAGGTTCCTTATATAGCACACGGACTCCAAACCCGAATTAAACACAGCTAAGAGAAAGTGGGAGACCGAAAGAATCAATCTTTATTTTAGCAAAAGTAAAGTTATTTGTTTTCATACGCCAGCAGCAAAAAGAAGAACATATTAACTTTAACAAAAGAAAAGTCTTAATCTGTCTAAGTCTGAATCATAAGAAAAGGGATAATAAATCCTATATCCTTTTTCATTCTCTACCTTTTCAAGCCACTCTGTAGTAGCTAGAGTGCAGTCAACTTTATTTATCATGATAGCTGAGAAAAAGTCATAATTTACTGGTGACGGATGATTATAGCAAGAAACCATTATTTTTTTCTCCACTTGCCAGAATGCTTGAATCATAATCCCTTCATACCATGTTTTTGATGCACATGATTGTCATGGCCTTCATTCATGGAATACTCTGATTTAGATTGTCATTTCCTCTCATCCCACTTGATCATTTAATCGGACCCTGAATTATCTTGACATAATGATAATGAGAGATATAGTTCATTTGTTCTTTCTGTAATATCCATTCAGGTGGAGTTGATATGAACTTTAATCTCAGGATACATCAGTCTGGCCTAATGTTCTTAACAGCTTGAACTATCAATTCTGGGAATCCCTCAAAGTCTTCATTAGATTTTGTCCAAAGATTATGAACAAAACCATTCTCCATTAGCCACAATTTTTGTTTCTGAGGGTGTCCAGCTTGGACATTAATCAGATATCTCTCATAATATGGGTCAAGAACAACAGACAAAGTTGGTGGAAGTATCTTTCATTTTCCAGATGCTCATGAAATTTAAACAAGTTAGACCGTTTCATTGTTGTCATAGGGATCTTAGCACTTTCTGGATTTTCTCGATATATTACCTTAGACTTTTTCTTCTTGTTTGCATGGATTCCATGCAATTCTTCTGTAAGTGCTTCAAGGGTTCCAAGCAGATGATCTTCATTTTCTTCATGAAATGCATAAAGAATATTGTCTATGATAATCTTTTGCTTGAACGCCAACAACCTTTTCGTCTGAAAAAATGGTTCTTTAAAAATCTTTAAAGATTGACCATGAATAATTTTCTTCCTTGTAACTACATGCGATATGTTTTCCCTAAAAGGGGCTATTATGCTTTTTGGCAAAACAACAACCATTAACGGACTTGATATGTCTTTACCGTCTGCCGTTTGAGATAGGCTAGCCGGTCTTTTACCCTAAGACCGATCAGTTGAAACTGTATCTTTGGGATACAACAAATACTCTTGAGAGAGCCTTTCCTCTTCACTAGATTTTCCGGACTGACTTTTATTTTGCAAGGAAAATTCTGAGTTTTTTTCCCAATCAGCTGGTTTTATCCTGTCATGACATGTTGTTTGACTTGCTTCAGCTGCTCCATAAGATACGATGAATTGATAACCTGGTCCATCATGGAGAGGACCTACAGTCTTATCACCACTCTTGTATCTTTCATAAAGATTATTCTTCCGTGATTCTGGTTTTCTGTTTCTTGGGTTACGTCTTTCATCCTTGTCATCTCTTTAAAACATTGTCACTTCTCCCGTAAGGGCATATGATAGGAAATTCTTGTTACCTGCAACCATTTCAACATCGTATTCATACTGAGATAAAAATATTTTCCATCTCAACACTCTTCCCCTATCTGCAGCATCAGTTAATTTGAAGTTTTTAAATTTTTTTACTCTTTTATTATCATTCCTAACTACAAATTTGTTCCTTAAAAGGTCTCAGTCCCCTTTATACTCTTAATAAGAGCAATGACTTCTTTGTCTCCAGTAGAATAATTTAACTTTGTTGCGTTAAAATTTCCCGAGATAAATTTATAAATCTTTTCATGATTTTCATCTGGGGTAATAGCTAAGACAACTCCTGCCTAGTAATAATCATTTGTATCAGTCTGCAAAATGATCGAATCTTCTTCTTCAGGTAACTGTACAAGAGGCAGGTTCTTGGTTAACTCTTTGATTTTTCTAACAATATTACTATCATCTTCTGTTAATGACCAATTCTTTTTGGAGCTTGTTTTTGGAGAGAGTAGAGCAGTAAGACAACTAACTTGGGGAATAAAATCTCTCGCAAAGTTGACAACTCCTAAAAACCTCTACAAGGATTTTGCATCAGGAATATGATCTAGGAACTTACTGATTTTTTTAACAATATGATCTTTGAGAGAATCTCTCCTTCTTTAACATGAATGCCTAAGAAATCGATTTCTCCTTTTATGAGGTGAATCTTCTTTTGTCCAAGGATGATTCCTTTCTGGACAATCAACCTGCATACTTGTTCAAGATGTTTCAGATGTTCGTTCATAGTTCACGAGAAGACAAGAATGTCATCTATATAAATTATACAAAAATCTGAGTAAGGTTTGAAAATATTATCCATTTATCTTTAGAAAACAGACGGGGCCTGCTTGAGACCACATGACATGACCAACCATTTATAATGCCCTTGAGGTGTTTCGAATGCTATTAAAACAATGGAGTCTAGATGCATCTTGACTTGTCAGAATCCTGATTTTGCATCAAATTTAGAGAAGATCTTGACTTCTTTGAGTCGATTGATAAGCGCTCTTACTTGGGCTATCTGGTAACCGTCTTTGACTGTCTTTTTGTTTACATCTCTGTAGTCAATTGTCATTCTAGTCTTTCCTCTTACTTGCTTTGCATGATTTCTTACCATCAAGGCTGGAGCATGATGAGGACTATTAGAGGGTATGATCAACTTCTTTTCGAGCAACTCTTGAATTTGACTTTCCATCTCTTTTCTGTCATCTTCCTTGTATTGAGGGATTTCTTTAACATGGAAAATAATATTTATATCATGCATTTTGAGCTAACGGTATACTAGATCTCTTTCTCAGTACAACTGAGGATCTTCACTGATTACTGGCTTCAACAAGTTTTCTATTTCTGCAATAGTTAATATTCTCTTCTGCTCGATCTTGTTAGCCTACACCTTTAGGTTATGTTCTCTGATAAATTTTTCTTCTCCGTCTGAGCTTTCTTGCTCTAATTAGTCTGAATCAGACTTATCTAAAGGGGATTCATACTCTTCTTCTGACTTAGAGTCTTCTGAATTCAACCCTTCATTTACCAATATTTCATTGTGACCCTTCAAATGATCTTTTAGCAGCAAATCTGGTTCTAAAAATGGCTTATAATCACTACTCTTCGTTGACAATCTCTGATATTGGTCTTTAAATCCTGAAATTGTAATGCTTACAACTTTGGTAAGACTAGATTCCCAAAAGAATTTGTTATTCTTTTCAAAACCAATCATTTGTGGATTCTGAACTATCGACTGCTGAAGAAGGAAGTCATTTCCAATTAATACATCTGCTCCTTGACTTTCACATTGCTAGATTATTTTTACGACAAAAGTTCCTCCGTCCAAGGAAACTTTTATATCACAAGCCATAGTATCCATGATTATTTCATTTTCTCCCATGGTTATTCCAGTAACTGATCTTGGAGCATTTTCCTAATATTCTTCAGGTATGACATATATTTTGCAAGGTTAAATTGTGAGGCTATTTTAGCTATAACAAATTTTGGCGCCGTTGCTGGGGATTGTAAAATTTTAATTTTGCACACAATTTATTTAGAGTCTTATTTCTTTTTCGTTGTTAACGTTTTTTGTTTGTTTTCCTTCTTTTGAATGAATTTTCTCTAATTATTGTATATATATATATATATTTTTATTTTTTTTATTTTTTTCAATAATATTCTTTGTTGTTTTAGGATTTGTGATTTAGTTGTATATTACTTACTAGAATTTATGTTTTGTTTTTCAATGTGGCATCAACATTATGAGGTGTGTTCCATATGCTTCATGGTAGATCATTCAACGGAGACATGTCCAAACATCCAATATCAAGGATACTATGATAAAAAAATGCTTGAAAAATTTCAAGACAACCAAGGACATTGGAATGACTATTACTCACCTCTACACAATCACAATCTATTATGGGGTAATCATTCTTATTCTTCATGGAACAATAATTCGAACATGCAGCAAGGATTTTGCAATGAGTTTCAAGTTTTTCCATATTCATTCGATGACTACTGGACATAACCACCATCTCATCAAGACTCAGAAAGGGCAAACCGTTTAGATGAGATGATCAAGTCTTTAACTGAGATAGCTGGGACTCTAGCTATTTCAAATCAAGCACGGGATGAGGAGCGAAAAACTTTTAATGAAAGTTGGACAGAAAGTAAAAAGTGTTTGGACACCTTAATATTTCAAGAGCAGCCATCTTCATTGATGACCACTCCACATGACCTTCCCGCCACTACAGCTCTGTGTTAACCTCATGATGCAATTTTCCATAATTCAATACTTTTCGAGGATGAATAAACAGATTTCTATGAGTTCTATGAAGACCCAAGCGATGTTAAGACTTCTGAGGATTGCTTAGAAGAGGAGTCCATCAAAGCTCCTAAAATTGAGCTTTTATTGTTGGTGCATGGAAGACCACATGATTCTGCACTCCTTCCAAGCTTTACACATGTTCTTCCTATCCTAGCATCATATGAATTTTGTTGAGCATGTTGACATGGTGATTCCAGAATGTCTCAAATCGGATCGAGAGATTATCGCAGTGATTGTGAAAAGTGGGAAACAATGGAAGAAGAAGAAAAATAAAAATAGAAGTTTTACATCCTATATCTCCATTTCTCCCACGCTACTCAAATTGCTACCAAAGGACCATGAAATATCGTTGAAGAGGGTCGAGCATTTTATCGAACCACGACCTAAGCTTCCTATTTATTCTTGTTAAAAAGCCTTTGGGAGGCAACCCAACCATCTTTATCTTTTGTGTTCTCTTTTGTTTCTGGTTCGTTTTGATGTGTTTTGTGTGTGTGTGCAGGTTAGAGTTGAGAAAAGTTGAAAAAAACTCTCAGTTAAGCAAAAGCAATGCTCTCGGTAGAAACAATGTGCCGACTTTGGAGAACTACAGTTTTTGTCTCACAAGACTTGGAAAGGTTTGCTTTATATCAAAAGAAAGGCCTTTGAGTCTAGTTTCTGTAGGATTTTACAGAAGTAGATTTGGAGACCTGAGTCATTCTCAGTTCGATTTTGAAGAAAGTAAGGTCACTGCTAAGAAAACAGAATTTGTGCAGTGCAGCTGGAAAAAGGCCAGAAAAAGGTTACTCCCAGGAGGTCTGTAGAGTGAAGCTATATATGTCTGAAAAGTTTGTTGAGTTAGCTTCAACTTTGTTTTGAAGCAATTTCACATTCCGGCACCGGAGATTACCGGAAATCAGGTTTGAATGGGTAAAGGTCTGTTTTTCAGTTTTTCTGTACAAACTTTGTTTTTCTGCTAACTTTGCAGGGCTGCCATTGTCAAACCGTTTGGAGTTAGGAAACGTTACATGAGCTGGAAATTGGCTGCATAGCACACAATGAGGGAGCTTTTCTAAACTTTTTCTTCTGTGTTTTGTTTTTCACTTTCCTCTCAATTTTGTGATTATTTGCATTATCTATATTATTCTAACATTGAGGAGAATGTGTTGAATAAGTGTGGGGGAAGGAAATGCACACATTTTGTGTTTTGTTTTTGTTAGAGTCAAAAATTTTAAAAAAAATTAAAAATGTTTTTGTTTTAGGTTTTTGATTTTTGAGTCGTAAGAGCCCTTAACAAGTCTATGATGATATTAATCTTCTGAAATCATGGCTAAAAGATGATCATTAAATTGGGATGATAATCATAACATTCTTTGGTTAATCGAGTCTTATGTGATGCATGCATACTTGTAGCAGATATGGCTTGAGACTTTGGTACAGAATTTTTGAACATACTATTTCAGATTGTAATTTCAAAATAACCCATGTGAGTTTATCATTGTTATTGCCTTTTGTTGGAGTGTTTTGAAATTCATTACTTGATTTTCAATGATATGCTTGTTGCTAAATCTCATTATTCTTTCATGATTGAATGCTTGTCACAAGTTTAATGGACTAGAGAGTTTTACTAAAACTCGCTTTTGTCACTTTTCAAAGTTTTTAATCGTGACTTATCCTGATTGAGGAAATGATTGAGGCACATAGGATCTCCACCAAAGCTAAATTAACTTGTGTCCCCAATTGTGTACACAAGATGTACACCTTCTATATTAACCCTATTGAGCCTACATGTTAAACCTTTTTGTCATCGCCCTTATTATCTTAACCTTGAGCTTTAGTATAGCTATATCTTTACCTTTGTTCTGGAATCTAGTAGAGCTATACATGAGAATTATGCGCAACCAAGGTGATATGAAGCTGATGAGAAAGAACTAATGTGGGGAAGGATTCAAGCTGGATTGTAATCCTTGGCCGTGTAACAAACAAAACAAAAAAGAAAGAAGAATTAGCACGGCTGGGAAGAGAGAAATAAGAGAAAAAGAAAAGTTTCAGATTTAGTTTTTTTTGTGAAATGGGAATTTTGCAAATGTGGAAGGCCCAAAAATGTTAATACTTAGCATTTGTTCCATTTCACGACATCTGACCCTTGCTTTTGGCAACAAATGGTGTATCTGAGTGCTCTACTAGGTTTCAAGATACTTGTTTGAATTCATATCCCGTTGTTTATGTAACCCTAAGCCTAGCCCCATTACAACCTTGAGAAAGACCTACTTGATCCTTGAGATGAGTTAACTAAGATATGTGGAGTTAGGTGAACAAGTGAGCATATTGTGGTTCATTTGGCAAGTATTTGATTTCCTTCATGTGATTTGAAAAAAAAATCATATTTTCGTTAAGCCTTTCTTTCATACGTATGTGAGCTATTTGATTTGGATTTTTAATCTCTCACATACACTTGAGCATACCGTAAATCTTGAGAGAAGAAAAAGTGCAATCCTTGTGAGGTGAAATCATTATCTGTTTGATGTATGTTGAGCTCTAACCATCATCATTGTTCTCTCCCAAGTCTTACTTGTGCTATGTTAAACATGAGTCTTTATTAACTTTTGAATGTGAACTTGATTCTTGGTTGAGTGTTA
Source organism: Comarum palustre (assembly GCA_951800085.1). Classification (NCBI taxonomy): domain Eukaryota; kingdom Viridiplantae; phylum Streptophyta; class Magnoliopsida; order Rosales; family Rosaceae; genus Comarum; species Comarum palustre. Next base: position 15,360,643 of record OX637579.1, on the reverse strand, counting down.
CTCTTGGTGTTATGAAAGTAAGAGATTGTTGAGACAATTTGTAAGGGCATTAGAGTTGTTTCGAGTCTTGTTTTGTTTTCAGTCTTTGATTTTGCTAAGGGACTAGCAAAAGCTTAGTGTGAGGGAATTTGATAAGAGCACAAAAGTGATATGTTCTTAATATATTTTCGACCCTATTTAGTTATGTAAATCCTTTAACAATTTTAATTTAACTTATTTTATATTTTCAGGTATTAAATACGTCCATTAGCACAAAAGAGGCAAAAAAGGAAAAATCTTGAAGAAAAAGGAATTCATGTCTTGCAAGGAAAGAAATCCTAAAATCTACCAGAAATCATAAGTCAAGTTTGATAGAAGATTGTGATAAAATCACAACGATCCAAAAGATGTGCCATATATCAACTAAAATCTACAAGGGTCTAATTTTCAGAACTTCTTAAGGATCATCAATATCTATTTTCTAGAAGAAGTTATGATTGATTGTGTGGTCGAAGGTCTAGTCTGCCGAAAATCTGATATTGGATCGAAACATCTCAAGGCCCAGACCACAATGGGAAGTCCATGGACGAGTTTTGAGGGTCTATAATCGTAATAACAACTTCAAAACCAAGGAGGATAAAAAATATTAGCCTCCAAGAGACATTGCAACACAAGAGATCATCAAGGAGAAAGCCATCAAGATAATTGACAATTCTATCTCCATCCACAGTTCTTTCTTTCTCCATTGTAAACTTTTGGATTTTTATTTGTTTTGTATGACTTCTACAACTATGTGTGGCTAGTTTTTCTTTGTTAGGGGTGAAGGTTTGAAGCCTCGAATTATGCAATAAACCTTGTTTCATAACCTTGATTTCATAATTGCTTAGTTATGATTCGTCTATTTGGTTTTGTTTTATAGAGAACTTTTGCTTGTTTATGTTCATGTTTGGCCAACATAGAATATTGTGAACTTATAATTGGGGTTAGAATTAGGTTGTTTAATCTCCTAAACGGTTAATACGGCTTAGTTCAAAGTAGTAAAACCTATAGGACAATAGGTGAAACCAAATAGAGAGACTTGCATGCTAGGTAGGCGTTCAACACTAGTTTTGCATACTTATTCAATCAAACTTTCACGGATCTTCTTAATGCTTAGGATAATATGTTGATAGGATAGGTATCCTATACCTTGATCGATTATTCTAAAGGCTTTGGTAACGGTACGTCATCTTGCTTTAAGTATTTACGGGAAGTAATAAGAATTTACACAGTGCGTTCACGGTTTATTCTTGATTGAACCTTTTCATGACTTGGTAATTGAAATCTTGGTTACGATACATTGTTTTGTAGCATATTCGGTGGTGAATTTCCAAAATCCCTAACCTCATCTTTATCATATTTTTCAACTTTGAATCATTCTAGTTTTCTTATTCTATTCTCTATTTTTCGTGATTTATTTAATATAATAAATCAACTCCAAATTCTCTCAAATTTTGTGTGCGTATTCTTTTGTGTGTCTAGTATAGGTTTGTTAAATTTCATAATTTTCTGAGTCATGTAGCTTAGGTATTTAGGTGTGTTTTTGTCTGCTGTTCGATAGGAACAATAGACATTTTGTGACATTGTTTTTTTGTGCAAGATTAAATACCCTCAATTTGTGACATCGAACGATCTCTGCTTCATTATACTATAATTGACAATGTTTTGTAGGGTTAAATTATGAGGCTATTTTAGCTGTAACAACATTTAGGACAAACATAGGACGAGATCTGTTCTCTTATTCTTCAGAACTTTCTGAAGTGTTTTCTATTTCACTTTCAGATGAGAAAGCAAGAGAATATATTGAATCATTCTCTTCATCAGAATAGGTTATCTCAAAATCCTTCAGGTTTGTATATTTTATTGCTGCATCATATTCTTTAATTAAAACCTTCGCAGATCTCTTGTTATTTTTGGACATTCATTTGCATAATGTCCTTTTGCATTACAAAGCCAACATCTGCACTTCTTGACTTCTCAAAAGGAAGTCGAGGAATTGATTCTTTTTCTTTTAAAAAAATCTTTTCATAGGAGGAGATCTTTCCCTTGCAGAGTTCTTTTTGAAAGAGCTTTTCCTGAATTTATACTTCTTTTTAGAAGCAAAATTCTTTCTCTGCTTGTTGCTAGAGAACATTTTCTTGTATTTTTTCTCTATGTGACATCCCCACTGCGTTGGTGTCTCCAATATCTTAGGACACATATTTCAACTCCTCTGAGTTGCTTCTTCTCAGTTTTGGATTTTTTGTTCTCAACACATTTCTTTCTTAGGAGATCTATGACTCTTCAAGCAATTCCTCTCACCGTAAAGAAAGACAAAGGATTTTCTTCTAAAGATTGTGCTATTGCAACGTTCTATGGTTTCGGTAACTTCCTGTCATAGGTTCTGACCAGATCTTCATTATCTAGGTCTATAATGGTACAATAGTAATTTTAAAACTCATTAGTGTACTCTTCAAAGTATCTTATGTTGCAAATGCTCAACTTTTGAATATTTGCTTTAGCTCTTTCTTTATACTGCTCACTATGCCCAATAATGTCTCCACAAAATTGTGCATAGATATGACATACGAAATCTAGAGGATTATTGGTTTGAACCAATTTGGTTATCCAGTCAAGCCATTGAGAGCTTCGCTTGAAAAACTGATACCTTTTATAGAGTATGCCAGTTAAGGTAGGCTCATAATATGCGTGAGCTTTCTAGTAGGCATATTTAAACAACACCAATGCCTGAGTTAGCCTTAAGTTAGCTACTAGTTGTCTATTGCATTTATCTTGTCTCCTACCCTATCGAGATCAAGATAAACCTCTCTCTCAGATACTGATTGACTCCATTTGGGTTATGTAAGGATGTATTTCTGAGAACTTTGTTCTCCTAGTTTTCCTGTAGGAGTCTGTCCCTTAGAAAGTTTAATCTTATTTTCCCGGATGATCTTAGTAGGGTAGTTCGTGATGTTCTGAACTATAGTGCTTCCCTGGTTAATATTTTTAGTTTCCATTGTTGAGGGTTCACCTGGTTCTTCTTTTGCTACTTGATAAAGAAGAATATTCCTTTTGTTTTTTCTCAGTTAGACCTGAGAAATCTTTTCCATGATCTTTTCAAGCTCCTCTGTAGATTCACAAATTTCTGCTTGTTCATGCAAACTCTTCAGTTCTTCTTACTTTAGCATCATCACATGTCATTTAACATCTTCTTTCTTGAAAGATTCTTCAAGACAAGAAGTTGGCTTGGTTCTAGAAGTACTATCTTTCTCATAGCTAGCAAATAAATGCCTATGAAGTTGTAAACTTATTTTTCCTCTCATATCTTCATAGATGAAAGCATTGATATTTTCTATCTGTCTAGCTGGAGGTGTCAGATTATATTCTCTTGAGAATGTTACATCATGTCATTTTGTGACATGCTTATGTTCAGTATGATTTATTAGATTGGTGAGGATTAATGTAGTAATCCCGGGACTATTGAGAAATCTAATGTTTGGGGTTACATTCGAGTTCATCAGCTTATAATAGATTTAATAATCTATCGTAAACTCCATCATCCCTTTCTTCATAGAAATTCCATCTGTCTTGATTTACAATTTTAGACAGTGTGCTGCATCTTTGAGATGTATGGTGAAGTTTGGAAAAACATTGAAGTATGCAACTTGGTTGCATAAAGAAGCTTCTACTGTTCCTAACAGACTTTTCTTAAAGTCTATTATTCTATCGTCTTGTAAGATACATAAAACAGAACAGTCTATATCATCTCTAGCTAAAAGTTTTATTCCTACTTGGACTGCTCCAATATGCATGTAGGAATATTTCTTCTGAGACGCTTCACTTACTTCTGTTGGAATGATTAACCTAATGTCGGTTTCTCCTCTTGTGATAGGAACTGTCAGTTCAAGAATCTTAAATTTGTAAGAATCTATAAGGAAAATTCATCTCATATAGATCTCATTGAGCTTGAATGTAGGAACTGATGCTTCTCGCATGCTAGATTCAATTTCATTATACTCACATTTTTTAGCGTTGATTTACTGTACAGACATAGACATAGTATTTTTTTACTAAATATTCTATTCAGCATCTTCACATCTCTTCTGGTTGAAGATGTAGATTTGGACGAGGACCATGTAAGGAGTTTAGGTTCACTAAACTTAAACTCACTTTCTCCCTTTGGTAAAGAGGGTATGATTATTTTACTAGTTACGTTTTGAGCTAGTTGTTCTTCATTGATCCATTATCCTTCTTGAATCTTCATTTTTTCTACGCTTGTTTGCAGTCTTGATATCCTGCTATTTAACTCTTGGAATTGGTTTTCGAGATCAATACTCATCTCTTGGAGATAAGAGATCTTGTAATTCTGCTGATGAATTATTGCTTTGATATTATCATGCACTGTCTCTGTAGGAAGGAAAAAGCTTAGAGCTTTATCATCTTCCTGTTTTACTTTTAGTTCAACTCTGTGATTCATCCTAATCGGGAGATCAGAGTTTCTAAAAACTTTTTCAACGATTCTTGAGAAGATTTAATTCAATTGCTAGCTGACGAATGTTGTCGGCAAGATGCTCAGTGCGAACTAACTTATTTTCAATATCCAATAGATATTGTTTTTCTTTGAGATAATCAAGCTTGACTTCAAGCTTGTCAAGTATTGAACTTATCTCTTAAAGTTGACTGAACTTGAGATGAAATATCTCAAGTTATATTGCTATCTTGTCTGAAGTCTTGTTCCTAGATAGATGATCTATGTATTCAATTAAGCTTGGTTTGGAAGGATCAAGCTCTTCGACTCTGACTTCTCTCTAGATGTAGACAAGATCGTCATAAAGCGTATTTAATACTCTACAAATGTACTCTATGAAGTATTGATCTTCTTGAAAATGCCTTGAATGAAAACATGTTTGCCACTTATCAGTGCCTTTTGTAATACAAAAGGACTGATAATTTTTAAGTTTGGATTCTCCCTTGTTAGTCAGGAGAAGCCAACTTTATGACATATGCCTTAATAACCTGCTTTTGATCCAAGCAGGCTTAGAACGTTCAGAGGACTCAGATCGTATTCAAAAACATCCTGTAGAACTTTAGTCTGTTATTCAGTATGTTTGATTATGTGCTGAATTCTAAGAATAATATCACAGTAATTTTTTATTTTTTCTCGAAAGATTATCTCTATATTTTTTCAATCTTCTTAGTTTTTTTTTCGTCTTGCAATTCTGTGTAAGAAATCTTAGCATAAGCTAACAAATTAAACCGGGTAGCTATTACATTTGTTATTGATAATGAAAAATAATTGTTTACCTTAGAGTAAGAGTATGAGTTTATATTTGCAGTATGTTAGGTAAATAAATTCATAAACTTAGGTCTACCATGCTCCGTCAAATTTAAAAAAAAACATAGAAAACACAAAATAAAGTTAGTCTTTTTAACAAAGTTAACATAATATTCTAACGGAATATGCTTTAAATTAGGGTATAGACCATTTGTTAGTAGCAAAATAAAAGTTTAGGTATCACATTGATAAGTTTTAAAGTTTAGGCACTACATTGGTCTTGACAATAAAGTTCAAGGATTTATGGTGTACTTACCCCGAAATTTAACACTAAAGAATGTATCTACTGGGAAATAGCTAGGCACATTGTATTGTGGAAGCATAATTTGTTTGAAAATTCTATACTTATGAAAACCTTAGATTTTTTTATGAAATCATAGGCATGAAGTCTTGCCTGACATGTATAGTTACATAATTTTTAAATGGGTTCTCACCATTTTGTAATCTTGACTTTAATTTAATAGGTCAATCTATGTATGGGCAAGCTGCTGATGTTGAAAATTGGTACATTGTTGTGTTGTGAAAGCTGAAGCAACCGGTATGTGAATCACAGGGTTTGAAGAAACTACAAATATCTTGAAGTCCTATGAATCCCTCAAGTTAATAATAGACAATGACAATAGCATGCAGTAATAATACTGCATGATTCATTCTTCAACCGATGTCATCAAACTTTGAAACATGTCTAATTTTGGTTCCCGTTTAGTATAAAACTCGGTTTTAATCACAAATTAGGATTCAAACCCCAAACTTTGGATGTATGTACAGATTGGTGAATTTCTTAACTACTACATATGCAGTTACTAGCATCGATAAGAAGCTCAATCCTCAAAAATAGGAATAATTCATCCATATATATGTTATATTTTAAAGAAAATTCTCTTTCACCCTAATTTTAAAGAATTTTTTCCCATGAACAAAATAAAATTCTAAAATTCCCACTAGCCTATTACACTCTTAGAGTTTTGTTCTCACTAACCAAATTTTAAATTTTTCTCTATTTTTCCTGGCGAAACTACCCTTCTTTTTCTCGATCTCTCATCCGACATCTCTCTCCTAGATCTGCTTTTGCTCTCTCATCTCACTTTGCCCACGGTGGCTCCGCCGCCGCCTTTCGTCGACCTCCATCCCAAGGTGATGGTCCACCTCGTCTGCGCCTCTTTGATTTCTCTATATCTCTCTTTCCCTCACCTTCTCTATCACAAACATCCACAACTGAAATCAGATCTCTTTTTTTACCAGTTGACGACGTCGATGAGGTAAAGGAGGTTGAAGCAAATGGTGGCGACTCTAGAGCCGTTGTCAAGCTGGACGGCGTGTTCGACTTGAATCGAAGAGGTTAGAGTATGGTGTTTAGGTGTGGATGGTGCCTGGTGGCTTGGTGGTGGGTGAGGCACAGAGTTTTGTCGAGGACTAAGATTGTTTTGTATATATTTTGTTGAAGCCGATACTTGTTCCTATTGGGGGTTATTAGCGGTGAATCCAGGAGATTGATGGCTTGGGGGCAGTAGGTGCATATTGGGGGGGTAGTATGTGTGAATTCATTTTCTTTGGTTATTTGTAACATGCCCTACTAGGGGCAGTGTGTGCATATTGGGAGTAGTATGTGTGAATTCAAATTTTTCTGGTTCTCTGTAGCAGGTCCTACTAGGGGAAGTAGATGCATATTAGAGGGAGTAGGCGCATACAGGGGGTAGTATGCTGACTTGTGAAGGAATTTATGGATGTCTCTACTTAGTTTATTATGGTTTACTCGACCACAAATATCTATGAAGCTCGAGAAAAGTGTTCACATGATGTTGATCCTGGTCGCGTTTCTTGCTCATGTAGAAAGTGGAAGATTGAATGCTTCTCTTGTGCTCATGCTCTTGCTGCAATCCAATCTTTCTCAGCATATGTTTATGCATTCATAGATCCACATTTCTTTGCTGACCACTGCAAAAAGTGCTACGATGTTCCACTTTTCCCATTGTTTAATACTGATATGCCTTTTGCTGAATCTGCTAATGATGATTTTATTCATCCTCTACATGTGAAAAGGCATCCGGGAAGGCTAAAGAAAAAGAGGTTCAAGTCAAGTAGTGAAAGTGAAAAGAAGTTTATTCGTTGTGGTCAATGTAAAAAATTGGGCAATCATAATAAAACGACCTGCACCGAACCACTTTGAATTTATGGAATTTTGTATACAATTTTTACATTTTTGTTCGTGACTTTATGTTGTACCAAATTGTCTTAACTATTTTTATTGGTAATTGAGTGGACATCTCAATATTTTACTAGTCTTTTCTTTGTCTGTGTTGTGAAAACAAAGTTTGAATGTTTTACAGGTGTCATACTGCCCCAGTAGGACTTCTTCTGTGTCTAAGCATGTTTTACTAATCCTAGTAATGCTCCTACTGCCCTAATAGGAGCTAGATGCCAAATACCAGGAATCCTACTGCTCCTAATAGGATTTCCTATTTCTCCTAATAGAACCTACTTCTTACCCAGGCAGGTTCTGCTACCCCCAGTAGGTGCTCCTAATGCCCCCAGTAGAACCTGTTTCTGACTAAGACAGATTCTACAAGCTTCTATACTGCCTCTAGTAGGTGCTCCTACCGGCTACTGCCCCCAATAGGTTCTCCTACTGCCCCAACATGGATCATACTAAGACAGAATAATAGAAAAATGGAACGAAAATGAAAAGATAGCAAATCTATTCTTCATTCTTCATTCCAAAATAACAAATATGTTCATACCATATATTACAACTAACCAAATATGAAATCTGTTCAAACCAAATGCTAAATACAAACTACGAAATCATACACTACAAACAACCAAGTATTTATGTTCAAATCAAATCTTTAATTCTATCAGTCAGTTCCTAACATATGTTTCCTGGCTATCATGAACTTTTCAAAAACTTTTTGCCGCATTATGTCACCATCTACTTTGTTTGGTTCTTTCTGACGAGCCAAGCTCTCCATGAAATATAACATATATGGCAGTCTCCCCTGCAAAATAGTTCAATTTATGTAACTCTCATCTCAACGTATCCCTACTTGCATGTTTTTCTAAATAAAAGAGTGAAGAATGTACTTACGACATTGAATTCTATTGAGGACAGCTGAAATCTTCCATCAGTTCGTATTTTTTTTTTCAGAGCATCCACTTTCTATCTTTCTTCTCTCTCGTATTTTTTTTCAGAGCATCCATTTTCTACTTCGCACAGAAAGTGGTACATATGCTTTACCACATGCGCAACATTCTTGTTGAACTTTTCATGCTCATTTCTTTCTTCAGAAAAAGGCTGCATCGAGTTCAAGTGTAGAAACATCTTATTCTCATGGTTCACAAGACGTAGAAAGTAGTGGAAGTATTTGTCGTGGTGGATGGGAATCAAAACGTTGTTGTACTCAAAGACATACCACAAAGGTTCGATCAAGAACAACTGTATTTAGTTCTTGAGATCCTCATTTTCTACTCTCGTTTCATGCTTAATCGAATAAAGCTGCAAATGAAAATGAGATTAAATCAGTGAACATTTCTTCTTCTTCTAAAACTGAGGTGTTTAATGTTGTATATTGACCATAGTAGGTGCTTCTACTTCCTCTAGTAGGTGCTCCTACTGCCCCCAGACAAAGAGTTAAAAATAAGACTTTTTTGGATGTCCTACTGCCCCCATTAGATGCTTTTACTGCCCATCGTAAGTGCTCCTACTGCCTCTAGACACAGAGTTAAAAATAAGAGACTTATGTGGATGTCTTACTACCCTTAGTAGGAGCACCTACTACCCCCAGTAGGATGTCATATTGCCCACAGTAGGATGTCATATTGCCTCCAGTAGGATGTCCTATTACCCTTAGACAGAGTTAAAAACAAGAGACTTACTGAAGCTTCAAAATTTAGCCGCACAACGCATCTTTGCTTTTTCTAGTTTGATCTTCATTATATTTGTGTACGCGTTGATTACCTGCATTTTTTCAAATTATTTTTCGTTTAGTTTTTCTTTTTAATTTCAAAATTAATTTTTAACAAAACCACAAACTCACATTATTTTTCATGTATTGTTCTTCAATTGGATCTATAATGTCTTGTTCTCTTTCTTACTGGCCATGCTAAGAAAGATGAAAATGAAATTAGTGCCGACCCCAACAAAATCAATAAAATGAAATATGATATCTACTGATCCCAATAGATGTGCTATTACCCTTAATACAATGTCCTATTGCCCCCAATTAAGGCTTATACTGGCCCAATTGAGGTACATACTGTTTGGTCTAGAATTTGCAGTCCTTCAAACAACCGGCTTGTAAGTTTGTGCTAGGCGTGCCAGTACCTTTGGGTTAGGTACAACCTTGAAGCTGGATGCTGTCTGCTTCCCTCTTCTGACTTCTTCTCACAGCGACCGTGACAGACGCCGATCTTCTTCCTCTGTGCTGGGTTCTCTTATAGACCTACAAGGGAAAAGTCCCTCTAGGATTTTTCTCCAACCTTTGCGGATGGCCGAAGCTTACTTAGTATGCAACGAAACTAAGCAGCGAGTATCAAGATATGCAGGATATGGACTGGCGAACGGATTCTCCAGAACTGGTTGCGGGAGTAAAAAACTGCTCAACGGATCGAACAGGGGAGTAGAGAGATTCCAACGGATTGAAACCTGTCAGACTTAACGGATTAAGTCCCTTGTGCAGCTTGACGGATCAGGCTACGGTTGCTGACGGATCAGGCTTGGTTGCTCCGGAGAGGCTTTGAAGACTTTCGCGTGGCGAAGTTGTTGTCTGTTTGTTGATAGATGTGTGTGTGTGTTTCTCTTGCACCTCAACCCCTTTATATAGTGAATACTAGGGTAGATGTTTCCTTGCGAATCAAGGTATGGCCTCAAATAATCCTTCTTGTAGTGCAAGACTAACTCTTAAAGCCCAATCGTGTAAGCCCAACACTATTCTGGTGGTAACTTACCCTCCTGCAACCACGTGTCTAATTTCTTATAATACTCTCGCGAACGCTTTTCCAACCGCGAACGTATTTTGCTAACACACGCCCCGCTTCGCGAGCGCGTTTCCCCCTGTGAACAAACTATCCCCTTTCGCGAGCGTACTTTATTACTGTGCTCCTTGCGAGCGCTTTTGACTCTCCAAGCGTCCTCTGACCTTCTTGACCGCAGGCATCGGTCCACTTGCCTTTCTATAAATGGGCTTTTTACTTCTGGATCCAACATTGCCCCCCAGTTCTTGAGATTAAGCCCGTTTGCGAAAATCGAAAAGAGCTATACCTTGGCATTGATTTAACCAAAAGCAAACGTCTTTTCATTGTCAAACTCCTCAGAACACTCAATCATCATTTCCCTCTGCAACTCTTTTCAAACCTTCCTGAGATAATCCGCCGCCGTTCCTACTTCTAAATCAATGGCACCCAAACACACCTTCTCTGCTGTGAAAACCTTACCCAGAACCCCTTCTGAGCATGAAGCCCTAAACTTTGTCCAAGCCATGGCTGGCCTGCGACCTGCTCCAAAACACAAGGGTTCTTGGTTGAAAGTTAAGATTGATCAAACCTGCGACCTGGGTCCTTGGGTCGATGTTTTCCCAAACCCACTTGAACTGCCTTACCGTCAACATGCATCCCGAATTCCCCCTTTAATCTTTCGCAAGGAAGAAGCTTCATTCGTCGACTGGCAGAAGTCAGACGCCCAGACCAGATTTGGGCAGTGGCCGAACACTAATGACGCCGAGATCCAGTGGTACCAACAACGCCGCAGTAAAGACCTTGAACGATGGCAGGCCGTTGGAATCGCCGATCCTATTGACCTCTGCTTCTCCCTGAAGTCTGGCTGCAATAGAGCTCCCCTGGCAGCAGCAGTCTGTTTCTGGGACACTTCATCAAACACCTTCCATCTCCCCGCAGGCCCACTGGGTATCACCCTGCTGGATGTGTATACAATTACCGGGTTTCCATTCGCCAACGCACCAAGTCCTCTCAACGACCTTGCTCTGGAACATCAAATCCCCTCTGATCAGCCTCGCCCCAACTCATACACCGCGTGGGTCAGTCACTATGGGAGTACTGACGATGATCTAAGTGGCCTAGCATTTCTGGAATTCTGGCTACTCAGATATGTTGAATGCAGCGCCACCAACAAACCCACCTTCGCCTGGGCCAGAACGGCTGAGCTACTTTACAATGGTATCCTTCTCAACCTTTTAGAGCTAGCCACTGGATTACTATATAGGTCACTACACTTTCTATCCTTAGAGCCCTTTAAACACAGATCTGTTAGCGGTCCTCTTTGGATTTTGGACTTGTGGCTTCAAACCTATTTTCCTGTTTTCCGTTCTTCTTCTGTCACCAGTTTCCTAAAAGATAAGGTTTTAGGCCAAACCATCGTGTCCGCTCCACATCCTCCAGCCATTAGCTATTCGCGTTGTTTCCACCATCTGTATAGTATGGAAAGCCTGCCTTCAGATTCTATTACTGTTATCTGCAGACGAACATACCCTTCTCTTGTAAATGAAGGTTTTATTTTCAGCAACCGCCACAACGTCCTGCAGCTCTTTTTCTTTCTACGCCTCCTTTCCAATCGCGACCTCAAACTACCAAGGAGAGCCGGAGTAGAAATCTATGCCCCCAACTTCTTCGCGAGGCAATTTGGAATGTGCCAAAGCATTCCATATCCCCCATTGGCTAGCCGCAACCATTTCACTTCATGGCGAGAAACCTATAATGCTGGGATTGATCCTGATTCCATTCCCTCCAGCTTCAAAGACATCATTCAGCCTGTCAACACCTATCCCCTTGGCGGAGTACGTCTGAGCTTCGCGTCTACTAATGAGTTCACTAGGTGGTGGACATCAATCAACGAGGGCAAATGGAACCCAAACCACCTATCTGTGTTTAGACAGATTTTCCAGCCATATCAGACACAATTCCGTCATGCCGAAGACTTGGCTGTTTTTGCCATCGACGGCCCTCGCCAAAACGCTGATCCTTCCTTGGTTCCTGAGGCGCGAACAGAAGTACCTCCTGCCCCCCAGGTATTTTAAACTCCTTTAACTATAATGATCAACTCCCTGATCTATATACCCTTCTGACCAACTTCTTCCCCTGCAGCGTCCCCAAAGAACCAAGAAGCATGCGAACAAAATTGGTGTTCGCCCTCTCAAAAGGTCCAAACCAAGTCCTTCTACAGAAGAAGCCGTTCCTCAACCCCAGGTATGGGTTCATTTAATTCGAAAGCTCGTATGCTTATGTAGTCAAGTCAACTAACTTTCTGATTGTCTTACAGGTAGATCGGCCTATGCAGTCTATTCCTGAAGCCGTGCGATCCCCCGAGGAATGCAGTCAACATCCTACTGCTTCTGGCGCTCCGAACCTGACTGTCCTGGCTGAAGTAACCTCTGCTGAGGCCCAAAAGGCAGCTCCTCCCTCAGCTAACCTGGACACTGGGACTCCTACTGAAGCAGATCAAGAGGTACTGTTTCGATAACCCACTCAATTGGAAATATTTCAATGACCTTGAACTCAATTGTGCTTCTGTCGTTTCAGGGACCGATTCCTGTATTTGAAGTTAGCTCTTCCTCCGAGTCGGTTGCTTCTCCGATCCTGGATACTATGATGGGAGAGGTCTTTAGTGAAAGCGCTAAGCTTGTTCCTATCCAAACTGTTGCTGCGAATGAGCCAATTACCCGCGAGACAATTTCCTGTTCGCCTCAGAGGAAAGTGACTGATATTCGCGCGAATGAAATTCCCCCCGCAAACGCAGTCTCTCCGGCGAACGAAACTGCTATTGCGAATGCCGATCGCGCGAATGGTATTGCTCAACCAGTGCTTCATCCGGTAATCCCAACTGAAACTGACCCAAAGGTAACAATTTTTACTCTGCAGCTTCTGTTTGTATTCTTACAAACACTTTATTGTTTCTTTACTTGCCAGATTCCGGAGGACCTTCCAGTGACCTCCCCTTCTGATCATGCTACGCCTTCCCTCATCGAGCAAGTTCAACTAATGCTGGATCCTTTTCAAGCAAACCAATCCATTGCTGATGCGACATTGTTCCTCCGCAACCTGGAGCACAAGGATCTTCTCCACCCACATACTAGGATCCAAATTGAAGATGCCATTCGTATCCTTCGAGTTCAAGCTGACGAAAGACTCTTGAAGAAATTGCGGCGTCTGTGGGAATTCACAACCAATGCTGCAACCTTGTCTGAGCGTGCCAGAGCCACACGTTTGGAGGCTCCTCAGTATCATCAACAGAAAGAGAAGTTCCAAGCCGAACGGGTTGCCAAAGCCACCAATCTTGCCAAACTTGTCCATAACGCGACCCAGTTGTTTCCTAACCGACTTGCTGAGCTCAAACGTCAAAAAGCTGAGATTGAGGCCCAGCTAGCAATTGTCGAAGAGGAAACTCAGAACAACTTAAACGCCTTGGAGCAAGAGAAGAATTCCTATCAGACTCTTCAACAAATGATCAACCAGGTGGACGACAGGATCGAAGATTCCCTGATCAACGAAGAAAATATCCAAAACGCCCTTGATACTGCTTTAGCGAATATTAAGCACATTAGTAAATTTATTTAACTGGCTATCTGTTCTGACTTTGTTCGCGAATATTATTCTGAATGCAGAAGATCTTTTCAAATTAATTCCATATCCTTGACCTCTCGAAAACTGTCCCCAACTTTAACTACAACGTCGCACCATTAACTTGCGCATTTACCGCATTCAACTAACACAGCACGCGTGATAAATGCTTGACCAATGAACGAACAGCAAACCATTCAGTTCCCTTTGGTGAAAACCTAGCGTTTCGCTTATAAATATCGATCAATTCCTTTCATCACCTTCAACAACCAAGAACATGTATTCTCCTTTCAGTCTCAAAGCAGTTCCACCAGACATCTTTTTTCAACCTTCCTGTCCTCTAGGCTTCACAACCAAACCTCAAATCCTGGGTAGGCTTCACAACCTAACCTCAGGAATAAGATCTGATGCGCCCAGCCCTGAAGTCGCATCAAAGTGCATCACTGGAACCAAATTCCACTTGATGAGGGGATTGACTTCTGGTATTGGACCGAAGAAGGCTTCTGTGCCGACAGGATTCCTCTTGCCGAGCCTCTTCCGCGCCAGGTCAGACCAAGTTGCTTCTACTCCCATCACCGTCGACTTGCTTTCAACAAGCTGGCCGCGCAAGGTGGAAGATGAAGCAAAACCTGCAACAGTTTGAAGAGAGACTTTATGAAAGGAGTTGTAATAGCTCTTTCTTTAAGCAGCTCTGTTCTTGTTCAACACTGTATTTGTTGCAATCAGTTCTTGTTCAACACTGTATTTGTTGTAATTTATCCATGAATATTATGCAATAAACACAAATTGTTTATGTTCAATGTATAAACCACAGGTGTTGGTTCAAAATAAATTAGGGCTTGAAAAACACAACTTGTTCTTCCCAAAAATTGTCAAAAATTTCGAAAAATTTCGAAAAACCACATTAATTGGTTTGTATATCTATGGTGCCCCCCAGTTTTATCATGTGCACAAAAAGCCAAAAACCTCAAACAGGTTAAGCGTTAAGCAACATGAATGAAACTGACGAGATTCCAGTTCTGCGAACGAGACCCTAAGGCTCTAAACTCTGCCCCCTTGCTGGCAAACAGGCTGCCCTGTGGACTGTGGCGGCAAAGGATCGTCAGAAGCCCAAACACTTGGAAAATACTGTTTCAGATGCCTCCCATTAATAGGGTTATTATGGACTTCTCCATCCAAATCTCGCAAATAATAAGCTCCTTTACCCACGATCTGGTCAACCACAAAAGGCCCCTGCCACGTAGGCGACCACTTACCCCTGCCGCGAACATGTTCGCCAAAGGGAAGTACTGCTTTCCAAACCAAATCGCCAACTCCAAAACTTCTGCCACGTGTCCTGGCATCATATGCGCGAGCAACTCGTTGTTTCTCAACCATTATATGATCTAAGGCTTCCATACGAGTAGTATCCAACTGTTCATGCTCTTGAAACATGGCCTGAACATAATCCTCCCCTACTAACTGATGTTGTTCGCGAATCCTTAAAGAATTAACACTTATCTCCATGGGTAAAACTGCATCATGCCCAAACATCAAGGCATAGGGTGTGGTTCCTGTAGGTGACCGCTTAGATGTTCGATACGCCCACAGAGTATGATCAAGCTCATTATGCCAATCTCTAGGATTATCAATCAGCATCTTTCGTAAGATATTGATTATGACTTTGTTACTAGCCTCAGCTTGTCCATTCGCCTGAGCATAATATGGTGTGGAATGCAGAAACTTAATCCCATAGCCAGTGATGAAGTCTTCAGTTTCCTTTGCGAGAAATGCTGCCCCCCTGTCTGCGACTAAACACTCTGGGATACCATACCGGCTAATGATGTTGCTGAAGATGAAGCTGCAAACTGTACGAGCAGATGCATCTTTTAAGGGTACAGCCTCCACCCATTTTGTAAAATAATCGGTTGCCAATAGGATGAACTTATGCTGCTGAGACGAAGCTGGATGAATAATTCCTATAAAATCCAACGCCCATCCTCTTGCTGGCCAAGGTTTAATAATGGGTTGCATGGGCACATCTGGAACATGCCGCACTGGTCCATGCGCTTGACACTCCTGACATCCTCGAGCAAAGGCAATGCAATCTTTTAAGATCGAAGGCCAAAAGTAACCATAACGACGGATCAGCCACCTCATCTTTGGTCCAGCCTGGTGCGAACCACACACTCCTAAGTGTACCTCTCTCATTACTCGCTTAGCTTCCTTTCCAAAGATACACCTGAGATCAACTCCATCCTCTCCTCTGCGTAGGAGTTCGCCACCTCGTAACACATAGTTAGTGGCAAAGTATCTGACTTGTCTATCCACTGGAGTAGATGGATTATCCAAGTAATCAATAAGTGGTTGACGCCAATCTGTATCGATAGCCTCTATCGTAGCGACATACCATTCATCCGCGTCTACCCTCCGAGCCATGAAAGAAGGTAATGTCCTCCTTTCCACCTTCAAAATCCGCTCGCAGACTCCATCAGCCAAAGTTATGCCAGTGGCAATTTGTGCCAATTCATTCGCCGCAAAATTGTGTGCCCTTGGGATGTAATCTAGGGTGACGTCACTGAATTGCTCTAGTAATTCTATAGCCCTTTCCCAAAATGGAACCAAAGTGAATGTTGTGCACTTATATGATCCCTTAAGCTGATTGATTACCAACAAAGAGTCGCCGAACACACTTACCACTGTTGCCCCCATTGCGAGCAACATTTCCAACCCGATTATGAGTGCCTCATATTCAGCCTGATTGTTGGTGCATTTCCACTCTAGTTGGAAAGAATACGCATGACGAGCCCCCAGAGGACTTACCAGAGAAATCCCAGCGCCGGATAGACTCTCGGTGCTGCTTCCATCAAAGTATAGCTCCCAGGGCTGCAAAAGAATGGCCACCACGTCTAACTCTCTGTACTGTAAGTCTTGTTTTACTGGATGATGAAGCAGGAAATCCGAAACCGCCTGTCCGGTTTGTGCCTTCAAAGGTGTATATTGTAGTGAGAACTCAGACAAAGCTAACACCCATTTACCAATTCGACCCCTAAGAATAGGTCTAGTTAACATGTATTTCACCAAGTCCGTCTGTGCCACCACTACCGTTGTGAAAGATAACATATAATGGCGTAATTTGCAACCGGCGAAATACAACGCGAGGCACAACCGTTCCATGTCACTATATCTGGTTTCTGCATCTATCAACGTCCTGCTAAGGTAATACACAGCATGCTCAACCACTTTATCATCATCTTGGCGTTCATCTTGTGCTAAAAGTGCAGCAATGGATGTTTCGCATGCTGAAATGTAGAGCTTCAAAGGGTGACCAGGCCGTGGAGGCATTAGAACTGGCGGTGAAGTAAGATACTGTTTTATCCTGTCAAACGCTTCCTGGTGACTTGTTTCCCAACGAAATTCTGCATCTGCCCTCAACTTTAACAGAGATGTAAAGGGCTGAATCTTTCCTGCTGAATTCGAGATGAACCTGCGTAAGAAGTTAATCTTTCCTAGTAACTGCTGCAATTCCTTCTTGTTAGTTGGGGCTGGAGCTTCCATTACCGACTTGACTTTGTCCGCTGGAATCTCGATACCACGCTGATGAACCACAAACCCTAAGAAGTCGCCTGACTGAACCCCAAAGACACATTTAGCTGGGTTCATCCTAAGTTTATGTTTTCGCATCCTTATGAAGACCTTTCGCAAATCCTCTATGTGGTCTGCCTTAATCTTGGACTTCACTACCACATCGTCAATATAAACCTCCAATATCTTCCCCAATATGTCATGGAAGATAAGGTTCATCGCCCTTTGATATGTGGCACCAGCATTCTTAAGCCCAAAAGGCATGACTTGGTATTCGAATGCTCCTGTAAATCCTGGACATCTGAAAGCCGTCTTGTGCTTGTCTTCTTCCTCCACAGGAATCTGGTGATATCCTGCGGTTCCATCCATGAAAGATAACAGCTCATGCCCTGCCACTGCATCTACCAGCATGTCTGCCATGGGCATAGGATACACGTCCTTAGGTGTGGCAGTATTTAGATTCCTGTAATCCACGCACACCCTCATCTTACCATTCTTCTTTCTGACTGGTACTATGTTAGATAACCACTTGGCATACTTTGCAGGTCGAATAATTCCTGACTTAAGCATCTTTTCCACCTCTTCCTTAACTGAAGCCGCTGTATCGGCATGCATTCGCCTGGGTTCTTGCCTGACTGGCCTGTAACCATCCATGATTGGTAGCTTGTGACAAACTAACTCTGGTGCTAACCCAGGCATGTCCTCGTATTTCTCTGCGAAGCAATCCTTGTACTCGTGAAGTAGCCCAATGAGCTTCTGTTTTTGTTCAGGTTCCAAATACATACTTATCCCAACCTCTATTGGTTCCTCTAGGGTCCCCAGGTTGACTTTCTCTACTGGATCCTTGACCTTAGGTGGAGTATCATCCAAGGCTGCCGGAGCTGCTTGGATAATCTCCTCCTCTTCCTCGTCATATTCCAAAACATCATCGTTAACGCATTCTACTGCTGCCACCTGTTGGTAAGCCTCTTGCTCCTGCCTAAAAATAGATAATCTCTGGTGCAGGGAAGCGTAGGCTTCCAACTCCTCCTTGCTGAGTTGTGGATTCATTGATTGTTTTGGGGTAAAACCATGGAGATTGGTCTACTGGCGTCTGCTTGAAGTTGCGCCAATCCCCATTGCGTAAGCTCAGTGGAGGTCACCCCATACGGATGTCCTTTCTTTGTGATGCCACTGACTCTTAAAGGCCTCATGTCTTCACTGTAATAACTTGCATCAACAAAGCAAGCTGCTACTGAGAATGGTCTAGGATCGGCCTTGATTATTTCAGACTCATCAGTCTCTGGGTTCCAGATAGCGAGCTCTTGATGGAGAGATGATGGAACACAACCGGCTTGATGAAGCCAATCTCTGCCCAGGATCATAGTATAAGGAGCAGTGCACTCAGCCACGAAGAAGGTTTGATACATCTCTGATGGGCCAACCCTAATTTTTAGTATTACCACACCAAGTGTCTGAGCTATGTTTCCAGCAAAACTCTTTACCTTCATCTTGCTCTCTAGAATTTTCTCCTTCGGAACCTGAAGGTAATTCATGGTCTGTACGGTAAGGACACTTACAGCAGCCCCTGTATCCACCAATATCCTACTGACCCTTTTGTCCATCATATCAGCAGATACGTACAATGGTCGCAAATGTTGCTTCATGGCGAATGTGGGCTTGGAGAACAAAACGTATTTCCTTCTCAACTCAGGGTCCATGTCCTCTTTATCCTTCTTTACAGCAAGCTCTTCTCTGCGAACGGATGACTCCGCTCCAGTCTCATCTTCCGATATGTTGAGGAAGACTTCAGACGAAATTGGCTCATCCAATGCGTACATAGAAGGTAAGACATACACCATATTACAATAAGTGTTTGCCTCTGGAGCTGGTATCACAGCTTCGGTCGTCACGTAAACCTGAGCAGATTCAGATTGGTCTGAGATCATCTCACCATGCTCGTTTTCCACGTAAAGCACGTTGCATGGCAAACTTTCGTCCATGGCCCCGGTTTCTTCTTCATCTTCCTCCATATCATCTTCTATGACTCGAGGTGTATCGACTTCTGATTCTTCTTCTACGCGGGCAAATGCTTCAGCCATCTGCTTTACCAAAGAAACCTCTGGAACAGGTTTCTGTTGCTCAACCTCAATTATAGGTTCAGCCTTATCTGTTTCTCGAGACCCCTGATCCTGACGCTGAACTGCTTTTGGTCTCCATTCGAACTTTGTTTTCGACGTTTCCACCTCAATTATAGGTTCAGCCTTATCTGTTTCTCGAGACCCCTGATCCTGACGCTGAACTGCTTTTGGTCTCCATTCGAACTTTGTTTTCGACGTTTCCTTCAAGTCTTCGTTCTTAGGATCTTCTGATACCCTAACCCTTTTTGCCAGAGACGCCTCAGGTGTCTTAGTACAGGTGGAAGTAGATATTTTACCCACCACCTTTTGACCTACCCGCGACCAGACTGATTCTCGCGTGTGTTGACTTTTGTCGGTGCCCACCCTTGACCATACAGACTTTCGTTCGCCGCTATTTTCTTCTGGCGAGACCCTCTTTTGTCCGCTATGTTTGGTGGTAGAAGTCTCAGAGGTCTCGCGAACGTTCCTGATAGGACAAAAAGGTCTAGCTGACAATAAATCCAGCTTCCGCCTTAACTGTTCCGGAGTCTCCCTGATTTGATCTGGGCTGACTAGACCCTTATCCAAAGCCTCTTGGTTCTACCATATCTTCGCTGCACGTTCCTAGTCTGAGTAGGCGTAGCTTCTACCACCTTTCCTTTTTCTCTGACCATCCAGACGTTGTCTTTGAGGATATTCCGGGAAGCTGGTGGTATGTAAGGTTTAGTTACTACGTCCTGCGGGTAGACCACTGGCTTCTTCTGCTCCATTCTCGCCTGGCGTAACCGCAAGTAGAGGTTGGAATCCCTCTGACTAGGACTTGCTGATCTTCTCATCTGCTTTGGACTGTGTGGCTGATACGCTTCAGGGGGTGTAGTAACAGTACTCTTCTGCTCCTGTTGTGGCTCTTTAGCAATGCCACATTCAGTTTTGCACCTATCACACAACATGACTAATGATGCACCTGCTCTTGATTCTTTCCGCTTGACCACTTCTGTTTCTCCATCGATATTGCTCAGGTCAAGCGTCAGTTTTCTGCTACCCCGAGCCAAATCAACCACAGCCACATCTGCTACCGCTGGATCACAAAAGGTGATTGACCCCTCATTGATCCACTGTTGTATCTGATCTTTGAGCTGCATGCACTGAGAAGTCTTGTGAGTCCACAAGTTATGAAACTTACAATAGATCTTACCAGCTATTGCTTCTTCTGGGGGGTAAACTCCCCATGGGATGGCCACCTCGTTGGCCATAATCAGCTTGTTCAGGATAACATGAGCCCTACTAGCGTCGTAAGTGTACTCTTTGAACTTTGGTCTTGCTGGCAGCGGCTTCTCCTTCTTTCCCTCACATGGCACTAAGTCAACCATATTGATTGTGGGAAAAGGATCGATGTCCACCCAAGCCGCAGTCTTTTCTTCATTCGCTCCGAGCTTTCCCTCGTTGATCCAAGTCTGGATAGTGTCTTTCAAGCGAATGCACTCTGATGTGTTATGGTTCCAGAGATTATGGAACCTGCAGTACTTCTTTCCTTTGAGCTGTTCCTGTGTAGGGGGAGGTCCAAAGTCATTCCTTACCTTCCCCAATGCCGTCAAATCCTCCAAAATTTCCGGTGCCTTGTGTGCATTATATGTATAGGATTCGTACTCTGGTTTGGCAAACGCGGCGAACGAAATCTTTACTGGCTCCTTAGACATTTTCAACACCTGGGACTTGATAGGCTGTCTGCCTGCTAACTCTACTGCTGCGACTTCTTCCTCATAACCCATCATGTATGGGTCTGCATAGGGCATAGCTTGTGGGGCCGAATAGTAGGGATCCATATGGGAATATATTGCCCCCACAATCTTGTGCCTCGCTGGAGGCATTCTGGGCCTCAGCGTTCCTGGGATGAGAGCCAAGTTGTTCCTGGAATTGTTAGCGTCCTCGTCAAGCTCATTTAGGAAGTACTGATAACTGCCAACCCTGTTCATTAGGTCGGCCATGCTAGAGAACACTCCATCGTGGTGTTTTGCTCTCTGCCTCTTCTCCAACCCTCGAATTGCAATTTTGATCAAGTCAGGCTCCGGGATTGGAGTTTTGCACTTGGCCTGCTGAATCTTGAACCTCTTGAGGAACTCTACAGATGACTCCATAGGTTGCTGATACATAGCTGTCAAAGAAGACAAGTCAACCTCTGGTTCCACAGTTCCAAATATGGTTCTAAACATGGTTTCCATCATGTTCCAGTCAGGGACCGATCTTGGTATCAGCTTGGTGTACCATGTCAATGCTGACCCTGACAATGAGGCCCCAAACGTGCGTAACTTAAAAACAGTGTCCGCACCATATGGTCCACACTCGCCTGTGAATCTTGCGATGTGGGTGGCTGCGTCTTCAGATCCTTCTCCTGAGAACGAAGTGAATCTTATCTGTCGATAATGTTCTGGCCATGGGCTCTCAGCCACCCATTCTGGATACGGATGTGCGTATGCAGTGTTCACAGCAACGACGGGAGTTGCCCTTATTGCCTCCTGTATCATATTCTGGACCGCATCCCAGTCCAGCTGAGGTCTCCTTTGATTCGGTGTTGGCGAACGACGTGGTTGCTGCCTTGGAGCCCTCTGTCGTCCTCTAGCCCCTCCAGGGTTCTGATTATTGTGCACCACTAATTGGTCATCACCCAAACGAAGTGGGCCAAATCCCTCTCGGTGCACGGTTCTTCTATCCACCTGGTGATCGACCTCTTCTAGCAACTCTTCTTCTGGAGGCTGTTGGCGGATAAGTTGTTCAGTTCTCATGGCATTTAAAGCCTCCATGAACATATCCATCCTCTTATTCAGCGCTTGCTGATTCTCGTTCATCTTAGTTGCTAGGTCAGTATATCTCAGGTCTTGAATCTCGGCCTTATTGTCCTGCTGCCGGGCTCGATCGCGGACCTCCTGGAAACCTTTAGTCAGGTTATCCAATGATGAGCTCAGAGCTCCAACGTGCTCAATAAGGTTCTGTGACTGACCTTCGTTAGCCATGGCACCAAACTTGCTAATGGCTTGTTCTGTAGATAGTTTCCTACAATGAGCCGAGTTATGTGGCCTTGCGATTATGTGTTCTGGTTTGGAACACGAAGGATATTCCTTTCGATATTCGCTGAAGCCTGTAATCTTGACACTGTCCCACTGGGCGTGCCAGATGTTTGGTCTAGAATTTGCAGTCCTTCAAACAACCGGCTTGTAAGTTTGTGCTAGGCGTGCCAGTACCTTTGGGTTAGGTACAACCTTGAAGCTGGATGCTGTCTGCTTCCCTCTTCTGACTTCTTCTCACAGCGACCGTGACAGACGCCGATCTTCTTCCTCTGTGCTGGGTTCTCTTATAGACCTACAAGGGAAAAGTCCCTCTAGGATTGTTTCCGGGGATGCTCGTGGCCCCTTTAGCGGGTTGCACGGTTCCAGAAATAGCGAACTTCCTTGTACTCCCGAGTTTTCCTGTGCAAAGAGCAAACACGTCAAAGGGCGTCCCCGGGTTTACCGAGGGAAGCCACTCCGATGCTTAAGTCAGACACTGTCAGATAAGCAGAAAACTCAAGAGTAGTTAAGGAAAAATGTCCGTCCCTTACCGGGAGGCCCTCACCGGTATTTATAGTAGCATTAAAGGCTGCACTTTGTCTTTTTCCAATGTGGGAATGAACTCCCTTGCTTTGCCTCAAACTTACAATGAACTGGGCCCTGACAAAGGACCCAAAGTGGCTTCTCAAGTCTGACTGGCCTTTGGCCCTGTAAACAGTATTTCAAGCATAATAAAGGATGCATATTTAATAATTGACCACACTTGGTGTTATTTCTTGAATTGTAACCCGGTAAAGGAGAAATATTAGGTTCCACATATAAACAAGTCCCCCAAGTCCTCAGTCAAGGGGTACGCTTGGGTGGGGACTTGAAACCATTTATTTACCGGGTTACAAGGGTATCATCCAGACCCGGTGTACCCAGTCCCCCAAGTCCGTACGCAAGGGTGCCCCGTAGACACGTTGACTATGGGAACTAAAAATGACGTCTCCATATTGTAGTGGGGGAATATGAAAAGTTTTCGGTTTGAAGTGGGGGAAAACGAAAAGTTTTCAGTTTTAAAGTGTGGGAAACAGAAAAGTTTTTCGGTTTTGGGACGCGGCATGCGCGACACGTGTCGATTTTCTCGAAAAACCGAAACGTCCTTTCTGTGTACGTCTCTCAAACGTCCCTTCAGTGTACGTCTCTTAACTGTATAAATAGGGGTTGAGGGTGACAGTTTTGTCGTACCTTCGAAATCGAAAACTTTTTCGTGCTTTTGCTCTCGTCCTCTGTTGTCGCTGTGCTTGTTGGATTTCCAAACGCAAATCGACATCCAAATCCTTTGAAACCCTTACAAGTAAGGTACTGTTCTATGTTCCGATGTTTTTGAATGTTTTGGGTCGATATTGTGTACTGTTTTCTGGGATCCAAACTGGGTTGCTGCGTTAGTGTGTGCGTTTATCGTTGTGGTCGCCGGGTTTATCTGGGTTTTTGACGATGTCCCCGTGTTTCTTGTTTTGCAGATGACAAACCCCGCAATGGATGCTCATGTCCCCGAGTTTGCCTCAGTTACCTTCACTGATGGTACCGCTCTTGACCCTCCCGGGTACTCGCTGACCGCGGAGGAGATTGTGGAGCTAAGGAGCAATTGGAAGATTCCCGAGTCTGTTGAAATTCGGACTTTAGAACCCGAGGATCAGTTCTTCGCTCCCGGGGATGGGTGGACGCTATGCCACGAGTACCAGCTACGTTGCGGTCTGTCACTCCCGCTAAAGGTGGAGGTGCAGTATCTCCTAGCTGCGAGCAACTTCGCCATCGGGCAAGTTGGCCCGAATATGTGGAGGCAGCTGCTGGGATTGTGCGTGATGTACAAGGTGTTGAAGCAGCAGATGCCGAGTTACCACGAGTTACACGCCATGTACCGGGTCGAGTACTCCCGGAAGGCGGGTTTCAGTGGGACCATCCAACTGAAGTCCAAAGGGGTCTTCAAGAAGATCGTGGAGGATCTGCCTACCTCCGTGAGCCGGACCTGGAGGGAAAAAAGTTTCTTGATAAGAAACTTTCAAGACCCGGGACATGCGTTTCAAGTACCGGGTGACTTCCAGCCACTGATGAGTAAGTCCTTTCTCCCCGTATTTTTCTTTTTCTATCTTTCCCGGGTTATAATTATATTGTATGTTTTGCAGATGTTCCCGACATTCCTCTGGAGCCGGTGATGGAGAAGAGGATCCGGAGGATGCTATGGGCCTTCAGAGGTCAAGATGACCGGAGCTCGTACCGGCTTTGCAGGCTGTATGTGTACAGCCGTTGCCGATTGATGGAGCTTCCAGGTTTGTCTCGTTCCCTTTACAATTTTTGTTTACATGCCCCGGTCTAACAGGTTATATCTTTTGTTGCAGCTCTTCTCCCGATGGAGTTCACGAAGCGAAAGAACCCGGGATTATATGACGGGTTCGAGGACAAGGCTGTATGGGCCGGGATCCGGGCGCAATGCACGGAGGGGCTGGCGTACGATATCGACCTGACATCGAAGGCGGCTTTTCTGCGCCCAGACGCCGAGCAAGGGGAAACTCGGCAGTTCCACGTTGACGTCTCTTACTACAACGAGGTTCCCGCGTACTTGGCTGAGATTCTCGGACCGGAAGTCTACCCAGAAGGAGAGGAGGTTGAAGGGAGTCCCTCGGAGGCGGACGACAACCCGGTATTTGCAGAACCGTTTGCCGATGAGACTGAAGAACCGGTGATGAGCGCGGTTCCCTCGTCTGTGTTCCCGGGCGAGGAGGAATTTACCGAGGAGGATGACGAAGGGGGTAAAGAGGTTGGAGGGTTGGAAAGGGAAATAGGTAGTGAGAACCCGGAGGGGAGTGAGGGGAGTGACGAGGTTCTTGAAGTGGAGCCCGTGCCTTCTCGCAAGCGTACCCGGGAGGCATCCAGCTCGGGGAGGTCCGAGAGGAGGAAGAGAAGGAAGGAGAGGAAGGAGAGGAGGGAGAGAAAGCAGCAGCGGGACACTACTGAAATAATGGAGGAGTTGGCGAGTGCAGGAATGGCGGACGCGGCCATCCAAAGGATGGTAGCGGATTTGAAGAATTGCGCCGCTGACTCCTATGTCCTGGAGCACGAGGACCCGTTGACTGTAGCCCGGAGGGCGCAGGAGAAGCTGATGCGGGTAAGTTAGTCTTCTGCTGTAACTCGTTATCTTTTTGATTTTGGTTCCTTGTACCAACCCGTTGTTTTATTTGTGTAGGCTGTCAGGTTGTCGTACTTGGCGACTGACCGGCTCATAACCGAAGGCATCCCCGAGCGAGAGAGAGTCCTCAGGGATGATCTCCGGGCCGCCCGGGACCAGGTGACGGCAAGCGAAGAAAACCTGGCTCGGGTCCGGGAATTCGCAAGCGCATCAGCGATCGCGTCGAGTGCGAAGTTGGCCGAGGCGGAAGAACACATAGCAGACCTGGTGGCCAAGAACTCTGAACTGGAGAATGTTATCGAAGGTCACCGGGAGGACCGGTGTGCTCAAGACGCCGCGATAGCCCAGCTGACCGAGCAAAACCAGGGGCTGCAGCAACAGGTCACCTCCCTGGAGCAACAAAAAGGAGACTTGCTCCAGGCAGTTTCCCGGGCCAAGGACTTAGCGGTCTCCGAGTTTCTGGTGAGCGCAGAGTTTGACCTGAAGCTTATAAAGTGAAAATAGGGCCAGTAAGGCTTTACGGGTCCGTCCGGACTTCCAAGGGCGTCTTTGCCAAACAACACGGTAATCTGATGCAAAATATGCTAGTGTGATAATTTACACATATAATGCCGGTTTAACATGTAAGTAAAAATAATGCCGCTAGGGCTGTATGGGTTCGTTAAGACTTTCAAAGACTGAAACAAGGCCGTGATAGGCTTGCAATATTTCAAGTTATGGAGATTACCAGAGATTATTAGAGATCTATCGGAGCTTGCCGAGTTTTGATCATGAAATAAGGCCGTGAAAGGCTTGCAATATTTCATGTCATGGAGATTATCGGAGATTATCGGAGCTTGGCGAGTTTCGACCATGAAATAAGGCCGTGAAAGGCTTGCAATATTTCATGTCATGGAGATTATCGGAGATTATCGGAGCTTGGCGAGTTTCGACCATGAAATAAGGCCGTGAAAGGCTTGCAATATTTCATGTCATGGAGATTATCGGAGATTATCGGAGCTTGGCGAGTTTCGACCATGAAATAAGGCCGTGAAAGGCTTGCAATATTTCATGTCATGGAGATTATCGGAGATTATCGGAGCTTGGCGAGTTTTGACCATGAAATAAGGCCGTGAAAGGCTTGCAATATTTCATGTCATGGAGATTATCGGAGATTATCGGAGCTTGGCGAGTTTTGACCATGAAATAAGGCCGTGAAAGGCTTGCAATATTTCATGTCATGGAGATTATCGGAGATTATCGGAGCTTGGCGAGTTTTGATCATGAAATAAGGCCGTGAAAGGCTTGCACTATTTCATGTCATGGAGATTATCGGAGCTTATCGGAGCTTGGCGAGTTTTGACCATGAAATAAGGCCGTGAAAGGCTTGCACTATTTCATGTCATGGAGATTATCGGAGCTTATCGGAGCTTGGCGAGTTTTGACCATGAAATAAGGCCGTGAAAGGCTTGCAATATTTCATGTCATGGAGATTATCGGAGATTATCGGAGCTTGGCGATTAAGGCATACAAGTAGGGCCGCTAAAGGCTACATTCACTTCAACAAACTCTTTAATAAAACATAACCCGGTAGGGGAATTCATGCAGTGTGGGCCTGAAAGGCTTTATATACAACATCATAAACAATAAAATTGGACATTCATAGATAACTCGGTACCTATTTGGGGAAGAGATGCAGATGTTGGGCGTTCCATGGTCGTGGAAGCGTAACTCCATCTGTACCCCGGATGTAAAACGTTGCCGGGTCCACGACTTCAACGATTTCATATGGACCCTCCCATGGAGCTTTAAACCCCGTTGGCTTAGGGATAACTTCCTTCATTACCCAATCCCCGAGTTTGAGTGGGCGGTTGATAACCCGGGAATTGTAGTGTTTAGCCACCTTTTGCTTCTTGTTGATATTTCGGAGATGTGCACGCTCCCGGCGTTCCTCCAGGAGGTCCATGTTAAGGCGGATGCCTTCATCGTTGGTTTCCCTGTCAAACAGTTGTACCCGGTCACTCGGGACTTCCATCTCTACCGGGATCACTGCTTCAGATCCAAAAGTCATAAAAAATGGGCTCTCCCCATTGGCCTCTGTTGGAGTTGTCCTTAGTGCCCACAAAACCTCTGGAAGTTTCTCAGCCCATAAACCCTTTGCGTCCTCCAGCTTCTTCTTCAGAACTTGCTTGATGAGCTTGTTAACGGCTTCAGTTTGTCCATTAGTCTGCGGGTGTGCAGGGGAGGCATATAGAACCTTTGTCCCATTAGAGTGTAAGAATTCCCGGAACTCATCGTTGTCAAACTGCGTCCCATTATCTGTGACAAACGTCTCCGGGATTCCAAACCGGCAAAAAACATTGTTCCAAAGGAATTTCTTAACATTTGCGGTCGTGATCCGTGCCAGTGGTTGAGCTTCTATCCACTTGGAATTATAGTCCACTGAGACAATGACATGTTTGAGCTGTCCCGGAGCTGTGGGTAGAGGCCCGATGAAATCAATCCCCCACATGCAAAATGGATATGGAGAAATTATTACTGATAGTGGGACTGATGGTGCACGTGGAAAGCTTGCAAATCGGTGACATTGAAGGCAGGAATCTACGACAATTCTGGCATCGTGTTCCAAAGAGGGCCAGTAATATCCCATTCTCAGGGTTTTGAAAGCCAGGTTACGGGCTCCAAAGTGATTTCCACATACCCCGCTATGAAGCGACTGCAAAACCCGCTCTCCTTCCTCGGGTGTAATACACTTCAAATCAGGAAAAGTTTGTCCTCGTCTGTACAGTTTCCCATCACGGATACTATACCGAGCCGCTCGAACCCGTAGTCGTTTGGCCGCCACCGGGTCCTCAGGTAGGGTTCCATGTTGGATGAAGTTGATGAACTCATCCATCCAAGACGGTGGCGGGTTTGCCTCTACCGCGAAAATCGCAGAAAAGGAGAGTGAGATGCTTGGTTTCTCCAATGTCTCGACCAGTAAGCTTTTAAA
This sequence comes from Comarum palustre, assembly GCA_951800085.1. Taxonomy (NCBI): domain Eukaryota; kingdom Viridiplantae; phylum Streptophyta; class Magnoliopsida; order Rosales; family Rosaceae; genus Comarum; species Comarum palustre. Next base: position 15,331,902 of record OX637579.1, on the reverse strand, counting down.
CTCGGTATTGGAATCGTCCCCTGTTGCAATCCTAGCCAGGGTATCTGCTCTCACATTCTGCTGCCTCGGTATCTGAGTAACCTCAAAGCTATCAAATTTCTCCAGCAAGAAAGCCGCTAACTTTTGATAGGACGAAAGATGTGCTTCCTTTGCCTGAAATCCGCCGTTAACCTGCTGCACAACCAGCTGTGAATCACTTAGTATGCGGAGATGCCGGGCGCCCATATCTTTAGCGAGTTGGAGCCCTTTGATTAGAGCTTCGTACTCAGCCGTGTTGTTTGATGCTTTGAAGTTAAAGCGTAAGGCATAGTCAAACATGTTACCCTCCGGGTCTACCAACGTAATGCCTGCTCCACATTGCCTCTGATTGACTGATCCATCTACAAATATTTGCCAACTCTCCGGTTCAGCTTGTGTAGGAAGAGTTTCAGCAACTGTTGATTCTGCTGGGATTAACTCGGCAATGAAGTCTGCTGCTGCTTGCCCTTTGATTGCCGTTCGCGGTTTAAAGTGCAAATCATGCTCCCCCAACTCAATTGCCCATTTGACCAGTCTGCCCGAAGTCGCCGGGTTTTGCAGAACCTGCCGTAGCGGTTGGTTGGTGAGTACATGGATGGAATGTGCTTGAAAATAGGGTCTTAGCTTCCTTGCTGCTACAACCAAGGCCAGGGCCAATTTTTCAATATCTGGATAACGAGTTTCAGGATCATTGAATCCTTTCCCAGTATAGTAGACCGGCAGTTCTTCAGAGTCTGGCTTTCTTATCAAGGCACAACTGACAGCTGTTTGAGACACCGCCAGGTACAGATAGAGTATTTCCCCAGGGTTTGGTCTTGATAAAGAAGGGACTGACGCCAAGTATTCCTTCAACTCTTCAAAAGCTTGATTGTGCTCGTCCTGCCATGTAATCCGCTCGCGGTGTTGACTCTTGAGAATTTTGAAGAAGGGGGCACATTTATCTGTTAACCTGGATATAAACCGGGATAAGGCTACCAGCCTGCCAGTAAGTTGCTGAACTTCATTCCTGGTTTTCGGCGGTTGCATGGCCAAGACGGCTTGAATTTTGTCGGGGTTTGCCTCAATTCCCCGAGCGCTGACCATGAACCCGAGAAACTTTCCTCCTGAAACACCGAACACACACTTCTCCGGGTTTAACCTCATCCCCTTGCTCAAGGCAATGTCGATGACGGTTTCCAAGTCATCCGGGTGTTTGCTTGTTTCCCGGCTTTTGACCAGCATATCGTCTATATAAACCTCCATAGTATCCCCGAGTTGGTTTGCAAACATGCCCACTACGAGGCGCTGGAACGTGGCTCCTGCATTCCGGAGTCCAAAAGGCATCACTCTGTAATAATACATCCCCTTGTCTGTTGTAAAAGATGTGTGCTGTTGATCCGCGGGATTCATCGGAACTTGGTTAAATCCCGAGTATGCATCTATAAAGCTCAACTGGGGGTGGCCCGCGGTTGAATCCACCAGTTGATCAATCTTTGGAAGGGGAAAACTATCCTTCGGGCAAGCCTTATTCAGATCTGTGTAGTCGACGCACATCCTCCACTTTCCGTTTGCCTTCTTGACCATCACCACATTGGCCAACCACTCCGGGTATGTTGCATCCCCAATGAACCCGATGTCTTTAAGACGTTTAACTTCTGCTTGAATGGCCTTGTACTTCTCTGCGCAAAATGCACGACGCTTCTGTCTTACCGGTTTAACACCCGGAATAATATTGAGGGAATGTGTCATAACGTCTGGAGAAATCCCGGGCATGTCTGCATATGACCATGCGAACACCTTCTGTTTCCGGGTTAGCAGCTCAACCATTCGGTTTCTGACCTCGGGGTCAAGGCCTGTGCCAATGCAAATCTTCCTCTCTGGGTATTCTTCTGAAATATGAATCCATTCTGTTGCTTCAATTGGGGCTGGCCGGGGGAACTTGGCAGGATACTTCTGGCTCTTCTTTTGTGCCGTCTTGCTGATGGGCAAAGAATCCGGGTCATCCCTGGGGTCATCGGGTTTGTCAAATGGAGACAAGGAAAAACCGGCCGAAAACATCTCGTGCTGGGACTGAGTTGCTATCGCGTTGCATCTGACAGCGGCTTCTTGGTCTCCGCGAATTGTAACCCAACCCCCGGGTGTAGGCACCTTCATAAGCAGCATGTGGCCCGCTATAAAACTTTGTAGGCCCCAGAGTGCATCTCTCCCGAGTATGGCATTGTAGGAGGATGGGCAGTCCACAATTATGAAGGGAACTACAATTCTTGTGGACTGGTGGCCGGTTCCAACTGTAACCGTTAGTTGATCAGACCCCAACGGTTGAGTCGTCTCTCCTGAAAAACTGATCAACGGCTCGTGGTTCCTATAGAGCTTATCTCGTCCTCGTTTAAACCCCTTATAGCAACTGCTGAACATGACGCTGACAGCGGCTCCCGTGTCTATTAGAACCCTCCGAGTTCTCCAGTGGTCAATCTGAAGAGTGATAATGAAAGGATCATTGTGATGCACTTTCAGCGTGTCTTCAGACTGAGAAAATGACACGGTATCCCAAGGAACCAGCTCCTTGCGGCATTCCTGACGAAGCTGCATTATCTCAAACTCCGGGCCTCTTGGGCAGAGTCTTTTGGCCCGGTGACCAGACACCCCTTGGGTGGCACCCCCGTGAATCGTCATTATCTCCCCATATACTTCAATGAGGTTGACACCTGTGGCGGGTGACTTATACTGCTGTAACTTGCCGTTCTGGATCATGTATTCAATGGCGTTCCGAAGAGAAAAGCACCGGTCGGTTGTGTGGCCAGACTCGTTGTGATAGGCACAATGTTGCCCGTTGTCCGGCCCTGTCCTTTTGGGAAACTTTCTTTTTGGAGCCGGGGGAACTTCATTCCTATGGCGGTTCCAAATTTCTTCATAGGAGGCAGTCAAGTTGGTTAACACTTCATATCGAGGGATGTAAGTGTTCTTTTCCTCCCGGGTTGGATGACGAAGGTATGGAGCCTCTCTTGGTTTCTCCCTTGGTCTGTTTGAATTTTTGCCGTAGTATCCCTGGCCACTCTTATGCTGCCCTTCCTTTTTCCATCCATCAGCTCGCTGGCTTGTGAACCCGGTGTTCGTCCGGCGTTCCCCGAAGGTGTCGTACTCGGCTTGAGCTTGCCGAGTTACTTCATTAATTAGATCGTCGTAGCACCTGAACCGCTGCTTCCTGAGCTCCACCACAAAGCGGGTTGGTTTGAGCGCCTGTAAGAACGCCTCTGATGCTACTGACTCGTCCAAGTGCCCACACTTGGAAGTCGTGGACAGCCAACGGGTTACAAAAATTTTCAAGCTTTCATCATCCCGTTGCTGGACTTTGAATAACGAAGTGGTGCTTCGGTTGGCACTTGACAGCAGGATAAACCGGGACAGGAACCTCTGTGTCAACTGACCATAGGTCTCTATTGACAAAGCCGGTAACTTGAGGAACCAACTCAACGCCTCCTCACTGAGTGTTTCCTGGAAAGCATGGCATGCTTGGGCGTCTGTGAACCGGGTTGAATCCAACTGAGACTGGAACAACTCAAGGTGTGCATACGGGCACCCCATTCCGGCATATCTCTTAATCTTAAATGGCTTTGCTTCTGGTGGCTTTTTGTCTGCTTGAACCCGTGCGGAGAATGGGCTTGCACGGGTAATAAAGGGTTGATATTGTTGTGGTCCCGTTCCCGAGTTTAGCCGCTGCTCAAGTTGGGTCACCGTTTGTGTCAACTGTAACAGCAGCTGGGTCTGGGCATCTGCTGGGGGAAGTGGTTGATTTAACAACGGCTCTGGGGGTGGAGGAGGTCCTGTAAGATTGTGATTAAACAAAGGATTGGAGAGATGGATCATTTGTGGATTTGGGTTAGGGTGGGCAGTGTTTGGGAGAATAGCGGGTGGTATGTATGCACCGTCAAAAGTTCGCGGGTTTCCACAACCCGGAGGATTCCCTTCTGGAGTGATGATATCAGCAAGTCTGGCTGACGCCCCCATGGCATTCGCTCTTTGAGTTAAGGTTGCTTGAAGAAGCCCATGCTCGGCCTGGATAGTCGCTAACTGCTCCCTTGCCGTTATCAACTCGGCATGTTCTCGAGTAGATTGCTCCTTTTGAGCAAGAAAGTCCTTTTTCAAGAGCTCGAATGCTGCTGCTAAATCTGTTTGGCCAAACTGGGTCCCGGAGGTCCCTGGGTTATCATCCCCTGAGAAATTAAGCCTTCTAGTTGGATCTTGTTCTCCTGCCATTTGGGAGGTCTTGAGTTCGACTCTCAACGAGAGCACCAATTGTTTCCGGGGATGCTCATGGCCCCTTTAGCGGGTTGCACGGTTCCAGAAATAGCGAACTTCCTTGTACTCCCGAGTTTTCCTGTGCAAAGAGCAAACACGTCAAAGGGCGTCCCCGGGTTTACCGAGGGAAGCCACTCCGATGCTTAAGTCAGACACTGTCAGATAAGCAGAAAACTCAAGAGTAGTTAAGGAAAAATGTCCGTCCCTTACCGGGAGGCCCTCACCGGTATTTATAGTAGCATTAAAGGCTGCACTTTGTCTTTTTCCAATGTGGGAATGAACTCCCTTGCTTTGCCTCAAACTTACAATGAACTGGGCCCTGACAAAGGACCCAAAGTGGCTTCTCAAGTCTGACTGGCCTTTGGCCCTGTAAACAGTATTTCAAGCATAATAAAGGATGCATATTTAATAATTGACCACACTTGGTGTTATTTCTTGAATTGTAACCCGGTAAAGGAGAAATATTAGGTTCCACATATAAACAAGGATTTTTCTCCAACCTTTGCGGATGGCCGAATCTTACTTAGTATGCAACGAAACTAAGCAGCGAGTATCAAGATATGCAGGATATGGACTGGCGAACGGATTCTCCAGAACTGGTTGCGGGAGTAAAAAACTGCTCAACGGATCGAACAGGGGAGTAGAGAGATTCCAACGGATTGAAACCTGTCAGACTTAACGGATTAAGTCCCTTGTGCAGCTTGACGGATCAGGCTACGGTTGCTGACGGATCAGGCTTGGTTGCTCCGGAGAGGCTTTGAAGACTTTCGCGTGGCGAAGTTGTTGTCTGTTTGTTGATAGATGTGTGTGTGTGTTTCTCTTGCACCTCAACCCCTTTATATAGTGAATACTAGGGTAGATGTTTCCTTGCGAATCAAGGTATGGCCTCAAATAATCCTTCTTGTAGTGCAAGACTAACTCTTAAAGCCCAATCGTGTAAGCCCAACACTATTCTGGTGGTAACTTACCCTCCTGCAACCACGTGTCTAATTTCTTATAATACTCTCGCGAACGCTTTTCCAACCGCGAACGTATTTTGCTAACACACGCCCCGCTTCGCGAGCGCGTTTCCCCCTGTGAACAAACTATCCCCTTTCGCGAGCGTACTTTATTACTGTGCTCCTTGCGAGCGCTTTTGACTCTCCAAGCGTCCTCTGACCTTCTTGACCGCAGGCATCGGTCCACTTGCCTTTCTATAAATGGGCTTTTTACTTCTGGATCCAACACATACTGCCCCCAAATAAGACATGTATTGCCCTAGTAGGGGTTCCTATTGCCCCTAGTAGGTGCTCATACTTTCCCCAATTGAAGTCATCCTCCGATTGAGGCTCATACTACTGACAATTGAGGCTCATACTATCACTAATTGAACCCTAAAAATTGAAACGAAATCCCTAGATTTTACAGATTTTTTGACAAATAAAGTTGCTATTGTTCTAATTTGGAAATTTCTAACATAAACAAGTAGAGAACAATCATAAAACAAACAAATTATATAGATCTTGATTTAAAATTTGAAGTAGATGAAGAAGAGCAAATGTTGATTCACTATAACAGAATTTGAGAATTACCCGACGTAGCACGACGGAGTACACGATGAGGAGGTGAAGATTTGAGCGAGACGAAATGAATATGAGCAAGAGGGATAAGTTGAAGTGGGTCAGGGAAGGAGACGAAGTAGTCTTGTTGGGTGGGTTGAGATCAGGAGAGTGGTCGGTGGAGAGAAATGGATTGGCATGAGGCGGCGCCAAAGGAGAGTAGGGTTCAAAAATGTAGCGGTAGATGAGAGGTTTGTGAAGGAGAAAGAGAGAGATAGTAGATATGTTTTAAGAGTGTTTGTGAGAGAGAGAGGAGACGATCATAGTGTGTGGCGTTGAGTTTTAAGATTGAAGAGTATTTTTTATTTTTTCTTTAATTAGTGGGCTAATGAGAATTTAAGAATGAGAGTAAAATTCTAAAATTTTAAATAATTCAGTATTAATTTTATATTTTATTTGAGAAGATTTAACTGTAACAATTTTAATGCAATCATCCCCGAACCTCACCCACTCTCTTCTTTCTTTTGAGCTCAACACATCATTATGATGGGCTCTCCACTCCCCATTCTTGACCTCAACGCCTCCCCTAGTCCCCCTCAACCCGCCACCGCCGCCGTGCCCCTCAAGGTCCCCAAAATCGAACCCAAACCCGAGCCTTACGATGACTCCATACCGCCGCCGCAGACCACTCTCCAAACGCCGTTGGATCTTTTCCCCAATTCCCAAATTACCCCTCCGGTGGTTTCCGCGGACCAGGACACCGTCTACTCCGAGTTCCACCGCATTCAGGAGCTCTTCCACACGGCATTCGCCAAGGGGATTCAGAACTGCGACGGCGGCGGCGGAGGAGGTGAAGAAAACGGCGTCGTTTTGGACCCAGTGACCGGTGCGATTGTTCCCGTGGAGGACCCCAGCCAGCAGCAGCAGCTGGCGGAGGTTGTGCAGCGGAAGAAGTACACGCAGCGGTCGAACGAGCTCGTCCGCGTCACCGATCTCAGCGAAGAGGACCACCGCTACTTCCGTGAGGCCGTCAGAAAGACACGTATGCTCTACGATTCGATTCGGATCAATTCAATCGCCGCAGAAGACAGAAAGAATCCGGGTCAGGGGAAACGGACCCGGGGCGACTTAAGGGCCGCGTCGGTGCTCCGGGACCGGGGCCTGTGGCTCAACCGTGACAAGAGAATCGTGGGGTCCATACCCGGTGTCTATGTTGGTGACCTCTTCTTTTTCAGAATGGAGCTTTGTGTGGTTGGTATACACGGTCAGGTGCAGGCCGGAATTGACTATCTTCCGGGGAGCCAGAGCTCCAATAGGGAGCCAATTGCGACGAGCATTATTGTCTCCGGCGGGTACGAAGACGATGAGGATGCAGGGGATGTTATTATCTATACCGGGCACGGAGGACAGGACAAGTTCAACAAGCAATGTGCTCACCAGAAGCTGGAGGGAGGCAACTTGGCGTTGGAGAGGAGTATGCATTACGGGATTGAGGTGAGGGTTATTAGAGGGAGGAAGATACAGAGTGTTGTTTCGCTGAAGGTGTATGTTTATGATGGGTTGTATAGGATTCTTGAGACTTGGCTTGATGTTGGGAAGTCGGGGTTTGGTGTGTATAAGTTTAAGTTGCTGAGAATCGAGGGGCAGCCTGAGATGGGGAGCTCGATACTTAAGTTTGCTGAGAGTCTTAGGAATAAGCCGTTGGAGGTGAGGCCGAGGGGTTATCTTAGTTTGGATGTTTCGCAGCAGAGAGAGAAGATACCGGTAAGGCTTTTCAATGACATTGATGCTGATCAGGACCCGTTGTATTATGAGTATCTTAGGGCACCTGCATTTCCGACTCATGTGTATCAGCATTCGGCAAATGGTACCGGCTGTCAATGTGTTAATGGTTGTAATGAAAATTGTATCTGCGCTATGAAAAATGAACGGGAGTTTCCTTATGATCAGAAGGGGTTTCTTTTGAGGGGGAAGCCTGTGGTATTTGAGTGTGGGACCTTCTGCCAATGCCCCCCAGGGTGTCAGAATCGTGTCACCCAAAATGGAATGACACATAGACTTGAAGTGTTTAGATCAAGGGAAACAGGTTGGGGAGTTAGGTCGTTGGACTTGATACATGCTGGTGCTTTTATATGCGAGTATACAGGAGTTATTCTCACGAGGGAGCAGGCTCATATTTTTTCCATGGATGGTGATAGCTTGATTTATCCCCATCGCTTTGCTGATAAATGGGCAGATTGGGGGGATTTATCTCAGATTTATCCTGATTATGTGCGTCCAACTTATCCTGCAATCCCACCGCTGGATTTTGCAATTGATGTGTCCAAAATGAGGAATGTTGCTTGTTATATGAGCCAGAGTACCACTCCGAATGTAATGGTGCAGTTCGTTCTATATGATCACAACAACTTGATGTTTCCTCATCTTATGCTATTTGCGATGGAGAACGTTCCTCCTATGAGGGAGTTAAGCCTTGACTATGGGGTGGCGGTGGCTGATGAATGGACAGGGAAACTTGCTATCTGTAACTGACTAATTTTGAAGGTGTGATATAGTCTGAATCATGCCCACAGAGTTATGGGAATATGCTGCCGTAAGGTAAAGCCAACTTCATTTTACAAAGCATTTCTTTATTTTCTCTCTCTTTCTTTACGCATCACAGCTTCCCTGCTTGTTGAGATCACATACAGTGAGGGTCTTTTCCTGTGCTTTGTCGTAGCTCGAGTTAGAACTTTATTGTCAACTATTCAACCATTTTAGGTGTAGGTGTGTGATTGCTTAAGAAACCCATATGCATTATTCCTGGTTCCATGAGATGGAATCGTTGTGTTGTTTCATATAATTGGGAGTCTTGTATCCCCGTGTATTTCTGGAATTTTTATTTATTTTGACAAACTAGGATATTGTCATCCAGTTTGTTATGTATCTGGATAGTTTTTTATTTGACTCTTTGCCTGCATGGTAGTATGCGGATAATTTTTTATTCAGTTTGGTTCATATGTGAATCTCTATTCATATTAGGATTGCTTAACCTCTTTTATTTGTGCCTCTTTTGGAGCAAGGCAGTTTGATTGGTTTTTTATTGGAACATTAAGCTGCATATTAAATAGATGTTTCTGCTAAGATTAATACTTGAGGAATAAGAATATCAGAATTTCTTAGGATGGGTTTGTGGATTATTAGTATGAGTCTAGTTAGAGGATATCATAGTCAAGACTTAGATTGTGATTAAACAAGTTAACTACGCTGGGGACAAAGAGCATCAACTTTACAAGAATAAGGCTGTTTAAGTCTACTACTAGAATAGTTTGTCAGCAGCAGTGCTCATGGCTAAATTGCTACTAGCATTCTTTATCTGGATATTATGTTTACCTTCTAGTTTTTGGCTTCTGCTATGTCACCGAGTATCCACAGAATTTCCATTTCTGTTCATTTCTAGAAGAAAGGAAAATTTTTGCCCATAAAAATACAATTATACTGGTTGTGTTATTGAGAAGTCATCAACAAGTTTGGATGCAATATTTTGTTTGTTTTTCCTTTTCATATGGATAGCTATCTATATCGATTATGATAAGCAAAAGAAAGGGGCATAATTTAGGTTGGGTTGGATTAGGTGGTCTGAAGTGGCCTGCTAAGCTTTGACTTGTTTGTATGCTTCTTCTAAACCACTGGCAACTCTTAAAAAACAAAACAAAATGTGGTTACCCATTCTTCTTTCTGTTCCATGTAGCAATAAAAATGATGATAATTGGTCGCCCGTCATCATTAAATACAGATGCAAATACTTATGAGGCTATCAAAAATACTTATATTAGCTTCACACAATGTGGTGGTAAATGTAGTGTGAACGGGAATCACTTAAGTAAACTTACCAAATAAATCAGTTTCTTTGTAGTTATAAGAAATGTCTAGAATTTGGAATAAAATTCTGTGGGTTAGTGAAGTAATACCTAATTTTGGAATGGTTGTAACATCCTTCTTATATAAGAGGGCCTGTTGCCAAATATAAGAGCCCTTTTCTCTTATGGGGATGCGAGGATTGTGTTATATTTGATTATGATAGGGTTATTTGTTTACGTCAGCAGGAGCAGGTCTTGAAATAGTTTGTGTTTGGAAAGGGGGGGTATATTCTTACTGAAGACGAATATACTACATTAGGTATATCTGTTAACATCCCGAATGACTGATGTAGATTCTTTGTTCAATAAAAAGCATTTTAAAGTTATATATTTTCCGGGCCCAAAATATGTGTTCTTATTTGTAGTACAAACCCACTGAAATTGCAGTCACCATATTTTGGTGCATCTAATAGTAATGATTTGATCATTTGTGATCATGTATCGCTGTGTTGTAGTCATTTTGGTTAATAAAACTTAGTGATGTGATGCTAAATGGGATGTATTTGCCGTAAAACCTAATGAAGACCAACACATTTGTTGTTACGACTTACCAACGACCAATACAAGGAACATCTAGTTAAGACTTAATTTTCTAGGCTAGATCAACCACTCCAACACTCTCCATCGCGCCTGGCACTTACCGGATCAGTGTTGGTTGACTTTGGGATTCCTGCATACACATTCCTTTGTCCGTTTGTCCTCAGAACGGACACTAGACACTTAACTTGATAAGGCATTTTTTTCAATCTTATAAGCAGCATGTACTTTTGAGGTTATGATTGCAATTTAAAATGTATATAAAAAAGTATGGTTTTGAATATCTCTGGACTCATGGAATTGGTTTCTGAATTCATTGTGCATTATTTGGTAGTATGACATTTAATTCCTTGAACTTTATGTATATATTACCTTTGAAATATTACAAATAATATTAATGTCCAAGCCGATAACGTGTCAGTCCTAGTTGTTGGAGAGTTGCTGTTTCATGTCGTGTTATATCTCTCTTGTCTGTTTCGGTGCCTCCTAGAATGTGGTGAATTTCAAATAGTTCTTTGGAAACTACAGGAGTAGCTTTGTCGAGTTTTCAATATTAGATGTTTCTTTTCAAATTTAACGTTTAAGATGTCTTTGTTGCTGAGTTAGTACTTGTAATCTTTTATAGACAAAGGAAAATAATTTAATTTTGTTGTCTAGCGTTTCTAGTAATTGCTGAAGGGAGACTAACTCAAGGAAAAGTGAAAGTTCTTGTTGAATCTGAAATGTGGGTATTTAATGAGAAGTATAATTGTGGTTGGCTATAACAAAAGGGCAATATTTCAGTTGCTGCAGTTTTCAGAGAAATCTACAAAGTTTTGATTGCTTGTTTGTTTGTTTGCATGTTTTGTTTTTGTATTTGCTTCTGTAATTTGTTTATTTATCTCTGGGAAATTGTGTTAACTTAACATTCCTATAGGTATATTTGGTGCATACAAGCAGCCTCCAATGTCATTTATGTTGGTCTGATTGCTATATATAACAAAAAGGCAATATTTCAGTTGCTGCAGTTTTCAGAGAAATCTACAAAGTTTTGATTGCTTGTTTGTTTGTTTGCATGTTTTGTTTTTGTATTTGCTTCTGTAATTTGTTTATTTATCTCTGGGAAATTGTGTTAACTTAACATTCCTATACGTATATTTGGTGCATACAAGCAGCCTCCAATGTCATTTATGTTGGTCTGATTGCTATATCAAACTGATTAATTATCAATCAATATCGAAACATAATAGTACATTTACGATACATATACAATATAAATTCTAAGATAACTTAATACTACCACTTCTAGGAATATACTTTCTAGTGCTAGCTGACTATAAAGTAATGGATTCTGTGCAATGTCGAAAGGATCTGATGTAGTGGGAGTGATCTAATCATGACAACCTCTAGCAGAACTTTTATAATTGATTCTAAAGGGACCTGTTTACCCAGTAGTGCTAATTTCTCCTATTTTAGAATGGCTCCGGTGACTGCATATAGGTTTAAGTCTGGTTGCTTGGGCTGTTTTACCTTTTTGGTAATTATTATAGTAGTAATTCTACTTTAATTTTTTGCCATATCTAGGCTAGGTGTTTATGGAATGCTTGTAGCAGGTGGTCTAGTAATTAGGGGGCAGTCGTTTTACCCATGGGACTAGTATTTTTGTTTCAAGGTAAGGATGGCAAGTATTCTGCAATTTGATCGCTGGCAAATAAGCTTCCGAGAACAAAAGTTAATGGTATTCATGATTTGAGGTGATTTAATTACATTATACAAAATCATGCTAGGCATATAGGTAGTGTTCTGAGGACTGGGAATGGGTGTGAGTTTCCTTTCCTGTTTGATACATGTCTTGGGAGCGATTTAGCTTTTAGGTGGGAATGGTGTACCCAGGATATGGGAATAAGGAACTCATGAACTTACTTGGGTTTGCAAACCCATTCCATGAAGTTTACTATAAGTAAACATCACCAACTCACACTGTATTGTCATGAATTTAAACATCATCAATATCCTCAAAATCCCCTGGTCCTAGCATTTCTAATACTGGAGAAATACTGGAGGGGGAATTCGTTGTTTCTCTTTTCCTTGGAATGGGAATGCGATTCTTCATTACCGATTCCACAATAAGTAATTGTCAAACTTATGAAGTAGGGTACTAGTAACTGGAAAGAATATGCTGAACTTTTTCAATTTTTGCTTTGTTTTTTTTGTTTTTTGTTTTGTTGTGAGGAGTAAAGTTTCATCATATCTAGTTTATTTGTTGATGCATGCTTTTTCCTTTTTAATTTGAAGTCAATTTGGATGTTTCCTGCAGACATTTTTTTAACTTTAGTTAACTCCAGTAATTTTCTATACTAGGAAGGCAATCACGAAATTCGAGTCGCAAAATCAACAAGTACCATACATAAGCATATGTATTACTTTCACTTGTTGAATATGCTTTGACGGTCATTGCAAAGTAATAGTATTTGGATATGATAGAGATGAGGCACTGTTGTAGAATTTATCCATTTCAAAAGATATATACTGAGTTTCCTAGTTTACTTAGTATATAGGTATTTTTATTTTCTATTTCTTATTTATAACCCCCCACCCATCTGCATATGCCAGTGAGAATCAAACACATGACCTGCCCGGTGTTGGTCGTAGTAAATCGATTCATACTTTTTGAGAATAGATGTAGGTTTACTGAAAAGAGTAACTAACTATAAATTTGTAACTATATTGGCACTCGTTTTCTGAACTCTTGTCAATTTCCTTTTAAGATCATATTGGCTATTTTGAGCATGTCATTCATTGTGCAAGTATTTATAGACCATTAGCAGTATCAAATTCATTGTTAGTAAACCATCCTAGTATCAAACTGATTTTTTTAGCACTTGTGTAGTGTGGCATTAGCTGCCTAGCCTAGTTTCACCACAACAGTGTGTACTCCATAAAGTATCCTGGTTAGAGTGTTATTTTCTCTAATTCTCATGCTGGGAAGGACTTATTCCCTTCAGCCCACCAACCCTTCAGTATTCTTGGCATTGCTAGTTCATCCTGATCTTTTTAGAGCTATGGTGGGTGGTGGTGATGGTAGTTGGGGGGATGGATTTTGTAAACATGCCATTGAACAGAACATTTTATTGGTTTTTAGATGAATATATATATATATAGCCCCCTTCGAATGAGGGATCCCTTTTTTGACATATATGAGGGATCAGGGTTTACACCAACTTTTTGATCACAAAATCACATCTCCAACGTGACAGAGGAATTCTCTGTGACAGGTCACTTTTATTATTAGGAACTCTGTCAAATTTTATTGCTTTGCTAGAACTAAGCAGCATTGTTATCATTATTGCATGTGTTTGTAAGTGTATTACCACACAACCCTTGTTTGCGCACATACGCTGACTACACACGCATAAACACTTATGTATGTATCCTATATAAGAATGGCCAAAGTAACGGAGCCTAGTGAATCTTGGTATTTAAAGAGAATAGCGTTTTCAAAAGAGTAAGAATCTTGTTGGAGAAGCTTAGCATTTGTCAGTGAGCCTTGGTAATTTATGAGAGATATATTATATAAAATTATAGGCAAGTGGGGCCAATACCTTGCTAATGGCAGGACACTTCTCTCTATCCATGAAACAGTGCACCAAAAAAGTGTGCACGTATGTTTTGTGACTGGTTAACCTACCATGGATGGAGGTATTTGGTGATTGTTGTATATTGCATTTGGTGTTACATAATCTATTGTCATATGCTAACTCGTTTTGTATCTTATGCAGAAAACATTCAGGCCCTGTTTATGGAAATTTGCTATCTTGCATCTGAGTTCCATGGTCCTTAAGTTTTGTAGATGTTGGCAATGTAAATTTCCTGTCAGATGATCCAAACAAATCGGCTTGGCTGATGTACACAACATTTGCAATCACCAGGTGGATGCAATTTTGCTAGCTGATCAAGCCACAGACGGTGCAGCAATGGTGTGCCCAATTTTTTTGACAGTTTCTTCTCGACTTTTTGGATGACGAAGTCTGCACAGCTATGCAATTCCACTGGGACTGACAATAGTTGCCTTGGGTTTATTAAGCTTGTAAGCACAACTGTACTAATCTTGTGTACCATACTTGTAGCATTGTATATATAATGGCAAATGGCTGAAGTTTGTACATAAATGGTATAATCAGTGCTCCCTCTTATGTTTGCAAAGAATGCGTTTGGTTTGGATTATGTTTTTGGTATTGATTTGTTTATCATTCCTTGTTTTCAAGTTTAGATTTTTATCAGAAACTTTGATTCAAAATCTTATCTTTCAGCCATTGCTTCATTAATTGATCCTTGTTTGATATCGAATTGAATTTCTAATCATGTCACATTACTTAAAATCCATGGCATTGAGATATTTAATTTGTTGTATTTGTAGATGATATTTTAGAGAACACATCTATACTGGAGTCCTATATTTCCAAAACTTATTTTAGGATGCCTGATGAGTATCCCAGAAAATTACTCATATGTGGCTCATGGAAAATTACGTTTTAGTTATCCCCTATTTGTAGACCTTTGGTTTCTATGTAATCACTGCTTTTATGTACTTATGGTCTGATAAGAGGTATTTGATATGATTTCACATTATCTTGTGCATAATACATGCATCTAACTCTAATGGATTTGAATAAAAGTTGATGGTAACTTCAAACATATTATCAATAAGGGGAGGCATGTATCATACCAAGTATAAACTGTAGACTATACATTGAATACAATCTGCAGATTTGCAGTCATTTATCATAGCTCTCTTACTATTGCTGCCACTGAATATTGATTTGGTGTATCGAAATATCCTCAATGTCTACTTATTCCAACAGAAAGGTGTTTATTTCCTGGCTTGGAGAATTTTGGTTACTTTTATCCATCTCTTTGCACAAGCATCTTCATGTATAAAAGTAACATGTGCTTTGAATTGCGTTTTCTTCTTAATGGTGAGTACTGTAGATATCTCTAGCTTATGCTCATTGATCAAGTCTGAAAACATTGGACTGCAACTACTTGATGATATATGCTATGCTACCATTGTCACATGTGAAATTATGTTTGTTAATGTCCTGTAGAGTCCACAAGATGCTATGATACCATTTCAAATTTTGGGCCTTTATGCTCAACTGATGCAGGTATACTCATAAGTATCATTTGTTTATGCATGTCTGTTCTCCTGTATATTCCGGTGACTTTTCTGCAGGAGGTTAATACCTCTTCATGCCTTTTCATGTCAGATAGTGTTGAAGCCAGAAGAAAGGGTTATAGCAACACCTGGTAAGTTCTGACAAGCCGGAATTTATTTCATAAGGTGCATTATAGTTATAATAAATTTGATTGATTTTGGTGTAGTTCCACCAACCAAAGTAGAGAACATTGCAAATCGCTGTTGTCAATTTATGACTGATGGATGAATAAATTTTAGGTTCAGTGTGCTTTATGTCTGGGTCAATTCAAATAGGAAAATGTTCTTGTTCCAGAAAATGAAGTAGGCGAGTGGCAGTGGCTCTTTGGCAAGACAGTGAGCAGCATAGTTGATCACACTAAAGGTCAAGGCGATGGGTCTGTTGGAATTGCTGCTCCTTCTCTTGCCAGAGTTCTCCTGGTACGTTGTCTTAAACACGCCAATTTTCAGGAATATATTTCGTTACTTTAGTATTGAAATTAATCCAAATCAACGTGTAACATATTAATCTTTTTGTCCTTTTCTGTTTGACAGATTGACTTGGCAATGTTTGGTGTTTAGATTTTGTGCCAGATATAACTAATTGGTTTCATTGTTTGACCAGTGTTCTCAGTATGTGTTAGTCTCCAGGTTCTGATTGTCCGTACTTTCTTTTATTACAAACTTACAATCAACATACCACCTTACTTGTCTTATCAACTGGTTTTTTTTACAACTTCATTACATTTTGTAGCCAGAGGCATTCCTTTGTTCCGTTAATGATGTTAAAGAATTCAGTTGACCAAGGGGTTTGTAATATTATTCCTGGTGGTGAGGTAAGATACTGGGGAGTTTCATATTTGTTTCCTGAGCATGCTCCTACCATGAAATAATTTCTTTTGTTCTTGTTTTGTTTTCTATAATTTGTCTCCATCTGTTTTTCAAAAAATCTATTTTTTTTCCTTAGTTTATCACTTTATTTGATTGCGGTCTTACTGCAAGTGTAGGGTTTTCTAAGACTGAAGCTATCTGGCCAAGGGCTTGTATTTATAATTGCAGGTGGATCTGGTAAGCATTTCTTGACGCATATTGTCTTGTTTGCATATTCATATTGGGCACTCTTAGTTTGGTTCTGCCACTGATTCCACATGTCACTAATGCACATATTTGGTGTAGTGGAAATTACCTAGTTATGGGACAACCAACTATATCATTGTGGTTCTTTTTCATACAAGATGGTTGTTGTAGCTTGATTCATTTTCTGTATGACTAGATCAATAGAAACAAGGGATTTCCAGAAGGGAACTTGGCAGCGGGACTGCTTTGTACTTTTTTTTATTTTCTTTTAAAAGGATGTTAGGGTGGGCGTTTGACATATAGTTGGAGTCATTTGATATGCATGTTGGGCCTTTTGAGTAAGATTTATCTTTGGTAACAGATTAGCATATCTTATTGGTTACACAAGATAGAATATGAAGAGAGAATATATGGTGGAAACTAGAAACAAGCTAATAAACGAAAGATGATTGAGTAAGGACTGATGAAACAAAGGTCACAATTTCGTTAAATGAATGAGAAACTCAATGTTTGTACAATTAATTACTTGTTACTCAATATCTGGTGATTATTGTCACCATCAAAACTAGAGATAATTTCAAACTGTGTACAATTGGTTCCTACTCTAACTCAGCAGTATTGCATTTATTTTGACCCAATTCTTCCATTTCATTGTGTTTGGTTCCAAGAGAAACAATGATGGAGAAAATGTGATCACCATAGTAGGCTGCTCCGTCTAACGTCGAAAGTTAGGTGAGATAACGTCAGAATCCACCGACGACAGCTTTGAATCCACAAGAGAAGAATTTCTTGAATCCATGAGAAAAACAGGAATCCACTAGAGTAAGATAAACTCAAAGGTTTTATTAAAATCAAGTGACAACTACAACTGATTAGCATCCTTATATAGGAGAAAGTAAACTCTAGGACAATTAACAAGTCCATGGGTCAAAAGAAAATAAAATCTAAAATAAATTAGAAAACCTAAAATATAAAGAATGTCTAATTGGATTAATAAAACGATATCTTTTGGCATAAATCTAACAGGGCTCACTAAAGTAAGTCTTGAAGACTCGCCGTTCCCATTTGTTGGTTTAATTGAATAACTAAATAAAATAGATAGTCATTTCTCTTTGTCTCAGGTCGATGGATTTTTTTCAAAAAAAAACACTTTCTGACTAAAAGTTAATCCAAATCAGATTTAACAGATTTTGCTCGGCAAACCCTAAAAGTCTAAAACATCTTCTTGAATATTTCAGGTGCTAGCATCCTCATGATACGAGAAGTACCGACCTTCAAAGCATTCGTTTTGATTATTCGTTGTTTCCTTACTTTTATTGTTTTCCGTCTAAATTTGGCTAGCGTCATTGAGGTTGGCGGGGTGAACTATTTCCATGGACCATTTTATGTTAAGGAGCGGGCGTAACTTGCTTAGATACCAAATGATGTTGGAAGTGTGATCACGACAGTAGATGGCTTTGTCCAACACCGAAAGGCAGGTGAAATAACGTCAGAATCCACCAACGATAGCCTTAAATCCACAATACTAGGGTTTTTCGAAACCACGAGAAAGAACTAGATTCCACCAGAGAATGATATAAACTCAAGGGTTTTATTAAAATCAAAGATGACAACTATAATTGATTAAGCATCCTTAAATAGGTGCAAGTAAACCCTAGAGCAACTAATAACCAAACTTGTAGTTAAAAGAAAACAAAATCCAAAATAGATTTAGAAAACTAAAGTACAAAGAATGCTGAATCATATTAATAAAACAATATCTTCTAGCCTAAATATGACAACCGGACGTTCTGACCAAAAGTTACTCAAATTAGATTTAACAGATTTTACTCAGCAAACCTTAAAAATCTAAAACATCTTAAATATTTCAGCTGCTAGTGTCGCATCCCGGGACTATTTCTGGCCCCGAGACACGACAATAATCGTCATGATCCCGGACTAATGAATAACCAATACGTCATCTGACGTATTGACTAACCACTAGGCCGAAACCACAAGGCTAATATAAATAAAATGACATAAATGGGAGGAGCAGATGAATAAATAAATAATGATATATACAAGTGTCGAAGGTAGCGTACAAGACTTAGACTACAAGATACATGAAAAGTCCAAGTCAGTAAATATACAACATGGGCCAACGAGCCAAGTACATGTGGATAAAAGCTCGAAAGGTCAAAGTGCACCAAATGCGTCCAAACCAACAGTCACGAATATCGAAAAGCTGAACTACCACGAAGGATGAAAAGCTCCTCCAGGGTGATCCCGAAATACGGATGCTGAACAGCACGCACTGCAAAGTAGGGGTACCTGTAAAGTAGGGGTGAGCACTCGTCCTCGCTAACCCAAAAGGAGGACGAGTGCTGAAAAATGGAAGGCTTCGAGAAGTCATTGCAGAAAGTCACAAAACGATTAGGTCTTGATCAGCTGCATACCCCAAATCCATTTCATGCACAGATCGAGCCTTTGAAAAAATATAAGACGTGCCACCCACAAACAAACACAAATGTTCACTCTTTTATCAACACTGTTATTGTTTTAATTGGTACCCTTTGCTTAGTTATGTTTGGCTTCTTTTTATTGCATTTTCACCTCTATAAATACACTACAAATAGAGACCATAGATGTACTTCTCTCGTACCTAATATATAGGGAGAGGTTCCATTTTACTAATTTCAGTTTTCAAATTCTGTTGTAGGACTAAAGCATGTCTTGTATCAAAAAGGTAATTGAGATATAACTATGTGGATATATAGAATTCATACAACAAGGTAAACTGAGGTTTGATGGCAACAAAAGCATAGAGCTAGATCCTGAGGACTACCACACCCATGAATGAATATCATTCACAACAATGTCAATGATGCAAATTTTCAGCATAAACTTGCCATGATTATCACCTTGGAGGAAGGCAAGACCTCAACATGAATTAATGAGGTTGTTATGCTGTTATGGTGGTCGAACGTTCTTGTACTGGTATTGCAATTCTACAGATGGGGGAATTTGTGTTCCTAATGCATATTGTCATTCTTATTTCTTATGGCACTGATACATAGTACTGCATTATGGAATCACTTGGCGTTTGTGCAGGGTGTAGAAATGGAATTTCATTGAATAATTCAGTTTACAATGGGGCTATATATATACAGCATATGCTATGGATCTTGCTAAAATTATGTATAGAGTTAATTGAGATTGCAACTGATTATTCTCCAATCAATCTGGAAGATTATGATTGATTGGAGATAAGCATGATTTGTGCACTGATGATGCTCCAATCAATCTGGAAGATTGATTAGAATGATGCTGGAATTGTGCAGAAGATGAGGGAACGTCAATACCCCCCCCCCGCAAACTGGAAGGCCGTGGGCGGACAAGTTTGATACACAAAGCAGCATGACGGACTTTGTGGAGAGGCTTTGTGAGGACATTTGCAGGTTGGTCAATAGAGGGGATGTAACAGACACGATGACTGCCAAGAGCAACCTTTTCTCTAACGAAGTAGTAGTCAAGTTCTATGTGCTTGGTCCGGGCATGAAACACCGGGTTTGAAGCCAAGTAAGTTGCACTTAAATTGTCACAATGTAGTAATATGGGCATAGCAAGTGGAGCACAAAGCTCATGTAGAAGATAGCCTAACCATGTTGTTTCAGCTGAGGCATGAGCTAAAGAACGGTACTCAGCCTCAGCACTGGAGCGAGCTACCGTTGGTTGTTTCTTGGAGCACCACGAGATCAAATTCGAACCAAGATAGACCAGATAACCAGAGGTAGAGCGTCGTGTATTTGGGCAACCAGCCCAATCAGCATCTGAGTAGGCAGAGAGAGTAAGTGGATAAGTTTGAGGACGGAAAACAAGTCCATGATCAATGGTCCCCTTTACATATCGAAGGATGCGCTTGGCAGCAACCAAATGAGTGGTGCGGGGTTGGCTCATGAATTGTGCGACTGTGTTTACTGCAAATGAGATATCCGGACGTGTAATGGTTAGATATTGTAGAGACCTAACCATTTCACGAAAAACTGTCGGATTTTCAAGAACTCCATCAGATGCATTAAGTGGAGGTTTGGTAGCCATGGGTGTGGTCATAGGTTGGGCAAGTAGAAGATCATATTTCTCAAGAATGTCATGGGCATATTTTATCTGGTCAATATGTAAAATGGCAGTGGATCTGGAAACCTGCAATCCAAGAAAATAGTGAAGAGGCCCCAAATCTTTGATATCGAAACCACGTCTGAGGGCTTGAATAAAACTCTCAACAATATATTCATTGCTGCCGGTAACAACAATGTCATCCACATAGAGGAGTAGAAATATGGTGTGTGGTCCATGATGAATTATGAAGAGGGAGTTATCTGCCTTACTTTGATGAAACCCTGCCGATAGAAGAAACGTACTGATCCGATGGAACCACGCTCTTGGTGCCTGTTTGAGACCGTAAAGGGACTTGGCAAGTTTGCAGACATATGAAGGGTGGGCAGGATCGACAAAGCCAGGGGGCTGATGCATATAAACTTCTTCATGAAGGATACCTTGGATAAATGCATTTTTCACATCTAGTTGCCGGAGAGGCCAGACTTTGGACACCGCCAGAGCAAGGACTGTTCGAATGGTTGCTGGTTTGATAACCGGGCTAAACGTCTCATGATAATCAATTCCTGGTCGTTGGTGAAACCCTTTGGCGACGAGTCTAGCCTTGTAGCGGTCAACAGAGCCATCTGGTTTATGTTTGATGCGAAATACCCATTTGCATCCAACAAGATTTTGGGTTGGTGAAGGAGGTACAAGTGTCCAGGTTCTGTTTTTCAAGAGTGCATTGATTTCCTCAGCCATGGCACAACGCCATTCCTCTGTTTTTGAAGCCTGAGAAAAACAGGTCGGTTCTGAATCAGCAATAACAGAAAGAAGTGCCTTCGGGGTTGGGTACCGTACTGTCCCGTCTGTCCTTTGTGTAGTTTTGGAGATGCCTGCACTCGATCGAGTAATCATAGGATGAGATGAAGCAACAGTGGATGAAGATGATGCAGCTGTAGATGAAGCCTGGGGCGGCGCTGTGTAGTCTGCCAGAGAAGAGGGTTCAGACGGTGGAGAAGTAGCAGGTTGCGGTATGATGGGAGATTGGGGAAGTGGTGGTGCACGGCGGCTAAATGTATGTATTATGGGAGGTTGGGGTGGTGGGGGTGGTGGGGTGGAGATAGGGGATGGTGGTGCGGAGATGGACGCCGGGTCAGGGGAGGCTGCCGGCTGGGAATGGGAGGGCTCCGTTACATGCTTGAATGTTGGGGTGGAGGAGATCGAGGGAGGGAGGGAGAAGACTGTGTTTGGTGTCTGACTATGTGGTGATAGAGGAGAGTGGGGATCTGATGTATTAGGGCTCGGGATTTGGTCGAAATGGGACTGCGGGTCTGGGCTTTGGGCTGGTGTACTGATGGGAGGTGTAGTGATTACTTGTATGAATTCTTGGAATGCCAAACCAGACGGAGATGAAACCTGTAAATTCTGAAAAGGAAAAGTATGTTCGTTAAATAAAACATGGCGAGAGACATAGACACGACCAGTGGTTGGATCTAGGCATTTATAGCCTTTATGATGAGGACTATAACCAATGAAGACACACTCAACACTACGAGCTGACAACTTGTTGGAAACATAAGGACCTAAATGTGGAAAACAAGAACAACCAAAGACACGAAGAGAGGAATAGGAGGGTTGACGATTGTGGAGACGGAAATAAGGGGTGTCCCATTGAAGAGTTGATGTAGGAAGAATATTAATCAGATAAACAGCTGTAAGAGCAGCCTCAACATGACGGTATTAACAAAGCTCTTGAGGAGCATGAGCTGTTAGGATGAGAGAACGAATGGTATTAACAACATGACGGTGCTTTCGCTCAGCAAGACCATTCTGTTCGGGAGTATGTGGACAAGAGAAGCGTTGGTGGATTCCCATGGTGAAGCAAAAAAGTGAAAAAGCTTTGTTGACAAATTCAGTACCATTGTCACTTTGGAGACATTTAACAAAACCTTGATAAAAGTTACGGATGAGTGCCACAAGGTTTTGAAAATGCGTGAGTACCTCATTTTTACGTCGCATGGGATAAAGCCAACTATAACGCGAAAACTCATCTGTAAAAATCACATAATACTTGAAACCACTAACAGAATAAATTGGGGACATCCAAACGTCGCTATGTATTATTTCAAAAAGAGAGGAGACTGTTGTTTTATTTGAGGGAAAGGGTAATTTGTGTGACTTACTAAGTGCACATGCATTACAAAAAGAATTGTAAGATGACGTACTTGTAACCAAGAGCTGAATGAAGACGTGACAGGATTGACGAAGAGGGATAACCAAGGCGAGAATGCCAAAGGGAAGACGACACTGAAATTAAAGCCTGAGGAGCATTAGAGGGCAAGCTAGTAATTGGGAGAGGATAGAGACCATCGTTACAGGGGCCCTGAAATAACAAACGACCGGAACGTAAGCAATAGATTTGATAGAGATTAGGAGCGAAAAGGAAGTAAACGAGATTATCTTTACTGAACTTAGCCACAGATAGGAGATTTTTACGGATAGAAGTAACGTGAAAAACATTATTTAGAGTGAACTTGGAATTCCCCAAAGATAATGGGAGTGTACCGGTGTGAGATATAGCCATGGAATCACCATTACCCATAAAAACATTGTGAGGGCCTCCATAAGTTTGGGGATTCTGAACAGGCATAGAGGTCATGTGGTGAGTGGCTCCGGTGTCCGGGTACCAGAAAGGATCATCAGGTGGAGCAAAATGGGCTCCTGCAGAGAGACGAGCAGATGTGGGCTCTGGATAGCGATGCATACATTGATGTGGCCCATGAAAAGATGTCATACAAGTTGGGCACCACTGTGGTCTTGGGGGAGGTCCGAGTATGCCTTGTTGAGGTGGAAATTGATACAACTGTTGTGGTTGGGCCCATGGAGTATGACCCTGTGAAGGATGGCCCATAAATGGCTGATAGGGCTGCTGATGCCGATAAGAAGACTGACCATGGGGAGGTCGACGATTTTTGCCAGAAAAACGACCAGCACCGCCATTGTCACCAGAAAAACGGCGATTAGACCGATTGGGGGCTGCTGTAGTGAAGGAATTGTTTGTATGAACATTATGAAAGAGAGCAGTGGTTGGCACAGTAGATGTCGGGATCTGTTGCGCATCAAAAGCAAGGATCCGGGCTCGGAGTTCAGAGAAGTTAGGAAGGGCAGTCTGAGACAAGGCAGTACGGAGCATCAAATAATCCGGACCAAGACCATGAAGAGTTGCAATAACAAGATCAGAATCGGGAACAGGCTGGTTGATGGAGGCAAGAGCATCAGCAATAGATTTGGCATTTTGAAGATAGGCATCTATAGATTGATTTCCTTTCTGTAGTTCATGCAATTGAAGCTTGAGACTTGTGGCACTAGCAGCTGATTTTTGATTGAAAAAGCTGGCAAGACAATCCCAAATTTGTTTGGATGTGTTGCAGCTAAGACAAATTCGAGCAACTGTTTCAGTGAGGGAGGAGGTAAGGATGCTTACTATCCGCTGATCCTCGATGTACCAGACGTCATGGTCCGGGTTTGGGGTGGGGGAGGCCGGTGTGTCACCACTGGCAGGAACAGCAAGGGTGAGAGATGGTTCAGGGATTGAGCCACTGACATAGCCCCAGAGTTTGTTATTTTTCAGATACGATTGGATCGGGACAACCCAAGCCAGGTAGTTTGTTTCTGTGAGTTTGGAGATGGAGGAGATATTTTGGGTGATGGAGGAAGCCATCTAAGAGAGAATAGAGGTAGAGAAACGGGAAACAGAAAAAGGAATATGAGAGAAGGCAGGACACAGGTAAGGATCGCCTATACTGATACCATGTAGAAATGGAATTTCCTTGAATAATTCAGTTTACAATGGGGCTATATATATATACAGCATATGCTATGGATCTTGCTAAAATTATGTAGAGTTAATTGAGATTGCAACTGATTATTCTCCAATCAATCTGAAAGATTATGATTGATTGGAGATAAGCATGATTTGTGCACTGATGATGCTCCAATCAATCTGGAAGATTGATTAGAATGATGCTGAAATTGTGCAGAAGATGAGGGAACGTCAATACAGGGATTGTCTATATTCCGTCTATAATTCCATCTATAATTTCCCTTCACTTTCCAACTATAATCCGTTATGGGTATGTCTCTGCAATATAACTCGGTTCTTTTTATTGGTTGTTTCCTTGCTTTTACTATTTCACTTTGAAGCAGCTGGGTTGACAACTTGACATGCACTTTCATACAATGCATGTTGCCTCCTGAACAATAGCCTCACTGCATGGATCATGATGTGGAGGCTAGGGGTTGTGTGACTGTATAGAGACTCCATTTCCAATGCTTTAAAGATCTCATAGCTATATATGCCCAAAAACAAAAATTAGGTTTGGACTTTGGAGTAGTGTATGTCTGCACGCTTAATTTCCCGGTATAAATATACACAAAAAGAAAATAGATATATTTAATTAATCAATTAATATGAGCCCTCATAAGAAAGAACAAAAATATATAGTTCAGTCTATCTGCTATTTTAAACTTGGAGTGAACCATGTGGCTTGGTGCGACAATGACATGCTGATACTCGGAAATGATCTTCTAACTCTTTCACTATCTAAGTAGAATACGCCGATCTCTTGAGACCTGTATGTTCTAGGAGTCAATGTTATATCCCAAACAGTATTTGTTGTAAAATATATGCAATTCCTTTCTACTCCTGGAAATGTACTAGCTGGAAGAGAGGTAGAACCAGCATCTCCGATAAATAACAATTGGTCCCCCAAGTTATTCAACGGAACTAAATTGTTATTATTCAGATCAATCTTGTATACTCTAAAACTCCTTGTTCTGCAAAGTGGATTTAAGCCGGGTGCATCTACATCAATTACAACTTCTCCTTCATCTTGATCTTCCAATAACTCAGGATCATTGTCAACTTCACCAGCATCATTGCCATGATATATGCCTTCCTGATTATCTACGACAATATTGTCACCATCGTCTTCGTTGTGATTGACATCATCAAGGTCATATTTCAAATAAACATAATCTAGCATTTGATGGATTACTAAAACTTCATTGCCGGTGGATTCTAGCAATACCGAGTTGTAGTCTGCATTGAAAATTATGTCATAGTCTTTATTAGTTTCATCAACTCTCACATTCTTGTTTTCATGCTTGTCGTGAACCAATTTCAGTTTTAGTTCATAATCTCCCAAGTTTAGTGTGCGAGTGGT
The DNA here is from genome assembly GCA_951800085.1 of Comarum palustre. Taxonomy (NCBI): domain Eukaryota; kingdom Viridiplantae; phylum Streptophyta; class Magnoliopsida; order Rosales; family Rosaceae; genus Comarum; species Comarum palustre. The sequence goes on along the minus strand of OX637579.1, from coordinate 15,306,086 downwards.
TGTGTCGACGATGCCATCTTTTTCACCATTGACCAAAGCAAACAGAGTGCTTGAAGAAAACAACACATCTTGAAGTGATTCGTTGTTTTGCTCATCGTCGTCTAACACCTGGAAGACACTCCAAGTCAGGTCTCCAAGTTTGCATAAACCCAATGTCTTTTGGCGCTTAAAATCCATAAAAACTATGGCCATTGTAAAAGGGTCTGAAGAATTACTATCACTCGGGGTGTGTAATGCAACCTTAATAAGGTATTCATTGGCACCGAAAAGCTTCCAACTACTCGTTTTTAAAAAAATTGAGAAAGATGGTAGTGTTCTCAAGGGCGGAAGTTGGTGTATGACTCCTGAAATTGGGTTTAGTAGATACATGGTAGAGTTTAATCCATGTTCCTTGACCATGATTAACCAACCTTTAGAAGATCCATAAATCCACCATTTGCGAACTTTCTTAGGTAGCTTCAGCTTAACAAATTTTTCGTCAGAGAGGCTGGCAAAAGTCAGGTACTTTTTACTGCAATGGTGGGTTCGAGGGAGTAACACCCATGGGAGTTCATGTGAAGCACTATGAATATCTCTACGCATAACAATCGACATCCAAGACCTACAGGCAAAGCTTAGCCTTATTTGATCACTTACTCTAGCACGTTGTAGAACTTTCTCCATGATATCAAGAGGAAGTGACTGCCAATTGCTACGCTGGTTGAAACTGATTTCTCTGCCCTGCTCAACTTCATTTTCCTTCTGCTCTCTTTTTATTTTCTTCAGGATTTTCTTTCTCTTTAGCAGCCTAGTCCTGCTCGAATCGCATCGAGGATAAAAGCAACCGAATAGAGACTCGACCATCATCGATCTCCCCTTCGTTTTAAAGATGAAATATGGCGACCTATGCTCATACTGTCGACCTATTATAGGGAAAATTAACATCCCTCTTTGGTTAAGGTTAGATGATAAACTTGTCCTAGTCGGACAGTACTGCCTAGGCTTATTAGGATTTCAATGGTGTCCAGGATTAGGGTTAGAGTTTTTAGGTTTCCCTAGTTTGATAGTTTTAAAATTAAAAATTTGATCAAGGATAATGACTATTTGCATAAAAATTAGGGTTAATACACACCCAAATTTTCAGAAATTTATTCCTACTAACCAAATTAGATTTCAAAATTCTGAAGAACCAACATAAACTATAAAAGACAATTATACCCTTAATGAATTAAATAAATTATAATAGATCATTATAAGAGTTTATTATAAAATAAAGATTTTATGACCAGATTAACATCACTGATGACATTGACCGGACTCTAAAGGCCTTTGACTGGACTTTGGCGGCCGTTGACCGGATTTCGCTAACCGTTGACCGATCTCCAGCGACCGTTGACCAATCTTCAGCGACCGTTGATCAGACTCCAGTGACATGGTGTCTACTAGGGGCAGTAGGAGAGTATATTAAGGGTAGTAAGAGGGTCTACTGGGGGCATTAGGAGAGCCAATTGGGGGCAACTAGGGTCCATCAGAGGGTATATATTTGGGGCAGTATGGGTCTACTAGGGACAGTAGGAGGGTATAATAGGGGTAGTAATAGTGTCTACTAGGGGCAGTATGAGGGCTAATTGGGAGCAACTAGAGGATTTGTTGAAATGTATACATTAGGGGGTCTACTGGGGGTAGTAAGCGGGTCAATTGGAGGCAACTACATGATCCGTTGGAGGGTATACATTGGGGGCAGCAGGAGGTCGACTGAGGGCAGTAGGAGGGTATACTAGGGATACTAGGAGGGTCTACTTGTGGTAATAAAAGGATCTAATGAGGGGCAGCATGGGTCAATTGGTGGCAACTAGAGGGTCTGTCTAGAGGGCAGTAGAACATTGTTTCACAAAAAAGAACAAGTCATTTTGCCCTTAAGAAAAAAAAATTGCTTCATAATAAATGAAGATCAAGTGATTAAGCCATACACAAAACAAAAAGTTGTAAAGTGATCAAGTTCACCTGCACCAGATAAGAGTAAATATGATCACATACAATATGATGAAATGATCATGGTACCACTGAAAGTAGAATGACCAACTTTCCAAAGCATAGTGATGAACTCTTAGACAACATCATGAAACTGGATCAATAGAAAGAAACCAATATGGGGAAATGAATAACATTAAAAACTAGCTCAAGATAGAGTACTATGGAAACTACTAGTCTCCCGAAAAGGCTAGTGAGTACTACGAGAGATTAATTTTACAGAGAGCGAAAATGGCGATCGGATATGACCATGATCATGAAGCTAGCAGTGATCGAGTGCTTAGTCTTTCTAAAGATGAACCCCAACAGAGAGAAGTAGTCATCAGTTAGAGAATTATATACAATGAATTAACTACACAAAACAATCATCAATATCCTTCCCTTCTACTCTTCTGTATCCCACCCAGCTTTCTTCATCTATTCTCTTCTTCTTTCACATTCTCATTACCTCAATCATGGCAGCTCTCTCTCAAAGTCTCAATCATTACGTCTCCTGAACCTTCATATGCCTAACTATCCCTAGCTTGATCATCAGAGTACGTACGTAGCTCTCTAATGACGACCATGTCATCATTCTTCAACAGATTCCTCTTTTTTTATCTCCTCCTCTTCCACCTCAGCTGCTTCACCATCACCCCAACCGTCGTTGCCGATCTCCACCTCCACAAACACACTCTCCTCACTCCTCTCCAAATCGTCTCTAAAACCCCAGAAGGCTAGGTCCTTTCTCAAGGTCTTCAAGTCCTCCAACACAAACTCATCACCTCTCCACCTCCCCTCGTGTCAAAACAAGAGCGACAAGCATGACCCGTGAATCATTCTTGTACCGATACTGTCCCAACTTAAGCACCTTTAAGGTGTTGGGTTTTATTCACAAAAGACTTCGGTACAATTAGGAATGATTCACCTACATATATGTTATATTTTATTTATCACTTTTCTGATATGGGATCTCTCCTCTCCAACACTTCCTCTCACGTGCAACCTAACTTTTAGGTTTGCACGTGAAACTGATTAAGAAACTGAACCCGAGCCACATGGTTAACTGAAAGAACTCCAAACTCCGAAAGAACTCCAAACCAAACTTCGAAACAACTTCAACCAAACCAGAGCCATGACCTCTGAAACAACGCACCCGGGCTCATGGTGAAGTAACTGGAGAGGGACCCGCTCTGATACCATGTCAAAGCAAGAGCGACAAGCGTGGCCCGTGAATCATCCTTGTACCGATACTGTCCCAACTTAACCACCTTTAAGGTGTTGGGTTTTATCTACAAAAGGTCTCTGTACAATTAGGAATGATTCACCTACATATATGTTATATTTTATTTGTCACTTTTCTGATGTAGGATCTCTCGTCTCCAACATCTCGCTCCTCCAGCCACTCCCTCGTCGTCCAACCCATATCAAACCCGACGTCATCCCTAAACATTATGATGACTACGATGTCTTCTCTGACGACCACCACTTCTTCACTCCCGAAACAACATCTTCCCCTGCACAACCTGCGGCGAGATCTTCCATAAACCGCTAGTACTCGACCTCCACCGAGCCGTCAAGCACGCCGAGTCCGAGATCCACGACGGCGACACCAGTAGGAGCTTTCGAGGTTTTGATTATCAACGTCAAGGGACCGGCGTCGCTGAGCAGATTGACGCCGGAGAGAATAGATCTGAATGAGATAGAAAGAGACGAGAGAAAACTGAACGATGGGTAGTTTAGTAATGAAAAATAAAGAAAAGTACTCCAAAATTTGTTAGTTAAAACATATCCCTCACTCTATAAGATTTGTGAAAATATTAAAATCTTATTTTGTTGATAGGAAGAAAATCTCTAAAATTAGGATGAATGAAACTTTTCTCTAAAAATTATGAGTTCATGTGCCAATTTCAATATTGGAGAGCAGTATTGTCAATAAACACAAAAAATATGCTCCGTCTTTAGCGGAGCTCTACCGAAAAGCAAAACTCTTGTTTTGCATCTAAGGTGGTGGCTAGATCCAAACATGTTTGTCGATCACTAAAGGAGAGGTATGTGGTGACTACGGCATGGGGAGTCAATGGCTGCTCCGGTAAAGCTACCCGGAACCCAATCCAACTAATGCAAGATCCTTAGATGTCGAAACAGTTGTTGGCTGTGACGACTAAAGGTTTTGATGACGGCAAGCATATGCTAGCAGGAATGGGTATTTTGAGGATGAATCTGACGAAGGAGCTGATGTGGATGTCATGTTCAAGAACACTGAATATCTTGATCGGTTATGTGATTGGGAAGAGAATTCAATCGGGTCAGATGACGCTGATGGAACTAGTTACTGCAAAGGAATCATAGCTATCAAAATTTCGTGAATGGTAGCCGGAAAAAGAGATGGTGCTAACCTTGAAGAGAACAGGAATAGGAGCAGTTATGGTATGTAGGCGCTGGTGGAGGCGATGCCTTGGCCGTCGTCAACGTGTCTGCAACACGTGAAGCATCTCTAGTAGGGTTTGGGGATAGGCTTGGGTCTTTGGGGTATGGTCTAAAAATGAACCTCTAAAATGTCAAATTTGAATTTGGGCTTTTAAACCCGATTTTCAAATTGATTGTGTCTTACATCGCGGTATTTGGATAGCTTAGTAGACATAGTAAGATGGCCGCAACTTGATGGATGTATAGGGCTTGAAATACCGTAATTTATGGCTCTGATTTTATATTTCTTTAGTATCTTGTATGTGACTAGTTTTATCATCTGCTAAGCTCATATTAAGTGAGCTAAATGTCTAATGTAATGAATTTATTATAATCCTTAAGGTCATTGTAATCTTCGGCTCTTACTAGAGTTTTATATAAACTGCAGTTTATTTAAAAAAATGTGTCAATTTCAATTATTCTTAATAAAATAACATTTATACTCATCATCTAATTTCAACAACTTCACCTCTCTTATAGGATCAGAATCCATGGCGGAAGACGGCGTCAGTGACGACATCTCGATCCAGGAGCATCAGCACTGCCACCTCAAGCTCGATAAGAAATCGGCGATGAGCAGGTCCTGATCGATCAGGTTAGGATACATCAATGACTCTAGCGTGGCGCCTTCAGTCCGGATCAGCGACTCCGTCGTGGTGCCTGAACAGACCACGGCCACGAGGAGACCCACGTCAGGATCCGTCGATCCAGTGAAACGGGTAATAAAGACCAGAAGACTGAGGCATATATAATAAAGAAATAAACTTGATTATGATAATATTCAATTGGAAGTGGAGTTTCATCTGTTTGTACGCATAATTTGCTTAGCATGTAATAAGCTGATTCTTGTTGGGACATGAGGTCTTGTGTTAGACTCAGTATGCTGCACATGAGCAGTTTACTTCGGACATAATGTTGAAGTAATTTCTCCCGTCCTTGACAAGTCCTGAATGGCTACAACCACGTCCATCATATCTGTGTAGTATGCTACGGCCTCGAAAACCTTAACTGAAATGATCTAATCTCCCCAATTTGGTATACAAATCTACAACTCCGGTTGCAAGCCGGACATTTGAACCAAGACAACACGACAATTAAACGGTGGATGCCTTCTGCTAGTTTCTTTAAACCTAATTTAACAAGCTTTGGTTCCCATAACACACCCAATTTCACTGCAAGTCCATGAATGTACATACCTAGATGAATGTATACATAGAACAGCTTGTCTGCTAGCACAAGCTGTCACTGTGAGACAACTCCCACACTAGCACTTGACTTTTCTCGAGTGGTTTCAGTGTTTCAATATGGTAATGTAATGCACACAATTAGAGGAATTGCAACAAGGCAATTGAGACGAACTTGGGTCAGCAAGAAGTGACAATGCTATTTGCCAGGCTCTACTAATGAACAATGTAGGAGACCTTGCCCGACATAATAGACAAGCAATTCCCAAACCAAATTCATTGCAAACCATCATAGAAATTCACACCCAATTTATCACACCATCAAAATCCATAAACTAAACCAATCCAACAATATCCATAAAATAAACCATCATCGAAATTACCCAACATCCATAAACCATAATCGAAATAGTAAACAAATCTACTAATCCAATTATTTACCGATTTTAGGGTCAGTTTACTTATCCAATTATTTACCGATTTTAGTGTCAGTTCACAGCCGCACCAGCAGGATTGGCCGCCACACCAGCAACATCATGAGCCACAACTTGAGCAGCAACCTCAGGCACCTCGGGAATTGGGGCTGGAACGGGAGTAGGGCGGCGAGTGACTGACGGCGCCATCAAAAGCTTCTCGACACGCTTCTTTTCACCGGTCAGGGAGCTGTGCTTGTCACGCAGCCCATTGGGAACTTCGGATTTCACCTTGGCACTCTTGGATGATTTTTTAGGGTTCACCATTGATTCAAAGCAGGCTGCTGATTCTCAAAGCTTAGTCTACGTTTTCACAGCACCCTAAGTTGTATTTATACAAAGGGTTTGGGCTGGAAATGAGGCCCATTCAGAGACACCCTAGTATGCCCACTGAGCTTAACAACAAAAAAGTGTAATATTTCAATGGTTTCGGTTAATAGCAATTACAAATTTATAAATCCAAAAATTAAATAATGAATATACTTCGTTCCCCCAATAATAAAGCGATTATCTTCTCCACCAGTTCCATGACTTCCATCACAAAATGAACAACCTCCCACGAAGTGCTATGTGACCCTGCATTTCCGAAATGAGAATGTGAACATCATTCACCATAATTAAAAAACTTACAGAAAAAAGTGAATATCCATTCCATAAAACAAGAGGCCAGAGTAAAAAAAAACTAAAAAACAAGAGGCTAGAGTAAAAAAAACAAAAAACTAGGGGCTAGAGTAAACGAAAACTTCTATTAATTAGGCATGCGAATGTAGACCAGCCTAATCAAACCTCCTACAGCTCTCTGATCTTCATATCCCTTCACTTGCTCTAAACTAAAATTTAATTGCACCCAAAAAGATAAATAAGGCAAACTAGAATCAGAGGAGCAACTAATGTGCAGTTGAAAATAAAGAAATTGAAAAGCTCTTGGCGATTGTAGACTGAAACACACTTGTTCAATATTTGTTATATGTAGGAAAGAATCAATAGTGTCGATGATTTATTGTCAACAAATTCTAAAACGAGACAGACAACTTAATAACACCCCAATACTCTAATTTGACCACTCAAATCACCCAAAATTGGTAAATTAACAAACAAGCAAACTGGAAGAAAGAAAAACATCATAATCAAAATCAGCCAGGAACTTTGATATATTACCAATATGCAAAAGACAGATCACAACTGACAATGAACCCAGCTTCATATTCACGACAAAAAGAAAATCATAACAAAAAAGATTAACATAAAAAACACAATATTCTTCTACCCATTTGTTTCTCTCTAACATTCCTGAGGGAGACGACCCAATTAAAAGCCACAAAACAAAAGCAAAGCATAATTGTTGAACTTCAATATTCAATTGAAACCAGAGACCAAACTCAATACAATGCCCAACAAAAGACTAACATTCACAGACCAATTCACCAATAGCAGGGAATGACAGAGATCATCGGAGATAATTGGAGATAACTTACGTTCTCCTGAAACCAGCCACAATATTGTTATGTCTAGCCAGAGAGCACCTCCATTTCAACACCTCTTCCATGCTTGTGCCAGAATCATTCGCTGTGAAAGGCTTTGCTGTACCTCCTCATTCAGTTACGATGCACACCACTAATTACATCTTCTAACCAATGCCTTCCAAAATTTTGACTGCCTCAAGAACCATACAGAAGTAGCAGGCGGCTATACTACCAAAAAAAACTGTAACCCAAAGCACAAGTTGTCAGTAGCAGTTTACTCATTGGCAAGTCGTTAAATTCAAAATGATTCAAGTAAACAAACCTGGAATCAAGATCGTTAACGTAATTTTTTTAATTGAAAAAAGACCTTTTCCATTGAAGCCGTGAAGATTTGAGCATAACTTGGAGAGCTTGAAATATTTGTAGGTCTGCACAACAGACCTTGCTTGAATTCTCCATTATCAGCATTTGTAGGATTTAAGAGCTCAGATGCCTACTTCAAAGAAGAACATCAAGTCTGCTCAATCAGAGAGGAAGCCTGCAAAGCTTGCAAGTTTGAATCCTCCACTTTCAGCGTAGTATGTTTCTTTTGACAACACCATCCATGCGAAACCTGCAAGAAAATCAAAACTGGCTCAGAAACCTTATACATGACAACAAACCCGAAGGAATTATTGTCTGACCGCCCTCCCAGAGTGCAAGGAAATGGAAAAACATGAAATACCCTACAGACAGACAGATACTTAACAGTCTAATATGTCATCCTAGATTATGTGCGGTTTATCTTTTTAGTTATTTATACAGCTAAAAGCCAATACAGGTGGTGTAAAAGCGTACTGTAAAACTGTTAAGTATAAGAATCAAACAACTTAAAACACTCAAGAAATTTTCAAATGGCAAGTGCAAGAGGTGTGTAAAAGCAAATACTGTAAACCATTAAGTACAAGAATCAAATAGTGTTAGAAAAGGGGAACAAAAAACTAAAAACACTCTGAGAAATTTTCAAAATGTAAGTGCAAGATCCTATCCAAAGACAAAAGATGCAAATAAGGATTCATGATTTACAAATGAGTGTCATGCGAATGTAGACAGGCCCAGTCAAAGCACTTACGGCTCTGCTCTTGTGATTTTCTTTAAAAAAATCAAATTTGCTCAGGCCTAAAGATCATGTGTGAAGGATTCTAAAAAACAGAATGGAAATCAAAATTCAAAAGAAAAAAACGCCTACATTAACAGCAAACTGATTTTACTAACTCAACATAGATGGCTACTTATGATATGCAACTCTACCATTCTGCAGCAGAGTTCTTGCACGAAAGAAACGATTAGAAAAAACAGATGATAACCGAAACAAGTAGACAGTAAAATTAGCAGGGACAGAATATTCAAAATTAAAAGGTTGAATCATGAAAAAGAAGGCTGTGTGAAATGATAGAAAAAAATAGCAAGGAAAATTTTTCATTAGTAAAATTTAATTGAACCAGAGAGCCAACTTCAAATTGCAGCCACACAAAAAACTAACAATAAAGGACAGATCAATCTACCATTTGCAGGAAAGGACAGAGAAGGAATGAATCCTTTGAATTTTCCATTCTCCAGAAAACAGAGCACTGATTAACCTCCACTCCAGCAAACATACAATTTGCCAGATTAACAACATCCAAACTCAAAAAAAATAAAACAGCAAGCAAACCAAAGAAACTAAGGACAGTCAAAAAGGGATTTTCAACTAGCAATAGGATAAATCACAGTCCTTTCGGAGGATGTTTAAGGCCAAAAGATCTATAATTCATAGTTCATGTCTTAGTGAATAGGATAAGAAACCCAGTAAGAAGCAAACCAAATTCGCTCATAGTTTGAAATTCAATTGAATAGATAAACCAAATTGAAATTCAGATTCATGGCCTGAATACCAGGATCTATACAGAAAGATTGAACAGAGAAATCACTACCTAACCTACAATGTTAAAGAACAGAGAAGGCAAGTGATCTGAACAAAACAGTGAATCCGTGAAATCCAATTCCAAGAAATCAAGACTCTACAATCACCTCCAATATCATCAAACTTTTGTTCATCTTTCTCTGCAATTAGAGTGATGGACAAAGTTTTGATGATATTCATAGAGAAAAGTTGAGAAACAGCGCTTGCGAATGACCAAGGATTTTCTAAAGACCAAGGTTTTTCTAGAAACCAAGGACTGTATAGTCAAACTGGAAACAGGATAGATCATCGTCCTCAGAAAGAAGGACAATTAAGGCCAAAAGATTCACAATTCATAGTTCATGAATTGGTAATAGGATCTGAAAACCAGAAAAAGCAAGCCAAATTTGCTCATAGTTTGAAATTCAATTGAATACATAAACCAAATGGAAAAAAGATTCATGGCCTGAGTACCAGGATCTATACAGAAAGATTGAACAGAGAAATCACTACCTGCCGACAATGACAAAGAATAAAGCAAGCCAAGATATCTGAACGAAACAGTGAATTTTCATGAATCCAATCAATAGTCAATGATCTGTGAAATCCAATTCGAATCGAATTAAGACTCTTGCAAACATTTCATATATCATCAAACGTTTGTTCATCTTTTTTCCGGAAACAGAGGGTTTGATGATATTCATAACCAAAAGTTAAGAACCAGCGCTTCCGACTGACATAGGATTTTCTAGAAGGGAAGACAGGATCCTGTTCTGAGTTACAGGCGGGTAGAGAGAGAAGAGAGAGAGCTTTAGTCTTAGGTTGCAGTGTTGCGGCTTTACAAGTTAGATGCTCTGTTCTGTTTCTGAACCCCTAATTTAGCAGAAAAAAATATATATTAATCTCACCTGCAATCTAACACGTCATCGTGACAAATTATTCCTCTTTAATTAAGAAGAATTCCAAAATTAAAATTCAGAAAAAAATCTTTTTAAAATTGTAAGCGTTTTCAAAAATAAAATCAGAAAATAGAACGACTAGTAATCATGCAAAGAAACCAGTAAGGAATCAACGTGGGGAGAAGCCTGCTCTAAAAAATGGGGCACACACAACTCAATTACGGATAATAAAACTCCAAACTACTGCCATGAATTCCAGATCGAAGCAGAGATAGACGACGGAAATTTAAACCCACAAGAAAGCAAATAATCAGCACCAATCCTCCACTCCTCTTAATTAACATGCAAACTCGAAAAAATCAAACAGAGAAACCAAGCATTCAAACCAGACCCAGGATAAAGCATCGTAACGTCCTGGGAATAACATCGGAACCGCAAAAAAGACAAATCAAATTTGCTCCGACTTTGAAAGGCAATTGAAATCATAAACCGAAAAAAGTTCGAGTCCTGGGAATAACGTCTGAACCCCAAAAAACAAAAAGTCAAATTGGAAATTCAATTGAAATCATAAAAAAAATTAAGTTTAGAGAATATTAAACAGCAGGGAAATCTCTATCTACCATTTGAAAGAACAGAGCAGGCAAGTGATCTGAACGGAACAGTGACTTTTCCTAAATCCAATCAATAGTTAACGATCTGTGAAATCCAATTCGAATCGAATCGAGACTCCGACAATCACCTCCAATATCATCAAACGTTTGTTCATCTTTTTCCAGAAACAGAAAGATGGACAAGAGTTTGATGATATTCATGATGAAAACTTGAGCAGCAGCGCTTCTGGTTGACCAAGGATTTTCCAGAAGGGAAGACATAGCCCTGTTCTGGGTTACAGCCTGAGAGAGAGAAGAGGGCTTGGTGTTTGTTGCAGAGATGAAAGAGTTGCGGCTTAGAAGTTGGAACAGAAACAGAGCATGTGTTCTCAAGAAAACCCTAATTTAGCAAAAAAAACAGTGAACAAGAATTTAAAAAAAAATACTCTTTTGGGTAATGCACACCCCATCCTGATTTTTTTATATTAAAAATACAAATATTTGGCTCTTTCCTGATTAATTACGTCGGCATGATTCTTTTATCTGCTTTTTCAATTTAAAATACTTTTAAGAAGTAATTCATGAATTAGAGGGAATGTAGTGATGACTTTCTTGTTGAGGTTAGTTGAAGACTTTCTTGTTTCATTCTATTTTTGATCTCATATTTATATCTTGACCGTCTGGTTTGTAGATATATATGAGTAGATAATCTCTACAAATTTTCATACAAATTAAAAATCATTAAAGTATTCATAAATGTGATTTACTGATTATAAACTTGAATGGTTCTTGTTTGACATATTTGGATCATCCATTGATTTGATCTATTTTGATGATTTAACCATCATTAATTTGACTGAAAATTTATAGAAGTGATCTACTTATATAAACCTATAAAGTGAACTGTTGAGATAGAAAAATGTGATTGAAAAGTTGATGTAATAAATCATTAAGAAGAAAGTTCTCAATTAGTCATCAATCAAAATGTGCTCAATGAATCTCCTCCCTAAATCATCCATCAAAGCTTGCTAGTTTACATGGTTTTCATGATTTAAATACCGAAGGTGACTCAAAGTTGCAACATAGACTGATGTTGGTCATGGGATTGTTCCGGGCAAGGACGGATCTTACTATGATCACTTATGGGTTGCATCTCATGTGTTATTTTAATATTTTTTAATTTACATAAGTTAAATTTATTTAAAGTCTAAGATTTTATATAATTAATCTAAGTAAATATGAATTATCTCAATGTTAAAAATAAAAATAATAGTTAAATAGTTAAAGAATAGTGAAATAACATTGTTCGTATCAAAAAATAATTTTCTGATAATAGTGACAGTGAGTAAATAATTGATGATTTGGTACAAAATAATAATAGTCCAACTTAATTAAAATTTGGTATACTTAGATATTTTAACCTGGTCAATTTATGTATTATGTAACAATTAAAAATACTTAAACAAAAAAAAATCAAATGAAAGTTTAACTTAAAATATTTACAAATGCTGACTCTGTCCTTAGTTCCGGGTATCAAATCAAATATGTAAATTAGCTATCTTACAACGAGATTGATAAGACATATCAAGAGTGAAGCAAATGTCCTTGTTGATGTTGTAGCTAAAATTGAGTAATTCTAGTGTTGCAAATAGGTTTATCGTTACCACCTCTTCAAGCTTTCTACTTTGATGAATCAGGTTGGGTGAGAGGTCTTTGTTTGTTAGAAGAGATCTCTTGACAACCTTTTTTATTAGGTGAGATAATATTTTCATCTAAAATGTTCAGTTTATAGGTTTAATAAGTAGATCATTTTTTAAATTTTTAACCAAATTAATAATCGTTAAAGATTTAAAATAGATCATATCAATGAACAATCCAACTATATCAAACAAAATCTGTTAAAGTTTATTATCGATATATCATATTTATGAAACTATTTTTAATTAATTTATAGAGATGATCAACTCATACTAGAAATTGAAAAGAGATGAAACGAAGAGCTCCTCACTAATACTTAACAAGAATATCTCTCATTACAACGTCTCTCTTGTTTGTATTTCCACAAAAAAACAAAGATTATGCTCTGTAATTTATAAAAAAAAAAAAGACAATGGAAAATAATATAAATATTTTTCTCATTTATCGTAAAATCGCTTTCAAAAATTGGCATTATCACATCGCATGAAGATTGAAGAGTGAGAAGCTTTTGGTACCCATACAAATACAATGGTCCACACACACAGGTCATCAATCTTCCATTTACTTTTGTATAATAAAACTCCCACTACTTGGTTCGGTGCACAAAGGGACCCGTACACAGAGATAGAAAATTGCAGAGGGGATCTGAGCTTTCTATAATAACCGAGTGGGTGGAGATCTATCCTAGATCTCTAGATAAAAACGTTCATTAATAAAATTGACTGACGGTACATACCAATCTCTCTAAATATTCTAATGTGGGCCCTAATGAGAGTGAATGGATGGTATTTGAAGAAAGAAGACCGTGACACACTGGTAGATTTTTGCTACAAGGAATTATTTTCCTGTCTTCATTTATAAAATATCAATGAGTTGTTGAAAGACATTTGATATATGTGTGTCTTGGTATATGCTAGTTAGAATGAGATTCATATTCTCTGGTACAATGGGATTCATATTCCTAGTAGTGATAGGATATCTACTTGTTTTCCATGTATGATTATGAAAGACCCTATATATAAGGGACTCCTATCAATGAAAGTATAGACACAATTCTCCTTTGAATTAATTCTCCCAAATCACGTAATCAGCACGCTCTCTAACCCTAGAATCTAGAGGCCATCAATAGCACCCCCTGCCGAGCACCTGCAGCACCCCCTGGCGCACCCCTGGTCGCACCCTCTGCCGCACTTTTGCTACACCCTGCCGCACCACTCTGCGCTTGCTGCCGCACATAATCAACGTAGGTATGTTCTTGAAATCTAGCTTGTTTCAAAGTTACTAAAGTCGGGGAGCTCATCCCTCCCTTTCCATATCTCTTCCCATGCTTGGTATTTGGTGTATGCAGGTTGGTAAATCCCAGAACTTATGGTGTTCTTGGGTCCGCATTGTCTTGGTATCCAACGCTGGCTATGTTTGATTAAAGGGTTGTGTAGACAATCCGCGTTGTGTAGACAACGTTCACCGGGTTGCTTGTGACAATCCGTAACAAAATTTAAGCATCGAACCCACGTGGTCTCGGATAAACTAACTAAAGCTTGAAATTTTGTATGCAGAGCTATGGAAGCTCACTTGGAATTCACGGCTCTTGACACCCAGGGTAAGGAGTACCATCGGTGGGTGTCAGACGTGAAGCAAACCTTCATTGGCTAAGAATATACCTCCACCATTGTTCCTCCCGCATCCGCGGATCAGGCCCAACCTACTGATACGGTTAAGTCTAAGGCCTTGATGTTCCTACGTCGACATATTGATCCCACATTGAGGTGGCAGTATCAAGACATAGACGAACCACAAACCCTTTGGGATGCACTTGCGGAACGCTTTGCCAATGTCCATGTCGTCCTGTTGCCGGAGCTGCAAGCTCAATGGGACACCATTCGGCTCTTGGACTACACTTCGATGGAGGAGTACAACAAAGACATGTTGTGCCTGCGTGCACGGCTTAGTTTTTGTGGTGTGAAGAAGTCTGATGACAATCTTATTGAGAAGACATTGTTAACTTTCCCCAAATCAGCAAGTCTCCTAATGAAACAATACCGCTTGGAGTATAAGGCCCAACGTATCACAACGTTTAGCGGACTTATGACTCAGCAGTTGACTGAAGAAAATGATAAGATGCTCTTGGATCAGAACAACTTAAGACCTGTTGGTACTAAGAAAGTGTCAGAGAGTAACTACTCCAGGGCCAAGAGTGGGAAAGCTCCTAGATGGAGAGACAGAGATCGTCCTGAACCATACCCTCGTGAGACAAGCTCACGGCGTGGCACCCGGAACAGGAGACGCGGCAATAGAGGCTGCTCAAGTACCGAGAGAGAGGTAGATGCGCCCGGCCCCCGTGGCGGTGCTCTCAGACTGGTTCAGAAACAAGCGAGACCTAATAGCACTCGAGCATCACAATGCCATCGCTGTGGATCTTTGGATCACTAGATGAAGCAATGCCGAGCTCCTCAACATGTGGTTGCTGCATATAAAAAGTACAAAGAGTCTTTGGAGATTAATTGTATGGAGACTCATGACACAAACACCAACACTCAGCTTGTGATTGCTGACTTTAGGGATTCAAACCCCGATATGGACGCCACCGACTTTTGATGTCGCTCGGCTTCTGGTTGTGTTTAGTTGTCTCTTTTCAAGTATTTTGACATGGCATGATGTCAGTGCCGCAGCTAGTTTGGTTGTTTTTGACACCTTTTTATTCCGAGATCTCGTTGTAACCATTATGCATTAATGAAAGTTGCTTTCATTTTCGATGTTTTTAACTATCAATTGATCGATTTTTTGACATTTACCCTTAGTTGACATGATAAATGCCGCTCTAAGTCCTTCCAAAGGGGATTAGACGCCGGATATAACATACTCACGTAAGAAGTGCGCTTGTTTTTGGCTCAGTCTTCACTAGACAGCGGATATTCCATCACCGTTTTGCCTAAGATAACCTCTCGACAATATGATGACTTAGAATTGTTTGGTATACAGAGAAAGTGGTCTTAAACGTGCCATGCACTATCGACTCTCTGCAAACATGCCTGGTCATATGGGTTGATGTTGCCAAAAGCTCTCGGTTTTAGATGCAACTTGTGATGTTCTTCTATACCGTCTTTTGTAGACGTTGAGACTTGTGACGCCCACTCACAGCTGCCTCTGTACGTTGCAATAGGCCTCGGAGTGGTACCATGGTGCCATATTGAAGTTTGTAGCTTCTCATGTCGGTTTCTGCAGAAACAACAATTCAGTCATGTTCTGTACAGCAACTTCGTCAGAGCTTTTTGAACGGCTCTGGATGAACTAGAATGCGAACTTTACATCCTTGGAAAGCTCTCTGAGTCTAGTTTCCAACGGTTTTCGCGGTTCGTTCATATCCATCCGGACGTGAAAGTTATGGTTGTTCTAGTGCAGCAAGGTCATGCTGCCCAGGAATGTGAATTGTGCTCGAGATTGCACTTTGGTTTGCATCCTTTTATGCAATAGTTCTTCCGTGACTATTTGCTAATGTCTCTACCTTTTTGTGTAGGTATGGAGCTAGAGTGTCTTGCAGATAGTGGGACTACCCACACCATCCTAAGGGACAGACAATTGTTTGTGAATATTGTGCTGTGTCGGACATCTGTGACTACGATGATCGGTTCATCCCCTGTGATTCACGGGCATGGAAGGGCTAAGTTTATGTTGCCCAATGGAACCTTGATTAACGCTCCAGATGCTCTTTATGCACCGAAGGGGAGTCGGACGTTGTTGAGTTTTAAGGACATCCGGGCTAATGGTTTCCATTTGGAGACGCATTGTGAGGATGGACAAGAGTTCTTGTGTATTACTTCTCATGATTGTGGACGGAAACGCATCTTGGAGAAGCTCATGAGTTGTTCTAGTGGTCTGTATGTAACTCAGATCTGGATTGTTGAATCCAATGCAGTTGCCAAACACGATTTTTGGGACTCCGACTCATATATGCTTTGGCATGATCGCTTGGGACACCCGGGAAGAGAGATGATGATTAAGATTCTGAGAAATTCTCATGGACATCCTTTCTTCCTGACCAAGAGGAAGGTACTGGAGCACGGACTCACCATTGAGGGTGAAGGTACCGTGTCCACCAGAGGTAACCCCGGGCCGGCCCCTAGGCCCCCGGTGCGCGGTACCCTGGGCACCTCCCGGACGGCACCGAGGCCTCCTGAGTGCGACACCTTAGGCACCACCCGGCTGGCACTAGGGCCCCCGGTGAGTGGTCCTATAGGCACTCCTCGGCTCAACCCGGGTGAGGTGACTATGTCCTCTCCTGAGACGTCGTTGGCCTTTTCCGACGCTCACCGATCATTATGCAAAGCATGCACTTTAGCTAAGTTTGTTACGAGACCTTCTTACGCTAAAGCAAACACAGAGAACATTCCATTCCTACATCGTATCCAAGGAGATATTTGTGGACCCATCCATCCAGAATGTGGACCGTTTAGATACTTCATGGTTCTGGTAGATGCCTCGACGCGCTGGTCACATGTAGCGTGGTTGTCCACACGTAATGCTGCATTCCCAAAACTCTTGGCACATATTATAAAGCTTCGGGCTAACCACCCGGATCATCCTATTAAGTCAATACGGATGTACAATGCCGGAGAGTTCTCATCTAAGACTTTTGATGAGTATTGCATGTCGATCGGGATTGAAGTTGAGCATCCCGTTCCCCATGTGCACATGCAAAATGGTCTCGCTGAAGCTATGATTAAGAGGCTTCAGTTGATTGCTAGAGCGTTGGTCATGCGTACCAATCTCCCTATTGCGTCATGGGGTTATGCAATATTGCATGCAGCAGTACTTGTTCGTTTCAGACCCGCCTCCAGCCAAGTGTTTAGTGCGTACCAGTTGGTCACTGGATATGAGCCTGATATCTCACATCTACGCATCTTTGGTTGTGGAGTGTATGTGCCTATTACGCCACCACTACGTAAGAAAATGGGTCCGCAACGACGTTTGGGTATCTATGTTGGCTATGAGTCACCATCCATAGTCCGATACCTTGAGCCTTTGACAGGTGATCTCTTTCAAGCACGTTTTGCAGATTGCAAGTTTGATAAGACCGTCTTCCCATCGTTAGGGGGAGATGGGAGCACTCATGCTCAGGAAGAACTACAGGAATTGTCCTGGTGCGTTCCGACCTTGTCTCATTATGATCCCCGGACTTCACACGTGGAAACGGAAGTGAAGAGACTTGTTGAGCTCCAGAATGTGGCGGATTCGATGCCCGACTCATTCGCGGAGATTGCAAAAGTGACGAGATCAGATATGCCGGCTGCCAATGTGTCTGCAAGTCTTGAAGTCCCGAAAAAGGGCAAGACCACCTCGGGTCCGAGCTTGGCTACCGTCGGTATCAGCGCCGCCAACCCTAGTGGATGGGTGGAGGCCGTGGCTCCTCAAAGGAAGAGGGGGAGGCCACTTGGTTCGATTGATGTGCGTCCTAGGAAAAAGAGGACACCAATGGCACAGTCCGATCCCTTACACATCGACACTGAGAATCCTTCTCATGAGAATGTCTCTGACTATACTTATGTCCTTGAATCGATGTCGGTATTGCTGGGGGACGCTCCGGGATACGCGTCGGTGTCGGAGAACATGGAAATCTCAATGTGTTATGGGAACACTTTTGAGTTGCTGGATCGATCATCCATGCATGTCGATGATGTGTTTGCATATGCCGTGGCTCAAGAGATCAATGATCACGATGACATCGAACCACGCTCCGTCAGTGAATGTGAACGTAGAGCAGATTGGCCTAAATGGAAAGAAGCTATCCAGGCGGAATTAGATTCCCTAACAAAGAGACAGGTATTTGGGTCGGTTGTGCTTACCCCGCCAAGTATAAAGCCTGTGGGACATAAATGGGTCTTTGTTAGAAAGCGTAATGAGAAGAACAAGGTCCTTCGGTATAAGGCTCGCCTTGTGGCACAAGGTTTCTCACAACGCCCTGGAATAGACTACGAGGAGACATATTCTCCCGTAATGGACATCATAACTTTCCGCTACTTAGTCAGTTTGGTAGTGTCTGAAAAACTTGACATGCAGCTCATGGATGCATGTGGTTACTGTGTATCTATATGAGGACATAGATTCAGAGATATACATGAAATTACCTGATGGTTTTTCAGTGCCTAAGTCAAGTGACTCTAGACCACGGAGTGCATATGCTATAAGGCTGCAACGCTCACTTTATGGATTGAAGCAATCCGGATGGATGTGGTATACCCGTCTAAGTGACTACTTGATTAGAAAGGGTTACAAGAACGATGACTTATGCCCTTGCGTGTTCATAAAAAGAACGAGTTCCGGATTTACAGTTGTAGCCGTTTATGTTGATGACATGAACTTGATCGGTACTCTTGATGAGATAAGAGAAACCGCAGCTCACTTGAGATCTGAGTTTGAGATGAAAGACTTGGGGAAGACGCGGTTCTGCCTAGGCCTTGAGCTAGAGCATCGAGCCAGCGGGATATTGATTCACCAATCTGCATATGTCCAAAAGATGCTGAGGCTTTTTGATATGGATAAGTTGCATCCGGTGAGTACCCCCATGGTCGGTCGAAGTTTGGATGTTCACAAGGATCCATTCCGTCCTAAGGAGGATGAGGAGGAAGTACTTGGAGCAGAGGTCCCTTACCTCAGTGCAATAAGTGCGTTATTGCACTTGGCTCAGTGCACTCGACCAGACATTGCTTTCTCTGTGAACTTGTTAGCAAGATATAGTTCTGCACCAACGCAACGTCATTGGACAGGTATCAAGACCATCTTCCGGTACCTTAGAGGGACAATTGACATGGGTTTGTTCTTTTCCTATTGTGACTCAAGACAGGCCGCAGCCGTGCCTGCCATCCCTGAGAGTCTCGGCACCTCTCGGCCCCAGGACCGAGGTGTATCCGCCACCGCCGTAGGCGCTACAGCCAAGCATCCCTTCTCCTATGCTCACGGCTCCGCCAAGACTTCCTACTCCGAGACACCAAACAATGTGTTGGTTGGTTTCGCGGATGCAGGATACTTGTCAGATCCGCACAAAGGAAGGTCACAAACTGGTTATGTGTTCACCATTGGGAATACGACGATATCATGGAGGTCTACCAAACAAACTCTAGTGGCGACGTCTTCAAATCATGCAGAGATCATAGCCCTTCATGAGGTCGTGCGTGAATGTGTATGGTTAAGGTCTGTCATCGGACATGTCAGAGGAACCTGCGGATTGAGCCATACCACCGAGAAACCTACATGCATTTATGAGGACAATGCAGCCTGCATTGAGCAGATGAAGCTAGGTTACATCAAAGGTGACAACACAAAGCACATCTCTCCGAAGTTTTCTACAACCAGCAACAACAAGCGCTCCTCAACATTCAAGTAAATCAAGTGAGTTCAGAGGCTAACGTTGCGGACCTGTTCACGAAGTCTCTACCTAAGTCTACTTTCGAGAAGCATGTGAAGAGCATTGGATTGCGCAAGCTGTCAAGCCTATCCGACTGAATTATACATCAGGGGGAGCCTCACATGATGACGTTTCTCGTGGAAGTAGCATTGTGCGTTGTACTCTTTTTCCTTCGACCAAGGTTCAGTTTTTCCCACAGGGTTTTCGTTTACTTGGCAAGATTTTAATGAGGCAACACTGGAAGCACCATCTAGCATCAAGACGGGCGGCACAAGGGGGAGTGTTGAAAGACATTTGACATATGTGTGCCTTGGTCTATGCTAGTTAGAATGGGATTCATATTCCCTGGTAGAATGAGATTCATGTCCCCTAGTAGTGATAGGATATCTACTTGTTTTCCATGTATGATTATGAAAGACCCTATATAAAAGGGGCTCCTATCAATGAAAGTGTAGACACAATTCTCCTTTGAATTAATTCTCCCAAATCATGAATTTTATCACTATCAATTGTTCTTATAACAAAGTATAAAGTTGAAATCCAAGTATCCATATGTTTTTAGTATCATCGGCAACGAGGTTTGACATCGAAATTCATACTTAAAACTGATTCAGTCTTTGCACGAAGCTTCTGATAAATTTTTATAATTCTCGTGCTAAATGGTTTAATTCTTATCAAAAATTATCTACTTTTAATGTTTGATGATGATCGTCACATTTTCTACAAAGTTTCTCCTAGAGGGACAAAGAATATTTTAAATGTAATTCATTCTCCACAATATCTTGGCATAATCTATTTTCATAAGTCTTCTTCATATTTTTATGATAATTGGTTTAGAATTGTTGAAATTGTCGATATTTCTCCATTAGGAAGTATTTACCATTTAGGGATCCACAATATAATTTTTAGGAAAGATCCTGAAAATACTAATCATCTTCATATGAAAATTAATAACAAGTTGGCAAGCCAGAAAAAAAGGCGTCTGATCAATTAGAATGAAGAATGTTCTACATGTCTCGCAATTGGAATTTTGAAGACGTTAAGTTGTGTCACACTATGTTTGTGTCCCCATTGTTCAGGCTTTCAAAAGCTCTTTGTATATTTCACATGTTCACATGAGACTCTAGTCTTCCCTAACTAGCTATCGTCGTCTCGGTTTGTAAAACAAATCATGTATGTGCCAAAAGTATGTTACCTACGGTTCATCTAGAGTGCGCAAAATACTACTACATCTTATAAGTTTATATACTTATTATTATTTGAGTCAGTGTATAAGAGGGCTCGGGAATCAATCTGTACACACAATCATTCAACTACAAACACAAGTAAAACAACTTGATCTCGTCAAAAGTACAATCTGATGTTAAAGCCTGATGTCTTAGCAAGATCTAATAGGTTCCTCGGAATAACCCTCGATGTGAAGCTCTAAGTTTTAAGTGGCGTTCCGCTCCCCTTCCTAGTAAAAGTTCTGCTCGACTAACGCGAGTATTGATAGCAAGTAGGAGAATACTTGTAAATTTTTCTTCAAGGTGACGCCGACGACCTACATTCGTTTGATGCGAAGCCAGATGGTGCACACTCCCTCTCTCCCGTATTCGTGCAATGACATGCCCCACAATTTCTTTTAATTTTTGTGTAATTTACTTTCTGCACTTTAATTTTTGCATCAGTCCTATCTTCCACCTGATTAGGAAGCGAGGCCAAAACATTGGCATGCCCAGTGAGACATGGAGTAGTCTCTTCTTCCTCGCTTGCATTATTAGGAAGTCGGACGGTTAGATATAAGACAAGCCGCAGGCCAACTGTCGCAAACACAAAATTTCGGGTTCAAGCCTCATAACAGTGCGGCTTGTTGAACTCTGAACTTTAACGAAACGTTGGAAAAATTTAGCAATCCACTTTATGAATCTGAGATGACTGGATCGCTCATTAGCCTCACCTTCGGTACGTCCGTGAATGCAGAAAGTTTCGCTCAGAAGGTGACTCACCTAAGGGCAGCCCAAGATGACACTCTAGAGTTGCCGCACTAGAGAACGTCGAGAGAAACAAGGTTAAAAACTATTACGTTATCCTCCGTTAAAAAAAGTTAAAAACCAAACTAAAGCAAAACAAAAAACCAAAGGGGTTGCCAAAAAAACCAAGCAAAGCTCCGAGAAAGCTGCAAGAGACAGCAACAATGGCAGTCTCGTCCAATCTCACAAGTTTCACATCCCCTTCTCTCAGTTCCGCTCGCATTCTGTCTTCCGCAAACTGGTCCTGCATTTGCTCCATTCGTCTGACCAACAATCACAGAAGCATAAACACTTACAAGATCAATGTCAGGAGAAGACCCATGTCGGTTAAGTCTATGTCTTCTTCCTCGTTCGGTTCTCGCCTCGAAGAGAGCGTCAAGAAGACCGTGGATAACAACCCAGTTGTGGTCTATTCCAAAACTTGGTGTTCGTGAGTCAAAATTATTTAATCAAATCTCTATGTTTATGTTGAAGTTTGTTATGAATTTGGTTTCTTTTTGTGATATTTAAATTGGGTTTTTTTTATTATTTTTGTTGTAAGGTACTCCTCTGAGGTTAAATCTTTGTTCAAAAGGCTTGGTGCTGAGCCAACCGTGATTGAATTGGATGAACTAGGTGTGTAGTCTCAACTCTCAATTCTCAATTCTCAATTCTATACGCAAGCAATGTTATAATATGTCTTAAATTCTTAATGTGTTTCGTTAATTACATGGGTTTGGTGTATGGTAGAAGCATGAGATTGATTGATTGATTATTGAAGATTATAAGCATTGTTTGAATTCAGCTCTGTTTCATCACTCATCAGTCACACCTTTAGATTTGATCAAGTTGTTCTCTTGTTGGTAATCTTTTGCTTTCCATCAGGTGCCCAAGGACCACAGTTGCAGAAGGTATTGGAGAGGCTTACAGGACAACATACTGTCCCAAATGTATTCATTGGTAAGCAATCCTCAATGCTTATTTGTTTGTTTAAGGCACTGAGATATGCTTTTATTTACACAAATGAACTGAATCCTCCTTGAGATCATTTCATACATGTCTGAAATGTATAAGGGTGGATCCATGTTTAAGGCTTTAAGCTATGGGTTGGAGCTAGGGAACAACCTATTAGCTATATTGTTTATCAGCAGTTTGTTACTTTTGTGCATTAATGGACATGAAAATGTACGCAAGATGGACATAATTTGGTATTTTGCCTCATTGCTTAAGCACACAATCATTGCCCAGGAGATTGTTTATGTCCAAACTGAGACCATATTTTAGTATCACACAAAGCAGTTTGGCAAGTTGGTATAAATAGTGACTTGCTGAATCTGTTTTTCATTTTCTTTACAAATACTTTATCTTTCCTTTTGTTTTCATTCTTTTCTTAAAACTCAATCCCAATAATATGCTCTCATTTTTCTCTTTTGAAACACTGAATCTAATACTCTAAGGCACATACAAAACTAAGTAAAGAGCCCTCTAACTCTCCTCCTGTTCTTGCTTCTTTATTTTATTTTTTAATTTTATTTTGTTTTTGTTAAAAGTATACTCAAGATTGCTTGGAAGATCAGAATCTCATTATGTATATAAATTTAAAGTCTAGGCCATATGAACAGGCTTTTGTGTTGTTTAAATTCAAAGTTGGCAACATTCAATTATGTTGTACGTAATTTCTACAATTGATCTTATTCTGTGTTTATGATAATAGAACCTCAAACTTTACTTTTTGATGGACACAGGGGGGAAACACATTGGAGGTTGTACAGGTACAATGTTCTTGCATTGCATATTGTTGTCTTCTATCGCTCTGGTTCTTTTTGAAAATATTTTCTCTATTAAAATGGATGGAGGCTTGGATTCAACTCCATGTAAAAACTTACATGAACCCGTAGACATGCAAAACACACAGATATGCTTTATGAAAATGCTCTTATCGATCTGGTCATTAACTGTTTACAGTATTACTATGACATAAGATATAGTTTTGTAAATTGAAATTCCAAGGACTTCAAGCAATGCAACATAAATGTCCCAGTCATTAAATTGATTTCTTATTTGTATTACTTCTTGATAGAGACCTCCTATCAAATGTTCCTCACATTATCTGTAATTCTGCAGTATCTTCAATAGTTTTTGAGTTCTTAACTTGAAATTGCTTTAACCTCTCTAAGCTCTCAACTATACTTCATCAAATTTATGTATAAACTTTAAGCAGTTATGGATTTCAAATCTCTAGCCACTATATCTATGGATGTGTGATATCTGATCGGAGTGCCTGTAGCTCTTTGTGTTGGCCATGAGATTGAGTTAAACAAAGTCTGTTGCTTTCATTTATGCAGATACTGTGAAGCTACACCGAAAAGGTGAACTTGAACCTTTGCTCACAGAAGCTAAATCCAAAAATACACAAACATAGGCCACATGGAGTATGTTTTTATTGAAAAAATCAAATCTCATTGCAGCTGTGATTTGAAAGAAAAGATGCCCCTTTCTATTTGCACAAGTTTCACCAATTCGAGATTATATAGCGGAACCTCTGCTAATTTATCTGCACAAAAGCGTGTTATCTGGCGGATAATGGAGGCTTTGTGAACCTTATAGAGTTTCAAATATGAACTTGATGTGATTAAAACTAGACACCACTGATATCATTCCCCAGTAGTGTTTACCTGGTCAGTAATTGATCATAAGTTTCATGATTCCGTTAGATGTAAATCTAAGGGTGAAAATAATTATTTTTAAGTTGAGTTGTTTTGTTTTCAACCCTTGGATTTGCATCTAACAGTGGCTGATCATGAAACTTATGGTCAAGACCATGTGAACACTACTGTATCATTCCTTTAATGGCTCTGTTAACCGTGGTTCCAAGTGCTATAGTTTGAAATAAGTTTACAAGTTTCTTTATACTTAAAACTTGACACACATATTTTATCAAGTGCTTGAGAGATCAACATAAGAGGTTTCTTTACTCATGACCAATCAAGTTTAGACAATAGCTCAGAGAATCCGACTTCTTTATCTTTCTCCTTGAGGAATGGCCAATGTTCTTGAAAGTTTGCTGTAAATTGAGTTATTGATTGTGTCCAAATATACAACCATATATCTATGCCGCAAAATAAGTGTTTTATTCAAGCAAGTTCTTAGAGTTGGGATAAGAAAATTACAGAAACAAACGTACACGAGCTAATAGCTAATATTATTGTTTGGAAAGTAGAATCTTAGCAGAAGCAGGTTCTAGC
Organism: Comarum palustre; assembly: GCA_951800085.1. Taxonomy (NCBI): domain Eukaryota; kingdom Viridiplantae; phylum Streptophyta; class Magnoliopsida; order Rosales; family Rosaceae; genus Comarum; species Comarum palustre. The sequence continues at coordinate 15,280,765 of OX637579.1, read as the reverse complement.
TAGCTAGAGATTAAGATTTTGCTAGACATTAATGTTGCTCTTCGACCTGTCAAAAAGGTCACCATTGCACTGCGATCAGGAAATGTCTCTTTGATTATGGGATTCTCTTTGAACCTTTGCATCCATGCTTGTAGGCGAGGGAGGGTTTCGGCTTCAATCACTTTAACCCCAGCTATATCACTCATGTCTTCCAGCCACCAAGCTAGCCACCCGAATACTAAATCAGCCATTCCGATCTCATCTCCTCCAAAAAACTTCTTGTCACCGAGGCCCTGCTCTTCCAAGATTCTCAGCTGCTCCTGCGTTTCTTCTGTTGCCTTCACTTGTTGTTCCCCCTCAGTTATGAGGAAACCATACAGGACTGGGGTCTATGTCACACAAAACTTCTATGTTAGTTCAAGTTGGATAATCAAGTCTGTTTATGTTATGTTGTTTGACCATCAATTGTCAACTAACATGCATAAATTGCAGCAGCTGAATCATTTTCACAACAAAACGTAGTAAAAATAGTTGAGCAATCATTCATTACCTTGTCCTCTCCGAACTTTATCCAGACCGGGCCAAAGCTCGTTGATGAGGGTCTTTAGGAAGCAAGGGGTTCTGCGGCCATTTCTCTTCGATGCACTCAAGAATAACAGTAGACTCTGCAACTAGTTTTCCGGCATGAACAAGAACCGGGACCTTCTTATGGACTGGGTTGTATTTCAGAAGATCACTCTTGGTTTGTAACACATTCTCTTCAACGTAGTTATAGTCTACACCCTTGAGTTTAAGCGCCCAGATAACCCTGTAAACAAATGGACTCGACCAAGATCCGAACAATGTAACATGTGCCATTTTTGCTGGTTCTGTATGATCCTAGATTGGTTTCTACATGTATAAATATATGCCTCACATTCAACTTGTTTATCTTGAAAGGTAAACAAGTTGTCTTTTTTTTGCCATTGTCTTTTTTTTTGCTATTGTTGACTTTTTTTTTCAGATGTAAGTTTGCATACAGAGATAAAATATCTTTAACAAAAACAAAATACTTGTCAAGCAAGTCATGCTAGACCATTAATCTTCCTAAACAGCAAATAGCCAAATCAAAACGCCATTTTTTTAAGAGCACAAGCTTGATAATACAGAAACATAATTTCCATTCAAAAAGCAAAAGAAAAAAGGAAAAGAAAACAGAAACAACTTTTAGTCCATTAAGAAGCAAACTGCACACTAGAACAGACAGCATTGCAGTGACTTCACCATGCGCTGTGTTGTCTGAAATTAAGAGTAGGATTCAGGTAGTCGCTGGTTTTGTATACGTCTCCCTTAGCCATTTGAAATAGGCTAACAGGCGAGCTTGGTCCGGATGATTGTCTTTAATCACCTGAAATTCCTTGAAATTTTTGATCCATGCGTGCAAACGAGGGAAGCTAGTGGCTTCCAGAACATGCACACCAGCTGCTTCTTGTATGACCTCATAGTAGAATGCTAGCCATCCGAAGGATAAGTCTGTCATTCCAATCTTGTCACCATCAAAGAACTTCTTCTCCTCATCAAGGCCATGCTCTTCTAAGATCTTCAGACACTCCTGGGCTCTCTTTACTGCTTCCATTTGCTCTTCCCCAGTTCTTTTCAAGAATCCAAAAAACTCCAGCTTCTAAAATCATACAAAATAACCTGTCAGTTAAGGGTCGACATTCTATTAGTCTTGAACGCTTGATAGAAACTCTCTACAAAGAAAAGGCAGGTAAGATTGTTACCTTGTCATCTCCAAACTTTGTCCAGAATCTAGCGATGGCCCTTGCATGAGGGTCTGTTGGAAGAAGAGGGTTCTGAGGCCAGGTTTCTTCGATGTACTCTAGTATGACAGTCGACTCAGCAATCAGCTTTTCACCATGAACAAATACTGGAACCTTCTTGTGCACCGGGTTGTATTGAAGAAGCAAATCACTCTTGCTGAATATGTCCACTTCTTGATATTCATATTCAACTCCCTTGAGTTTCAGAGCCCATATAACCCTGTAAACATATGGACTTGCCCAGAATCCTATTACCTTCACTTCCTCCATATTCTTTCAGTTTCTGCTCATTTTAGTCTACTACAGTACTACCAATTATATATTTGAGTCCTCAATGTCTATGCAATTATGTTCTGCATCATTGTTCTATCAGTAAATAAGATTAGGTGAGGATAATATTGTTATATATCGTCTTGTTTGACCAATTAATTCTTATATTATCAAGTTCTTCAAAGATGAAGATAAGAGATTTCTTTATTCGTATGACCAATCAAGTTTAAACAATAGATCAGACAATCCGACTTGTTCTCTTTCTCCTTGAAGTAATGGCCAATGTTCATGAACATTATTTGATGTAAATTGAATATTTGATTCCGTTTCAAACATACAACCATACATCTGTGCCACAAGTCCATCTTTTATTCAAGCAAATTCTTAGAGTTATAGTTGGATAAGAAAATTACAGATACAAGCGTACATCAGCTCATAGAAAGTATTATTGTTTTTAAAGTAGGAAGCTTGATCAGCAGGAGGTTTAGCTAGCTAGCTAGAGTTCAAGATTTTGCCGAAGCAAGAAATATTGCTCGCCGACCTATGAAATTTTTGAAAAGTACATGTTTGTTATGTTTAACATTCAAGGAAGAAAAAGTTACAGCAAAACGCGGTAGGGGTATCTTTCTAGTATAACCATATAAACAAATGGACTTGTCCAGAATCCTATCACCTTCACTTCCTCCATACTCGTTTAGTTTCTATACGTTTCTTACTCTACTCGGTATATATATATTATATAGCTGAAGATTCTAGGGGCGGATGCAGTCCAATTGAGATTTTGAAAATATAAAAATTAGCTAAATCACATCTATAAACAAAACAGACTGAGTTAAGTTGTTTTGGTGTTTTCACTTTTACTTTCATTATGTCCTAGTTTTAAGCCTCCGCAAAGACAATCCTTACTTTTTATTTGTTTTTCTTTCTCTAATTGTTTTGTTTTGTTTTGTTTTGTTTTTACACCCATTTCCTATTTTTCTTCACTGTTTTTCTTTACGGAGACAAGAGACATTCTATCTGGGTGTGGTTTTCATTTTTTAGTTAACAAAATTATTTGTACCGCGGAGATCCATTGATTTTTTTTGGATGTTACGGTAGCTCAGGTACCAATTCAATCTTAGATCCGCCCCACTGAAGATCCTGATCTACCTTAAGTTACTCTTATGCCTTTAAGACAGGTCAACATTGCACTGCGTTCTTGAGGTTGCCTCTTTCTTTGTGGAAGAAACCAATTTGTGCTCTTTGTTTTCTAGACAAATCATCTTTACAGAAATAGAACTAGGGGTGGCCGAAAAAATCCGAACCGAAAACCGAACCGAAACCGAAAAAAAAACCGAACCGAATAAAAACCGAACCGAAAAACAAAAACCGGACCGAACCAGGTATGTATGGTCCGGTTTCCGGTTTGGGGTCTGCAGAAACCAGACCGGACCGAAAAGGCTGAAAAAAATAAATAAACTCATTAATTAAAATGACTTTAATTATGTAGTAGGAATGAAAAATACTTTAATTATGGAAAAAAAATTATCAAAAATATCGTAATATAAGGTGTGTTAGGAATTGTGAAATACGACTATGGTTTAAAAATCATGTAATTCGGGCAATGTCTCGGTGCCGATAGTAGCGGTCAACCCTATTTACAATTATTCCCTTTGAGGAGCCCTATCGTCGGAAGATAAATGTCTCAAAATTATTATATGGGTGGTTGCGTCTCATCTACGTGAGTGTTTTTCATGTAGAAGGTTTGACAAAAATACGTAATATAGAGGTAGATATGAGTGTTTCCGTGTGATAAGTGACGATGGATCAGGGTTGACCGTTTCGATCGAGCCCTTAACTTTGTCGGATCCAGTTGAATTTTTTTCCACATACATCTTCCGTCATAATGATCATATCTGACGATCGAATTTTAATTTTTGACTTTTAGTCATCGAAATCACAATATGCATACTAATGTTGTATACTTTTTTATTAGGTTTTAAGCAAATGCACAACTTTATGAACCAACTCTACATAGAAGCAAAATTATCAAAAAACTCGTGAAATAAGATGTGTTCGGAATGATGAAATACACATCTGGTTAAAAAATCACGTAATTCGGGTAACGTTTCAGTGTCGATTGTAGCGGTCAACCCGATTTACCTTTATTATTCTCTATGAGAAGCCCTATCGTCAGAAGATAAATGTCTAAAAAATTTTATATAGGTGGTTGCGTCTCATCTACGTGAGTGTTTTTCATGTAGAAGGTTTGACAAAAATACGTAATATAGAGGAAGATATGAGTGTTTCCGTGTGATAAGTGATGATGGATCAGGGTTGACCGTTTCGAAAGAGCCCTTAACTTTGTCGGATCCAGTTGAATTTTTTTCCACATACATCTTCCGTCATAATGATCATATCTGACGATCGAATTTTAATTTTTTACTTTTAGTCATCGGAATCACAATATGCATACTAATGTTGTATAACTTGTTTATTAGGTTTTAAGCAAATGCACAACTTTATGAACCAACTCTACATAGAAGCAAAATTATAAAAAAAACTCGTGAAATAAGATGTGTTCTGAATGATGAAATACAACTCTGGTTAAAAAATCACGTAATTCGGGTAACGTTTCAGTGCCGATTGTAGCGGTCAACCCGATTTACCTTTATTATTCCCTATGAGAAGCCCTATCGTCAGAAGGTAAATGTCTAAAAAAATTTATATGGGTGGTTGCGTCTCATCTACGTGAGTGTTTTTTCATGTAGAAGGTTTGACAAAAATACGTAATATAGAGGTAGATATGAGTGTTTCGTGTGATAAGTGACGATGGATCAGGGTTGACCGTTTCGAAAGAGCCCTTAACTTTGTCGGATCCAGTTGAATTTTTTTCCACATACATCTTTCGTCATAATGATCAAATCTGACGGTCGAATTTTAATTTTTTACTTTTAGTCATCGGAATCACAATATGCATACTAATGTTATATAACTTGTTTATTAGGTTTTAAGCAAATGCACAACTTTGTGAACCAACTCTACATAGAAGCAAAATTATCAAAAAACTCGTGAAATAAGATGTGTTCGGAATGATGAAATACAACTCTGGTTAAAAAATCACGTAATTCGGGTAACGTCTCGGTGCCGATTGTAGCGGTCAACCCTATTTACCTTTATTATTCCCTATGGAGAGCCCTATCGTCGGAAGGTAAATGTGCCAAAATTTTTATATGGGCGGTTGCGTCTCATCTACGTGAGTGTTTTTCATGTAGAAGGTTTGACAAAAATACGTAATATAGAGGTAGATATGAGTGTTTCCGTGTGATAAGTGACGATGGATCAGGGTTGACCGTTTCGATCGAGCCCTTAACTTTGTCAGATCCAGTTGAATTTTTTTCCACAGACATCTTTCGTCATAATGATCATATCTGACGGTCGAATTTTAATTTTTGACTTTTAGTCATCGGAATCACAATGTGCATACTAATGTTGTATAACTTGTTTATTAGGTTTTAAGCAAATGCACAACTCTACATAGAAGCAAAATTATCAAAAAACATGTGAAATAAGATGTGTTCGGAATGATGAAATACAACTCTGGTTAAAAAATCACGTAATTCGGGTAACGTCTCGGTGCCGATTGTAGCGGTCAACCCTATTTACCTTTATTATTCCCTATGAGGAGCCCTATCGTCGGAAGGTAAATGTCCTAAAATTTTTATATGGAAGGTTGCGTCTCATCTACGTGAGTGTTTTTCGTGTAGAAGGTTTGACAAAAATACGTAATATAGAGGTAGATATGAGTGTTTCCGTGTGATAAGTGACGATGGATCAGGGTTGACCTTTCGATCGAGCCCTTAACTTTGTCGGATCCAATTAAATTTTTTTCCATAGACATCTTTCGTCATAATGATCATATCTGACGGTCGAATTTTAATTTTTGACTTTTAGTCATCGGAATCACAATATGCATACTAATGTTGTATAACTTGTTTATTAGGTTTTAAGCAAATGCACAACTTTATGAACCAACTCTATATAGAAGCAAAATTATCAAAAAATTCATGAAATAAGATGTGTTCGAAATGATGAAATACAGCTCTGGTTAAAAAATCACGTAATTCGGGTAACGTCTCGGTGCCGATTGTAGCGGTCAACCCTATTTACCTTTATTATTCCCTATGGGGAGCCCTATCGTCGGAAGGTAAATGTGTCAAAATTTTTATATGGGAGGTTGCGTCTCATCTACGTGAGTGTTTTTCGTGTAGAAGGTTTGACAAAAATACGTAATATAGAGGTAGATATGTGTGTTTCCGTGTGATAAGTGACGATGGATCAGGGTTGACCTTTCGATCGAGCCCTTAACTTTGTCGGATCCAATTAAATTTTTTTCCATAGACATCTTTCGTCATAATGATCATATCTGACGGTCGAATTTTAATTTTTGACTTTTAGTCATCAGAATCACAATATGCATACTAATGTTGTATAACTTGTTTATTAGGTTTTAAGCAAATGCACAACTTTATGAACCAACTCTATATAGAAGCAAAATTATCAAAAAATTCATGAAATAAGATGTGTTCGAAATGATGAAATACAGCTCTGGTTAAAAAATCACGTAATTCGGGTAACGTCTCGGTGCCGATTGTAGCGGTCAACCCTATTTACCTTTATTATTCCCTATGGGGAGCCCTATCGTCGGAAGGTAAATGTGCCAAAATTTTTATATGGGAGGTTGCGTCTCATCTACGTGAGTGTTTTTCGTGTAGAAGGTTTGACAAAAATACGTAATATAGAGGTAGATATGTGTGTTTCCGTGTGATAAGTGACGATGGATCAGGGTTGACCTTTCGATCGAGCCCTTAACTTTGTCGGATCCAATTAAATTTTTTTCCATAGACATCTTTCGTCATAATGATCATATCTGACGGTCGAATTTTAATTTTTGACTTTTAGTCATCGGAATCACAATATGCATACTAATGTTGTATAACTTGTTTATTAGGTTTTAAGCAAATGCACAACTTTATGAACCAACTCTATATAGAAGCAAAATTATCAAAAAATTCATGAAATAAGATGTGTTCGAAATGATGAAATACAGCTCTGGTTAAAAAATCACGTAATTCGGGTAACGTCTCGGAGCCGATTGTAGCGGTCAACCCTATTTACCTTTATTATTCCCTATGGGGAGCCCTATCGTCGGAAGGTAAATGTGCCAAAATTTTTATATGGGAGGTTGCGTCTCATCTACGTGAGTGTTTTTCGTGTAGAAGGTTTGACAAAAATACGTAATATAGAGGTAGATATGAGTGTTTCTGTGTGATAAGTGACGATGGATCATGGTTGACCGTTCCGATCAAGCCCTTAACTTTGTCGGATCCAGTTCAATTTTTTTCCACAAACATCTTTCGTCATAATGATCATATCTGACGGTCGAATTTTAATTTTTGACTTTTAGTCATCGGAATCATAACAATATACATACTAATGTTGTATAACTTGTTTATTAGGTTTTAAGCAAATGCACAACTTTATGAACCAACTTTACATAGAAGCAAAATTATCAAAAAAATCATGAAATAAGATGTGTTCGGAATGATGAAATACAACTTTGGTTAAAAAATCACGTAATTCGGGTAACGTCTCGGTGCCGATTGTAGCGGTCAACCCTATTTACCTTTATTATTCCGTATGGGGAGTCCTATCGTCGGAAGGTAAATGTGCCAAAATTTTTATATGGGCGGTTGCGTCTCATCTACGTGAGTGTTTTTCGTGTAGAAGGTTTGACAAAAATACGTAATATAGAGGTAGATATGAGTGTTTCCGTGTGATAAGTGACGATGGATCATGGTTGACCGTTTCGATCGAGCCCTTAACTTTGTCGGATCCAGTTGAAATTTTTTTCCACAGACATCTTTCGTCATAATGATCATATCTGACGGTCGAATTTTAATTTTTGACTTTTAGTCATCGGAATCACAACAATATGCATACTAATGTTGTATAACTTGTTTATTAGGTTTTAAGCAAAAACTCTACATAGAAGCAAAATTATCAAAAAACTCGTGAAATAAGATGTGTTCGGAATGATGAAATACAGCTCTGGTTAAAAAATTACGTAATTCGGGTAACGTCTCTGTGCCGATTGTAGCGGTCAACCCTATTTACCTTTATTATTCCCTATGGAGAGCCCTATCGTCGGAAGGTAAATGTGCCAAAATTTTTATATGGGCGGTTGTGTCTCATCTACGTGAGTGTTTTTCGTGTAGAAGGTTTGACAAAAATACGTAATATTGAGGTAGATATGAGTGTTTCCGTGTGATAAGTGACGATGGATCAGGGTTGACCGTTTCGATCGAGCCCTTAACTTTGTCGGATCCAGTTGAATTTTTTTCCACGGACATATTTTGTGATAATGATCATATCTGACGGTCGAATTTTAATTTTTGACTTTTCGTTATCGGAATCACAATATGCATACTAATGTTGTATAATTTGTTTAGTAGTTTGTAAATAAATGTGCAACTTTGTGAACCATAACCATTTTTCACTATAATCATAATATGAAGAAAAATTATCAATTTGAAAAAAAACCGAACCGCACCGAACTGTAGGTGTGGTTCGGTTTGCAATTTGGCCTCTTAAATAGTAAAAAATCGAACCGAACCGGACCGAAATATAACATTGGTTTGGTTTGCGGTTTGGGGTATAAACCGAACCGAAATGGACCGGAGCCAGCCCTAAGTGGAACCACTGAAGCTGCTTGGAACATGGCCTAGCCCCTTCATTACAGAATCAAAGACTTATTTGTAAATTTGCCAAAAAAGACATTTGTAAAAGAAAGAAGAAACAAAGATGTGACATAAAAATGATAATTGAGAAGTAAAGAATATGGTTATCTATATTATTATTTTTATTAAGAGGACTCACTTCTCAATCAAAATAAAAGACCTGAACATGGCCACATCATGTATAAAACAAAAGTTATCACTAGAAATCTATCCTTGGATATGCATAGCTGCTGGCATATGTGACCGAGACTAGTGTCTCGTCTGATCCTAACACATCAAAACCTGCGCGAGTACAGAAAAGTTTAGTTTTATAACATCATGCTGCCCTTGATGCAAGAAGCATCTCCCTCTTCTGTTTGTAATACACAAACATTTGATCAGGGTCAGGGAGGTTCTTTTTGATTACTGGGTTCTCCTTAAACTTCTTAACCCAATTACACAAGCCGGGGAACTCCTCTCCTTTCAGCACTTTGACACCAGCCAGTTGTTCAATTACTCCAAAAGTGGAAGCTATAAATCCCATGGCCAAGTCAGCCAATCCAATCTCATTGCCACCAAAGAACTCCTTTCCTAGGCCCTGCTCTTCCAAGATCTTGAGTATCTCCTTCACCTCTTTCACCGCCTTCTCGAGTTCTTCTCCTTCAGTCATCAATAACATAGCAAATGGAAGAACCTGCATTGCACAAATGAAGCATTTGCATTATGATATATTAGTACTAATAACAATCAGAAAGTTTTGAAGTGAAAATGAGTAAAATGATTACCTTGTCATCTATAAACTTGGTCCAGAACCGCGCCGAGGCTCTTCCATGAGGGTCTTCAAGAGAAGGAAGCAAGGGGTTTCCAGGCCAAGTCTCTTCAACGTACTCAAGGATAACGGTGGACTCGCAAATCGGCTTCCCATTGTGAACAAGAACTGGGATCTTCTTGTGAATTGGGTTGTACTGTAAAAGCAAATCACTCTTGTTACTCAAATCCTCTTCTATATACTCATACTTGACATCCTTGAGCTCCAGAGCCCATATTGCTCTATAACCATATGCACTAGGCCACGCTCCAAATAGCTTCACTTCTTCCATTTCTTCTTCAACTTGTGTTCTTCAAAGCTTTTAACTTTCCTTTTGGAATGTTAAAAGGGAAGTCGCAATTTTCTTCTTGGCCACGTCTGTTCAATTGTTTATACATGCCAGTTCCAACAAGATAAGAAAATTCCAAAGAGGCATGGTATTTCTGGTCAATAAAGATAGCTTGTTAGTCAAGCTCAATTATATCTGACTATTCTTCTTCAACATCTTATCTTACTATTTATCTGACGTATTGAATATTGGCTTTATCTTGAAGGTAGACCAAAACCCATTGGAAGCCCATCTTGATCACATGGGCTATACTATGTCTAGGTTAATTAGGAAATCCATATATGCATGTATTCTAGCCTAACTAGGATTAGATGTATTCTAGCCTAACTAGGATTAGATATATATATATATATATATATATATATATATATATATATATATATATATATCTAATCCTAGGTGCTGCCGTCAATGACTAGTAGCAGGCAGGCAGAGAGAGAGAGAAATCGTTTAACCTAGAGCAGAGCTATCTTTCTCTATCAGCAGGGAATGTATAGCATTGGAGTTTTTGGGTAGTTGAGAGTTTTGCCATAAAGCTCTATTGTATTCTCTCCAATTGTTATAGTGGAATTCTTTGCCGGCTTCGAGAGTGGACATAGCTCAATCACATTGATTGGGTGAACCACTATAAATCTTGTGTTCTTGTCTTCTATTTTCTTTACCGTTCTACGATTATCCAAATTGTTCCATATCAATATTGTCGTTTGTTTACGCTTCCGCATAACAAACTGGTATCAGAGCCTGTTCTGATTTGGGAGTTGATTATTGATTGGAAATCATGAGTGACGGTGAAGGTGCTGAAGTTGATAAGAAGAAGAAAGAGACAGAGTCTACACATGCTAAGCCATCTGTTGGCAATGCCAAATTTGAAGTTGAGAAGTTCGATGGAACAAATAATTTTGGTATGTGGCAGTGTGAGATGATGGATGTCTTGTGTCAACAAGAATTGGATATAGCTCTCGAAGAGAAACCAGCAGATATGACCGAGGCGCAGTGGAAGCAGATTAATAAGTGGGCTTGTGGTTCTATCAGATTATGTCTTGCAAAGAGTGTGAAATTCTTTATCATGAAGGAAACTTCAGCAAAGGATATGTGGAAGAAATTGGAGGACCAGTACATGATCAAGAGTGCTGAAAACCGCTTTCACCTGAAGAGAAGGCTTTTCCGATTCAACTACAGACAAGGTATTTCTATGTCTGAACACATCAGTGATTTCAATAAGATACTTGCAGATTTGGTTAATTTGGATGTGCAAATTAATGATGAGGATAAAGCTTTATGTTTGCTTAATTCTCTTCCTGACGAGTATGAGCATTTGATTACAACTTTGCTGCATGGAAAGAATGAAGTGCAGTTTGATGATGTGTGTAATTCATTGATTAATAATGAATGTCGGAAGAAGGAGAAGCAGTTGCAAAGGGGTTCAGGTGGTGAAGCACAAGTACTTGTTGCAAGAGGCAGATTAGAAGATAGAAAGTTTGGTGGAAATCGAGGTAAGTCGCGTTCCAAGTCAAGAGCTAAATTTCCTGCAAAAGATGAGTGTGCCTTTTGTCGTCAAAAGGGTCATTGGAAGAAAGATTGTCCCAAGTTGAAGACTAGAGACAAGAAGGGTTCTGAAGTAAATATGGCAAAATTTGAAGATGATGATGACTTCGGTTTTGCATTGAGTTGTTCTTCGGTTTTCGAAGATTTTGAAGATGATGAGATCGATTTGGCTCTAGCAAGTTCACCTACACGTGATTATTCTAATCAGTGGATTATGGATTCGGGTTGTACTCACCACATGTGTCCCAACAGGGAATGGTTCTCTTCTTTGAGGGAATTAAATGGTGGAGTAGTTCTTATGGGAGATGATAGTCCTTGCAGAACTAAAGGGATTGGTACAATTCGTCTCAAGATGCATGATGGGGTTGTTAGAAAATTGACTGATGTTCGGTATGTTCCGAACTTGAAGAAAAATCTGATCTCTTTGGGTACTTTGGAATCAAAGGGGCACACAATTACTTTGAAGGATGGTGTTGCTAAAGTTGTTTCTGGTTCACTTGTTTTGATGAAGGGTACTAGAGAAAGAAACTTGTATTTTCTACAAGGGAGTACTGTGACAAGTGAGACGGCAGTTTCTGAGACTGCAGATGATGCAGACACTACCAGATTATGGCATATGCGTCTTGGTCACGCTGGTGAGAAAGCAATGCAGAAATTAGTGAAGCAAGGCTTATTGAAAGGTGCAAAGACTTGCAAATTGGAATTTTGTGAACACTATGTTTTGGGTAAGCAGACTAGAGTTAAATTTGGCACCGCAGTTCATCAGACTAAAGGAGCTCTAGACTATGTTCACACAGATGTATGGGGACCTACCCAAACAGCATCTAAAGGAGGTATGCATTATTATGTCTCTTTTGTTGATGACTTCTCTAGAAGAGTATGGGTGTACACCATGAAGCATAGAGATGAAGTCTTAGATATATTTGTGAAGTGGAAGAAGATGATTGAGACTCAGACCGGTCGGAAAATTAAGAGGCTCAGGTCAGATAATGGTGGTGAATATAAATCTGATCCGTTCTTCAAATTATGCGAAGATAAGGGCATTGTGAGACACTTCATAGTTAGAGGGACACCGCAGCAGAACGGGGTGGCAGAGCATATGAATAGGACTTTATTGGAGAAAGTCAGATGTATGTTGTCTAATGCTGGTTTAGGCAAGGAGTTTTGGGCTGAGGCAGTCACATATGCAGGTCATCTAATTAATAGATTGTCATGTTCTGTAATTGAGGGTAAAACTCCCATGGAGGTATGGTCTGGTAAACCTGCTACTGATTATAGTTATCTTCATATTTTTGGTAGTCTTGCTTATTTTCATGTCAGAGAAAGCAAGCTTGATCCAAGGGCCAAGAAAGCAATATTCTTGGGATTTAGTGATGGTGTTAAAGGGTTCAAGCTTTGGTGTCCGGATGAGAAGAAAATTGTTGTGAGGAGAGATGTTACTTTTGATGAAGCAATTATGGTTGATCAGAATAAGCAGAAATTTTCTGAAGAGCAGAGAAAGACCAAAGAGAACTTGCAGCAAGGTGGAGATAGAGAAATTGAAGTCACAATTGAGTAGTGAATTTGAGATGAAGGACTTGGGAGAGGCTAAAAAGATTTTGGGCATGGAAATTGAGAGAGATAGATCAAGAGGCAGAGTTTGTTTGTCACAGAAGTACTATTTGAAGAAGGTACTACATCGGTTTGGCATGGATGATAAAACTAAACCTGTAAGTACACCTCTTGGCTCTCATTTTAAACTTGATGCTACTATGCCTCCTAGCACAGATGATGAGAAGCAATATATGGCTAAAGTTCCTTATGCCAGTGCTGTTGGTAGCTTGATGTACTGTATGGTGTGTACTAGACCTGATATTTCACAGGCTGTAAGTATGGTGTGCAGATATATGCATAATCCAGGTAGAGGCCATTGGCAAGCTGTGAAGTGGATTCTACGGTATATTTTTGGTACTGTGGATGTTGGATTAGTATTTCAGCAGGATAAGACGAGTCAATGTGTTGTTGGATATGTGGACTCTGATTACGCAGGTGATTTGGATAAGAGTCGGTCTACTACAGCTTATGTGTTTACTCTTGCTAGTGGACCGGTGAGTTGGAAGTCGAACTTGGAGCATACAATTGCTTTGTCGACTACAGAAGCTGAATATATGGCAGCAGTAGAGGGTGCAAAAGAAGCAATTTGGCTTCGTGGTTTGCTTGAGGACTTGGGACTTATTCAAGAATATGTGGATATTCATTGTGATAGTCAAAGTGCTATTCATTTAGCAGAGAACCAGGTTACTCATGCACGTACTAAACATATTCGTGTCAGATATCACAAGATTCGTCAAATGGTGGAGGATGGTGACATTCAACTCCTCAAGATTGGGACTGAAGATAATCCTGCAGATATGTTGACAAAGCCAGTTCCATTCAGCAAGTTCAAGCATTGCTTGGACTTGATTGGTGTTTGTAAAGTTTGAAGATCCCTACGGGGATGTCGGAGCGGCGAATGGTTTGAATTTCTACTATGGATGATTTGTATCAAGTTAAAGCCAAGGTGGAGATTATTGAATATTGGCTTTATCTTGAAGGTGGACCAAAACCCATTGGAAGCCCATCTTGATCACATGGGCTATACTATGTCTAGGTTAATTAGGAAATCCATATATGCATGTATTCTAGCCTAACTAGGATTAGATGTATTCTAGCCTAACTAGGATTAGATATATATATATATATATATATATATATATATATATAATCCTAGGTGCTGCCGTCAATGACTAGTAGCAGGCAGGCAGAGAGGCAGAGAGAGAGAGAAATCATTTAACCTAGAGCAGAGCTATCTTTCTCTATCAGCAGGGAATGTATAGCATTGGGGTTTTTGGGTAGTTGAGAGTTTTGCCATAAAGCTCTATTGTATTCTCTCCAATTGTTATAGTGGAATTCTTTGCCGGCTTCGAGAGTGGACATAGCTCATTCACATTGATTGGGTGAACCACTATAAATCTTGTGTTCTTGTCTTCTATTTTCTTTACCGTTCTACGATTATTCAAATTGTTCCATATCAATATTGTCGTTTGTTTACGCTTCCGCATAACATGACCAAGAGCTTATATAGACCAGCACATTTTTAGAAAAGATGTAAGAAGAAACACATCTTTGTTCTTTACACGGAAATGGAAGAAGTGAAGCTCCTAGGAACCAGGGCGGTCCTGAACATTTGAAGGTCCTCAGAAAATTTGTTGGACTTTTTGATTATTATTTTATCGTTAAAAATAAAAAATTATGAGTTTTAACTCTAATAGTATATTTTTAATATTATTATCTAAAAATACTTTCTTATATAAGTTTCTTCTAAAAATATCTCTTATATATAAGGTTAATCTAAAAATACCCTCTTATATAAGTGGTTTTTTACCTCTTATTATTATTATTATTATTATTATTATTATTATATATAGAAAGCCTTTTTACTGAGTTATGAGTTTTAACTCTAATAGTATATTTTTAATATTATTATCTAAAAATACTTTCTTATATAAGTTTCTTCTAAAAATATCTCTTATATATAAGGTTTATCTAAAAATACCCTCTTATATAAGTGGTTTTTTACCTCTTATTATTATTATTATTATTATTATATATAGAAAGCCTTTTTACTGAGAAATCTCTTTATATATATATATAAAGAGATTCATTTTAACTATTTCTAGGGATAAGTTATTATACCAACTTCTCGATTAAATTTCAATATCTCCACCATTTAGTTTGTTAGGCTATATGAGTAGATCATCTCTATAAAATTTCAAGTGATTTGGTGATTGTTAAGGCATCCAAAGTTTCGATTTATTTTTAATTATCTTGAACGGTGTAGGTTTGACATACGTGTTAAGTTTTTTGTTTTAATCTCAACCATCCAAGCTCATTAAAAAACAGATCTAATGGTATGGGTCTATCCCTAAAATGAATAACAAATGGATCCCTCATTAGAAGGACCCTGATATATATATATAGGACATTTCTATTGAGGGATCCTTATTTTTGGTTTATTTATAGGAATAGGCATTCGACAAACTTTTTGATCACATTTTTGAATCTTAACCGTTCAATTCTTAGATCCTAATATATATCACCTCTGCAAAATTTCATCCAAATCGGTGATCGTTAAGATGTTCAAAACTGCGAGTTAAAATTATAGGCATTAACAGTTCGAGTTTGACATATTTGGTCCGTTAAATGATTAGAGATGTTAAAAATAGGGATCCCTCAATTGGCTCAATAGAAGGACAATGCATGTATGTATATATATATACACACACACATATATATATATATATATATATATATATATATATATATGTGTGTGTGTGTGTGTGTGTGTGTGTATATCTGTATCTAATTTTCATTTCATCGGGAAAAATCATCTTTTTCAATATTGCCTAATATATTTTATTGTTCATACCAATGACTAAAATATCAATGATCCTAAACTTGACAATTTCAACAAGTAATTAAAAAAGCTTGATTGTTGAATAAGATGAAGTCTTTATACATATATATAACTGGATGAATATTTCTAATATTTCTAAATTCTTTATGTCTGGATGGTTGTAGTTCATAAAGTTTATTTTTGCCACCATGGTTCGAATCTCAAAACACACAAATTTTATATTTTCTCTGATTTTTGTGACATAAAATGAGGAAGTTGAGTTTGATGGGCCTCCTGCTGGTCTGGGCCCCGTGCAGTCGCACGGGCTGCCCTGCCCTCGGGCCGGCCCTAGTAGGAACATGTTGAGAGTATTGAAGAGTAATAGATCTCACATCAGAAAAGTGACAAATAAAATACATATAACTAATAAGTGAGTGGATCATTCTTAATTGTACCAAGGTCTGGTTAAAACCCAACACCTTAAAATGTGGTTAAGTTGGGACAGTATCAATATACGGATGATCTACGAGCCACGCTTGTCACCGTTAATATATTATAAGAGCGGGTCCCTCTCCAATTACTTCTCCGATTCTCCTGGGCTATATGTCTCGCCTAGTTCTCTTATGAGCCCGATGTGGGTTTATTATCTTCGCCCGGTATGAGCTTATATCGCTTTCGGAAAGCTCTGATTGGATTGTCACCAAGTGTCCCTTGGTTTGTTCCGTCTCATTTCATCACGTGCAAGCCTTGAGTCAGGTTACACGCGAGAGTGCGTGTTAAGAGTATTAGAGAATAATAGATTTCATATCAGAAAATTGACAAATAAAATATAACTAATAAATGGATTGATCATTTCTAATTGTACCGATACCTTTTGTTGTTAAAACCCAACACCTTAAAAGTTGTTAAGTTAGGACAATATCAGTACACGGATGATTCACGAGCCACACTTGTCACCGTTTAACAGAACATAGCCTAGTCCCTTTTGTTACAGAGTCATATGGGCTCTGGAACTAAAGGGTGTGAAGTATGAATATGTGGAAGAAGACCTTATCAACAAGAGTGATCGTCTTTTACAGTAAACCCCAGTTCATAAGAAGATCCCGGTGCTCCTTCATGGTGAACAACCAGTCTCAGAGTCTACTGTTATTCTTGAATACATTGAGGAGGTGTGGCCACAGAATCGCTTGCTTTCTGAGGACCCTTATGAAGGGGCCACAGCTCGGTTTTGGACTAAATTTGGAGAGGACAAGGTAATATGTATTTTGATTTAGTCCTTCACATTTTCATTCAAAATTCCAACTAAAACCAATCAACTACCAGTCTACCACTATGTTACAAACTTCGAATGACAAATTTTGATTTATTCATATCGATCGGAGACTGATTTGGGAGTTGTAGAGCTCCATTTTTAAAAATAAAAAATTCATACAGTTGGGGAAGAACATGAGAATGCAAGAAAAGAGGGACAATAAGTGTTGAAAACAATGGAAGAACAAGGGCTTGGATAGAAGAATATTTTTGGAGGGGACAAAGTTGGAATGGCAGACTTGGCCTTTGGATGGATAGCTGGTTGGCTTCCGGGGATGGAAGAAGTAGCTGGTGTAAAGCTTTTAGAAGCCAACATGTTTCCTCGCTTGGAAGAGTGGATCAAGAGTTTCAGAGAAGTCACTGTGATTAAGGACAACCTTCCTGGTCATGAAGAATTGTTGGTCTATTTTTTTTCGCGAAAGAATTGTTGGACTATTTCAAGAGCCTAAGAGAGAGGTTTGCTCTATTAGCAAGTCCATAGGCACCAGTTTGATATGTACTTATGTATTAAGAGGATGGAGTATGAAAAAAATTTAGTGCTAAATTTAGGCCCATGTTTAACCACGCTGTGATGGTTGCGGAAGATATGCTGCAATTATACGTGTACCGCATAGATTGCTAGGCTGTTTTGTTTCAGTAAGTTAACTTGATTTTCGTAATACTATCATATATTGTAATTCTGTGGGATTACTTGTTCCCTCTTACCTTGGAAATCATTCAAAGTTCTACAGAAATAATCGGAAATCATTCGAACCAATTTTTTTGGTTGCCAGAGAGCTAGAGAAGAAGAATTTTTGGACCTTAATGATAATGGCCGGAAACTTTGTTCAAAGTGTTCTTCAATAGCTATCATGGATCCAAAGGAATGCAAGCCCGTTTTTCAGAAAGTGCTTGAATTTTATAGAAATTTATACCTTGAAGTGGACGAAGACATTCCTTATTTTTTGGTTGACAGTACCATAATGCTCAAATTTTTTCCAGCTGGTATGTGATTGGCCACCAAAAGGATCAAATTTCATTGTTCAGGGATTTAGATGATCTGTTTGATTCTGTAATGCATGAATTATGTTTAATATCTGAAATTAGAACTTAGTAGCTAGCATTGTATGATATTGAAATCTTAGCTGTATTGTCCTGAATTTGATTTATTCTGAGGTTTGGATAAAGTTGAAGGGGGAACTATTGGTGCTTACTGGCATACTACTGACGATTCATGTGATTTCCTGAGCGTACGTACCAATTTACCCATATATGAATATGAATGACTTGGCCTGGCAATGTGTGTTAATATTGGTCAATTTCTAAACAGATCAAACACTGTTGGAAAGGAGAAGGAAAAGTTGAAGTGCAAAAGGTAATGGAGACGGTTAAACGTCCCAAGAAGCCATCTGCAGTGGCTCGGCGAACAATTTCAGGCATAGTAGTAGTGTTGGTTTTGTTTGGGAAACCGGATGTGGACACAGGTGCCACATTGGCACACGAGATGATGCATGCATGGCTGCGCAGCCTCAAAGGTTTGCATTAGATTTTGGTTTTAACCGTCATTAAATTTGGAGCATCTTCAATACACGGTATGTATCTACTATATAAGATCAATCGTATGAACATGATTCTTAAATTGTCTTATTTTCACCAACTGACCTAGGTTGTCGAGGGAAATTGGAAGAAAGTGTTGAAGAAGGTATTTGTGAAGTGATGGCATACATGTGGATGGAGTGGTTTTGTTCTTTTGATTCATCATACAAAACCAGTGAGGAAGCTAAATATACAAGAGACTTGAAAGACAATCTAGCACACAAGATGAAATGGAGTACGAGCGTTGCTTATGGCCAAGGGTTTAGAGATGCTTTCAAGGCTGCAACCGAATTTGGCTTTACATCTACTTGATCATATCGTCAAAGAGGGAAGTCTCCCTTGTTAGATTTTGAACCTTGTTTCGCCGACTCTTTGTCCATCACTTCTTACTTTTCATTTTCTTTTTTGAGGATTAGGAAATTTCATGAGGTAGTACCGTTGTCTATTTTCAATTAGTTCATCCCTTTCAGTTTTGGTTGATGAGAGGCTCTGTCTTTGAAGTTCAATTTGTTTGGCTAGCAAGCTAAAAGCAAAGAGCGTTAAACCGTGCTATTCCCGGAGAGAGAGAGAGAGAGAGAGAGAGAGAGAGAGAGAGAGAGAGAGAAAGAACGAGCACCTCACCCAGCTCAGAAGAGAAGCAAATCAATCAAGGAAACCCAAAATTTGGAAATTACTGCCACAGAAATAATCAAAAACTGAATTTCCAAGGAAATGGAGCAGCTACTGACTACTGTTGCCTGCCAGAGCAAAGTCCTATTGAGCTCTATCTTATACCAATCACATTCACATCTAATGGTAAATGCACTATGTAAGTCAAAGCAAAAATTGAAACCCGCTTGTTGCAGACTTACAATTAGAGTCTACTTTCACAAATAGTAACTTTGCTTCAAGTTTAGCCTCTAGCTATACAACTTTAATTTGTAGGCCTTCTACTATACAAATGCTAGCCGGTACTTTGATGCAACCAACTTCATATTTGTGTTTAAAGAATGAAATGTGTGCCTGCCGGGCAACACTTAGAAGTCCTGTGCTTTCCGTCTCAATTCATTAAGCTCCATTTCAATTTCAGAATCCTTGAATGGATATGCCTTGGTCGAACTGGGAGTAACAGTTCTTCCAGGTGGAAGATCTCCTTTCTGTTTGGAGGAACCAAACAAAGAAAAAGTTCAATAACCACGGTCGTTGAGACCCGAGAAGCATTAACCAAAAGTTTAACCTAAAAGAGATTGCACATTTTCAGAACACATATTTGTCCTGCATGATAAGGCATACCTTTGAACTACCAGACAGCTCTTTCTTCAACTTAGCAAGATCATCATCAACAGAAGAGCTCTCTAGCATTGCAAACTGCAAGTTTGGTACAGATTTGAGATGATCAGACATCCAGTTTAAGCCGGTTTGAGCAGAGAAACAATCATAAGTAGGTCATATGGTCGATCAACCTACTGCTATCAATTAGGCAGCTAAACAGCATAAATCGTAATCATCTTCTATGGTCATTTGAATTCAACAGTTTTCTTTGCCTATAAAGCTCATTATAAATTACTAGAGTGCATCTGAAACAAAGAAGCTGGTTTTGGAATAAATTTTTGAAACACAAGAAACAAAGGAAATGCTATTCAAACACAAGATAATATGTATTACTATGTCTATGTTCCTAGTTCCTACTTACTAATAGTATTTACGTGCATATATCTGTGCCTTATACAGCTGGAACTATGCCACCATTTTCAACAGATTATTGAGCTTCCTTTTTAACAGTTTACATATTGGTTTTCTAACCATGTGTGTTCTGTTTTCTCTTCCCACATTCCATGTGTCTTACCAATAAGAAGATGATACTAAATATTAGACACACTAGATAAAACATGGAATGGGTAGCCAAGACAGTGAGCCCTCACCTTTCCTTCCAGATCATCTGTAGTTAACTGGCCAAGAGCTTCTGCTTGGGATTCCATTGCTAAGACTATTGATAGGAAACAGAATTTGAAAATTAATATGCATCCACATGTGTCCATATGTTAAAGATTCAGTGTAAAGTAATAGCGTTTCACCAATCAATGCAACACATATAACCCTGTGGTTAGAGTCAATAACTTGTGCAAACATAAGTTAGGTATAACATCGTTTCAAAACAAAGTTAGGTATAACAAAACTAACTTTGCTTGTAATCTAAAGCAAGCTTGATCTGAGGCCACGGCAGTAAGACATTGTTCCCATTCAATCTTACTATGTAAAGCAACTCCCCTCAAATGATTAAACCTTTGTTCCACAAAGGGGCTTTTATTATATAAGTAAAACAAAGAAATTAATAAAAGAAGAGCTTGACTAAATTAGAAAGTATTTCCATTTCCAAATAGACAACTTGCTTACCTTTCTCTTCCATCTTGTCAAAAGCGGAAAGGGCGCTACTTGTATTTACATTCCCCACCATCTCACTCACTTTGGTAGCAGTCCTGAACAAACAGCATAGTGACCATAAGCAGCAAAATTAAGGAGATACCCAACCCCATTGACCCAACATTTCATATTTAATTTTTTGGCTTTCTTTAAGAAAATGGAGATGACACTGTAAAAAAGGGAAGTGAGAATTGGTAACAAACTTTGCAGACTGAGCGCGTGCTTTGAGGGTATCTTTTTTCGACCTTGCCTCTTGTATCTTGCTCTCTAAAAGCTACATGAAATGTACATAATAGTAAAAATTGCATTCATATTTACATAATTGCAAGCATGTAATACGTGGGAGTATAAATGCTAAGAAAGTTAACTTTGATAAAAACTGAACAACCATCAGTGCTTACTCTTTCAGACAGTTCTCTACAAACATAAGGAACAGAAAACTTGCTTATTTTCTTCTAACCTACAAATATTGTCATTCCTAAGTGGTAACAGATAAACCTGACCAAAGTGGTAGCAAACCCTTCTCTTTAATTTTTTTTAAAAAATATATATAAAAAAGTCTAACTTTTATCTTTCATAGGACAGTTTTTTCTAATCTCTTTTTGGTTTTCTCTATAACCTATGATTCACAAGTTCATAAAAGCTCAGTGCCTCTGAAACAAATACTAACAAGCACTTATGTTCACCCAAAAATAGATAGTATATTTGCTACTTGTCGTAGCCCATGTAGCAAATTTGATATGCAAACTACAAACGGAAAACTTGACTCTCTGACATAACATCAGATGCTATGCTATATAGTCATTACAAGCAAAAAGGCAGGAAATTGAGAAGCCAGTCAGCAACTCAATCTTTCATAAAACATGAAGAACACAAACAATTTCATTAATAGATATAAATCTGGTAGCAAATAAGTCAACGATAAGAAAACAAATAGATAAAACTAGCTTACCTTTGTATTAGCCACAAGATTATCAACAACACTTTTTTGTTGATCAAGTTGAGTTCTCATAGAATTAGCATTATCCTGGAACAAGCATACAGAAATTGTAAATATATTGTATAACTCCTTGCAGCCAAGTTGAGGCACTTTGTCTGAGGGAAAGGAAACATTGGATTTGTGCTGATTCGTAGATTGGGTTACTATTCTTTAATTGTCAACTTAAGCTAAGCAATTTAACCCATATACTTGCTCAGTAAATAGGTTGGAAAGCAGAAGTTTTGAGAATTTAATATATGAAACAATAAAATAAGAGCGAAACATATAATCATAAAAACTTCTACTACTGATTAGACTTGCCTCAAAAGATTTACGTCTCTTCAGAGCTTCACGTGCAAGATCCTCCTCCCCTTTCTGAAGAGCTAATTGTGCTTTTCGATACCTAACATCAATTAAAGACTGATTTACAGATCACTTGACAGTACTAGTAACTTAAGACAAACATCCCATCTATATTACCAGTCCTCAGAAGCTTGTTGTGCAGTTTTGTACTTATTTTCCAAACGTTTTTGAGAAGCCAATACCTTCATAGGGAAAACAAAGATAACTTTGTTTATCAGTAAAGAAATGCATAGACATACCGAAAGTTCACTACAATTACCTCTTCTGGCTATGGGTAAGTAATAGAAAGTAAAAAGAGATAAACTAAAATAAAAAGTTCATAGAAGATAAAAAGTAAAAAAAAGATAACTGACACGAATGAAGATGAGAAATCTGCAACGAACATGGGCAAATTCTAGAACACAAAAGAGTACAAAGACTAGAAAATTGGGAAAAACTTCTTAATACTTGTATTAAAATGCAAAGAAATGAATCAAAAAATTGGGAAAATAGCATTACTTGTGCTGTAGCCTGACGCATCTTTGTCAAGTCATCATTCATTTCAAGAACAGCTTGCTCCAAGATTTTCTCAGGGTCTTCAAAGGAACTTATGATTGCATTTGCATACGACTGCAATAAATTTGTGCAAGTTATAATTAGGAACATCACATTGTTATTATTATGCAAATACAGGCTTTCAATTTACAAGAGGTCACCTTGACAACTCTAGAAAACCGGTCAAAAAGGTTCATACGGGCACCAAGAGCACCTCCACGTTGTTTCGAATGATGTCGATAATTGGAAGGAGCAACCCTAATGACTTCTACTTTTAGAGCTCCCACTGAGAAACGTAATGTAAGATATGAAATAATACTTGTACATTATGACCAGAATTTATGTTCAACTGGACCAGAACATCATCAAAACCTACAATTCTACAGAGCACAGAGCTAGTTTAAACTTCACAACAGGGGGGCGTAAATTAAAATCTAGTAACCATATGATTGATCGTTGCTTCCTTCCTATGGTGCATATACACCACTGACCATTTCAATCAATCAAATGTCATCATCACTTCTATGTTTTCACCTTGTTATTCTATACGTGTAATGCCAACATCTCCAAGTTATAATATGCAATTCTAAATATCTAACATGGACACAGCAAACAGAGATTGAGGAGAAAAGGAAGGCCCTTAATGATAAAACACAAATCCAATTATAAAGTTGATGTAAGATTAACAACAAAAACTTACTCAAGTAACTCAATTTTCAGATCTATAGAAGTGTTTCTACTTAGTACCAAATAAGCCAACAATCATGTGCCGTGTTTTTCACATTCTTGCCTATATGAGCCTGCTCCATGTCATTATTAGATCTGACATGATGAAATCCTGATAAGAGAAGAAATGGAGAAATTCTCGTTGCTTACCCCAGTTGCATTTCCTCAACTAAAGTTGATATTCTTAACAGTAACTCTACGTTTTCAGCATTAAGAAATAAAACAGAGTAAATTATTTCAGGAGCCTAGGTTATGCTTGTTTTCCAGAAACATAGAAAACCTGGTAGAGATCACTAATAGTTCACACATGTAGTAGGCTACAACAATCAGAGAACATGGAAACTTGATTATGTGAAGATTTTTCAAATCACTGGCCATCATGTATATACTGGAAGATTATAAAAACAATAATAAAAAGAGTAGTCAGGTTTAGGTCATAAAGTGTGGAGTGGCAACCAGACTAATTTCTTACATTGTATACAAAATTCCAAAACAAAATAATTAGCTTCTGAATAATATGTTCCAAAACTTGACACCTACTGATTTTAGCCGAAAGCAGATAAATAAAGTAGTTTAAAATATTTACAAGGAACCAAGACCTTTCGAAATCAAAAGAGTACAGTCTCCAACTGTGCTACGTCCATGTGCATTATACTATGAAACAACTATATAAACACCAAACAACAAAGCTAAGAGCAATAACAAACTACATAGAGACATTACCAAACAGGAAAACAGAGATCAAGAATGAGCAGAAAAACAGGAACACGACACTTGTAACCTTGTCTTAGAAACAACAAAACAAATCAAAAAAGCTAATTGCACATTCAGCATAGAAAATGGAATGTCTCTGAACTCCCACATTCATCTATACTCACTCCAAAGTCTCACTCTTTATTCGCCAAAAAAAAGTCTCACTCTTTAGCACAAAGTTGTCACCTTGTGCTCCGCCTCCTCAAAAGTTCCACCAGCCCACCCCAAAACACACCAATTACGCAGAATTGCCATAACAGCACAATGATTTTCAGTGAATAGTGAAAAAACAAAACCGAAAACTACCACAGTCAGATTCTTCCCCTCCAAGAACTTAATGCCACTAAGAGGAACTAAGCAATGAAGAAACAAGTGTCAAATACACAACTTTACCCACAAAACCACGACAGGCGTCCTGGGTTCTTCATCAAACACTTTTTTACGCGTGTGTGCAAGCTAGTACTTAAACTTGACTAGGTTTCCTTGGCCTTCCGATTGAAAAAGGGTGATCTTTTATCTATCAACCAAATACTAAAGCACTATAATGGCAACAATGTCACGTTTCGAACCCAATTGAACTCAAATTCTACTAAAACCTTAGTACAACTAACTGAACTTCAAACGGAACAAAAAAACAGATACAGAAAGAGAGAGTACCTCCGCCGTTGAAAAACGAGGTTGTGAGAGGTTGTCTCCGGACCATGGAGAGGCTGGTGGAGGAGGCACAAGAGGAGGTGGGTTGGAACGAAGAGGCAGGAGTTGAAGCCATGGTCAATCCTGTAAATATCTGCAACTTGGTGGCCATTTTCTCTGTGCTGCCGAGGATTTGGGATTGAAGAGAATGGTGGTGGTGGGTTTTAGAGTAGAGAAGCCACGGCGGAGAAGAGGGTGTGGCCAGAGAGACTTCGCTTTTGTATTCAGATGAGCAGCTATCTCGGTTATTTGACATTTTGACTGCATTTTCTTTAAAAGTGGATTGGGCCTATTAAAGCCCAAATTATATTGCAAATTTGGAGGCTCAAAAATCAGGAAGTGTCTTTTTTCTTCTACTATATTATAGCATCAGCATCAGCATCAGCAGCAGCACGAGCAGATAAATATTGGGCGGGTCAAGACGGAGATAGCAGGAGCAAACCCAAAAATGGCGTGCAGGGAGGAAGTGGAGCCTGACGACCGCACGTTGACCAGCTCGCCGAGCAACTGCTCGAGCAGAGCTTGCTCGACTTTCTGCATGAGCCATCCTGGTGGAGCCCACGCACGTATCCGCACGCATGTATACCCCCTCTATGTTTCTCGACTTTCCTTCTCTCCGCTCGTTCCCGACTGAACACGTCGGCGCCTACGCCGTTCCAGGCCACCCCTCGTCGGCGCGCTACCACCAATCTACTCCTCTTTCCCTTCTACCCATCCCCGTTCTCCAATCTCGCATGCAAACTTGACTGAGAGAGATCGATTACGAGGACGCGCGGCGGTCTCCGCCCGCATTCAACGATCCAGGCCGCCGTTCACCTAATCAGAGGTAGGGTTTTATTTCTTCTTCCTTTTGCTTCAATCTCCTGCCGTTGCATGTTGAATTTAAAGCCTAACTCCTATTTTCCCAATTTCTATTTTCTGGGTTCTTTGGGTATCTCGATTGGCGATGGTTTCTGGCGGCCATCATGGGCTCCGACGAGTGTGTTAGGCTTCTAGATGGAGCTGGAAGGAGTTGGTGAGCGTGGAGCTACGGCTTGGGGTCTCGGTTCGAGACAGAGACGAGGTAGAGACTGTTGTGTTGGATTAGGAGCGGGGTAATAGGAGGTGCTATTTTTTTGCACCGCTGTACGAAAAACATGAACTGCACTTGCACCTCCTCAAACAGTACCTACACCTCCTAAAATAGGAGGACAAGCCATGTTTGCCGCTGCATATGCTCTTAGGATAGAGAGAGCTTGTGAAATGGGAATATTCACTCTCTAGGGTTTAGAATATTCTGTCGTAGATCATATCGTTTATTAGCGTTCGAGAATGTTGTAGAAACAAATGCTTGGTACGCAAGCCAAAGGGGTTTTGCTAAGGTGGATTTGACTCACTCCTGCAAGACCATTGTGCAAGCTCAATATACAAGTAAAGAAACACTTGAATGTAGCATGCGTTAATGGAATTTAGAGAAGAGAAAACTTATGGACAGGGGATTAGAGATGCTTTTGCTGCTGATGACAAACAATGGATGTTTGACACTGTTCAATATGATTGATGTTTACTCACTGCTAAACACTTTAAAGTTCTCAATTTGATATATTCTCTAATGCACGCACTAGCTATCTGATTTGGCCAACATACATTGGCCGGAACCTGAGGGGGGGCTGAAGAGGTTGCCGCCGCAGGTCCAAAAATTTCGGCCATCGGGGGGCACCAAAAATCCATGGAAGCTAAAGCTTAAAAAAATCTGGGATTTTGCAGAGGAGGAGATGAGAAATTGTTGGGTTTAGAAGAGAAGATCGAGAAGGGAAGGAAAGAGAGTGAGAGAGAACGAGAGATGATGTCCATGATGATCGATCATCGATGACCAAATTGTTTGAAAATTGTTGGGTTTTGTGGTTATCCACTTATCCCTTCTTAACCTTTTTTTTCTCTACAACTCCTTTATTCTATTTGCAAGTTCAAATCTACCCAGTGCACCTTCTAAATCCTAAACCCTAGACATAAAAAGAAAAATGAATTAATTTAGTTTTTACCTACAAAACAATTTCTTTGTGTTTTTCTTTTCACGTTCTTCGTCTAATCTCTCATCGTTCAGAACGCTAAAATAAACTTTCTTTAATAGGATTGAAAATCAAAGACAACACCTGATGTCTTCAACACTTTTGAAGCTTTAAAACCAAAAGAAATCTTAAACTTTGGGGTTGTCTACGTTACTAAGATGTATACCATACATCCATTTATCATTAATTGAACAAAAATAAGTAGTTAAATGAGTAAAATTTACAATTTTCACAACAAAATTTACAACATTCACAACAAATTACTACATTTATTTTATACATTTACATATAATTGTACAAAGTTACTACTGTTGGTGTGAGTCAATTCATATACTATTAGGATTATGTATTGTTAGGAATATGTAGTATAATTAGTTAAATTTAAAAAAGCTTAATCGATTAAAACGTAAAACGTTCTCATGAAAAATGTAGACTTGGAGTTTCATGTTTACTAGATTTAGAAAAGCTTAATCGATTAAAACGTAAAACGTTCTAATGAAAAATGTAGACTTGAAGATTCATGTTTTTTTATGTCTTTGTCCCGATGGTGTACATTCTCTCACCCATGATGCTTATATAAAAGGTACATTAGGCATTGTAGAAAAGTAGTCCTTTCACGTACTAGAATATGGGTTGGAAACTTTATTATCTAAACGCTCTACTTTTGTCATGAGCACGAGATTGTAAATTTAGTAATGCTTAATCGAATAAAATGTAAAACCATCTCATGAAAAATGTAGACTTGGATATTAATGATTTTGATGTGTGTTTCTACCGACGGTCTACATTCCATCACCCATGATTTTTATGTAAAAAGTACATTAGACATTGTAGAAAAATAAACTTAGCAAATGCGACAGTCTACGTTTATATGATAAATCGTCTCACATAACAGGTGCAACTTTATTTGATCTTAAGTATATCTTTCTCGTTAAAAATATACAACTTTTACGTACTAGAATATGGGTTGGAAACTTTATTATCTAAACGCTCTACTTTTGTCATGAGCACGAGATGGTAAATTTCGTAATTCTTAATCGAATAAAACGTAAAACGGTCTCATGAAAAATGTAGACTTGAAGATTCATGATTTTGATGTGTTTCAACCGAGGGTCTACATTCCCTCACCTATGATTCTTATGTAAAAAGTACATTAGGCATTGTAGAAAAGTTGACTTAACAAATGCGGCAGTACATTCTACATTAGGCATTGTACATTCTTTCCACGCTGCTCTGTCTCTTCATTCTTCTCAGGCTCTTGCTTCTTCTCGGTATGCTTCTTATTCCAAAATCTTTTGATGTTTTTAAACATCATTTCCCATTTGCTGTTATATATTTGTTTCTTATCAACAACAAGGTTAGCTCTCTGCGGATCTGTTTTGAGTTATACTGAAAAGAATAAAGTTCATGGTAGTTAATGCCGATTACACTCATCACCATCTAATTTCTCATGTAGAAAGGAAAAACATACCTCAAGCCACCACTCAAAACCATAATGGATCATGTTTTTGATTGTATAGATTCTGCAGTCATCACCACCCTTTTGTTCACCACCCTTTGTTGAGGACATTGTGGCGGCATGAAAACGGACAAATCTTCAAAATTCTTTGTCATCTTCACTATATGGCCGAAAATGATGTCAAAAACTGTAGGATCAGTCTTCTTTTTCGGCGACATGATTACTCTATATCCCAAATCTACACTGATGCAAAGTACTAGATATGAAAAGTGTGCACTCTAAATTCAAAAAATAGAGTTCTACAATAGCAAAATTATACACATCCAATTACCATATAATTTTTTTCTCTAGCTACATTAAATACATTCTACTGATAACCTACCAGTATGGAGTTTAACTGAAACAAAATCTAAGATAACAAACAAAAAATGGCAATTTTGTTTCTTATTTTGCAATAAGAAGAAAACACAAACACCTAACTTATAACGCAGCCTATTATCAAAACGAAAACAACGAAGGAAAAGAAACCAACAGACGAATAACAAAAAAGGAAGAACAAAAAACCATAAAACTTACTTTTGGATCATCGCTACCGAGAGAAGAAAAGTGTTGAATTTCTCTTTCGGACCCTAAGCAACTTAAATCTATAAACATAAACACAATCAAACCCATGTTGTCATAACCCCATGTTGTCATAAACTAAAAGTACAATCAAATCCATACATATATACCTAAGCAGTATGAGGTCACAGATATAAGAGGTATAAACTATGAAATTAAATTGGCATGTCTTAAACGATGATCACGGTGTTCTCATGGTAGCACGATCTAAATCCAAATTGGGTCTAAGAAAACAAAAATCACAAGAAGAATGCCCTGTCATAAGCTATGGAAACTCTTAACTATTAAATATTAACCCTAAACCCTAAACTCATAGATTTAAGCATGTAAATTACAGTTTGAAGATGATCAAACGTACACACCAGCCATAGATGGAATGAAGTCTTGGTATACGAATTCATGTGCTGCTTTCCAAATTTTGTCTAATCAGTCTGAATTGATTGGGATCTGAAAATGAATGTTGATAAGTAACTACAAGTATATAGCTCAATTCCTTATTGCAATCATCTCTATAATGGTTAGAGGATGATTTGTGAACAATTGAAGACGATACAAAAAAAGCCAAATAAATAAGAGAAAGAAACCTCATTGGATTAGGCATTTAAGACTACTAAGAGCATCATGTTCATGTAAAGATAAATCGACTGGAATTAATTTGAGCGTGTTCAATTGCAGAAACGATCAAAAGCCAGAAAACCCAAACAATCTATTGAAGATTGAAAAATGAAACCCATAAATTCGACTTACCAATTACGACATCACCGTCGAGTAAAGAACCCGTGCGGCTGAGACAGAGAGAGGCAAGAGACGGAAAAGTAACAACAGATTTGACACACGCCGAGTCGGTTGCAGTCTTCAGTGAGCCCGAGCCGCACGCTCAGCTCGTCGATGACGCCGGTGGACATCGGAGATCGGGGCAAGAGATAGGGAGAGAGTGAAGAAAGGTAGAGAGGAAAGCGCAAGGGAAGATAGGAGAAAAATTGGAACTAGGGTTTCATTTGCTGTATACATGCTCTTACCTATGCAAGGAAATGGGAAATGACATGTCTGTCCTTTCGGCTTAACAATAAGCATTTAAGATTTAGGGTTTAAGGTTTAGGGTATGAGTTAGGTTTAACAACTAGCATTTAAGGGTTTTGGGTTTGAGTTGGTTTATTTTTGGTGAGAGTAGGAGACGTTAAATTAGAACACCTTTTAAGATCAATGTTAGAAAATTGACATGTTTTTACCTTTTTACGCTTATGCTTCTACTTGAGGAGGCATATGATCGGAGCATAAACGCGCCTAACATTTTACATAGGTTCATTGTGCTTGTTTATATAAACCTTAAACCAGATATTCATTAGATGTAACTATTTCTCGATCAATATAAACCTTAAGTCATATATACATGAGAGGTGATTTGTACTTGATTATCATAAACCGTAAACTATGTCAACATTAGGAGTAATTAATGCTCGATCGTCATAAGCCCTATATGCACTAGAGGTGACTAGTGCTCATTTATCATATAACGTGTATACACTAGAGACGATTATTGCGTTATCATCATAACCCTAAACTATATATACACTAGAGGTGACTGTTTCTCGCTCGATCATAATAAACCTTGAACCATGCATGCATAAGGGGTGACCGGTGCTCAATAATCATAAACCAATATATACACTATAGGTGACTAGTAATTGATTATCATATACCTAGTAATGATGGAAATTGACAATTGTTTAATACACTCGATCATCATAACCTAAACCATGTATACAATAGGTTCACTAATGCTCGATCATCATAAACCCTATATAAACTAGAGGTGACTAGTTCTTGATTATCAATCATATATCCTATACATTAAGGTTAGCTATTGGTCGATCGTTATACTCATAAACCATAGACCATACATATACTGAAAGTGTCATTAGCTTGATCGTCATAAACCGTAAATCATATATACATGAGAATTTATTATTGTTCGATCTTCATAAGCTCTAAACTTTATATACACAAGAGGTGACTTGACTTTATCATTATAATTCCTAAACTATATATACAGTAGAATTGATTTATGCTCGATCATCATAACCCTTATATAAACTACGGGTGACTTGTAATTTATGAAGTTAACGTTCAGATTCATATTCTAGAGTTTTTTTTCGAAATGTCAAATTCTTAGGTTAAGGACCTAGTGTCGAACAACGCATCAAAACGAATTAATCGACATGTTCGATTTATTTTTCGAAGCATTTAGCTATTTTCTATGATTTATTAAAGTTTAGATAAATAAATTCAATTTATGAAATCTGGAAAATAACTGAATTAATATGGAATGCTGATCTCTTCTTCTTTTAATTTCAACTATTGATTTCCTTTATAATGGGAGAATACTGTTGACCCTATCAAAAAGCTCAGAAGACTGTCGACAGAGCCAAGGTTACCCAGATTTCTCTTCGTCTTCGATCATCTTCTCTGACACCATCCGGCCAGCACTGGCCACCAATAACCACCATACATCTACAGATCACCGTTGTTCGGCCAGCTTCGGCGCCGCCGAATCAAGGTGGAGAAGACTGGGTCAAGGTACTCGGGTCTGGTTTCCAACCCTGAAGGCGTTGGTGGGGATGGGTGGACGCACTTACCTGAGGGCGTGGCCAGTGTAAGCTAAGCGGCGCTGAATAAGGTTAAAAACTCTGATGGAACATAGGAGAGACTGCGTTCGGCCAATGAAGCTGCCTCAACATTGTCGGATTTTTGTCGATCTGTATGGATCGAGCTCAGTCGGGTATGTGTATGTTGCGTTTGGGTGGCCAGAGCAGCATGGATAATTTCCTTGGCCGGAGCTTGTTAGGCAGGATAAGACGCGTAAGGTGGGCAAGGTGTTTGGCTGGGTAGGTTCGGACTGTCATGGCATATGGGCGCCTGTCTGTGTGTTAGGTTCGATCTGGAGAGAGAAAGATGGGCAAGGTGTTTGGTTGGTTTGCGTCTTTGTTTGGTCATTTCTAGCGTCCTCTAAGAGAGAGAGAGTTTTCGTTAGTTTAGTTTTTTACAAGTTACAAAAATCTATTACAACAGTTATAAAAATCCGCTAAGACTGTTACAAAAAATCCGTTAAGATTTTAAGCTGTTATCTTATGTGGACTAATAAAACAATGACACTTCGCAAGACATGAATACTTTAAGGTACCTAAGTCTTTTTCTTGTTATTATGCTTTTGTTAATAATATATCTTGTTTATAGTGTTATGTTTAAATTTTGAATTACTTCTGTCATTTACCACGTTCTTAGGTTATGTAATACGTTCATTGTTAGTTTGCTTCCTGTTTTTTTGTAAGCTATTGTTTCAGTATATTCAATGAAACAAGCTTCAATCTCCCAAATATTGAAAGCCTTTGAGTTAAGAGTTCTTTGAGTTTTCATCAAAGGTTACATATTAAAACTTTTTTCCCTGATACTATTATCTGCCCATGTTTACCTCTACTTGAGGGTTTTTCTTCCAAAAAACTACGAGTGTATCCACCCCTAGCTGTGAGATGTGGCAGTATTGTACGATCATCCAAATATGTCCGCAGAAAACAGTGTCAAACTTTAACAACAAGCAGCTCAGTTTAGAGCATTGTGTGGCAAACGCCCCCTTTAAACCTTCTTAAGCCTCTAACCTTCCTCGTCACAAGAGACTTGAAAGATTATTCGGCGCATATTTTAGATACCAGGCAAGACAAATTCTATGGCCAAGGAAATAACAAGGATTTAGAGATGCTTGAAGGCAGTTAGCAACTATACGGTGGACTATGTCGTTAAGAACAAATGTCTCCCCTCTGAAAGTTGATGCCTTTTCAAAATCTTAGCTAAACCGTTAACATGAAATTTAAATTGTTTAATATTCGTATAAATAAATTATATAAATTACATCATGAGTCATGACTCAACAGCACGAAAAGAGTATGATCTCTATCTTCTAAATATGTGTTTTGCTATATTTGTGTTGACTATGTCAAATTATATATTACAAGTTACCATGTATGACGCCATATCCTATCCATTTCCCACCTATTGGTGGCAATTGGTGCCGGATCGAGTGGCTTGTTAAAAGTTAAAACAGTACTTGATGATGATTGTTTGTAACAGTTGTTTTGGAGTGTGATACTTTTTCGAATGTTTATTGGTATTTGTTGGGTTTAATGAGGTCACTATATACTATTTGGTATTTTTTTTAATGGAATGAAATTCTTTGATAAAAAATAAGTTATTATGTATGCACATATTCAAAGAACTTTACCTTCTGTCAAAAATAAATTATTATGTATATATGCACATACTCAAAGCGTTTTAAAAATAAAACGATTTTATAAAATAAAAACGAGAAAACCAGATTGTAATTTTTAATTTTGAAAATGTATATCCGATATCTATGAAAAATATTTCCTGTATTTTTCTAAACTAAAAGAATGAACAAGTAAAAATGTCAAATTGAAAATCAATTTTTCATTATAAAAGATTAAATGTTTGAAAAAAAATTCATTTTTCATTTTGTATGTTTTGGGAAATGCAGCCGTTTTCCATTTTATTTTCATTTTCAAATATGGAAATACAAGATTGAAAATCCTGAACACCACCTTACTTTTTTCTTTTGTTTCCTTTCGAACCATAGGAAACCTTCTTTTCCTTAGATTCTTTTTAAAACATGGACGTGAAGCCTTTTATAACTAAATAAAATTGACAATTACAAACATGACTTGCCCGCAAGACCAACAATAAAATGAGCAATGCTAGGTAACCTAAAAGAAGTAAAATTGACCTAAGTAAAATTACCAGAAGTTCAACCAAGCAGAAAAGGGAAAAAAAATCATGATTTAATTAAACCCTAACCAAACTTATTAAGTAATTAACTGGAACCATCGTACGCAAAGAGGTTTCCCTGGGTTCATCCATCACCACGCTACTACAATATTGCCCAATGGCCACACACAACAGTGGTGTTGCAATCCTCATATATGTGGCAATTTTCATTTATACCCCATTAATAACTTCATTCACCATATTTACAGGGGTTGCAACACCTCTATCTATTGCCCACACATGATGTGTGGCCATCGGGCAAAATTGTAGTAGTGCTAGATGAAAAATTGTCCTCATATGCTACTTTCAAATCCACACCGTATCCTTTTCTTCTTTTTTGATTTAGGTCTGTGTTCTTTTATGCCTCTTGTTTCACAATTTTTTTCAAATAGATCTAAGATTTTGATTTTTTTTTTCAATTTTGATTTGTTATGAAAGTAGGTGATACCACGTCACTTGTCACATCAATTTGTTTAGGCTGACATCATATTTACAATTGATCTAAATCACAATGTTTTAAATCTAATGGCCAGAAAATAGTGTCAAAACTAATGTCTCAAGAACCAGACCTTAATATGTAAATAACAATTAGTTACTTAGCTAGTACCCATAACTCTGTTTTGTTCATATTTGTTGGATTGTCAGGTATGCATACTTTCTTGTATTTTCTTCCAAGTACTTTAAATTAAAATGTCATAGTTGCAAAAGATGACAACTAACGATCCAGTTTAAGCTGAAAAACTATTAAAAAAAGAAATGATCATGTCCCCTTCATCTTGTTATGTGAAACTGAATAGCCAACATGATTTATGTTACTTTTTGCAACCTTCTTTAATGGAATTTGTTTGTTGTACTAAAATATTGTTTTTTGTTTCATTTTTACTACTAGATTTGACTGGGTAAGGAATGATAAGTATTGCATTGGAGGCTTCTTGCACCTTCTGTTTTGAATCAGAGCTACTTTGTTTGTTTAGACCTTTTTATTATTTGGAAAGAGAATCATGACTACTTAACCAAAAGTTTTGTACTTCGAATCTGAAGTCAAATTCAGTTGAAAAATGTTCTCTTGTTTTCTCCTAATTAAGTAGTTGTTGTGTTGCACACAGTTTCTTTTGTTTTTATCTTTCTTTGGATTTAAAGAGTGGATGCTTGGAGTTATTAACATATCATATCGATATTTATCAAGAAGAATGCTATATTAAAAATGATTCTTATCTACAAGACTAACTGAGTAAGTTGTGAGGGAAAAAAATTGAGTTTCACAAAATTTTAGAAAAAGAAGAAAGAAGGCAATGAGAAGAGACGGGGAAAATAGGAAGAGAGACTATTATTATATTATGAGTGATGAAGAGCAGGTAAAAAGAAAAACAGATCTATCTGAATGGTATTTGTGGAAGTAAACATTGAGAGGAGGGAGAGTATTATTAAAAATAGAGAGGATGTGTGGATTTTAAATGTTGGTGTGTAGATTTCAGTTCTTTTTTTTAAATTATGTAATTTTTTGTTGTTATTTAAATAAAATAAAATAAAATATGGAAATGAGACCGAAAAAACACTTATGCCTGCAACGGCGTCGTTAAGGCCACATCGGAGTGCAATCGAAGATATAAGAATGGCTGTGATTTACTAGTTGGTTGTGCGAGGTGGCAGTATTGTGATCATCCAAATATGTCCTCGCCAGAAAACACTGTCAAACCTTAACAAAGAATCTCAGTTTGGAGCTTGTTTGGCCAATGGCTTCTGTGGCAAACGCTCCCTTAAATCTTCTTCAACCTCTCAACCTTCCTCGTTACAAACTCGGCTTCGGTAGTTGTATTGTTACGATGCCGTTACGTTCTACCATAAATGCACCATTCCTCACTCCGCAGAGCTCAAAGCAAAGCTCTTCACCCATCATCTGCTTTGCTTCTGAGAAACAAAGTTCCTCTACTGATATTAGGCAGGGTACACTTTGCTCTTTCACTTCCACATTTCTAATTCAGTTCTCAAATTTCTAGTAGTTATGGTTTCGAATGATGTAATTGAGCTTACCTATATCTTAATGTTGTCTTAGATTTTGATATAGACAAGTAAAGGAGCTTGCTTTATGGTAGTAATGAGTTGGGTTCAAGTTTGGAGGTTCTTATATGAGTTGGGTTCTTTGTAAATCAATGCATTGTGCTATGATCAGCTTCTGTTTTAGAAATGAGCCTTCTTTGTGGTGAGAATTGGTGTTTGTTTCTCAGTTCCAATCTTAATGCTACCCTATATCCTAATGCTGTCTTAGATTTAAATATCACAGATAAAGGAACTTGCTTTATAGTAGTAATATGGGTTGGTTTCATATTTACATCTTCTTTGGTGAGTTGGGTTCTTTGTAAACCAATGCACTGTGCTATGATCAGTTTAGTTTTAGAAGTGAAGCGTTTTTGTGATGATGATTGGTGTTTGTTTGTTCTTCAGTTCCACTGCTAGGATTAGGAGTGAAGTACTAACTCCCTTTCGCTCCGTTCGGATGTTTTTCTATCTTGCTTTCATTGCAAGTGGTGGTTTAGGAGCTTTGATAGCAACCACACAGTTTATTGCAGCATTAACAAACCCATCAAGAGCACTTGATGCCCCTGAAATTGCAAAGGGTCTTGGAATAGATATTGGAGCAGTGTCTCTCTTTGCATTCTTGTATTATAGGGAAAACACTGCCAAGAATGCACAAATTGCTAGGTTGTCAAGAGAGGAGAACCTTTCGAATCTTAAGGTCCGGTTGGATGAAAATAGGGTCGTTCCAGTCAGCTCTTTCAGAGGGTTTGCTCGGCTTGTTATATGTGCTGGCCCTGCATCATTCATCACCGACTCCTTCAAGTTCAGCGAGCCTTTCACCGAAGGGCTTGTGGAAAGAGGAGTATTGGTGGTGCCCTTTGCTACAGATGGTAATTCACCAAGTTTTGAGTTTGATGAAAGTGAAGAGTCTAAGGATTTTACTTCAAAGAGAAAGAGACTCTGGCAGCTGACGCCAGTTATTGTTAGTGACTGGACCAAGTAAGTAAACCATGTTAAAGAAGAAAAGAAATGTTGGTTTGGTCAATTTATCAAGTTGTCACACTCACATAAACTCTTTTTCTTGTGGATTTTAGTTGGTTAGATGAACAAAAGAAGCTGGCTAGTGTCTCCTCTGACTCTCCTGTGTAAGTGATTCCCTCATGCTAACCGTCTTTAAGTTCAGTAGTTTAAAGGTTATTCGATTATGCATTTCCACATTCCAATTTCTTTGGTTGGATGTTCAAATTTTAACTTGGTATGATAGGTGACTTTAGGTCCATGAACTCTTGTAGTCAACTGTATAAATGGTGCGACACATGCTTTTTACTCTTAAGGTAACCTTCCCTGATAAAGCTGAATTATTTTTGATATATACTTGTAGGTATATATCTCTACGCCTCGATGGCCGTGTTCGTGGCAGTGGTAGAGGTTACCCACCTTGGAATGCTTTTGTTGCTCAGTTACCACCTGTTAAGGGAATGTGGTCAGGTCTTCTGGATGGTTTTGATGGAAGAGTTTAAACAAACAAAAATTGTTCCTATAGGTTAGTTTCTAGTTCTGGATTACTTGAAATCTATTATTATACTATGAATTATAGTAGATATGTTCTTGATTACAACAACATCTTGTCAAATTTAAGCTTATAAATATAAAATTCTGTTTTCCTTTCACCCCTGGAAATGTGCACACAAATTTATGTATGGTTTGTTTAGGCGGAGGCATGATAATGCATTTTCTAACTGTAATAAAAGTTTCCTTCATATAACTGTTGAGAATTAAAATATTGGATATTGTAGCTGCAAGTGAATTATGAGGTTATTTTGATACAAGTGAAAGGATTGAAACAGTTGAAAGAGGACGCAGCATAGTTCACTTGCTCAGTATGATTCACTTGGAAGTGTCGTTATTTCCTTACCATACTTATGATAGGAACTCAAGATGTGATGGGAGTACCAAGTTGTATTTACCTTCTGCAGAAATGTCTTGGCTGAAACAATGTTAGTGTAATATTAGTTGGCATTCTTTGTTCTTTTCATATTTTAAGATAGATACATGGATGGTGAATGAAGCAACCAGCTAGGAACTTATGCAAAATTCTTAATTATATTTGTATGTGTAGAAATAGCTGTGGCTAATCGTTACATTAGGATCAATGGACCTATATATATCCTGGAATTACTTCTAGGCTGGCGGGTGTCAGATTCCATTCTGATGTCAGTCACAGTTGACTTTCATGAGCAATTCAGTGCAAATTATGGAGTTAAAAGTTACTTCCCCTTGTTCCCCCATGCTTGTTTTCAAGAAATAGCTAGAAAGTACAATGAGGAGCACACTCTATGAACTCTATTCATTTGGATCTTTACCAAACCTGTAGTTGAAAGATAATTGAGAGGTAGAAGAAATCACAGAGTATGATACACAATAGAGGAAGAAACAAGAAAGTGATTGATAGAAAGAGAATCAAGATAACAATTTACATTAATGCTAGCATAAGCTCATTTAACTTCTTCAATCTCGTCCAATGCATAGTTATTGGTGGACACATTTGCGTAGTTAACTTTGTTGAATCGAACCACCACTGGGTAGCGGGTGTTGGGGTCCTGCATAGTGCATGGCAACAGAGAAATTAGAACCCGAATAAAACCCTTTCCTTTTCATTATCATTTGGAATAACATAGAAGAACTAGAGGAGCCAATACCTGATCCACAGCTACGACAGATCCAATGCCTTTGAACCAGTAGGACTCCCTCCTAAGAATCTTCACCTGTGAGAGAAAAAGGTTACAAAGTTATTCATCTAAAGTTGTGATGAAGTGTGAGTATGTAAATGAAATACTCAAACTAGATAATGTTGGAGATGAGAGATCTCACATCAGAAAAGTGACAAATAAAATATAACATATATGTAGATGAATCATTCCTAATTATACGTTGCCTTTTGTAGATAAAACCCAACACCTTAAAGGTGGTTAAGTTAGGACAATATCGGTACAAGGATGATCCACGTGCCACGCTTGTCGCTCGCATTGCAATCATTAGGAACTCAGTTGCTGCAGATGAATTTAAACTAGATCGAGTCTTTTGTTGCTCTAATCATGAACATGTATTTTTTGGCTAGTATAAAGGAAATGTTATATATTCAGAGGATGAACCAATGCTTCTACAAAGTTCAGTGCTTTATGATTTCTCCTTATATAGTTCAGTTTTGATTCACTTTTTGATTTCTCCTTATATAGTTCAGTTTTGATTAATCAATCCCTACTATTAGATATTCATCTGAACTGATGCTTCTGCAAAGTTCAGTGCTTTATGATTTCCCCTTTCTGAACCAGAAACTTAAGCTGTTACTTTGTGACACCATATCAGATTCTATGTTAGACAGCTGCCGAGCTCTAAAATCTTAATCATACTCAAAAAAATATGACAGAGAACAGTTGAACTAACCTTGGTGCCTCTCTTGGGTCCAATTGGTGGTGGCTTAGGCTTTGCTTCGGTAGCTGCGGCTGGCGGTGCTGCTGCTCCTTCCTCGGCTGCTCTGATCACAAACCTACCACTGCTAGTTCTGGCATTGATGTTGCTCTTTGAAGAGAAAAACAACATGCTAGTCTTGCTAGCCGAGGCAGTGTTGCCTGTTGCAACATTAGGTGTGACCACAAAGCCTGAGGCAGCTGATGCCATGCTGCAGCTAGCCATTGTTTGCTCAAATGTGTTAAGGTTGATCTCTTTGTGTGTGTGACGAATTAAGTGTGGGGGGGAGGGAATTAGATTAAGAAAGGACAAGGGAAACAAGATTGAGAGGCTTTGAATGAATTATCACCAGTGTTTCTATGCGCCTGGGAACAAAATATCTGATCCTTCAATGTGGGGAATAAATCCGTTGCTGCCACTAGAGTCGTGACACCTGTGCACCATATCCTTCTTGTTTGGATAATGTGATTACAAGCCATCTATTTCTGCAGCTTCAACCAGCTCGAGTCCACCCACCGAGTCTGCCAAACACAATCACCTGTTTTGTTCTGTTTTTTTTCCTATGAAAATCTTTGTAATGAAAGTGAAGTGTGTGTACTTACACGGTGTAGAATTTATAAGAAAAAGAGACATTACGAGGATTATCGATCGTTCAGATCTATCACGTATTAAAACTACGTCTTTGTGATTTTCGACAAAGACTTGAATTTGAAAAATATGATTAAATGATGAGGTTGAGAGTCAAAGCAATGTAACATAGTTATGGTTGTGAAACAATGTATAGCTTGAATTCAAAAGAAATGAGACAGACTGCAAGTGAAAAAAAAATGTTTAATTAGCCCTAGTTTCATTTTATTTGTTTATAAGTTTCTTTTGAAATCAAATTCTTTACAAAACACGCACGCTCCCTCTCACGTGCCGTTTGGCGCCTAAAAGGTTCTCTGTGCAAGTTTTCAAAATCAAAGCTAGGGTTTAGCCCATCACACCTCTCAATCCGACAAAAATGAAGCGCAAGGTTTCTGAGAGCAACCCCAAAGCTCTACGACAGATCCAGTCTTCTTCACAGCGAGGTCACGTCCTTCGTCGGAGCTCCGATTCCGGAATTGAGGAGAAAGGAGTCAAATTCACGGATCTCGATGCGGAAAATCGCAGACCCCCAAGAATTGAATTCGGTAATTTCTTAAAGGTCTCACATTTTTCGCAGTGTCATGGGTTTTGGATTGTTCTTGATTCAAATTTGTTTGTGTGGTTATTGATCTGATGCGAAATCTAGATAATGCGAAGACTTCCGAGTATGCTTTCTTCAAGAAATTGAAGGAAGATGCAAGCCACAAGCATCACTCTTGTTCTAATAGCAAAGAGGCCTATCAAGGAAGCGATTCGAAGCCGAGACAGAGTTGCAGAGGTTATTATCTGATGCAAGTTTATAGGCCTTTTAAGTGTGCACACCAGGTGTATGACGAAATGCCTCACTGTGCAGAGAGGACTAATTTTGTCCGGAATAAGAGCGACAGCGTCAGGTCCTCGGTGATCAACAAAGATGCCACGCAGAAAGGATTTGAGTTGTCTGAGGCACGACCTGGTAGTGCATCAAGAAACACAGGTATTCCATTGGGATAAAGATAGATATTGACTGCATGAATCGATGTGCTAAGGATTCTGTTGAGTATGGTTTTGACTGGCATCTCTGTGTATTATTTGCTGTATGAACTAGCTTTAGAGGAAGAAAATAGTGCAGGCTTGTGTTTTGAATTAGTGATGTTAGTTCTGTGGCTATATGTATTAAGAAACTGTGAGAGTTTGTTTTCATTGGTTTTCTACTACCGTCATTTGTCTATGTAGGATTAGAGAGGACGAGAGCTCATGCAACGTTGGACAGGAAACAGAAATGTATGGTAGAGGAAACTGAAAACACTATAAAACATAAAGGTAATGATTGCATGTCAATCCTCTACATTCTTTACTATGCTTGCTTTTTAAGTTTCTTCCCATGGTTCTGTTTCTGATGCGATGACGCCTAGATTGTTGATCATTTTGTCAGTCTTGTATATACAGTTTTGATGACACTGTTAAAGTAATTTTGAATAATTTAGGAAAAGGATTAGATCTCTTTGAAGAGACAGAAACTCAATACTGGCATGCAGACGTTTTTGCTAGGAAGAGACGGAAATTACTTCACTGGGTCAGAGAAACCTCCTTTCCTGAAATTGATGATCACTGTTCAAATGGGTAAGAGATATGACCTCACTATGTTCTTTCACTTGCTTTATGCCTTTTGTTAATGATTTAAGATGTATTTTCTCAGGTCCAGTTTGGTTTCTGTCCTCCTCAGTCGGCTGAATCCCAAGAGCGATGGGAACAATGTATCCTTTCTTAACTTGTGTGCCCTAACATGTTCTTTTTCATGGCTTTTCATTACTGAAAGAGTATCTGGTATTGCAGAATGTTAAGAATCCAAAGTTGATGAAAGTGGTGCCTGATGACAAGTCTAGGCCCCTTCCATCCCTTGAGTCAGATATTCATTTCAAGGAACTTCAATTACCACCTACAGGAAGCTTTGTGGATCTTGGGTGTGACCCTTTTTTGCTTGATGCTACAGTAGCTTGTTCGTCAAAGAGATCAAGAGAGATGGTTTCCTGCTCCTATTCTCCAATATATGATGCTTACAAGAACCATCTTGATTACACAGTGTGCAAACCTGACTTTGCATTACTACGAGGAAGTGCAATTTCATGTCCGGAAAATGATTCAAATTATATTCTCCCATTTGAAGAATATGGATTGGTGACATCTGGCTACGTCAAAGGATTGGATACATTCTGTCAGCCACACGAATATATGTATGGAAGAAAGCCATGCACTCCTATGCTGGGTTGGGATTTTGATAGGCTGGATGGAAGAAAAGTATCTAGTTTGTCCAGACACAGAGCTGACTCTGAACTACTAGGATGTAGTACAGTGCCATGTCCTATGATTGATTCAGATTATGTTCTTCCATTCAGGGAACATGGATTGAGGGAATCTAGCGTTAAAGAGCTGGATATATTCTGTCAGCCAAATGAATATATGGTTCAGAAAGCGCGATGTGCTCCTATGCTGGACTGGGATTTTGATATCAGTGATATCACAAACGAAGAAAGAAACGCATATAGTTTATCAGGATATAGAGCTGATTGTGAGTTACTGGGAGGTAGTGCAGTATCATGCTCTATGGGTGGTGCAGATTCTGTGGTTCCATTTAAAGAATATCGATTGAGGGCATCAAGCCATGTCGAAGAGCTGGATGTTTTGTGTCAGCCAAGCGAATATTTCTTTGGAAAAGAGCCTTGCACTCTGATGCTGGGTTGGGATTTTGACTCCGCAAATGAAGAAAGAAACTCATCTAATCTATTAAGAGGTACAGCTGAACACACATCTGCGTGCATAACCAGCTATCATAACCATGATGTTGAAAGACAGTGTCTTGAAGGCGAATACGACCTAAAATCAGATTTTCACCAAATCGAGCTCCCCTTAAACCTATCACGTGTACCAGCCTATTTGAATCAGGCCAGGGGTTGCATTGATAGCAGAGTATGGGAAGGTGGCGCAAACTTGTTTCCTGTCCAAAATGACCATTGGTTTAAGCGGACGATTGTCAATAAGGGGAATCCCTATCCTAATGCAGAGTCTCTGCTTCAACTTAGTTCCTCGGGGGAGCTCTATCCATCTACTTGTCATGCTCTACAATTTCCTAGAGAGGAAGGTATATCTTCCCATCTTCTTACTTACGATGATGTGAACATCAGATGCCTAAATGACTCGACTCATAAAAGAACGCCTTCTCATTTCATTGAAGATAATGTTAACTTCAACAGCAGCTCAGCCCCTTGCCTCCAAATATCACTCAACAGACAAAAGGCATGGCCCTTTGGGGATTGATATTGACATGGCAACCTGGGATGGGAATGAAAATGAGATGAGTTTTGGTGATTGTGATGTCAATTATTTTCAATTGTAAAGTGTAGTGGCTATATTGGGGAAGAGATCAGTTTTCAGGACTGCGGCATTATGTTCAGGTACCGGCTGCTACATCCATGAATCACAGTTCAGCCTTTTGTGACTTTCTGACGAGACGATCACTAAGAATTGTGGGTTAAATGCTTTGTTTCAACTGCTGTAGACATGTCCACCCATTATTATTTGAGCAGGTTCTTGCTAATTGCTATCTCTACTCATAGCAGAAAGAATGCAACTTGACATTTGCTATGTTAACGTCAACTTTTTAGTGTCAACAGCATTGATCACACACATTCACACCTCAGGTGGCGGAGGATGCAGGTGGAAGTTGCATCACTCTCATGTAGGGCTCTTCTACTTACCCGTATGAGTTCTACCATTTCGCAATATGCAGGAGGTAAATATGGTACATATATCAGTTCATTGAAACTCATAGTATTGTACGTATGAGGTTATATATCATTTTAAACTATTTGGCTTTCATGGTTTCTTCGGAAACAATGTGTTGCTAGGATCATCCAAAGTCTACGAGAGTTGTTCATGTTAGGTATTCAGCTTGTCAAACTTGAATTGAAGGATGTTAGGTATTCAGTAGATTATAAGGAATCTACTGCAACTTTCAAAGTAGTTGAGGCTAGGGCCGCAGTTGTTTTCTTTGACATGTCAAGTAACTCGAAAACTCATAAGAAATGAATGCCGTTGTGGAGGACCCCTGGATTTGGCATACAAGTCATTGGTGCCTTACTTGTGAGGT
This sequence comes from Comarum palustre, assembly GCA_951800085.1. Classification (NCBI taxonomy): domain Eukaryota; kingdom Viridiplantae; phylum Streptophyta; class Magnoliopsida; order Rosales; family Rosaceae; genus Comarum; species Comarum palustre. The sequence goes on along the minus strand of OX637579.1, from coordinate 15,236,308 downwards.
AACAAGTGAAAATGATGTGTTATCAGATTAAAACCGTTTTGATTGTGAAAATATATAACAACACGTTGACAATTTGTAGCGGATGCCAAAAATAAATTCTAGAAACAAAAATACATATCTACCGAGACTTAGGAAGAGCTATCTGGTCCAACCCGCGGACCGTCATATGTTAGTGATTCTCGCCGGAACGGTTATTCCGGTACGTAAGAGGGCATTGATATGAATCATATTACAGTAGATTGTGTTAAATTTTGGATTTGCCTGGGGAAATGAGAATCTCTAGCTCACCTCTAATGTGTTCATATGAAGTGACACAAAATTTCAAGCTTTCACCCGTAAATCTCTATCTGTACTTACTAGACAAAATTGTATACGAAGTTATTTAAGTCATGTGAAACGTCAATGTACGTGTAATTTTTGCCGCTTAATTTATCTCTTAATAATCCTTTATGAATAGGTGAACTTTTTTTTTAATCTAAAGACTAGAAGGCAGGCCTCACGCTGTTACTATTACTGCAGAATACTCTTCGTGACTGTTGAGATGGATTTTACTCTTCGTGATATTCAAATATTGTAGAGAATTAGTGATTGTTTTCTTACTTCACGCAGTTGATTTCGCATGTTTAAGAACAGTTGTAATAAGTAGCTTCTATGTCGAATTTTCCTTTCTTTTAAGAGTAGTATTTTACACATTGATGAAAACTAATCGTAGTTAAAACTCAAAACCATTCTTCTAATTATAATAACCACTTCAGCTTTCAAATTGAAAAGTGTATGGTGAATGGTGGGCGACAAGGTTGGAATTAAGAACCATGAAATCGAAGTTACGTCGGAGGTAATAACACTTCCTTCGATCATGCACTCGGGTTTAATCCATCTTTTTCATGCTTTGTTATGTAATCCCAACACTCAATTAGACACGTAGTTTAGTTATAATTAGCAGCATTATATGTGAATCATAATATTATGCTAATCGATGAAAGGGACTCGATCAAATGGAAACAAATGAAGAGTCATGTGCACCCTATACGCTTAACCATTAACAAAACTTTAAAGATTTGAGGCCCCTCCCAGATTTTCTGCCGGAATAAATTACACACTAGCTAGTTGTGAAACTCGTCTTTTACTATCTAGGCAAAGTTTGGACAACATTGCTCATGGTTATTTCCAAAAACTGAAAAATAACAAAGAACAAACTAACAGCTCCGCAACGGGCAAATGATTAAACCAAAATCTTATTTTATTTTTGTTCGATTGCTAAAAGAAAACAAACAACTTAAAGTATAAATACAATATCTCATATACGTCAATGAGTTCAGAACCGAGCCAATAAACTAAATAAGTACAACATAAGAAAATCGTCTGTTGAGAATAGGAAATTGGTTGCCGTACGTGAACAACAATTTAAGCTTGGCGGTTGTTGTGTGCCATGGCTGCTTTGTCAAATACGTCTTCAAGACGAGCTAGTTATAGGGCGCTCTAGTTTAGTTTGTTTCTCCTATATCGATCGAAATAGCTAAGCTTTAACTAACTTGGGCAATAATCAATTAATATGCTTACAATGTGACCTGATGAATGCAAACATATGGTGTTGCATTATTGTCTTTGGTCCCAAAATTGGAGAACCATCTCCTATTGATTGTCTGGATCAAGGACGAGTTTTAATTATGTAGAGTGAGAAAAGAGATATCAAATCTCTCACTAGTGTCCTCTCAATTTATGGGCAAGGAAGATTTTTTGTCTTGCAAGTTCTACATATATAGAGGTAGGTTCTTCATATAAAGATGTAGGTCCTTTAAAGGAGAGTGTCTTGCATGAACCGAGTTCATATGGACCGAGCTGTCGATCGCTCCTTTAACAAGGTTGCTAGTTCTAAAAATGGACGAGAAAGGAACGGCGAGCTCGGGTCAACGACGACGAAGCCAAACCAAACGAAAACAAAAAAAAGAAAAAAAATAAAATTTAATCCCACAAAAATTTAAAAAAAATTAAAAATACAAAATTTGTTATTGGTCCATATGAACTAGATTCATACAAGAATTTTCGATTTGAAAGATGTCATTTTCTTTTGTGAATTATGTTACCGTTGGGATTTCAAAGTTGGTGATCGACCAAATTATTCAACATTTGCTGGCCTATAGTATGTTTTACCCTATGCTTTTTTTTTCTTTACGTGCTTCAATTGATATGGTCACGTTCATGGTAAAAGTTCCACTCATGCAGCATGATTGAAAAACAAATGATCATGTTTCTCCTTCGATGAAGACTTATTAGATCATGTTGGAGTTGTTATATAGCATTCAACTATATATAACAGTTATAACTTACTCATAAAAGATTTGTATTGACATTACAAAACGTACTATTACGGTCTTAAAATATAAGTAATTGAGCATATAACATTTATCTACATTGAAATAAACATCAAACGAAATATACATACAATGCACTAAATATAAAATTAATGTAATATTTCCTTTGTCAATATCACTCTTAATCCACAACAATGATAATGTTATGATGAGTTGTACAAGCATCCCCAACAAGATTATTAATATTTCCTAACAAAGAATCCAAAAGTTTTTTTTAATACTAGCTCTCTTGCTGTTCTTGAATAATCATCAAAACAAAACATGTTTATCATATAGAAAATGGCCTAGTTGGTAACAGAGAAAAACAAATTTGTCATCTAAACATGGTAATCCAACAGTGTATCAAGACATTTGTACTTTGTTGTTTAGTTAAAACCTATTAGATTATTCACTCCTTATTTGCTCCAATTAGGGTAATAGGAGGGCTGGATCTTTTCTGTCTTAACCATTTCTATCAAACAAAAATCCCAGTAAATTAATAAAGAATCTTCATTTCTTATTTCCAGAACTTGGCAGAACTAAGATAACGTTATTTTTTTTGATATGAAATATGATACGCAATTTAAAAAATTGCATGGCGTTAGATAATTGACCACTCCATTTCTGGTATGTACAACTAGACTACAAGTTCATAATTTAATCATAATACAGGTTTCATGTTTCAATAGTGGGTAGGTTGTGTGCATGTCTTGGGACTCAAGACTAGTTCTTGCAAAATTATCGACATTTCTGAATCAACTTGAAGACTAGTTCTCATGTAAAATTATCGACATTTCTGAAATATCGATCAAAAGTACACATTAGGTAAAGATATTAACCAAATTTAACGGTAGGATATCGTTATAAGTATGGTGTTAGTTTTAAAATCTCAACAGATGTTGTTATTTGTCTTCTTACCTAAGGATTTTTGTCATTAAACATTGTTGTCATTTGATAGTTTGTGGCTATAAGATATTGTCATAACCCTTTTCATTTTATTGTGCATTTCAAAGGTAAAAGAAAAACGTATGTTGTATCAAAAGATTGAGATTAAGAACAAATCAATACTCGAAATCGCTATAAAACCAGATTTATAGTTGTAACGTAAAAACAGAATTGAGAAGTAACAAAGGAGATTTTCATATATGCTGAAATTTACACATTTTTTTACAAACTACACCTTTTTTATTTTTTAATATTTATTTATCACTTCACAACAAGTCTACTCTAGAATTGCCCCTCTCCTTCTCCACATTCAACCTAGAAGAATTTTGTTAGTTCTGGTGGTGATCATCAAACGGATCCAGCCCTCTTAGAATTCTCATATGTTGAATTCTTGTTGCTCTTCTAAAAACTGATGGGTCCGCAATCAAATCAAGGAGACCCGAATCGCTTTTCGAATTCACATTCTTGCGAACCAAAACCGCACCACTCTGATTTAACATAGCCTGCCATAGTCTATGCTATCGCATTCCACAACCATGAAATATATTCCTACAAGCTCATACATAACCTCCTCTGGCTCACCAACAAGCATGTGTGCTGCTTCTTTCATGTCTGTGATGAACTCTGACCTTAATTACATTAAAAACTTGGCACTGCAATCTGCAATCGAAACCCAGATCAAATCAGTCAAAAACTCAAATAAAAAATATCATCAAGGAAGAGCCAAAACAGAAGATGCAGTTGCTTACAGATCGAACGGTGTCGATATATATAGGCTATGTCAGGGGACCATAGTAGCTTCAAAATTTTCAAGCTTCTTCTTACCAGCTCTGGATTCTTGGTGAAATGGGGTTTTGTTGAAACAGGGGTTTAAGATGGGGAAGGTGTGTTTTTCTTTGTTTTGCTCTATAAAATGGTAGTCGAGTGAGCTACTATTCTGAACCGTTAGAGGGATTAAGGTTAGAGCTCTTTTTATGGGATTCTTTACCATGCGGATGATCGAACCAGTGACCTTCTTACTACCAGAATATCACTGTAACATTCGTCCAACATGATAGATCTAGTCCCGATCATTAGACCAAACTCATATGGGTAGCTGTGTTTTTCTTTGTTGTCAATTGATGTAGGCATCTGAAGTTTTGATCCGATCACGAGATAATGAATGTGTTTTAGCAGGATGAGATTTCAAATAGGGGTGTTTTGGTAAAAGCAGTCTAAAAAGTGTGTAGTCTGTAAAAAATGATGTGTAAATTTCAGCGCACATGATAAAGTGTGGCAAATGGTATCAGTTCCTGTAAAGATCACTAACATCATTTGGCCAAAAGTTGGATACTCCTATAAAGTACAATACCTCCCTCTTTCCATCCAGGCCAACAAATTAAAAGCAAATATGTCTACAAATCTACCTAAAAAAAGTGATGCTGTTAACACACTATTTTTTCTATTAACACACATGTTTTTTTATTCACATATTTCTATGATTGTCTACCATCATAAATTCAGTGCGTTAATACAATCATAAATCTAGTGTGTTAATAGCAAAAAGAGTATATTAATAACATCACCTAAAATAAAATACACAATATTTCTATTTAATCAGATACTTTCTAAATACGTTTTAAAGCGTAAAAAGCCAACGGAACAATAGAAATCGATCTTAAAAAATAGTTTGAGCAAATCACTACTTCGTTTAGTAACTATTTTTCTTCTTAGTACAACTTAGCATCTAGATCACATCTCATGACCAAACAAAAGAGCACATCTCTGGTCCCAGAAATCATATATTAAACACAAAAATAAATTGGGCCAGGAGTGGAAATATGGAAAGCTAACAAGGACATAAAAAGAAGAAATACAAAAGCACCCTCTCTGTAAAATTTTGCTATTGTCGGATTTATCCACAGTTTCACACACGCTCTGTCTCGAATATCTGCTTGCTTCCTCTCACTTTCTTCTCTCTCCGTAATCGAAACTCATCAGTCGATCCCAAATCAACAGACCCCCATTTCCATTTTCAAGTCCAGACAACACAGCTTCCTACAGTCGGTGGAGATACACCCAGAAGAAGAAGCTGCCTCAACCTCAACCCCACACGCTTTGCCGATCTACTCAGACGCCGGCGGAGTCTCCGGCCACCTCCTCACCGGAATGAGAGTTCCTAACCACCTCAACAGGTACCCCAATCTCTCTCTATTTCTCTGAATCAGAATGCAGCTTGAAAATGACTCTTACGTTTTAGCTCTCATTCACTTTCCGATCTCACACTTCTCAAAGCAACGAATCTAATTCCTTTCCCAGACGAATCTAATTATTTCGCTCTAATTGTTCCTTCCTTTCCTAATTTTTTTCGATCTTAACCCGCAAAAAATCAAAATCAAAACTTTTTTGGTGGTGTTGCTTTTTTGGGTGTGATTGGAACTTATCAGAGTAAAGTGAGTGATCAGTGGTTTTGATTTTGACGTTATATACGTTAATTGGTTTGGAGATGTTCCCAGAATTTGATGTGATATTTCACTCCCTTCTATTTGTCTCTACTCTCCCTATTACCAACACCTCTCAAAACCCACTTCTCTCTCTCTTTTTGTTTTTGTTCTTGTGTTTTTAAAATCTGCAGTTCCCAAAATTGTCTGGGTTTCCTGATTCAGATTCAAGTTTCAAGCTTTGAGAGGTTTGTGCTCGTTTTTGGGTGAAATGAAAACTACCCTCTTCCGTTTCTGTGTTTAATTATTAAGCATGATGAATATGGTAGCTTGGAATTGTTTTTTGTTTGTTTGTTTTGTTGTGATTTGCTTCGGGTAGAAGCTGCCGTTATTGTCAATGGTTTAGCTAGCTGTTTGACTACTGCATATTTCTTTTATTGGTTTAACAAATCAAAGAAATTGAGAGTGATTGAGTACTGGGATTAATGTATTGAGGTGTGTGATGACACAGGTGCTGAGATGAAGGGGATGCATACCAGCAAGGCGCACAGCGCTGAGAAGCCGATCCCGGGATGCCTGGGAAGAATGGTCAACCTGTTTGATATGAGTACTGGGGTTTCTAGAAACAAGCTGCTCACTGATAAACCCCACCGTGATGGTAATTTCTTTGATATTTCGGTTGCCATTTAGTTATTGAATGTCGGAACTTTGAGAGAGAAAATCGAGTTGTTCTTTTTCATTTGGATTTTAAGGACATAATCATGAATCATTAACTTTGTGTTGACAGAAAATTTAGATTTTGGTTAGATAGTTACTTCTCTTTCCACTATTGCTTACCTCATCATCATACAAGATTTTGGAACGTTCAATGGTCAAAGACTCAGTTTTCTTCCAATTTTTGGTGTAGCATTTGTCATCATTAGAACTCCCGTATTTACTTCCTTATGGTGTGAGTAGTCAATATAGTACTGAGACATTAATTTTGGTAGGTTCTTCACTGTCAAGGAGTCAATCAGATGTTGTAACAATGCTGGGTTCCCCCTTTGGAGATCAAATGGAGGATAAAGTGGTAAGTTTTGCAGGATTTTTCTTCGACTAATGAAATCACTGGCGGAGCATGTAGTTTGTTCTCGCTAGGTTATAAATACACTTCAGTTCTTAGATTTGGGTTGGATTGAAATTAAACGGGTGGTTGTTCTTACCTGGATTTGTATGGTGTGTTTTAGATTGTTTCAGAGTTGAGGAGAAGTTCATCAAACAATAAAGCAAATGGGACACCAATAAAGATGCTTTTAGACCAAGAAATGTCAAAAGAGTTGGAAACTAAGAAAAATCCACCTAATGTAGTTGCCAAGTTGATGGGTCTTGATGCTTTTCCACGACAACAGCCTGATTCAGCTGCACAAAGAAGTAATGCAAGCAATTATTCACAATGTACTAATACTCGTTCCAGTGTACCATCAGGATGTTGGCAGCAAGGTGAGTTTTTGGACAAGAGAATGCAGCATGAATATCATCAGTGTCCGGAGCAGAATAATTACAAAGATGTATATGAAGTCTGGCAGCAACCTCAGAAGACAAGTTATGGAAGAAATAAATCACCACAGAAGGAAAGGTATAATGGAAAGATTAATGAGAAGCAGATGGATCTTGTTCGTCAGAAGTTCATGGAAGCCAAACGCTTGGCTACAGATGAGAGGCTTCGCCAATCCAAGGAATTTGAAGATGCACTAGAAGTATTAAGTTCGAATAAAGATTTGTTTCTCAAGTTTCTGCAAGAACCAAATTCCTTGTTTTCTCAACATCTATATGAATTACAATCTCTTCCTCCACCTTCTGAGACAAAGCGGATCACTGTTCTTAGACCTACAAAGATGGTTTCAAATGACAATTTTGTGGGATCAGGGAATAAGAATGATAAACAGACAAGGAAGTCATCTCAGGTCTGTCAAGCAGTGTGGGAAACCCACCACGTATACCCTGCTACCATTGCTGATCCAAAAGTTGATGAATACTCTGCTCCGCGAACTCGGATAGTGGTGTTGAGACCTACCCCTGGGAAGACTCAAGACGGTAATGCCGTGCTTTCTTCCCTTACCTCATCACCAAGATTACAGGGTGAAAAATTCTACGAGGAGCATGAAGATGATGAGGTGCAAGAATCAATCGAAGTTGAAGAGGAGATTACACAGACAACGCCTGATAATTTGATGGGCCACCGGAGGGAAGAAACTATGCTTTCCTCTATCTTTTCCAATGGCTATACTGGGGATGAGAGTTCGTTTCACAGATCAGAAATCGAGTATGCAGCTGGAATTCTCAGCGACTCTGAAGTCATGTCACCATCTCCTAGGCATTCGTGGGATTACATTAATAGGTTTGGCAGCCCTTTCTCTTCTTCTTCCTTCAGCCGCAGGTCATGTTCTCCAGAGTCATCTGTTTGCAGAGAAGCCAAGAAGCGACTTTCTGAAAGATGGGCCATGATGGCCTTGAATGGAAATTCTCAGGAGCAAAGACATGCCCGCAGGAGCTCTAGTACATTAGGTGAGATGCTCGCTCTATCAGAGGTTAAGAAGTCGACAACATCTGAGGATGACAGTAATCACAAGGAACAAGAACAAAGGGAATCAGTTTCATGCTTAATTTGTGATTCTAGTAAGGAAGAGCTGGTTGATTCTCCTAGTCTTTTGAGGTCAAAGTCTCTCCCTGTATCTTCTGCAGTATTTAGCAACCGGGTTAGCATCGAAGTTTCAGATCATGGGAAGGTAGATGTTCCCAAAGAGCTGAATAAGGCAAAGAGCATGAAGTCATCATTGAAAGGGAAAGTCTCAAGTTTATTTTTCTCTAGAAATAAGAAATCAAATAAAGAGAAATCTGAGGCATCTCGAGCAAACAATGAATCTCAATCTTCCTTTTCTGAACAATTAAATTCTCTGGCTCGTCCCGGAATAATTAGTGATGATGCATCTCAGTGTTCCAATGATGGTGGATTTGAAGGGTGTTTCTCTCCTGCCTTATGTGGTGCTTCAGGAAAAGATTCTCCGGTTGTAACAAACATTGAACAAAAACAAGGGGCAGCTCCATGGGAGGTAATTTTGTACTCTCTATTCTTTTATTACTACCTACTAAGAAAATAAAAAAATAAAGAAGGAATTTGTTGAGGTTGTATGTTAAAACAACCGGTCTCTGGTTGTTCCTTTGCTTCACATAGCTTGTTCTTATGAAACATAGTATTTAGTGGAGCAAATACTACCATGATATGCTATTCATTTGTTGTTTAACCACTTACCTATGAGCACTTAATATGTTACAGCATGTGGTACTTTTAATTTCTTTTTGTTCAGTTGTTAGAAGGGGGTTAGTGTTACTAGAAATGGGCTCAAGTGTAGCAATCTCCAAGTAAAATAATTCATGCTTTTAGGGTTTAGTGTATGCAATGAAATTACGAACGTGGGAAGTCCATATGCATGTCTCTGATGGTTTGTAATTCAGTTTTCTGTTAATGGCTGTTGTTGACTGTATGCATTTGACTTGGTAGTGCAAAAATGGTTTCCTTTTTCCTTTTTGTTTGTTTTCTCTTCTCTTTTCTCCATATTCTTGGACCTTAAAAATTTTATGACAATATCATTGAGTATCAGTTATTTGAATCTCTGCAGGCAGGATTGTCTTTGGCAAAGCCTGTGGTGCCTGGACATGCTGGTGAGAATCAAGACCAGCCAAGTCCAATATCTGTTCTAGAACCACCATTCGTAGAGGATGACAATACTATTCAGGAATTTTCTAGATTTTTAAAGCCAAACCACCTAGGTAATCTCTCTCTCTCACTCTATTTTTATTTACTATTTTTCCATGTTTATTTCCTTCTTTGTTTCTGTCTTATTGAGGGTCATTGCTTGATATAACAGGAAGAAATCTTAAGTCTAACTTGATTGACAAATCACCGCCGATAGGATCAATTGCTCGGACCCTGTCATGGGATGAATCTTGTGCAGAGCCTGCCACACCATATAGTCCATATCTAGTAAAATCGCCTTCGGTTTCCGCAAACACCGAGGAAGAAGAACAAGACTGGCATGCCATTATACAAACACTTTTATCAGCAGCCGGCCTTGATGGTGAGCTGCAGTGTGACTCATTTTTCGGTAAATGGCATTCACTTGAAAGTCCTTTGGACCCATCTCTCCGAGATAAGTACGCCAACCCAAATGACAAAGAGCCCTTGCATGAGGCAAAGAAAAGGAAATGGGGATCAAGGCGGAAGCTTGTATTCGACTGTGTTAATGCAGCCCTAGTGGACATCACTGGTTACGGGTCATCAGACAGCAGTAGTGTAAGGATCGTTTCGTGCAGCGGGGCCCATGACAGGTTCTTAGAGGGCGATTCCCTCATGTTAGCAGACCGTGTATGGTCCCGGGTGAAGGAATGGTTTTTGAGCGACGTGAGGTGTGTTTCGGAGGACGGTGGGGACATTAGCAGCCTGGTGGTGGAGAGGGTGGTGAAGAAGGAAGTTGTAGGGAGAGGGTGGCCTGAGCAAATGAGATGTGAAATTGACATTGTAGGGAAGGAAATAGAGGGCAAGCTGCTGCAAGAGCTTGTGGAGGAGGCTGTTGTTGATTTGACAGGGAGGACATGAATCCAACCATTGCATGATAGGGGGGCTTTAGTTTTTTTCCCTCTTATTAAAATTTCATTGTAACTCTATTATTTGTGCATTTGATTTTCAACAATTATGGCCCCCCTACCCACCTTAGTTGTTTAATGCCACAAACACTTTAATCATTATTTGATAATTTGTGTCCGTTATGTTAATATACAAGTGTATAATAATGTTACTTTAGCTGACTGTCACATTCCGATCATTACTCTCGTTTGAACTGTGTACCTGTGGAATGTTTAATAGAAATTGACAACGACTATTTTGTGTCAAATTGATGTGTTAGTGTGGTTGTCCTGTTGTTTTTATTGATTGTTATCGTTGGACATTGTGGTTTACTGCTTATGCAAATCGAAATTCGTTTGATCATCTAACTGTTATTATGCAAATCGAAATTCGTTTGATCATCTTACTGTTATTATGCAGATTCAACTGTTGACACCAGTATCTGTGCAGCACTGCAGCTACAATAACCTCTCATGTGTATGGTTTGAGACTTGGAAGTGAAATATTTCTCGAAAATATGAGGGTGATTGTGTTCCTAATCATCGAAAGCTTATTCTAATGCAAATTCATGAAAGCTAATCTGGATTTAGGGTGGCATATACAGACAGAAGGAAGTGCAGGACAAAGCATCAAAAATATTCTGTTTGGTCATTCTGGTCCAAATTAGTCCCCACTGGTTAATGAGAGCATCAATGAGGGAATGGAAACATTTATATCTGGCTTTCAATATTTTGTTGGCAAATGCTTCCATCTTGGTATAATATTCTTCATGCAGACACATGAATTGTCATTCCTAAAAACTAACTGCGGTCCCAGAAGTATTAATGTGATGTTGTAGTTCTATCTTGCTAGTTGCTGCAGACCTTTGTTTGGTACGAAATTGATGAACGAGTATTATAGCAACTCTGATTGGATAAGAGTTGGAAAAAAAGAGTTGGATATCAAACATCAGTGGGAGGTACTGGTACTGTGACTTTGAGTAGGTATGGTTGATGGCTTCAAGCAGCTTTTCTTTTGGGTGGTTAAGGCATCCAAGAATTTCACTTGAGTTTCAAGTAGATACCAAATGGATGCACCAAAGAAACACCATAACAACTAGGATAAATAAAAGTTGGCAAATTATTCCTCAAATTTATCTCTCTTTCTAATGTGCGTCATTTGATTAGATGTTTAATTTGAGCAACCTTTAAAAAATAAAATTGTGTTTTTCTTTTCGAAAAGAAATGTGATTGTTTAGTGTCTTTGAATGCATTTCTATCATTTCGGTTGCTACTAACTGTCCTCGACCCAATTTTACCCATATTGACACACAAGTCTTCCTAGCATCCTCCATTACTTTCTGCAGAACCCGTCTCAATGTTTATAAGTTTATAACACCAATCTGTCCCAACACAATCCATGAAGAGCCACCAAATTAGATTATCAAAAAATTAATTATCTAAGTGGAAATGGTCTTCGGCAAAATCCAGATTAGTGAAGCTAGATGTTTAGACAGCTGAATACACCAACACCCTATAGAAAACCAATCCAAACTCAAGGTTTTAGGGACCATATTTAGACGTGTTCAAACTCTCAAGACCAGACAAATTAGTACCAAAATAATTTCTCAAGTGGAGTTATACAAATGAGCAACATATCTATCTGTAGCCGGCAGAAACCAGAAATTCACATTTATACTTACTCAAATTGCTGATAAGTCAGAAACCAAATTGTTAGTAAATACGTTCAGACTCTGTGAGATCCGTAACATGCTGAAGTCAACTGCTCTGCAGGGCCATAGAAATATAGTAGAGTAATATAAAGGACAAGTGACAAAGATTTTGCCATGAAAGAGTTGCAGATCATGATCATGAAGATCTAGTTTTATATCTATGCATGTCAACTACTCTGAGAAGTTTGGTGCCAATTCTTAAAGAAAGGAGAAAACATTGAAGTGGCTTTGGCATAAGGAATCCCGTGACTGCAGCATCATGGTCATCCATGGAATCAAATGGCCCCGTTTGTTTCAAGGATTCAAGGGAGTGGGAAAGGAAAGTCGGTCCTTTCCGGAAACCCAAGGGAAGGAAAATCAGGCCGGAAGCCCAAGGGAAGGAAAATTCCCTTTTCAATTTTAGCCATGGACTTTTCTTGTCTCTCAGTTTTAGCCATGTACCTTCTATAAATCAGGCGATTTCTTTATCGAATTTGAACTAACATGTAGAGATTACTGGATTAACTTAGGTGATATGAAAACAAATACAAACATGTCTACTGTTTAGTTGCTGCATTGTTTGACAGGGATATACATACATACATACATACATACCAGATCAGGTGCGGAAGTCCGTATTTTTTAAAAAATGCGGATTTTTACAATTTGATCAACTTCTTATCTTAACCGTTCACAATGTAGATATATGTGAGTAGATCATCTCTACAAAATTTAATTTAATTTGGAGATCGTTAATGTATTCAAAATGAATCAAAACTATGAACGTAATAAAACTGTTCAACCAGAACCGTTAGTTTTTTCCGTTCTAAATCACAAATTTGAATGCCTTAACGATCTCCAAATTAAATTAAATTTTGTAGAGATGATCTACTCACATATATCTACATTGTGAACGGTTAAGATGAGAAATCATGATCGAAAAATGGATCAAATTGCAAAAATCCGCATTTTTTAAAAAATGCGGACTTCCGCACCTGATCCGGTATATGTATGTATATATATATATCCATGTTGCTTGAGTATATGACATACATGAATGTATCTGCAAATGACAGTAGAAAGGTAGCCAACAAAAAATAGAAAAATTCGTTTGGATGGTGCACCAACTTTCAGCTCTTATAAACTTTGGTGCACCAATATTTTGAAATATCAAATTGGTGTATCAACTTTTTCCCCCGGCCAAACTTTGATTTACTTTACCGTTAGCTCCGTTATCACCGTTGTTAGCTTGTGATTTTTCATGGGTATTTCGGTCTCTCCATCGTGAAAATTCAAACCAAAACTAAAAAAAAATCAATTTTTTTCTTTAAATAAAACTCTTTCTCTCCCCATGTATCTCTCATTTTTCAGTTCTAAAGTTTAGCAAAGAGAATAGTTTACATCACTTACAGTTTTGCATGCGCGACATAAATGACGTCTCCATGGCCCTTTTTTTGTTTGTTTTTTTTCGGTACTGTTTTTTTTCTTTTCTTTTTAACAAAATTCGAAGGTTGTTTTTTTTTGAAATTAAAATTCGATGGTTGTTGTCGAAAAAAAATCCATGGTTTTTTTGGCTAGAACAGTGACTGGAGAACTCTCTAATCCTAATTTATTGAGAAAAAGTAAAAATGAGTACAATGAAAGAACAACACCTTACATCATAACAAAAAATAACCTATGAGCTAAAGGCATCATGAACAACCCAAATTGTTCAACAAATAAGAAATTTTGGGAGACCAAGTGCATCCTTCGACAAAGATCAGCAATGGAAGGAGTAGCATCCCACTATAACATGTCTGTCAATGTCAAACCAATATTAGCAAGTGCAGCCCTGGTTGAAAAATTGAAGCTTGACGACAATGATGGAGCTAAAGTTGAAGATTTGGGTGACTGTAAACTATATATTCGAATATAATACATTTATATTTAGAGAGAATTAGAGAAAAATTTAAAAAAAATCACTCTCTTTTAAGATAAACTCATTCACTTTTTATTTTTAAATTTACACCCAATGCAATAATTTAGCCTGTCTTATAGATTTTATTTCAGAAATTTAAATTTATTTCAATTTTTCAACTGTCTTTTTTTGTCTTTCTAATGTTCATTTTGTTTTCTACCTTTAAGTTAAGTTACAAATAGAGGAATTGAGTTTTGGGTATAGAGTTTTAGATTAGGGGTTAGAGTTTAGGGTTTAGGTTTTATGAGTTTTGGGTATATGGTTTTTGGGTTTGGGGTTTATGGAGGAATTGGGTGTTGGGTATATGGTTTTTGGGTTTAGGGTTTATGGTTCAAGGAATTGAGTTTTGGGTATAGGGTTTAGGGTGTAGGGGTTAGCGTTTAGGTTTTAAGTTTAGGGTTTAGTGACAAATCTTACAATTTTATTCTTGAACATGGTCTATTTTTAAGATTAAATATAGGGAGAATGACCATTTGCACAAAATAAGAAAAGTCAAACCTCAAACCAATGAATTAAAAAGTCAAATGCCTATTCAATACAATGTGTACTTACTAATGCCTAAATACTCAAATCTTTATTAAATTCATAATAAATAATATTTTTGAGACAATTTTACTCTTGTTCCTTATACACACTTGGAGAAAAAAATGAGAGAGATAATATTTTACCGGAGCATCTCCGGTCGCCAGACTCCTGTCTCTGGTCACCAACCGCCGGACTCCGGTCACCGGACGCTAGAAAATTATTGGTAGCTGAAATTTCGCCTGATATTTTTTCTTCTAGGGGCTACATCTACATCAATTCCAAGTCTACTAACTCCAGTATACTCCAAACGAAGTCTAATAACCCAATGTATACATCAAAACCAAGTTTATTAACCACAGTATACTTCAAAACCAATTCTACTAACCCATTATTTCATCAAATCCAAGTCTACCAACCTCAGTATCGACGTTTTCTAGCCCCGACGTGTAGACGACATGACCAGATCTAGATTTGACGCTGCTCTTCAAACTCAATATTATAGTGACCGGCGAGGACAAGGCGAAGATTAGTGGAGGGGAGGATGATCTCGTCGGAGATGGGGGAGACAAAGGATCTGTGATTGACAGTTAGAGAGAGTGGAGACCAAAAGAAAAAAAACTTAGATGTAAAAAACTAAAGTTTACTATCCCTAGTAAACTTTTACAAGGATAGTAAACTCAAACAGATGAACAAACTCGAGGCATTGGTAGTAAATTATAATTTTACTACCCCTAATAAACTTGTACCAGAGGTAGTAAACTTGCAAAAAAGTATCTTCAAAACCCATTATACACATTAAAAACAATGAAAAATCAACTTAGATGCAAAAAACTAAAGTTTACTACGCTTAGTAAACTTTTACTGGGGTAGTAAACTCGAGCAGATGAATAAACTCGAGGCATTAGTAGTAAAGCATACGTTTACTACCCCTAATAAACTTATACCAGATGTAGTAAACTTTACAAGAGATAGTAAACTTGCAAAACAATATCTCCAATGCCCATTATACACATTAAAAACAGTGAAAAATCAACTTACATGCAAAAAATAAAGTACTACCCTTAGTGACTTTTACTGGGCTCAAGTCTTCAGCCTGGAGTTCCTCTGCCACGGTGTCCACTCCCCTGCTGTCACCAGCGCCTCTTTCATGCTCTTTCACTCCAACATCCCAACGTTGAACCGATGTGGCATCTATGTCGGTGATGTGTTAAAGATGAGAGAGAAAGCTCAAACCAGATCTATGATTAAGAGAGAGGACATATGGCGCAACACGGCGGAGGAGAGGATGGTGCACTCGACGGCTTTGCAAGCAGAGAAGAGCTAGCATGGTCGAGTTCAAGTGGAAGAGATCCGGCTTTGCAGGCAGAGGAAAGCTATCGCGGTCGGCGTCATCAACCCTGAGTCGAGTTGGAGTTGGCCAGGAAAGAGATAGAGAAAGGCGTTGTCGTCGTCAAGCATGCGTCACGTCGACGTTGACGTCGGCCAGGAGAGAGAGAGGGAGAGAGACGAGAGAGAAAATTGAGAGCTGAGAGAAAGGGAAAGAGTTCGATCTGGAATGAGTGGTGGAGGAGATGGATAGATAGAGTAGGTTAAAGGCAAAAATGTAATCTCAATAAGATTAATTGGTAGGGGTGGGCATAAATCCTGTAAATCCCAGTCCCAGTCCAATCCCGATGGGATTTAAAACTAAAAACACTCGTCCCGTTAGCGAAACAACGGGACGCGGGACATAAATTTTGAGTCCCGTTAGGCCAGTCTCATTCCGTATAACTTTAAAAATTCATAACTAATTATAGAAATTTTGAGATTTCAACTCTCAACTGATCTTTAAGATGTCCTCTATAACTTTCCTGAAGACACTAAACTCATATAACAAACCAATTTGTATAATTTTTGAAAATAATTCAACTAGTCTAAAATCTCATAATTGATATGCATAATTTACTAATGCAGACCCTAACGTTTAAAAAATTATAAATTAATCTAGAAAATTCATTTTCAAGTGATTCAAATTCTGAAATGAACCTTAAAATGTTTACTATAAATCATATAAAGATACCTAGATGAAACTTCAAATTAATCTGTACGATTTTAAGAGGAAACGAAACTAATGTCAGATGGCTGGGTTAGGCTCCTCTGGTCTAACTTTCAAAATTCATAACTAATTGTAGAAACCTTCTTTTTGAGGGATTCCAACTCTCAATTAATCTTTAGGATATCCTCTGTAACTTTCATGAAGACACTAATCTTAAATAACCAACCAATTTATACAGTATTTTAAAAGAAGCCAATTGGTTCAGAATCTCATAATTTACTGATGCAGACTCGAAACTTAAAAAAATCATAATTTAATCTAAAAAAATTGTTTTCAAGTGATTAAAATTTTGGAATGAATCTTAAGACACTACCGGAATCAGTAATTTGGTCAATGAAAAATTTTCGTCGGCTTGTTAGACAAATTCGTCGGCTAAGATCTTAGCCGACTAGTTGTCGTCGGCTAAGATCTTAGACAAATTTTCGTCGACCTGTTAGACAAATTCGTCGTTAAATAGTTTCGGTCTTGGGCCCGAAACTCAAGCCTAACGACTGAAGTCGGTGACGAATTTGTGAAAATAAGATAATTGAACTACATCACCCTTTAAACCCAAATCCCAATATTTCTTTTTCCTTTACAAGCCCAAAACCATCTTTACTTTTCTCAGGCCCAAACCCTTAAGAAAAACCTAATCCTCATCCACCTACTCATCAATAAACAAAACCGGTCTCTGCTCCACTTCTTTTTTTTTTCGCATCATCTTTGCACACAACAAGAAACAATCTTCATCTTGGATCTGAGGAAGAAAGAAGCTTGTGACTGGCCTAAGAGCAGCACCTTCATCATAGAATGACGAAATTGAGGCGTGAAAGATGTTTGGGCCGCCTCATTCCGGGTTCTCCGCCTCTGTAGCCGCCTAACAACATTCCCCGTCAGAGTCCGCCTCTTTTTTTCTGGATTTTCGAGTTAAAGTCATGCGTATGAGAAGTGAAATTCTATTACCCAGCAGCTCAAACACCATGACTCATCACAAAAACTCATCGATTGAGCCCTATAAAAGAAGGGGCTTAGAGTTGCATCATCCAACAACCTAGAAAGACCTCCCAAACACTCATGCTTTCATTCAAGCAAGAGGTCTTCATCCCTCCAAGCAACAAGCTCCAATAGTCATGCTCCTAATTCCTGCTCCTCCACCTTACAAGCTCTCTTAGTCATTTTTTCAATTTCTATCACTTCTCCTATCATTTTCCAAAAAACAGATTCCTCGCAACTTAATTCTCCCATCCTTTTCTAGAAAACAGATTCCCCACAGCACAATTCTCCCATCCTTTTCCAAAAACCAGATTTCCACAGCTCAATTCTCATTCACTGCAGTGTGTTTGTAGCTCCCACACCATGCTTCATGTTGTCAAGCTTCTTTTGTTCTGAATCACATACAAAATCCTCTCTTTAATCGAATTATTAGGATGATTTCGGCCTAGTCATTATCAAATCGAAAAAAATCCTCACAATATGACTTGTGTAAGAACTTGTTTGTTTAAGAAGGGACTAGATAGACATATATATTGAGCACAACCATGACAGTTTCATCCATAAAGAAACTGTTATGTTCTTCAACTGTTAAACAACTTTTTGATAACTGCAATTCTTTTTGAATTCAAAATCTTACAAACTTATCCAAATAATATATTGAATGTAAAATTTATATTTAAACTCAAATTAAATAACATATAAGTATATTAATACAAGAACATGCAGGTTTAATATAATGTCATGTTCTAAAGCAATATAATTGCTTAGACACATCACTAAGCTAGTACTCGATATGTATCATGAGCCTAGCTATCTTGTTTTAGTTATTATTTCAGTTTCACATACAAGCAAAGTTCGATCATTTCCCTCATGTTATCATGATTTTAGGTGAACAAATGGGATTAGAGCTACTCTTGCCATATTGAGCAATGACCTCACCGGACAAAGGCTGCTTGCTGGTGCCAACTTTGCTTGCGCTGGAATTGGAATCCTCAATGATACTGGGGTTCAATTTGTAAGAGTTCTTTTAAATTAAAACAAAGAAATGCATTTTGTAAGTTTCAAGTAGCCATATATACCGTATCTACCTAGATATAAGACCTAATGAAATGTGTTTTAGGTCAACATAATAAGGATCTTCAGGCGGCAGCTGTTTGAGCTGTTCGAGCAATACCGACAACGAGTGAGTGCCCTAATCGGAGCAGCGAAAGCCAAGAGGCTAGTAAACGACGCTCTCGTCCTCATCACTCTCGGTGGAAATGACTATGTTAACAACTATTTCATGGTACCCTTCTCTGCAAGATCACGCCAGTAGTTCTCAGTCCCTCATCTCCGAGTACCGCAAAATTCTAATAATCCAATTTACTTGCAATAACTAGCTAAAAAATATTCTAACTTTACATGTTAGTTTCTTATTCTAGCTTCATGTTCTTCCTAAATTTTCCCCATAAATTATTTATGACAAAGAGCTTGTTTGGTGAAGGATCCAATGCATTTTGTTAGTTCGCTCTTTCTTTTTAGGACAATATCCAAGCCTAAAATGGAAACCTAATCAAAGTAAATTCAGTAGTTTAATATGTACATGGTGACGCCATGCAGAGGCTGTATGAATTAGGTGGGAGAAGGGTGTTGACGCAGAGGAGTCGGAATGGTGAATGTGCATCAGAATAGTCAAACAATGACAAACGAGAATTAGGTGGGAGAAGGGTGTTGACGCAGAGGAGTCAGAATGGTGAATGTGCATCAGAATAGTCAAATAATGACAAACGATAAGCGTGGTCTGTAGATTATCCATGTACCGATAATGTCCTAATTTAACCAGCTTTAAGGTATTAGGTTTTAACTACAAAATGCATCGGTTTAATTAGAAATGATTTACCCACATATATGTTATATTTTAAGTTAGGTTTGCACCTGAAACTAATTAGAAACTGAACCCGGACCCCATGGTTAACCGAATGAACTCTAAATTTTGAATTCTGAAAGAATCCCAAACCCCAAACTCTGAAACAACTTCAAACTCCAAACTGACTCTGAAACAACTTCAAACTTCAAACCAGAGCCATGATCTCTGAAAAAACACATCTGGACTTACAAGAGACGCAACTAGAGGATGGAGCGGCTACCTTCAATCCCTTGGTTGTGTAGGGGTTCAGGGACTCAACTCCCATGCCAGCTTGGTACTGATGCTTTTGTTGCTGCAAATGCTACTTCCTCCAAACCCCGACAAATATGGTAAGATTAATATTTGTCACATCTTGCAAACAATATAATTCTAACATTATGTTTGTGTCTAAAATAACGTCGTTTTTATAGGCTTTGTTACGTCTAGGGTGGCATGTTGCGGTGCGGACAAGGACCATACAATGGGGTGGGATTATGTACCCTGTTGTCGAATTTGTGCTCTAACCGTGTTGTTTATACATTTTGGGATCCTTTCCATCCATCCGAAAGGGCAAACCGGTTGATTGTGCAGACAATGATGACTTCGTCTTGCAAATACATGAACCCTATGAACCTAAGCACCATCATGGCCATGGACTCCAGGAACTAGGCTCGTAGCTAGATAGGCACAGACCGCACAGTAATGATCACAGCTGCCTGCTTCTTCTATGACTCCTGTGGATTCATATTTTCATGAGCTAGTAGATTAGACATAAATTAAGAAGAGCAATAGCAACATAATGAACATATCAGCCACATATCTAGTGTAACCAATAGAGGTGTTGCAATTTAGTAGGTATTGGTGGGGTATGAGAGGGAATTGTCACACAGAGGAATTGCAACATCTTTATTTGCTACACTAAATGTGTTGCTATTGCTCAAAATTGTAGTTATGGTTGCTCCTTATGATCCGTTAAGAAGGCATGGTTGCTCCTTAATTATGATCTGTTTATGTAATATGCTTATTCTGGCCCTAGCTATCTAATTGAACTAATTGGTCTTTGCTATAAATTGTCGATATTGCATTATCCAGCTAGGACTCCAATATTGCATCTAGCTAGGACTCCATGACTTGATAAGCAATTCTATTTTCAGTATGATTTAATGTTTGGGTAATTAAGATGCAAATTATGCTAGCTTGATATCACACCAAAACGTAGTTGAAAATTTGAAATGTGTTGAAACAACGTGGAAGATTTAATAGGTACGTATAATAACTTCATGAAATGCTAGTCGTCTTCACCCCATATAAACCCGAGCGATAGTCAGTGGCAGATCCAGGATTTAAAGATAGGATGAGTTTCAAATTTGGCCGAAGACAAAGAAAATTGAGGATGAAACGAAAATGATTAAGCGATAAACTTTGATAAATTTGAAATAAATTTGGAAAAAATGTACACAGTATACTAAATCAACGAAATTTACGTATGAAATTCAATAATCGCACTTACAATCATGCAAGGTTCTAAAAATCGGTTTAGGCAGTGCTATGACGATTTTAGGCTAATCGGTGGGTGTATGCTGCCGACCGATTTTTATCAGAAGAAAGAAAAAAGACAAAAGAGTTCGATTGTTTTGTTCCATATATCTAATTTGAGTTCTCATTGATTCTTTAGATTTAATGTTTAAGTTATTTAGGGTAAGCATTGTTTTGCTTGATGTTCATCAAACTGTTGCTATCAGAGTTTCTTATTGACTATATGGTGCAATCTTTTGAGCTTGAAGTTATGTTAATCTGGACAGATAAAATCTCTGTTGCTTTTTCCGATTGCAAATGTCATTTTGTGCAAGAATCCAATTATTTTAATATTATTGTTATTAAAGTTTTAACTTTTAAGGACATATGCTATTTATTTTTAGCCCTTATATATATTTCTTTATTTTTGGACATTATAATACTTATTTTAAATGTATTTATATATTTATTTGTTACTAAAAATAAAATAAATACAAAACATAAAAACCGATTAATCTTCGATTAGTCGCTGATTAATCTGTTAGGGGTTGTCTGCCTAATTAGCGTTTAACGTTTTTTAAAACCTTGCAATCATGTTCTCAATGGAACAAGAAGGGGATTACAAGTTCAGCTGAGAATATTGAGAAAGTGAGGACTGAGTAATTGAAAAATAGAGGGACTGAAAGTTGTTGTCTAGTTGAGAGAAAGATAGAACGAGAGATGGCTATGCGGTTGTTGAGAAATATTAGGGCAATAAGATGAGATTGTGGAAGTAAGTTGGGCTTGGTGCATATAACACAAACAAAAAATATATATGCACATTTTTTGATCAAAATTTTTGCTTGGGCTTGAGCCCTACAAACCTTCTAGCTAGCTCCGCGTCATAGTATTAAGGGTTACTTATCTATTAACTTTTCAACTATCACCCTAAAAGACCAAAATGGGCTTTATGTAAAGTTGTCGGTGTATGTAAATCACTGCTTATATACCTAGTATTCAAATGTGGAGGACATTATAATCTCTAATTGTGATGACACATTTGTCATTCATTCCCAAAAAAACTCTTCCATCTCAAGCCTTGAGAGCTAGGATAAGTTGACGAGTTCGAATTTGAACACCACATCGTGCTAATCGTCTCATTTTGCTGCACAGACTAAAATAACCTCGATATTTCTTCGTAATTTTCGATATCTCAAGATTAGTCTATATTTGGTCTAATATACAATGTTAGTAAAATATCCATCAATATTCAATATTTTCTCTATATACAATTTTGGTAGAATATCTATCGATATTCAATATTTTCTTAATATGTATATAGTCTCTATCCAGAGCGGAACCCGCTCTGAAATTAAAGTGTGGGGCTCCTTATTTGACTCATTTTTAGAGTCAGATTTTGACAACTCTGCATTTCAATGTCTACAACACAATGTTTAGATCATCTATGCCAAGTTTCATCCAATTTGAACACCATTTAAACTTTCGTAATCGTGATTTACACGAACGGTTATGCTTGAACAAATTTTGTTCTATTGACTTGTTTCATCTAATTCGGAACCCCAATGATCTCCAAATTACATGAAACTTTGCATACATGTTATACACACTATAATCTAGACACTATACATGGAAATCTGACCCGAAAGTGAGTCAAATAAAGAACCACACACTTCAATTTCAGAACGGGACTATGAAATATCAGAATTCTTTATTTCGAACCATTAATATTTCAGAAATTTGGACTTATTTTAAGTTTATTTAAAACTAAAACGATGATGCATAGCTTAGCTGGTTCCAATTAAAGTCTTTGCAACGTTTGCTCGTCCCAATACTCCTGGCTCTCTGTCCCAAGTTGCTCCTTCTTCTGCCTGAATAACCTTGAAAAGAATTTCTTGTAAGTCCTCTATTCTGTTTTTTTTTCGATACTTCATAACACTAATTCCAACAATCTCTTATAACATAACTTTTTCATCTCGAGCCACCATAAGTTTCAAATACAAAATTGTGCTACGATAGCCACGATAAGTTAATGAGTTTGAATTCGTTCACCACAGCCTAAAATTTTCTGATTTTTATCATATTAATATTCATATTTTTCAACCGTTATTTTATACTTAATCTATTTTCAATAAAACATTGATTTTCAATATTTTCCGAACCATCATTGGAAATTTGGATATATATCTTTTCCCCTAAATCCAAAACGACGTCGCTGCAAAAGACTATAAAGCCGGTTCCCAATTAAAGTTCGTAACGTTTGCTGGTCCTTTCCTCCTGTCCGAGCTGCTGCTGCTGCTGCTGCTTCATCCAATTTTCCGGTAAGTCCTCTATTCCATCCTTCCGTTACTTCATATCACCAATTCCAGCAACCAGCTTATAAAATTCTTCTTCGTTAAAATCAAAACGCGCAGATTGATTTCATCTCAACCATGACCGGAATTGAAATTCCGTCTCTCGTCTCTATGTGCGTAGACGCAGTCAAGTCCGACCTGCTTCGCGGTAATTTTTGCGCTCAAATTTACGATTATACTGAATCAAATTAGCAGCTGCGTTTCGGATTTTGCAGGTGATGATCTTCTTCCGATTCTCCATGAGCTTCCTCCGAACTTGCTCGATCTTCTCGTTTCGCGGTTGCCGCCGTTCGCCTTGCAGAAGCTGCACCGAGCAATGTAGGTTTTATCCTAATCAAAGCTTGCTAACATTGCAATTGCTCAGAAGTGTAGTTTGGAGTTTGGAAATGTTTTAGTGATGGTTTGTGATTGCATTTCTTTGTGCAAGCAGGCCGTTCGATGACCTAGAAGATGAGTTTTCTGATGAATGCATTGCAAATGGTAGAAAGCGCGGGAGGTCTTCGAGGTTGAGTATTTTTCGTGATCATATTTGGTTTGTTTTTGTGATTTGGTTGAGTTTAATACGGCTGTGGAAGTGTTTACTCATGTTGCAGGTCAGGGAGTTTCGACAAGGCGTGGAGAAAGTGGTTTAAATTGCGGTGGCCGGATAGGATTGAAGTCATTGATCTGCCTGACTGGCAACAGATTTATTGGGAAACGCATCTGCAAAAGTATGCATTTTCTTTTCTGATTTCGTGTGTGGTAAACTTTTTTCATGGTCGATATGTTTCTTTTTGTTTTCTGAAATTTTAAAGAACAGCTGTCTAGATGAAGTAGCAGAGTTAGCTGCGCTGCCCTCGTTTGATGGGTGCCTTGGTGAAGTCAAGATTTCAGGTAATAACCGCTAGCATGGTTGCTTTAGTATAATACTTCCTATATGAAGTTCTGCTGAAATCCAGGTGAATGATATCAGTTTAAGCTTATATATGAGCTTGATTGGCATGTTCACCTGGTTGTTTTGAACTGAATGGAAATGTGTCTCTTATAATATTATATTCCTATGAAGTTATGTTTTGTCTATTCAGCATACTTGCTAATCTTGTTTGTGTTTTATCTGATCATTTGTGTTTCTTCCATGCAGACTCTTTATTGGAATTGATAGGTTGTGAGGGCGACATGGCTACTTCAACTTCTGGTTATTCCAAACTATTTCACCATTGTGTACACTTTGGTTACTTAGCCCGGTAAGTTTGCAAATTGACGAGAGCATAGTCCTATGACCTTCAGAGAGTGGAGGAATTGTACTGTATATTGAAATTGTAATTCGTTATCCATCGTCTAGACTTCAGTTACTTGTCTTTATGTAAAATCTATGTTCTTAGATTGTGTTCTTATCTTTATGCAGATGCCTGAGACTTCAAAATGTTTTCTGCAATGAAGAAATTTGTGTAAGTTACTCTCTTCATTTATAGATGACAGCAGAGATTTCCCAATTAGAGCTGGAAAATACCTTACCTACATCTGAAAAGAATTGTGTTACTTTATGAGGCATGCTATGAATCTTTCTGGCCAAACCATAGTGTGCTGAATGTCATTTTTATATGCTTGAATTCTGATTTATGTCCCTTAGCCTCGGCATCCCCTCTGGGTCAAAAAAAAGAAAAAGAAAAAAGAAGAACTAAAACAAAAACAAACGATGTCATTGAAGTTGTGAGGAATGTAATGAAAAACAAAGGCGGAGATATTCATTGGCCAGAAGTAGCCTTCCCCTAAGGCTTTCTATATGCTTGCTTGAATTAATGGCTGGAATTGGTTTGTTCACGACAAATTGCAGCACTTATTGAGGGACAGCAAATTGCAGAGCTTGGAACTAAGGTGGATAAGATCCAAGGAGCACGTAAGCTCTTTTCTTTCTCCTTATATGTTCATTAAATAGACTATGGTTGGCAAGCTTATCTCTCAAGGACACAATACTTCCCCAAAGAAAGAATGCAAGTTTTCTGAACATTTCTGTAGCTTTAAGTTGTTTGCTCTCATGAGTAGGTGAGATGATGATTCTGGTAGGACACCTAATTGAAAAAGTACAATATAAAATGCAGATGAAGTTGCCTGTCTCATGCTGGGAATTGGGAAATATATGTTTACTTTTAAATGCCCTACCAAATTACAAAGTAAATAGAAATGTTCATTCCAATACGATCCGCATGTATATCTCCAGATGTACACTAAATACTATAGAGATCAGATGATGTGTTTTGCTATGAGCTGGTTAAATCAACTGCCTGATGCCATTTACATTTCTACAGATTACTGGAGTATGCAAGCTTCTCAACCAGAACAGTGAAAGTTTAAAATCGCTTGAATTCATTCACTGTACATTTTCTTCAGCTTCTATCACCGAAATTTGTAGTTCTATATCCCCAAATAGCTTGCAAGCACATGGAATAAAGCACTTCTCAATCATCACAACAAAGTTTCTTGAAACTAACCCATCTTCTGTACCTGTCGAACTTGTGTCATTTTTGTCTTCAGGAAGGTGCGTGTATTTTTCCAATCTCCAGCCAATCAAATATATCCAAATTTTTGGTGTGTGTTCTTATATCCAAATTTTGGTGTGTTCTTGATTAATTCTAGTGGCATGCTCAGAAGCTCATAAATGAATATATTTCTGTTTATGTTTGGTTTGTGTGAGTGCACTATAAATTTCCTGTTGCATAGCTGATCTTTGGAGGCTTGTTCAATTTAAAGATAAACTTTAATGTATTATTTAATTTTTCCGGATTTTTGTCATGAAGTTATTAGCATTTTAATTTTGTCGAAGGATAGTTTTTAAGGCACTTAAAAGCTTGTTGGAAAGACACACATAGGTGATTAAAGATGCTAAATAATGTTGTCCTACGACTGTTTCCGAAGGGTCAAAAGTCTTGATTCTTGTGTATTACAATAGGTCTACAAGACCAACGTTTTTTCTTCTCTCTTGAATCATATTTATAAGTAGTCATTCATTTGCATCTTGATTAATGATTTAGCTTCCCCAATAGCATTCCTTTTTGCTCCTTCAGTTTATCATATTTTTCTCCAGGTCCTTGTTATCTTTGAAACTCTCCGACAACCACCTTGGCCAGAAATTTGCAAAAGTGTTATTTAGTACGCTTCTCAATGCTTCGTCCAGTCTATCCATCCTTGACCTTTCAGAAAACAATGTAAATGTCGCATTTAATTGAGATAAGTTTTCTTATTCTGTTATATCATATGTGCAAACTAACATGAGTGTTACGCAAAACCATGCAGATATCAGGCTGGCTTTCTGAACTCTGTGGGCTATCAAAAAGTAACCCCCGAACACCTTTAGGAGTTGGGAAGTCCTTGCAATCATTACGGGATCTCAATTTAAGGTTTCAATCTACACTGGCACAACTGATTCCTATGCAAACTTGTATTCCTAGGAACAAGAATTTGTAAAATGAACTCTGGGACAAGTAATGATGCGCAGCATGTGTTTTACATTAGTTACCCTAGGACAAGCACAATGCCACTACTCCCACTAGTTGTAATATTATTATGCTACACAAAGCATATGTTGAAAAATAAAAATGCGGGGTTTAAACTATTAATTACATGTTCCATTTTAGGGGGAACAATCTCAACAAAGATGATGCAGATGACCTTAGATATGCTCTTGTTCATATGCCTAACTTGGAGGTCCTGGACATGAGTGACAATCCTATTGAAGATGATGGAATGAGGTCAGTGGAACTTTCAATTTCTATGCAAGTATCGAACAAATAAGATATTTGGTCTGACATTATATATCATTGATGTCTCAGGAGTTTAATTCCCTTTCTTATGGAAGCTTCCGAAAAATGCACTCACTTTGTTGATTTAAAGTTGGAGAACTGTGAGCTTTCCTATCATGGAGTGACTGAACTTGTTAAAACCCTTTCTAGCCTGACCAGACCATTGAAGTCTCTGTCTATTGCAGATAATGACCTCGGCAGGTTTGTCTTATCAACACACAGCACTGGCTTAGACGCTACACTTCTGTAATTTTGTTTCTTTCTCGAGATTTACTGGGTCCATAATAACAATTATGCAGTCAGGTAGCAGGAGCTTTGGGAGAATTTTTGTGTACCCCCATTCAAGTACTCAATGCTGGAGGTATTGGATTACATGCTTCTGGTTTTCAGGTACTACAAGAAAAACTTACAAAAGAGTTGAAGCTAGTGGAGATCGACATAAGGTTCGATATTATTGTTAACACTTTTCTTCTGATTTTTGCAATACCTGGTTCCAGAAAGTTTATGATATCAATAAATTATGTGTAGCAAAAACCGTGGAGGAATTGAAACTGCGAATTTTTTCTCAAAGCTCATGTCAAAGGCTCCCAAACTTGCTATAGTCAATGCTGCATATAATCTTATGCCTGTAGAATCGTTGACTGCCATATGCTCTGCCATTAAAAATGCAAAAGGTATTTGCATTAGCTGCCTTTAAACTTTAGTCTTGTTTCAATTCAAAATAATCCACTTGAGGATCTCTAGTGAATAGGAAGTGAACAGATTTTTTGTACCAATGGCGTACCTGCTTCTACATTTGAACAAAAACAAATTAAATAACCTTAAATATTAGGTAGTCTGCAGCGTTTGGACTTGAGCGGAAATACTTGGGACTATCAGCCGGTCTATGATTCTATGCTTGCCGACATCCAATGTAATGAAAGGCTCGTTTTGATTCTTCCATCACTTACTCCATATGCACCCTATGATGCTGACCCGTAGAGTGTTGGCTCATGATGAAATTTCTTCAAAACCATTGTTATGCAAACTGACCCGCTGGTGGCCACCTTCCTTGCTATGGAACAAAGTATGCAGGTATCAGTCTACTTATTCAATGTGTTGTTTGTATTGCATGCCCAGCCTTCCAAATGATATCTAGCCAATGTGTTTTATGTTTCCTAGTGTTGCATTCGCTCTGATATAAAAAATAAAAGTTGTATACCTTTGATTATTCATGTCTCACTGATTGCATTTGCACCATTTTAAATACTGCACCTCAACTTGACTAAAATGCTTTGCTCCCATTTTCTGCAGAGACCATGACTTCTTCTAATCCATGGTGTTTGTTACCATACCTTCAAAGAGACACCTGTGGCTGTGGATGCAAAATCATGGCCTTGTAGTCACTGGCTTTACTGGGTATCCTGATTTACTCATCACCTATGTAGCTATTGATTTGTAATCTGTTCTGGCTAAAAGAAAAAATCATTTGTTTATTTTTATGCGAGTGAGTCGTGTGGAAATCGGTGAGTTGAGTCAACAGGTTAACATCAGTGTCTGAGATGATTAATGTAAAGACTAGCAGTCTAGTACACAGATCACTACAAATAGGAACCAAGCTGATTAGGACTTGCCTCTTTTCTTGATTCTCGCTTGTAACTAACTTCTCATTACTTACTCTTCAAAGTTTAAACACTATATCCCTTACTAGTCGATCCCTCGAACCAGTGGCGGAAAAAAGTATCAGAGGTCTGGGGGATTGCTATAATAGCTCTCTTTCTCTACATTGTTGCATATGCAGAAAGAGCATAATCATTTGCACCTGTTCAGGCATTTGAGCTCACTGATGCCCAAAGCTTACCCAACATATCCTATCAGCCAACCTGTAAAGGTCATACTACATATAACATAGTGCACCACCCCCACTTTGATTGAGGCATTGAGCTGTTTAGTACTACACTTCCTATTGTGTGCGTTGTGTGCGTTGTGTGCGTAAAGTGGACCTCTTTTTTCCAAGGGCGGTTGTTGGCTAGGCTGTCATGAAGTTGGGCTTTTTTCTTATTTGTGTCTCTTTCAATCACCTTCCCGCCTTCCCTTTATAAAATTATCCCTTCCCTAATCTTTCATTTGTCGATAATGTATAATGATGACGTAAATGACCCCTGAACAAACTTGTTTTGTCATTAGTTTCTGGTTAAACTTATCATCAGTTTTGGCTGGACGAACTCTCGTAATCATCAAAGGGAAAGACTTCGAGGCTTCCCTATTTTAGTTAAAACAATTTAGCCTATTAAAGATTTTAGCTTTTGCTTCCCTATTTTAGAGAAATTTTGGAGAAGCTGTTGGACATGCTCCTTAAAATATCATTAATCTCATCGGTTCCATTCCGATGGTAGGCAACCTAGTGAATCTAATTCCTTACAAATTTTTAAAAACAATTTATATGGTGAGATTTCATAAACCTTGAGAAGTTGCAAAGGCTTTTTGGCTATATTTGAATGACAACCACTTGGAATGTATCATTCTAGATAGTTTGCATTCTCTAAGGTCAACGGAATAGCTGGATCTCCCACAAAATATTGGGAGAGTTTTCCATTTTTACGAATTTTGAACCTCTACTTCACTAAGCTTGAAGGTTCAGTGCTAATGCAAGAATTCTTTCAGAACACCAGTACCTATTATATCGAGGGAAACCTCAAACTTTATGGAGGTGGTCCTCTATTAAAACTGCTTAAATGCATCACCAAACGATCATCTCATAAGGGTACCCTGATCATAGCAGTATTCTTTGGTATGCTTAAATTCTAATAGAATCCACCACTACACAAGCTAAGCTTATTCTAGTATATGCCTAACCTGTGTTTGGTGACAGTAAGACTAAAAAACAACACCAACCTGCAAACCCAACAAAGATGCGAAACACAAAGCCACTCAACCTGAAAAACCAGCCTTAAACCTGTATACTATATCGAAAGAGAAGAAACAGTTGACAAATCAAATAATAAACTCTCATATCAGTTATATCAAATGCTTTTAATTTAAAGAATGCATCTTTGAAAATAAGCAGGTAATGAGAGTTGATTTGTCTAAATACAATGGGAACCGCATTCTTTCTTCCAACGTTGGACCTTCTTCCCCTGAAGTTTTTAACGTGGATGCTGAGAATCTTGCTTTTGTTTGCATTTGAACAGTTTGTCATCCAACTTACATTCTGCAAATACTTCAACAACATTACCAGTCCCCATTGTTGCCAAAGAATTGTTGCCAGCCAGTATTCCATCCATATTTTTCCCACACTTAGTTTTTGCTAGTCCTCGAGCAAACAAAAGAACAAACTAAACCAAAACATCCAAACCTAATATCTTCCAAACATCTTAGATAACTCATAATGCCCACAAGTATGGTCAACAAAATTCAAGCAATCACATATCAAAACTCTCAACTTCACTTAAGAGCTAATTAATTTTAATAATCATCATGCTCAAATCGTAGTGCAAGGATAATCAAACCAATGCAATAATAAAAACTAATTTCTACACGGGTCAACAAGTGTCAACTTAATTTCTCACAAAGATGCTCTCAATTTCTTTTCTCATGATTTTATGGCTCAATCTCTCAATTGTATGCAAGAGAAGGTAGCTTGCATATTTAAATGAACAAAAAGCACATGACAACATAAATAAACCTCATGAAGGAATCAATTACCATAGGCTCAACTATTGGAACAAACTTCACAGATCAAATTTTACTTATCTTTTAGATCAAAAGAAACTTTACAAAGTAATATTGAGGCTAGGCTAGAGGGTATGAATTTATCAGTATGGAAGTAGCATATTTTTTAAGAACCTAGCAGAGTATATCTAAACGCACCTTATGTTGTCAAAGCAAGGGCTAAATATCATCGTGTTAGACCCATCGTCTTCCAATCTTCCTTACAACATTGTGAAAAAGAACAAAAACCATATATTCAAGCTTCGGGCCTTCAAACATATACAAAACTCTAAATTTCATAAACAAGAGACTTAATCTTTTTTTTTGTTGTTTTTTTTGCCTTTTTTTCTTTTGGACAAGTCACATTCCCCCACACTTGTTTTTCATCATCATTTCACACAATACATCACAACATCATGCTCTACTAGGCCCAAAGGACAAATGTAGAGATATCACTACACTAAGCTCAAGGTATGTATTTCAAGGGCAATGAAATAAAAAGTTTAACGTAGGCACAAAGTGGTTTAACTAAGAGGTGTGACGTGCACACAAATAGGGACATATGACAATTTGGCAAAAGTGTTCATCCTAAAAAGTTTCATTTAACCTTTCCATTATCAAAATAGTTTATGATAAAAAATTTCGAAAGTGTACAAGAGTGAGTTTTGGTCATCTAGAGTTCATTAAAAGCTATGGTGAGCAATCAACCAAGATGAAAGAAAGCACTTAGAAAAAACAAATTTATAATCCAAAAAACAAATTTTATAATGAAGTTTCTGAAAATTTATAGCTAAAAAACAAATTATAATATTTTCAATAAACCGCTCAAAAGTCTCATTTTAGTGTTAAAATCAAGTTAAACTTGTTTTAGCATGCATCAATCGATTCTCAGTTATCACAATAATCCAACTATCAACGTAAATAATCCAAGCATAATAATCATGAAAAACTATTAGCAATTACTTGAAATCAAGAATTTAACACATGCTTGCAATACATTTATGACCATAATATAATTCTGTAAAAATTTGAATTTAACACATGTTAGCAACTTGCTCTTCTTGGTAACAATGAAAAGATGATACTTCATTCTTTTCTTCTTTCTCTTTTTCCATTGTCTTCTTTTCTTCTTACATTCACCAAGTATCATAAAAATAATTTCTTTATCAGTTTTGGGATGTTCACAAATCACCATCTCCACATGATCTTGGTACCTAGGCAATTCCTCCTGTTCATCGACAAACTCAAGTGCTTCTTTGGGGAGAGAACCTATGTATTGCTTGGAGACAATGAATGATCAAGTAGACTTTGATGTGGCAGAACTAGAGACTCAACTATAAGAACTTTGATGGATTCCTCTTTCGCTAGATCTCTCATATCATTGTGGCATTGCTGCTCTTTTACTTCCAAACTATAGAAGTATTCATCATCACTATACATACAAGTTGCTTCAAGCTCGGTTGTGTATCGCACTGCATAACCCTTTCGAGTCTCAACCTTAATTTCTTCATATGACTCATGTATCCACATTCTCCTCAAGGTTTAAATCATTATGTAGTTGAGGGAAGACCATGATTTCCTCTTGCTTAGGTTGTGGACTCAAAGTTTCAAAATGCTGCCACGAGCCAAAAAGCCATGAAGGGTCTGTATCGGTCCATCCTTGATATGGGTCATCCCATGGAAGCTTACCTTTATTGAAGTAGCAACGTGAGAATTCCATCCTGACACCAAAACAAACAGAAACTAAGTTAGTAATATACAAAATTGAAAAACACAAGAAACTAGACTAGCAATTAAGAAAAACAATCCCCGACGACTATGGTGACAAATTTGCTAAGTCTAAAATAGACTTATAAATTAATCCTACAATCACAATTATGTTGTCGATGGTAGTATATGAAAGTAGGGGTCTCCTGTAAAGGATTGTGTCTAAATCACCAATCTATGACTCGATCTAAAACTAAAAACATAATCCGTCTAGTTCGAAAGAATTGATCAACATACAAATCTAAACTACTCCAAACATAATGCAAATTTGCAGACACGAACTAGACTAACTAAAATAACTACTGACAAAGTTAAATAATTTTAGGGTTGATTTGCTATGCTAAATAATTTCGACAAAACAGAGGACAAAAACCCTAGGAAAATAAAAGAATGTTTTAGGGTTTTGAAATAGATAAGAAAAACAATAGCTACGAACAACTTCTCACCTCTAGACAATGATTACACCTATGATGTGTTTACTAACATGATCAATTCATTCGGAAATCCTTACTCAGGCTAAGCCAATGATGTGTTGAACTTAATCTATCAATCATTCATACTTGATGTGTTAATAGAATGATGTTTTCAACTTAACTTAGCATCTATAATGAAGTCTAGAGTGATGTTCTCGCACAACTCTCACCTAAAAGACATTAAGTTCTAAAGGATTATGAATAAGACTAAGTAATATCGGTACTGATGTTGTCCTAATCTACCTAGACATTGATTTATGTGAATGGGGCTCAAGTCATTCACTCGCTACTCTAGAATGCAAATAGACATGATGATCATACAAAACATTCATATTTTTACAACCTAGCATGCATACTAATGTTGGCCACCATCAACAAATATACAAAGTTGATCAATAAAATAATGATAAACCAATGAATATCCTAAATTCATAAAACATATCAAATAAACGTCAACATCATAGTTACACCACTTCTAAGGCTTGAAAGCAGCCCCTAACTATCAAATAGTACTAGAAAAACATAAAGAAAATATAATAAACATGAGAAGGGGAATGCGAAAAGGATAGCGACAATGAACTGATGTTGTGCTTCTAAAGATCTCTGAAATGATGTCAAGTTCCCCTTTTATATATAAGTAATTGCTATTAGGGTTAGAAAACCCTAATTTTCATCCATAGACTTGCATTTATGGTCTGGGCTTTGAAATTAAAGTTTCCGTCCAAATCAGAAATTCAGGCAGACTGACCATCAGTCATTTAAACAGTCATAACTTATTCTCTAAAATAGCTACTGATGATCCACAAAAGGTTATGGAAAATAGACTCTTATAGATTTATGTTGATATAAAGTTTATCTTTTGGATCATTGTGAGCTGATCACAATCCTCTGTCGAAAATAACTAATGATTTCTGACAGATTTTCTGATTTCTTTCATTGCACCATATGGATTCATTTTCCTTTAAGATTTCTTCTTTTTTGCTTCTCTTGTGCTCCTTGGCTTTCTTTGTGATCTAAAAATACAAACTAAGTTACAATGAATATTTTTAAAAGAATTATATAACTAAATATGGTCGAAAATGCATTAAGAACGTTACATAAAATGTACATATCAACATTATCAGTTGCTGATACTGAGCTTTCTCTTTATCTGCCTACAAAAAGCCGTGGTACCCCATTACATGTTAGCTTTAATTCTGATAACCCAAATTCTATTTTTATTGGGATTTCTTTTGATAAGTCCTTGGAGTAGTGGGTACCCTGAGACAAAAAAAGGAGATGGTTTTGAAGTTGGATCCTAGAGTGTGGGGCTTGAAAAATCAGCTCAAAGAGTGGACAAAGTGGGCTAACCATAAGGTTATGCATGCTACCCGTAGGCTAGGTAAGGACAAAGCTAAACATAAGTCTTAAGGCAAGAGAAAGAAGAAGTTGAACGGCTAAAGAAAGAGGAACTCACGTTAGAGGAGAACATCATGAAGAAACTTGCTGAGATGAACAATACATTGTGCAATGTCAGTGGTCAAGTTGAAAAAGAAAATTCGGTTGTTCAAAGGCTTGAGGTGGAGAATGCTGCACTAAGGTAGGAAATGGAGGTTGCCAAGTTACACACTGCAGAGTCTTCTGCAAGCTGTCAAGAGGTATTAAAGAGGGAGAAGAAGACACTCATGAAATATTAGTCGTACGAAAAGCAGAAAGCTTTCTTCAACGATTTACTTATGACTAGAAAACGCAAGTTAAAACAGCTACTATAGGAATATGGCTGCTCAGGTGCGTGACGCTTTTTACGGGACAAAATGGGACGACAAAATGGGACAACCCGCTCACAGCCGTTAGATTTTAAGTGAATTAATCTAACGAGTCTTATTGCAGCTTCAATTTCATTGGTCATCGTCTTCTCCCCCTCGCCTGATCTGTTCATACTTGCAAACCCAGATTTGTTCATCAATCTTCTTATGAGATTGGGTGGTAACCTAAACATACATTATGCGAATCTGAGTTTCTTTCCTCAAGTCATCATATAAACAGTTTCCTTTTCTATAGCTGAAAATGGTAAAGGTAATGTAATAAGTCAAAATTGAGATTTAGATGTGCATCCAATATGTAAAGGTACTGCAATCAGTCCAAAACTTCAATGAGATACCCAACGTTACATGCCATCTTTTCTCTTAGCCTCACCTATGATTCCACTCGTACAAGTTCATCTACTTCCCTCATACCATCATCATCATATCTGTAATCCCTAGAAGTCTGGCGTGCTATTCTTTTCTTCTCTGATAGAACCAATCTCATGAAAATAAATGACCAAGGGAGTATGTCAAGCGATCGTAGATAACATGGGTTAGAGACATGTGAGGAGATGAAAATGAATTGATCTGTAGATGATTGGAGCCTTTAAGAAAGAGAGGAGAAGACGATGACCAGTGAAATTGAAGCTGCAATTAGACCTGTTAGATTAATTCACTTAAAATCTAATGGTTGTAAGCAGTTTGTCCCGTTTTGTCTCACAAAAAGCGTCCCGCACATGAGCAGCCATGACTAAGAATTAGAGCAACCCAAAGATCTCAAAGAATAATTGGAGGCTAGATGGTAACAAAAGGAGAAATCGATATTTTCTAGAACAAAATGCCAACAAGGATAAATGAGAATTAAATTTATAAAGGATGTTGTTCTAACATGTAACATGTATATTGATAAAAATGATTTCTTGAATTAATGTGTATTTGAATGGTTTTGCCTGAATTGGTGCATTCTGTGTTATGTATGCAGTTGTGTATGAATGTTATTGCGTGTTATCACTGTTATGTTTGCAGTTGTGTATGAATGTTGTAATATGTATATTGCTAAAAATGATTTCTTGAATTAATGTGTATTTGAATGGTTTTGTCTGAACTGGTGCATTGTATGTTATGTATATAGTTGTGTATGAATGTTGTTGTGTTATGTATGCACTTGTGTATGAATATTGTTGTAATATATATATATATATAGTTGCAAATGATTTTCTTGAATTAATGAGTATATTTGAATGATTTTGCCTGAACTGGTGCATAAGGTGTTATGTTGTTGTATGCTTATTGTTATAATATGTATACTGTTGTAAATGATTTTCTTGAATTGATGAGTATATAATATACAATTGTAAGAAGTGTACCTGC
This sequence comes from Comarum palustre, assembly GCA_951800085.1. Lineage (NCBI taxonomy): Eukaryota > Viridiplantae > Streptophyta > Magnoliopsida > Rosales > Rosaceae > Comarum > Comarum palustre. The sequence continues at coordinate 15,200,081 of OX637579.1, read as the reverse complement.
GTCCACCTATGGGAATGGGACTTCTTCGTTGTGGAGTCATGGTAAGAAGTGTAAACTTAGCCCCCTTTACGAAAAACCAGCAGATGGTAAGAGTCAAACCACCCTTAATAGGGACAACGTGAGTGGGGGGGTTAGTTATCATAAATTCAACCAAAACAGATGTGATGCTGCGTGTGTTAGGATGATCATAATGGATGAACTTCCTTTTAGGCATGTAGAGGGGAAGGGTTTTAAGCAGTTTGTCCATGAGCTGCAACCTCAATGGAAAAAGATGAATAGAAAACAGGTTGCTAAAGGAGTATGGGAGTTGTATCAATCTGAGAAAGCTAAGCTGATGAGCGAGTTTGCTACTCACCAAACTAGAGTGAGTATAACCACTGATACTTGGACAAGTATTCAAAATATAAACTATATGGTGGTTACTGCCCACTTTCTAGATAGTGATTGGAACCTTCACAAGAGGATAATCAACTTCTGTTCAATTACTAGCCATAAAGGGGATGATATAGGAAGGGTTCTAGAGCAGTGTCTAGTAAGTTGGGGAATTACTAATGTCTTTACAATAACAGTGGACAATGCTTCTGCAAATGATACCGCTGTTCATTATATGAGGAGAAGGCTTAGGAATTTAAACTTTGCTGGTGACTTTTTACACCTTCGGTGTGCTTGTCACATCATAAATCTGATTGTGAAGGATGGAATTGCTGAGATTGAGAATGCAATAGAGGCTATTTGGCATTGTGTTAAGCTTATTAGGTCTTCTTCTAGTAGACTTGATAAGTTTAGAGAATTTTCAGTGCTTGAGCAATTGAGCAAGAATGCAAATGTTCCCCTAGATGTTATAACAAGGTGGAACAGCACATACTTAATGCTGGATGCAGCATTGAAGTATGAAAAAGTGTTTGAAAGGATGGCTCTTTATGATGACGCTTTTATAAAGTATTTTGAGAAAGATGCCAATGGGAAGGGAAGAGTTGGTCCTCCTGAAAAACAAGATTGGAGGAATGCACAAGCTTTTGTGCATTTTCTTGGGAAGTTTCACGAGGCAACTGTCAAGTTGAGTGCTTGGAAGAAGGTGACGGCACATTTGTTGTTCACTGAGATGATAGGGCTAAAAACTGAGATAGTTAAGAAGATAAAGGATCCATCGGACCCCGTTTTGCAGAGGGTGGCTCAGGGGATGAAGGTGAAGTTTGACAAGTATTGGGGTTCATTTGAACAAATGAACAAAATCATTGTCATAGCCAATGTGTTAGACCCTCGGTGGAAGCTACAGTACCAGAAAAAGGCGTTCGCCAGAATAGGTTGTTCGGCTGCAAATGTTTCTGTAATTACCAATGAGTTGAAGACTATATTGGTGCGCATGTACGATGAATATAGAGTTCCTGAAGCAGCGTCTTCACACAACAACACATCTGAGGGAGATATGTCAATGGAAGGGGTTGAGTTTGATGGACTTGATGGTGGACAAGATGAGATATTGGCAGATTTGATGCGCGAAAGAATGGATGAACAAAATGAAATGATATGCAATGAGGTCGACAAATACTTAAGTGATAGATATGTACATCCATTAACACAAGGTTTTGACATTGCACAATGGTGGAAGGTGAATGCTGGAGTTTACCCCATTCTGTCCAAACTTGCAAAAGATATATTTGCCATCCCTTGTAGCACTGTTGCAAGTGAAAATGCCTTTAGTTTGGGTAAAAGGGTTGTGGATCCTTATAGGAGCTGCTTAACACCAAAAATGGTGGAGTGTTTGGTCTGCTCAACCGATTGGTTGAATGCCACACAACCTAACTTTTATAAAGACCCAACTGTGGAAGAGATGGAGATATATCAAGAGCTTGAAGCATTGGAGAAAGGTACCATTACCATTTACTGATTTACTCTTTTTTGCTATTTATTATTTTATTTGCTTTGCTGAAATCTGCTCACTTGTATATTTTGTCCCATTTTTTGTTTTGTAGAAACTGCTGGATTGACAATAGATAACTCAAGCGCTTCTACGACCCCTGCAGCAACATCGATGTGATCTAATTTATTGTGGTATTTTCCTTTATAATGTTTATATTTGTGTATCTAATGACTAATATTGTGTTTGTACTGTCTGAGATTCCTAAATGCATTCTAGTTAGCTGGGCATCTATTTTGATGGTTTGTTTATGTTGTTTAATGTTTATGCAGGGTTGGCTAATTGCATCAGATCTAAAGTGTTGGCAAGGTCTATTCTAATGGTTTGTTTATGTTGTTTGTTACAACATATTTTGGTCTGTAATAATTAGTCACTTCTTTGCTATGAGACTTTTGGACTTGAATATATTTTGGTCTGTATAATACTATAATTAGTTACTTCTTTGCTGTTGGACTTTTGGACTTTTGTATAATACTGTAATCAGGCCTTTAAAAATCTGAAAAAGTTATATGGGCCAAATACTTCGGTAGAAGCCCATTACCGAACCAAACCAGCCGAATTGTTCGGTATACCGAAATCTCGGTATGGGCCTGTCATGGTTCGGCATCGGCATAACAATGTCATTACCGACTCAATTCGGTACGGTATCGGCTGGGCCTGTTTGGGCTCGGTTGGCTGCCGAATCCAGCCCTAAGTATATTAGAACGGTTTTGTCTGAACTGGATTGTTTTTTATATGTATGCAGTCGTGTGCTGTTTGTCGGCTTAGTTACTTTAAGCATATTGTGACAATCTGTTGTGCTATTGTATATTGTGAATGTTGCATATTAGGGTTTTGTTTGCTAACTTTGTGATACATTGGCAGAGATGTGGGGGTTGTGCTTAGTGGATGTCTTTTGTTGCGCCAGTTGCCACAACTACTTGTGCCCCATATCTTTCGTAGGCTAGGGGTGGGCATATTCGGTTCAGATCGGTTTTTGGTCCAAACTGTATCCAATCCAAATTATTTGGATTTGTAAAACTTCTATCCGGAACCAAATTTTAAAATCGGATCAACCGGAAACCTGATCGGGTTGGATCGGTTTCGGATTTAACCCGAATTTAAAACAATAAGATGAGGCATTTTTTTAAAAAAATATTATTTTGTCTTTTTTCCATATAAAAATTAAAACGTATATAGTTCTAGGTTTTTCTCTCAATTATTATTTTTTCACGAATTTACAGTCATGCTTAAATTATATGTCAAAGTATATATATATATATATATATATATATTTAATAGTATACTTGTTCAAGAATGTGAGTTATATAGTATGTATATAAATACGTATAATTTAATAAATAAATTTTGTCTTCTTAAGGTGACACATAATAAGAAATATATTGACTAATAATAAAGTAACACGTATTAAAAAAAAATAACACCAAATATAAAATATTCGGTTAATTCAGACCGGTTTTTAGGCTAAACCGGAACCAATCCGATTCAAACCTGTTCGGACCGGTTTACGTTATTTTTTGACCCGTTTTAATCGGTTCGGTTATCCGACCCGGTTTTTCGGATGATTTTTTCGGTTCGGATATTTGCCCACCCCTACCGTAGGTGTTGCCTTCAAGACAATTGTCCAATTTGTGGTAGAAGGCTATAACTTCATCGTCGAGATATTTTCGACTCGATATGGTGAGTTTCTACTAAACAAAAATATACGTTAAATCATTTATTTAAAAATCTCTATATGAAAGAATTGATACTGGTATGAAGGTTTGATTGTTTACCTAATGACTAACGTATTAACCATCAAGATCCTATGACACATCTCTGTATGTTTGTGTGTATACATAACCTCACACTTGCTTGTTTCTACATTTTAGGTGAATGAGAGAATTGTTTATTTTCATTTTTTGTGAGCGCATTGAATGAATAATATATGAAGTCTATGAGTTGACATTGAGCCTTTAAAGTCTATTGAATTTACGTTGTAACCTATTATATATGGTTGAACATATTATCTATGCTTTGTGTATATTGGATTGTTCAATTTTACAAATCGAGTATGTTGTTTTATGTGTAGATTGATCATATTTGAGACATCAAGATTGTAATGTTATTTAATCTTTAGTTATGTTATCTTTAGTTATGAGGTCTTCATTATGTTGCAAAGTCTCATAACAGTTATATCAAATAGCACTAACTTGCAAACCTAACAAAACTGCGAAACACAAAGCCAGCAGCCCAACCAGCAAAACCAGCCTTAAACATGTATACTGTATTTAAAGAGAATAAACACTTGATAGATCAAATAATAAACTCTCATAACAGTTCTATCAAATGCTCTTAATTTAAAGAATGCATCTTTGAAAAATAAGCAAGGCAATGATAATTGATTTGCCTAAATACAATGGGAACCACATTCTTTCTTCCAATGCTGGATCTTCTTCCCTTGGAGTTTTTAACGTGGATGCTAAGAATGCTGCTTCTGTTTTTCCTTTAAACATTTTGTCATCCAGTTTACCTTCTGTAAATACTTCAACAACATTAGCAACCCATATTGCAGCAAAAGAATTGTTTTCAGTGAATACTTCATCCACATTATCAATTGCTAATATTGAGCTTTCTCTTTATCTGCCTACAAAAAGCCGCAGTACCCCATTGTCTGTTAGCTTTAGGGCTAGTTTGGTGTAGCTGTGCTGTGAGCAGAATTGCTTTTGAATCTGCTGTGATAATAATTGCTTTTGAAATTGCTGTTAGGAAAATCAGCTGAGTGTTTAGTAATCTGTTTTTCAGAATTGCTATGGCTATGTATAATTACCAAATTAGACATGAATGCTCAAATATTCTTCTATAAAAATTTCACTTGTTGTATTGCTCCTATTTTATTTTTCCTTTCACCAACTAGTTGCATTGAAAAAAATGATTTAGTTTCCTTTAATTATATCAATGTTTTTTTCGAATAAGCCTTAATTATATCAATTGTAAAACATAATAAGTTTGACTTTTCTTTATATTAGATGCAAAAGATAATTAACATAATTATTTAGTCTTTGTTCCTCTTATCCTTTTTTATCGAGATCCATTCCTAGGAGGTAATGATCAATCTATTCTCAAGTTATTCCCCTCTTAATTTCAATCCATGAGTTATCTATTGCAATTACATAGTGCAAACGAGAAAACCTTAACCCATTAAGATTTTGCTTTGTTTTCTTCGTGGGAATACTGTCTCAATTTGCTGGGGGAGATGAGATGAATTTGCAGATTCTTGCGAAAGAGAAAGAAGCAGAAGAAGATGGAGGACAAATTTATTGTTTTACATACTAAAGTGATAGAAGTATGGAAGAAGGTAAGAGACAAAAATTTCTAGGAAATCTATTTCAAGTATTGAAGAGATGAGCTGAGAGTAACAATTTCCCAGGAGATTTAATGCCAAGGAACTGAGGAAGAGAGAACAAAAAGAAAGTAAGAGAAACAAGAGGGTAGGTTGGGTAATAACAACAAATTCATTTAACTGTAGCGCGTCTCAAGTTGATTCTCGTAGAAGCAGAAACAAAAAACACCTCTTTACCTGCTTCTCATTTTCAGCTACCCCTGACAGGGCTTCTCCCAAAAACAACTCGTGTCTTGTTTACCAAACACCCTCCATTTCTCTTAAAATCGCGTTTGGACCAAAAGCAGCCCCAGAAGCGGTGCCAATCTGGCCATTAATTCTGATAACCCAAATTCTAATTTTACTAGGATTCCTTTTGATAAGTCCTTGGGGTAGTGGGTACTCAAAGACCAAAAAAGATGAGATTATTTTGAAGTTGGATCCTAGAGTGTGGGGCTTGCAAAATCAGCTCCAAGAGTGGACATAGGCTGGGTTTGGTGCAGCTGAGCTTATAAGATATAAGCTGACTTTTACTTTTTTGCAGCTTATAAGCAGAAGTTGAGTGTTTGTAGCTTCTTCTTTTTTCCTCAAAACACTTTATACTTTTAAGAAGTAGCTTATTTTTGGACTTACCAAACACCAAAACCTTTGGTGCTTAAAAGCAAAGGAGCTTATAAGCTCTCCCAAACCCAGCCATAGTGGGATAACCATAAGGTTGTGCAGACGCCCATAAGCTAGGTACAAAGCTAATCTTAAGTCTTAAGGAAAGGAAAGAAGAAGTTGAACGACTAAATAAGGAGAAACTCACATTGGAAGAGAACACCATGAAGCAACTTGCTGAGATGAACAATAAATTGGGCAAGGTAAATTCAACAAGTTGAAAAAGCAAATTCGGCTGTTCGGAGGCTTGAGGTGGAGAACGCAGCACTAAGACAGGAAATAGAGGTTGTCAAATTATGCACTGCAGAGTCGGTTGCAAACTGTTAAGAGGTATCAAAGAGGGAGAATAAGACTCTCATGAAATGTTAGTAGTGAGAAAAACATAAAGCCTTGTTTCAACGAAGAACTTGTGACTGGAAAGCGCAAGTTTAGCAGCCACTATATGAATTAGAGCAACCCAAAGATCTCAACGATCAATTGGAGGCTAGATGACAACAAGTGGAGAATTTAAAAGAAAAACTACTCAAGCAAGCAAGGTCTATAAGAAAAGAAAGGGAACAACTTGAGGCTTCAAAAAAAACCAAGGGGATCAAATTAAACTGAAAGCAAAAAGCAATTTGCAGAAGTACAAAGAGGATATTCATAACCTCGAGAAAGAAATTTCCAAGTTGAGACTCAAAAGTGGTTCTTCGAAGATAGCAGCCCTTCGGAGGGGTGTAGGTGGAAGTTATGTCAACAAGGTAACAAATGTTTAAAATAGTCTGGATCAGAAGAGCTCCCAAATATCATATATCTTAGAATTAGTCAAGGATTTGCATGATTACTCCGAGACAGGAGGGGTGAAACGTGAAAGGGAGTGTGTGATGTGCCTCTCTGAGGAAATGTACGTGTTTTCCTCTCATGTGCTCATCAAGTGGTCTGCAGAACTTGCAACGAGCTCCATGAGAAATAAGGTATGAAGGATTGTCCATCGTGCATGAGCCCCCATACAATGGCGTATTTCTATACGCTATGGTCGATCTTAACTATATTATGGGATTGAGTGAGTGTTCTAAATAAAGATTGTTGGACTCCTATGAACTGAATACATGCGTTTGGATCACTCCTAACGAAGTTATATCGAATTATTCATATTGACATGGCTAATAACAATTGATTGGATCTGTTACATAACAACAACCATTTTGATGAGATATGGACCAATAATCCCACTTTGATAAACTACTAATGCCCACAATATGCCTCCTGGCCTCGAATTCATGAACCCAGATTAACACCCACTTCAACCTTCAAATTATTTTGGCTCTAATCACATAAGCCAGATGAATTGCTTACACATTTTTCGTTAAAACCCAGATCTCTTGTTGCCCCAAATCGATGTCGTCACGTAAAACACCTCATGATCTCGGAGCTTAGGAGCCGACAGCGGTGACAGTTAGCATGGGGAGGGAGAAAGAGGGTGATGAAGAGCTTAAAGATGATGGGTAGAAAGGGGTCGCAGACCCGCAACGACGCACATAGAAGAGTTAAAACGAGGCTTACAGAAACCTACCAAATTTGGGGTTTCCATGGAAGAAAATGTGTGTGTGGGGGGGGTTGGACTCTAGAAGCCTATTAAATATAGTCCTGATGGTTACCAAATGTAGGACAATTCATCTCTAAGAAAATAAGCACATCAGTCCAGTCCAGTCTAATCCTGCCTACCAAACGTCACCTATGAGATGACCGCACCGCCTTACGAACTGCCGTAATATACATGTGTAACATTTTACACATTCAGTAGGAGACAATTTGTGCATGATCGTGTTGAAAGAGAGAAAGAATATTCAAGTGCATGCATTGAACAAAAATGCGCAACCAAGTTCATGGATCAACTTTTTGATAATTCTAGAGAATTAAGGTGGATATAAGTGCTTTGATCTATAAATAAGCATCAATTAGCTAACTGTATCGATGACTTTAAACAAATACATGAAGCTTGTGGGGACAATTGAGATGCTCAACAAAAACAATTCTAACTAAATTTGAAGCTAAATCTAGCTAAGAAAACAAAGTATTCTATATAATCATAATTTAGCTCACCAAAGTTTCTCATTATAAGCTAAAATCTTTGCCAGATTAATAACATTTTGGGTTTATAAAGAATACCAACAATGGATCTAGTGATCAACTGAAGTTTTCCTACAAATATTATTTAGTTGCTATGATGTTTCAATCTCACGTTTGACACAACAATAAGATTACCCTTTTGTATTAAGGAGATGCAGGGTTCCCTCCTCTTAGTAGCGATTTGTTATTTTTATGTTATTTTGATATGTTTTGTGATTGAAACCTTTAACTTAGGTGATTGCCTGACATAAAATAATATTTTTTATTAAATAATTGTAGATATGTACTTAACATACACATTTCTTTTTATCAAATGATCATATATAAATTGATGTTAAGAGTAACCATTTTTATGGTGTAAAAATTTCAATCGTTATATATATATATATATATATATATATATATATATATATATATATATATATATATATATTCATTTGTGACCCAGTGGACTTCAAATTTTTACTCCGTCACTGAATACCGGTCTACCACAATAAGGTAAATTTTAAGGTAAAACCATTTTTATTTTTTGTTTACATGTTCAATTCAATTATTAATCATGAGAAAAGATGACTTGACGAAAATGGAAGGGAGTTATCTGTAAATAAAACACAATTAGACTAACAAAATATATAAGATGTGTGAATAACAAAACAAGGTATGTAAGATCATCTCCAACCGAAAGTGTTAAAAATAGCACAAACTCATTTTTAGCACATCTATTTAATACTTTGATCAAAATACCACTTATCGTATTCAACAGACTAGTGTTAATTTATAACATTTTAATATTTTATTGTTTTTCATATATTATCGATTTTTTCTCTTATTTAATTATAATGAAACCTTCGTCCGGACTAATATGTATGTGTGCTTTCAGACTCTCTTATTTACAAACTATTGTTAATGTAAATCATAATCTCAACCGTTCAAAAGTTAGATTAACCAATAAAAATCATCTATGTAAAAAGATCAATGTTTTAACAAAATTCGTTTCTCATGTGTCTATTTGTTTGATGTTTTCGAATAAGTAAATGATTTATGTTTACATTTGTTTATCATGCTTTAATATTTTTAAGACAAAAAATGTTGCACATCTCACCAGGCCAGTGGTAGGTTGCCACATAAACTGTGCCAAAGTGTCATTAGTCAAATTTGGTTCTTAGGATAACACTTTAGCATTTTATAGTTCGTTGGCTCATCAATTGAAGATGAAAATGTGCTATAATCACACTATTTAACACTTTAGCACATTGATTAGAGATAACCTAAATAACATCATCCTATAATAATACTATTTCCTCTCATCTGCTAATTAACTCACCTTCTTTTTGATTTAGTTAATCAACTTACCTTGTAAACATAAACATTAAAATACCAAATTTTAATGTAAAGGAGATGAACTTATTGCAACATATTAACACATGACACATTGAAATACCATCATTATAAGGGAAAATTTTAAGAACAGTACATGATAAAAGATCTATTCCTAATTTTGGTGTTTTAAGTTTCAAAACAATTATAACGGTACATGAACTTGTAATCTCAACTGAAAATATGTATATACGGTTATATTTTCCGTTATCTAGCATGTTTTCAGTTAAACTTTGAGAGGGCAAATCTGTCACTCTTTAGTTTAGCAGTAATAAATTATCAAAATTATTAATTAAATTAATAATTTATAGAAAGAGAGAAATAAAAAAAAGAAAAAGATTGTTGTCTCTTTTTTTGTACCTGTTTAAAGTTCAAATTTCAAACTCAGCAAACACAAAAATGGTGATCAATATGTAAGGATTGTAAGAGAGTTGAAAGATGATTTGAGTATAGAAACTTAAACTTAGTTGGATTGGGATGAACACAACAAAGTCTTTTTTTTATGAATAAGAGCTTTTCATTAAAACCAAACCCAATAACTTGCATATACAACAAATATTAAACAAAGAAACTTAAACAACAATATGAAAGCAAACTGGAAAAGCAACCTGAACTTGAAACTAGATTAGAAGAAAATAATAGTCTTTGAGAATATGATATGAATTTACATGATTAAAAAAAATATAAATAGAAACAGAGAAAAAGAAAACATAATATAAAGAAAAAGAATATAGAAAACCCAAAACCACCATTTAAAAAATGAGAATTTATATAAAGTTAACGGTGTTATTGATGACATGTATTAAAAGTGTGTCGACTTTTAAACGTCATGTATCATTTTGATTGTTTTGAAACTTAAAACACTAAAATTAGAAATAAACCGTTTAGCATGTACTATTTTAAAATTTTTCCTCATTATAAATGCTCCTTGAAACTTGATTTCTTGTCGGTGTAAAATGTTCATCGCTGTTAGTAAACCACCCAAACCAGGAATAAACCAGGTCCTTCTGGAACTTTGGTTATAAGTAGAATAACCATTTTTTCAAATTTAGACACACGGAATAAATAAAACATTAAATTGACAATAAAAAAGAATAAAATAAAAGAAAGACCGTGACTGTTCTTCACTGTAGTAAGTAGTAACTAAACAACGAGAGAGTAAAGAAGACAGTGGTAGAATCCGTAAATTACATAAAAACTAGGGGTAAATCCCTTACCTGCCCCCGCTCAAACACACAAGGAGGCGTTTTCTTCGTCCTTTCTATTCTCTCTCTTTCAATGCAAAACCAAACTTCCCTCTCTCTCTCAAAATCTAAACCAGAAACCAAAGCAAGCACCTAAGCGCTTGAGGCTCGGAGAAGAAGAGCCCCAAGTCCCCAACCGTAAATTCACCTCTGAATTCTCCCTCTTACATTTCTCACACTCTCACTGACTCAGTGACTCACTCTCACTCCAATCGCACATGCCCTAACTCCGGCGCCTGAATCCCTTCAGATCTGAGCCGGTCCGCACCAGATCACAGCCCGATGGAGGAAGCGCTTGAACTCGCACGCGCCAAGGACACGAAAGAGCGCATGGCCGGAGTGGAGCGCCTCCACCAGCTTCTCGAAGCTTCGAGAAAGAGCCTCTCCTCCGCCGAGGTCACCTCCCTCGTCGATTGCTGCATGGATCTCCTCAAGGACAACAACTTCCGCGTCTCCCAGGGCGCTCTCCAGGCCTTGGCCTCCGCCGCCGTCCTCTCCGGCGACCATCTCAAGCTTCATTTCAATGCGCTTGTTCCCGCCGTCGTCGAGCGCCTCGGCGATGCTAAGCAGCCCGTTCGCGACGCTGCCAGGAGGCTACTGCTTACTCTCATGGAGGTCTGTTCTTCCTCTTGCCCTCCACAATTCACATTTGGTCATATTATCTCAAATGTAGTTGCTGCATGCTAGAATTCACTAATTCCGAAGCCGAATCGGTTTAGGTTCTTAATTTACATGAAAATACATTCAAAATGTGGTATAATTAGGTCCACTGGAGCAGTTGGTGTAACTAATTTTCTGATTGGATTAGGTTCCATTGGTGTAGTCTCTGATTTTTTGTTCGTAGTCAGAGTCCAATGTTAAGCCGCATTATAGGAAATTACAGCTAGGCTGGTTTGCATTGGCTCAGATACATCGCAATAGTTACCTTTTACTGTTCTGGTGTTTTTGCCTTAAGCTTTAATTGGCTTGCCCGATGAGTCTCTTTCTATCTTCTAGATATTACGAAATTTGTAATTGTTGTGGCACACAGGGAATACAGCACCTATTGACTTCTATACTTGGCATTTTTGAGATTGAAAATATGGGAAACTGTCCATCACTGATATTATTCTTTTCCTTTCCATGAAGTTTGTAGAAGCTAGTGACTATACTAGTGTTTACAATCTTTTGCCATTGTAGTATTTTGTGATGCTTTTAGATTTTAATGTTTCCTTGTGACATTTTTAAAATGTAGAATCTAACTTTCTTACAAATAGTTGTTTCACTGAAAGTTACCAAGTCTGAAATGTTATATTATTTCTGCTGCAGGTTTCTTCTCCTACGCTCATTGTTGAAAGAGCTGGTACTTATGCCTGGACACACAAAAGCTGGAGAGTTAGAGAAGAGTTTGCACGAACTGTGACTTCAGCAATTGGACTTTTTGCATCAACTGAACTTCCTCTTCAGCGTGCTATTCTTCCTCCAGTATGTTTGCTGACTTCTATGAACAACACAAACATATGTATTTCAATTTAGTTCAAATACTCATGGAAACAAAATAATTCGTTCTGTATCTTTTTGATATCAGATTCTGCAAATGTTAACTGATTCAAATCCTGGTGTAAGGGATGCAGCTATATTGTGCATTGAGGTTAGTGATACTGGTCATGTACATCCCTGTTTGACGTACTATATTAAATCCTTTTCACTTATGCTACAGTATATTTTTAACTGTTATTAGGTTGGGATTGGATTTATTGATGTAATCAAACCTTTATACTTTTTCCAATTCCCAGGAGATGTATACACAGGCAGGGACTCAGTTCCGTGATGAACTTCAGCGGCACCATCTTCCCATGTCTATGGTGAATATCTAACATTTAAAATTTGGCATCTAGTTGCTGCTCAGTTTTCCATTCTTTATCATTATCTTTTCCGAGTACTTCAATTTTTTATTAAAAATTGAGTATGTTTTTTGGATGTTATATGCTGGTTGCTCATTGAGTTTTATTCAATTTGCAATGCAGGTGAAGGATATTAATGCAAGGCTAGAGAGGATTGAACCTAAGAATCACTCATCAGATGGACTTAGTGCTGTAGAAACAAAGCCCTTGAGCCATAACCCAAAGAAAAGTAGTCCAAAGGCGAAGAGTTCCTCAAGGGAGGTTTCTCTATTTGGAGGTGAGAATGATTAATATTCAATTGTTGGGTGGTCATGGGTTTTTGTGCTCCCTCGAAAGTGATTAATTTAACCTGGTATGGTGACATTAAATCTTCTTCTGAATATTCAGTTCTCGATTTCCATGTCACAGACAATATTGCCGTGTCTTGGTTTTAGTTTTGAAAGTCAGCTATTTTGTGGTTTAAATCTGGCCTCAAAGCAAATGATGTGTCCATGCAGACCCTATGAAAAGTTTACATAATATTGAATTGTTATCCTTGTCTGTCCATGCAGGGGAAACTGATCCTACTGTAAAATCTGTAGACCCTATAAAGGTGTATTCTGAAAAGGAACTAATAAGAGAAGTGGAGAAAATAGCTTCTACCCTTGTACCTGAGAAAGACTGGTCAATTCGGATCGCTGCAATGCAGAGAATAGAAGGGCTTGTATACGGAGGTATATTTGCCCTACCCCTTCATTACATATATGCAGAAGCATAGAGGTTGTCTAGTAATTCATGGTTCAGGCAATTGCTGTGGTTCTCTTTAGACACTGCTTTGATGCAGTTTACTATTACCTGTAGATTCTTATTGTTTTTTGAACTAGTATGTAATGAGTACTCAGTTAGACACGATACTTCTTGTGGGAATGCTTTCATATATAAAATAATGAACTGGGAAATGGCTTTTGGCTGGAAAATTGATTATTGGCCACAAATTCTTGGAAATGATAAAATACAGTAGGTTCTGTTGTAGATTTTGCTAATTATCGCTTCCTATTAGGTGCTGCTGATTATCAATGCTTTCGGGGACTTTTGAAGCAACTTGTTAATCCTCTGAGCACACAGTTATCTGATCGAAGGTCTAGCATAGTGAAGCAGGTATTATGCTATTCACTCCTTTTAGCTATTGTCTCATAATCACTTTAGCAATCTCCGGTATTCTTTGTGAACAGTACTGTAGGTTATGCAACTTTTTGCAGTTGTGGGTAAGACTGGTGTTCGGTTATCTAGCTCTTATAATATGTAAACTGTGGTTTAACTGTCACAGGCACTATTCATGTTTTCTATTTGCTCTGTGATATTGTGTTTATTCCTATAGGAGAAACAGGTTCTTACAGTTTGATTTGTGTCTAGGCTTGCCATCTGTTATGCTTTTTGTCAAAGGAGCTACTGGGTGATTTTGAGGCATACGCGGAGATTTTCATTCCAGTAAGTTGATAATTATCTTGCCAAAAACAATCCTTAAGTGGTCACCAAAAAGGAAGGGAAATATAAAGTAAAAATCCTTTAGTGATGGGAAGCTGGTAGTCTAATTTTATCATATCTGACCAGGTCCTTTTCAAGCTAGTGGTAATCACTGTACTTGTAATTCAAGAGTCTGCAGATAACTGCATAAAAACGGTAATTTATTCTATTTGATCCTTCTACTGTTACATTTGCCTTCTTTATTTCTTTCTCTTTGGTAGTTTATGAAAATATCTTTTACTTTCTTTCTGCTTCCCAGATGTTGCGTAACTGTAAAGTTGCTAGGGTGCTTCCTCGTATCGTGGATTGTGCTAAGAATGACCGTAATGCAATACTTCGAGCAAGGTATGTATCTGCTGCCAATCGATATGTCAGTGCTGCTAGACTTTGTTTTTCTTTCAGTCTTTAATATGTCCTTGTATTGTAGGTGTTGTGACTATGCACTGTTGATACTAGAGTATTGGGCCGATGAACCTGAAATACAGAGATCAGCAGATTTGTATGAAGATCTAATAAGATGTTGTGTTGCTGATGCAATGAGCGAGGTATTTCATATCAACAACTGATGTATTGTATTTGATGACTTATTTGGAATAGTTAAACATCATAGATTTCACACGTGAACCTCCCTATGTATAAATTGACAGGTCCGTTCAACTGCAAGAATGTGCTATAGAATGTTTACAAAAACTTGGCCAGAGCGTTCCAGACGACTATTTTCACTCTTTGATCCTGTTATCCAAAGGGTACATACTCTTAATCTTAATGATGATTTGATTATATTTTATAGTCTACTTATTAACATGTTAAAAAACTTGCGCAGTTAATTAATGAAGAGGATGGGGGGATACATAGGCGACATGCTTCTCCTTCTGTTCGTGATAGGGGTGCACCAGTCTCATTTACTCAGCCATCTGCTTCTTCAAATCTACCTGGATATGGAACTTCTGCCATTGTTGCAATGGATAGAAATTCAAGTTTGTCCTCCGGGTCTTCTTTCTCATCAGGACTTCATCTATCACAAGCGAAGGCAGTTGGTAAAGGTTCTGAGCGTAGTCTGGAAAGTGTGTTGCATGCTAGCAAACAGAAGGTCAGTGCAATCGAAAGCATGCTTAGAGGTTTGGAGTTATCTGATAGACACAATTCTTCATCTCTCCGGTCATCTAGTCTGGATCTAGGTACCTAAAATCTTACTTTCTCTCACCTTTATATAACTTGTGAATTTAATTAAGCGAGCACATTAGATAATCCTTGAAGCTGAATAGTCAAAATCGGGTTCATTTGTGAGCGGCTAAATTGTTCTGTTTTTGCCCCTAGTGCAGGAGTTGACCCTCCATCATCTCGTGACCCACCATTCCCTGCTGCTGTTCCAGCTTCTAATCATTTTTCAAACTCTCTAATGACAGATTCAACCACCTCAAGTAACAAAGGTAGTAGCCGCAATGGTGGCCTGGTTTTGTCTGATATCATTACTCAAATTCAAGCTTCCAAAGATTCTGCTAAATTATCATATCACAGTAATTTATCAGCTGAAACACTGCCAACTGTTTCTTCCTACACCATGAAGAGGGCTTCTGATAGAATCCACGAAAGGGGTTTCATTGAAGAGAGCCCTGAAACTAGGGATGCTAGGCTAACCCTGAATCATCAAGCTGAAAGGCATTATTTGGACACATCTCACAGGGATGGAAACGTAAGGGATTCACATGGTAATCATATTCCCAATTTTCAAAGGCCCCTCTTAAGAAAGAACACGACAGGAAGGGTATCTGCTGGCAGGAGGAGAAGTTTTGATGATAGCCAGCTCTCACAGGAGATGGCAAATTATGTAGAAGGTCCAGCATCGTTAAATGATGCTCTGAGTGAAGGATTGAGTCCATCTTCAGACTGGGCAGCTAGGGTTGCTGCATTTAATTATCTTCGGTCTTTGCTGCAGCAAGGCCAAAAAGGAATTCAAGAAGTTATTCTGAATTTTGAGAAAGTAATGAAATTGTTTTTCCAACATTTGGATGATCCGCACCATAAAGTTGCACAGGCAGCCCTTTCAACACTTGCAGATATTATTCCATCTTGCCGTAAGCCCTTTGAAAGTTACATGGAAAGGATCCTACCTCATGTTTTCTCGCGGTTAATTGACCCAAAGGAGTCGGTTAGGTATCCTTGCTCAACAACTTTAGGCATCGTTGGCAATACATACAGTGTAGATTCCCTCTTACCTGCGTTGCTTCGTTCACTAGATGAACAGCGATCACCAAAGGCTAAATTAGCTGTTATTGAGTTTTCTATTGGTTCATTTAACAAGCATTCAGTGAATCCTGAAGGTTCTGGTAATAGTGGCATTTTAAAATTATGGCTTACGAAGTTGGTACCATTGGTCCATGATAAAAACACTAAACTAAAGGAGGCAGCTATTACATGCATAATCTCTGTATACTCTCACTTTGATCCAACATCTGTGCTGAATTTTATTCTGAGCTTGTCAGTTGAAGAACAAAATTCTTTGAGAAGAGCCTTGAAACAAAAGACTCCTCGCATTGAAGTGGACCTTATGAACTTTCTGCAAAACAAGAAAGAGCGACAACGCAAGTCTTCTTATGATCCATCTGATGCAGTTGGAACATCATCCGAAGAAGGATATGTTAGTGCCTCAAAGAAGAGTCATTTCTTCGGGAGGCACTCTGCTGGTTCAGTTGATAGTGATGGTGGCAGGAAGTGGAGTTCAACCCAAGAAACGACCTTGGTCACTGGCTCTGTTGGCCAAGCTGCTTCTGATCAAACTGGGGAGAACCTGTATCAGAATTTCCAGTCTGGTTGTAACATTGATGTTCTTAATTCAAAATCCAAGGATTCAACCGACATGATTAGTGCTATGACTCGGAACTCTGGTTCCTGGACTAGCCCTCTGGACAATGGTGATGGTAAAGTGAACTTAGAAAGTTTGAGTTCTCATTCTCTGGATGTTAATGGAATTTTGAACATGGACCATATTGGGACTGCTGCGAGCATTGGGCATAGTGAAGCTTCCACTGACTTGGACCAGAATCACCACCAACTTCATGCTTCGAAGGTCAATTCCATTCCAGACTCGAGTCCCAGCATTCCTCAAATACTCCACTCGGTGAGTTCCTTAACTTTATAACCTCAAATTATGTTTTGAAGTTGTAAGTTTATCACCTTTTAAAGCTTCGTTATCCATACTTTGTCGTAAACTCTTCAGTTTTGGAAACAGTAATCCTGAATATGTTGACATATTAGGATGATTTTGCTATTGAATTGCTTCTCTAAGCATGCCAATTGGAATTTGTGTTTCTAGAAAATTATTGATCATAAATTTGAATTTCTCTGTAGCTTTACCCCTTACATATGAGAAATGTTTTCTTTGTTTATAGATTGGCACTGGAACTGCAGAAAGTCCTGTGGAAAGTAAGCGTGGTGCTCTTCAACAGCTAATCGAAGCTTCTATAACTAATGACCAGTCTATTTGGACCAAGGTTTGTTGGTTTCACTTATTGGCTTAACAAATGCATGTGTAAAGTGGATCCTTTTATATGAATTAGTAATGAAATGTATTGGAACATCAGGAGAGGTTGGGGGTTGTGTGTCTCCTAGTTTTTGACACAGGGATTTTCCACAACCCCTGGGGTTGTGCTAAGGAAGGTCAATTTAAATTAGAATATGGAAGTGGCAGTTGTTAGGATAGTGACGAAACGAAACATGGAGAATGTTATAAAGATCGCCAGTTCTCCATTAGGAGTGTGACCCCTTAAACATGGAGAACTTATCCATGTATCTGGTAGGTTTATTTTTCTTGTTTGAAAAGGACACAGCTTCTGAATGTTTTAGTATTGAGGGTAACACAATATCAACAATTGGTTTAACAATATACAGTTGATATAATACTATTATAGTTAGGGTATTCAATTTGGGGAGAACTCATCCAAGCGCTAGAGCTACAAGATTGGTTTTTTGGGGTATAAGCTTGTTGCATTCAAGAATTCTTAGTTTGATTTTTCTGGCTTCTTCCTCTTCTGCTTTTCCCCGGGTCAAGGATTAAAAATCTTGAGTGAAGAACATGAAGATTTCTTGGTCACATGGCCCATCAATGTTGACAGAATTGAGAAGTCAACATGATGAGGGGTGTCGTATGTTGTTGTACGAGAGACCCAAACTATATATGTTTGTTTTGTTTGAAAATAAAGTTGCTTGGTGTATGCGAGCGCTCTGGATCTTTTGTTAATGATTATTTTACATTATATGTGCAGTACTTCAATCAAATTTTGACAGTTGTACTTGAGGTGTTGGATGATTTTGACTCCTCTATTCGGGAGCTCTCTCTTTCATTGATTATTGAAATGCTCAAGAACCAGGTATTGTATTTACTATCTTGCATGATGTGAAGTGCATGTAATCCTCCTATTTTGTATTGTCAATATTGTTTTTATTGTTTCTAGAAAGAGGCGATGGAAGATTCTATTGAGATTGTAATTGAGAAGCTGCTGCATATTACAAAAGATGTAGTTCCCCAGGTACCTTTTTAGTTTCCAACTAAGGTTAATTTTATTCTATATTTGCATTATTTTTCATGTCTCAATGTAATCTTAATTCATGTTCAGGTTTCAAATGAATCAGAGCACTGCTTGAGTATCGTTTTGTCACAGTATGATCCATTCAGATGTTTAAGTGTATGTATCCATTTCAGTTCCTCACCCAGCCTTGTGAAGACTTTATCAGCACTGAGAAAACGGGTTCCTGACTATATAAAATAGAAAAAAGAAATAAAAAACAAGAGAAGGGGGGAAAGATGATGTGTGCTCCATAGTCAAAGAAGTCATGGGCTGAGCACTGATTAAAGACATTAGAAACTTTTGTGTTCAATCTTTGGGTTCTTGAACTTTTATTTACTAATCTGTAGTGTTGCCAATTGTTGATCTGCAGATCATTGTCCCTTTGTTGGTAACTGAAGATGAGAAAACTCTCGTTACTTGCATAAACTGTTTGACAAAGGTATTATACTTGTATGTATTGAATCTATATGAAGTTTGAGGACGGTTATGAGTATGCATACGACACTTTAGATTGTAATTTCTGAGGTTTATTGGTTGTGATCTGATCAGAACTTCCGCATCCAAATATGTGCTATATGCCAGAGAAAAGAATGATCTGGTTTCTTCCTAGTTCCTACGATACGCATTATCCTCTGGGTATCTATCAAGTACTATCTTGCTAAGCCTCTTTGTTCTCTTCTTCAGCTTGTAGGCAGGCTTTCAGTGGAGGAACTAATGGCTCAATTGCCATCTTTTTTGCCTGCGCTGTTTGAAGCATTTGGAAACCAGAGTGCTGATGTTCGCAAGGTAAGGGCTATAGTGTTTTATCCCTTAATCCCTTTAGTGCATAGCCATTCAACTGAACAGTGTCACAAATAATCTAAACCTTAAGTTGTTCAGTGTGATTCTTCCAGATACATATTTTTGTTCTATGTTCCCGTTGCATTCCTTCATTCTTTTCATACCCTTCGCCATCTGTGATTCTTCCAGAATCCAGATACATATTTTTGTTCTATGTTCCTGTTGCATTCCTTCATTCTTTTCATACCCTTTGCCATCTGTGGGGGTGTTTCTGAGATTAAAATTAGTTTAGTTTCTTGAAATTTAAATTTCATCTCCTTTAAAGAATATTTAATTCAAAGCAAGTTTTGGAGAACTAATTGTAACTGGTTAAGTCACTTGAGTGAGAGTTCACCTGAAGTTCAGTATAGACAGTTGATATTGGACTTCTGCAGCAGTTGTGGTGTTTATGCTCTTAAAATAGACTACCCAAATTTACTTCAGTCATATTTATATTATGTATATGTTCTTGCGGTCTGTTTCTAAATTAGTGCAAGCTATGCTGTGCTTTGCAGACTGTCGTCTTCTGTTTAGTCGATATATATATTATGCTTGGAAAATCATTCTTGCCATATCTGGAGGGGCTCAACAGCACACAGTTACGCTTGGTGACTATTTATGCTAATCGAATTTCACAGGCGAGGACGGGCGTGCCGTTAGACACTAACCATGATTAGCGGTTCAGTTAGGTAGGAATTGTTGTTTGGGCGTCGCCAAGTTCATCTGTTGTGTATTTTGTATATTGTGTGAATGCATTTTGGCTTTGTATTAATTTTTGTTTTGGGGGGTTTTCACATGTTTGTATTCTCATTCTTTTTCAATTGCTTATGACTGGTTTGGTGGTAGAGTGCATTTTGTGGGGAAACTTTTAGTGTTACAGTGCACATATTGTAATCTAGATTTCCCAATCATTTATATATAAATGAAAGGTGTTGCATTTATAGAGATCACATTTTGAGCTTTCATAGATGCCTTTATCTGCTTCACCATTGTATGGTATCACCAATGTTGTCTGGTATAATAGCCTAGGAATTTGTACGCCTTCTATAACAACAAGGTTGAACGGAAGAATGTGAGCTAAACATGACTGAATTCATGCAAGATTAAGGTCGTGTTGTGGTTTATTACAGTTCATGGAGCCCAACGAAAGTTAACTTGAAAGAAGAATATGCAACTTAAACCAGAGGTGTGTAAGCCTGTGTAAGCATAAGCCAGGTAGGAATGAACTCTTTTAGGACAATTTCGGGGCAAAATAGCCAGGCTTCGTTGGTTATATGAAGCAAACTTGTCCTAAACATGGCCTTGTTTTTTGTATTATTTCAGACATGGGTCTGCCGTGTGTAGTAAACTCCAGCTTCTGATAAATATGGTGCAAGAATGTGTAAGGATATCCAGTGAGGTTATTAACGGAAGTAGGAGAACTAACTACATGGTTAGTCACTTGTGCAGAGATTTTATCCAGAGTAGGAAATGTGAATAAGTTGAAGGAATTTTTGCTGATATGCTAAGGGAGACCTGCAAATCAGCAAGAATGGTAGAAAACTGAACTCATTGGTAAGCATGTCACGTGAAGTGTTCACGCGATAATCGTTGATGCTTTTGTTTTCGAGCAATAAAGATGCATAGAATCGATGAAATCTCTAAAATTACCTCATCAAGTAGTGACAATTTTGGTTTTCCGTTTGTGGCGCCTCAGTATTAACTCCTTTTTTCCACAAATAGCGCTATCCGTAATGCTTTTCTTCCCACTGCCAGCATTTTTAGCCTGCAGGAAATGGTAGAAAACATTTTAGTTTTCTGCATTGGTGTATATAAGCATGTCTATGGGGTATAGTTGTTATGATCAACTAAGAGCTTCAACATCCTTCCCTGAGGTATGTATATCTCTTCTATATGAAGTTTTGAAGTGGTTTTATTCTACAAAACATAGAACTGGTGCATATTTGTTTTTCTTCATCCTTCTGTTGTTGTACAATTCATAGAATACTAAAATTTGCTCCCAAGTAGCAGCAAGTAGTACTGTAGTAGTCATCCTATGTAGTAAGATTGCTATTGCCACACTTCTTTTAGTTACACTATTATCTTTGTTCATGTACAGAAACCAGTCCAACCACTTCCTTCACAGAATGTTGCCAGCAAATGCTAATGGTCACATGTCAAACAATGGGAACACTGCAGAAAACAGTAATGGTGGGAATGCAAATAGGCCAGTTTTGAGAAATTGGAGAAACAAGCCGACTATCCTTCTCATCGATGAATCCGAAAACCACAGGGTTCTGGGGACGGCTTATCTTACAGCTTATGGTGCCGAAACTACAGCTGCGACTGATGGAAGGGCAGCTTTGGAGCTCATATTTTCTAGTACCAAGTTCAAGTTGATCCTCATTGACTTGCAAATGCGCTACATGAGCGGTGCACAGGTCTTAAATACACTTCTAGTTTCAATTTTTATCATTTTATTAACTTTCAGGGAATATAAAAACTAAGCTTCTAATGATCAGTTCATCCTCATCATAAGTACTGATTTCATTCATTTGATGTTTGGCATGTCTATGACAGTGTGCGAATCACCTTCGAACCATGGGAGTGAGGTCCTTGTTGCTCGGTATGACAATCTTTTGTAGAGAAAAAGAGGAACAGGCATTTCTGGAGGCAGGGGGTAATGGCTTCATTCCAAAGCCTCTTAGTCCTGACAACTTTCTTCAAGTCCTGGAATCACTGGATAAAAATCAGGCATGAAAAGCTGTGCTGCTCAAGCCGAAAAAGAGGACTCCATATGAGTAAAATGGATTTTCTTTAATATTTCAGTAAAATGTATTTCTCCATATCATTGCAGCTGTATTACTATCTCATTGTTGGTCTATTTCATATTTACTATCGATCCCATTGTCGGTCTATTTTATTTTTAGGTGTTGCACTGATACGCACCGAGTAGGAACCAATATCATGCTTTCAAAAATGCTACAAGAAACAAGTAACACATACACCATCAAAACATAAGGCATAAGCAATGAGGAATACCGAATACACAGACATCAGACAACATCATAACAATGTAACATTTCACTATTTCAAGAGGTCCAGAGCTATTAGCACAGTGACCTGCTATGTATGCATTAAGTTGGATGTATCGGTGAACGAGTGAAAGAAAACTTCCTCTGGATTTGTCCCTTACAGGTGGAAAGCGAAAGCATCAGCGATACAGTTTGTATGTTCTAGCTAGCCATGAAAGAACGGCAGTTAGCTAGTAGTATAAATTGTACGATTTGAAGTTAAGCTTTTAGCTGAAATTCTGTTCATTTGATCGTTGCTTAGGGGAATCTCCACAATGTAAACAAAACTTGTTTTTCTTCTTATCCGAGACATTAGTTTGTGATGTAATTTCTAATTTGTAAACTCCGGAAACTTTACGAGAGAGGCTGGCTAAGAATTATTTGTTACAATCTAAATCACAACGTTAACAATAATCAAATATTACAGCCTGGAAATCCGTAAGTCTTAAACGGATTAAGTTCTTTGATTTTTTCTAATCACAAATCCAGATTTTAAACTTCCCACCAGTTACGCATAAACCCTAAATATTCCCATGAGTATATACATGGCATATGCGTAGGCAAAATGATAGAGCTCAGAACAAAATGGATGTGACCTTTGAGCCCCAGAGAGGAAGGCCCTTCTTCTCCATTGAAGTTGGTTACTTCAACACTGTCACAGAGATCAAAGAAAAGGTTCAGAAATACCAAGGAATACCCATTTCCCAGCAAACCCTTGTTTTAAATGGCCAAGTCCTCCAAGAACGGTGTCCCCAGGGTCGAAAAATAAGTTGAAGTTGATGGTACTACCCAAATGTGGGACGAAAAAGATTCCGGTGGAGGTGAACGCATCAGATAATGTAGGAGAGTAAGGAGCTGTAAAAGTTGCACCAGAGGCTACAGTTTCATCTGCCACAAGAGAGTTACTTCATCTATAAGCAGAATGTGATGGACGATGACAAGTCCTTTAGGTGGCACCATGTCGGGCAGGGTGATACTATTGAAATTTTCAATGGGAGCGTTACCGGTGGATCCTAGAAGCGTAGAATTAGAATATTTTTATTGTCCTGGAATTTTCTATGTATACAAGTAGTCAACATGAATATTTTTTTTGCTGCATTAGCCATTATTACTACCAGAACTGATACATTGAGAATTGAGACTGATTGTTTAGTTGCAGTCCATGATCTGCAGGTGATTGATTATCTAAGAATGGAATATGGAAATCTGCTGGATGACATTGACATCCAGAGGCTGCAGCAAAGCTGTTCATCAGCTACCATCAGCTATGCGCCTCGAACTGCAAACTTTACTGCTCATAGACTAGCCAGTTTTGCTTTCGAATCTGTGGAAAACAAAGAATGGACTCAATCCATTCTTTTCAATGCTTAGCCATGTATAGTAATCACATTTCTACTTAAGTATTTGCTATTTACTAAACTCACCCTTGTACACTTTTTATAAAATGAGAACCAGCTTTTTAGATGCATGTCCAATGTAGGTAGTAATTGAAAACAGGAGAACTATATTAGTCACCTGTGCAGTGTAATCTCATGACTCTCATCCGCAATGGTAAACCGATGTTGTTGAGTCAAATACAATTTGTTCATCATATGCTTAAAGTGTTTATATCATCAATCAAAAATAGAAGAAAGTAGCTAAAACCTGAACTAACAGAAGCTAGCACACAAAATGAGAGCCCCTTCACATGACAAGTATTTGATGCAACTGCTTTCGAGTACTTAAGATGCATGGATTCGACTAAATCCGAAAAATTACCTCAACAAGGAAAGAAAAGAAGAAAGATGGTTGTCATTTCTCCTGCGAATCTCGATTTTCATTATATACCTTATAATCTTTGTGCTTTTAGCCCACAGGAAGGTTCAGTACACCGGAAATGGTAGAGCATTCTTGTTTCTGTAATTTCTATTTAAGCATCCCTCAGGTATTTTTATCATCAACATAGAGCTTCAAGTTGGTGAATCCATACAATTCCTTCTATAATCTCCCCTAAGGTATCTGCTTTAATTTTCTATTTAAGAGAATTTTGATTCTCTTTAATTTTGTTGTATTGCATCTACAAAATAGAAATGCTGGTATACATATTTTCCAACCACAAGATTAATTTTTCTTTCAAGTAGCATCAATTCAATAGTTTTCCTAAGAAAGTTGCGTAGCTTGTGGTATATATGATCTAAGTTGTTACCCTTGACATATAAGCTAGCCTTACTTAGGGGCGCGCTAAGTTTGATTATATTCTGTTTTGTTCATGTGGAGGGAGGCCTATCAACTAATTCCTTGCAAAATGGCTGATGGAAATACTAACCAAGAAGGTCTTACAATTCCCTTAATGTCTTGGAAGAACAACCTGAAAGCACTTCTGGTGGATCCATCATCTACCTGTACACTAATTGGAAAGGCATATCTCACGAATTACGGTGTAAAAACTGAGGCTGTGGACAATGCAGATGTTGCCATTACACTGCTTAATGAGGGAGCCAGTTTCACTGTGATTCTCGTAGACATGCATATGCGTGAAATGAATGGAGCGCAGGTCATATATAGTACACTGTACACATCTAATTTCTATTGTGATCATTTTATTAACAAACAGTGAAACTAGAAAGCATGATGTATATGATTATATTTTGATCGATATCTGTCAAGCATCTGTTAACGCATTGCTGATTGACATGAGGGCCTATAGAGTTATAGACTTAGATATTCTGACCTGTTTATTATTAACGTGTGGAAACTGTTAGAATTGATACTCATTACAAGTAAAATTCTACATAGAATCAAACTGCAATCATATTAAATGTACTTAAGCATATTTTTCACTCATTGATTTTTGGCATGTCTAGGACAGTTTGCTACCCAGCTTCGGAGCATGGGAGTACAAACCAGGCTGCTTGGTATGTCAACTATGTTTAGAGAACATGAGAAAGTAGATTTTCTGGCAGCTGGGGGTGATGGCTTTATTGATAAGCCTCTTCATCCTTCCAAGTTTGTTCCAATGCTGCAAGAGGTGGATAACAACCAAGGGTGAAAAGCTAGGCTGTATCAAGCCAAAATAGAGGACTCTCCTGTTTAGTTTTTGTTCAAGTGGTTGTGCAATCTTTCCCTCAATGTGTGAAATAAAATGGAGTTCTCTTTAGTTAATAGAACTCAAATATATGGTTTCCTTCTTGGCCTCTTGCATTTGGTATGAGCTGATTGCTTTTGAAGAACTATAAACCAGAAAGCCTAGAACAATGTAATGTTGGCTTCTAATGGTAGCAAAAAACATATACAAAACTATATTTACCACCTGATCGAGATGAGCCCTTAGATGGCCCTATGGTATATTTTGCTGAACAACGTTCAATACTCTACTAGCAGAACTATAAACCCCTCATAATCCTCCTAAATCAAGTTCGAAAGCGAAGAAAATCATTCAGTCAACCAATTTGGGCCATTTGATGCAATCATTAAAAAAAATTCAGGCTTTCACCATATGTTAGACTTTGATACAATCACGCCAAAATCTCTAGAGATTCTCTGGTTCATTGCATATCAAGACTAGAAGGAAGAGAGTTCCCATTTCTTTCCTTTCGTAATTCATGTGGATGTGTAAGGGCTAATGGCACCTAATTACATGGACCCTTAGCTAATCCTTTGTGACTTCAACCATTTGGTGCCAATGAGGTATCAGTTCTATTTTGGGATGCCTCTGCCAAACAACGAAACCAGCTGGCCGAGTTGTGTATGTCTTTTTCAGATTTCCCTCATGTCAGATCAAGACGCATATGTCCTTGTCACTGTTTATAAGGCCAAACAACAAAATCAGAAATTAGTACGAAGTATCTTTTCTAATGATGCCAAGGATAATGTGTTACCAGCATACAGAAAATCCTTTCACCAATGACTTTTTTGGTTTAAGAAAATATATAATTTCATTACTTTATCCATATCCAGAAGTCGTTTTTCATCATATACAAGACACAAGACTCCCGCAATATGACAGGTATCCCTGAATGCGAATGGGGTCAATTGATGTGTAACCCGTTGAAGATGTAATATAATGAAATTGGGAGAGAGAAAAGAGTTATATATTGATCATTATACAGAAGTCATGATACAACTTATATACCGATACAATCCTAGATTATTAGGGTTTTTATAGGATCAAGAAGAAAATTCATTCCTAGTAATTATGGATTACGCAAGATTCCTATACAAGTTAGAAAGAAAATATCACCAGCTACATAGCTACATAACAGCTACATATTTCAATAGATCAGATTATCTCTTCTTTTAATTACTTGAATATTATCTTCAACACTCCCCCTTAAGTTGTAATGTATGTTGATCAAATTCAACTTACCAAGTAACATTTGAAATTGTGCTGAACCTACTGGTTTGGTAAACAAATTCGCTGGCTGTTCCTTTGTTCTTATGTGAGCAGTTTAATGATTCCTTGCTGTATCTTTTCTCGTACTACATGACAATCTATCTCTATATGTTTCGTACGCTCATGAAAGACTGGATTAGATGCAATATGAAGAGCTGCTTGGTTGTCACAAAACAACTTTGTTGGCCGAAACTGCTTCTCATTCAAGTCTCGCAAAATATTTCTCAACCATGTAATTTCACAAACTGTGGTAGTCATCGATCTGTATTCTGCTTCTTCACTAGATCATGAAACTGTAGTTTGTTTCTTTGCTCTCCATGAAACTGGTGTGTTCCCAACCATTACACAATAACCTGTAATTGATCTTTTTGTGTCTTTACATTTAGCCCAGTCAGCATCATAAAAACCTGTTAGTTCGAGCTTTCCAGTTGAAAGCAACAAGATTCCCTGACCTGGTGTTCCTTTGATATACCGAAGAACTTGGTGTGCAGCATCCAAGTGTGGTTGTCGAGGCTTGTCCATAAACTGACTCAAAATGTGAATTGCATATGCCAAGTCCGGTCTTGTGATTGTTAAGTAGATCATACGTCCAACAAGTCTCTTGTACTGTGAAGGGTATGTCAATAAACTTCCTCTTGATTGTGTCAGAAAAAGATAATGATCAACTGAAAAACGAGAAGATCTAGATGCTAAGAAATCTGTGTCTTCAAGTATCTCAAGTGCATACTTTCTTTGGCACAAAGCTATGTCATGCCATGCCGAGACCTAGCCACTTCAATTCCTAGAAAGTATTTAAGTTTTCCTAGATCTTTCAACTTGAACTTGCTTGAGAGAAACTTCTTTGTACTTGTGATGTCTTCTAGACTGTTTCCTACAAGAATAACATCGTCCACAAATACTAGTAACACTATGAACTTGCTATCTTGATTTCAGATGAATAATGAGTAATCACTCCATGATTGATGAAAGCCTGGAGATTTGAGAGCCAGTGATAGTTTAATAAACTATTGTCGAGATGTCTGCTTTAATCCATACAAGCTTTTATGCAACTTACATACAACATTCTCCCCCTTTCGACCAAATCCAGGTGGCAATTGTATATATATATATATATATATATATACATCTTTAGTGAGATCTCCATGAAGAAAAGTGTTGTTGACATCTAATTGGTGGAGATACCAACCACGAAGAGCAGCTAGTCCTAGCAGGACTCGAACGATAGTAAGCTTGGAAACGATGCAAAAGTTTCTCGGTAATCAACCCCTTCTACTTGACTATAGCCTTTAGCTACAAGTTGTGCTTTGTACATCTCAAATGTTCCATCAGAATTAAGCTTTATCTTGAACACCCATTTGCAGCCTATTGGACGCTTGGTGGGAGGCAAAGGAACGAGACTCCACGTCTTATTTTCCTGTAAGGCCTTAATTTCCTGTAACATGGCGTTACGCCATACTTTGTGCTTGGCTGCTTCAGAAAAGCTGTTTGGTTCTTTGAGAAGTGACAACTGTGCACTAAAGATTCGATGGGAAGGAGATAAATGACCATAAGACAAAACAGTATATAAGGAATGAGGAACACATGTGCTCGTTGAGTCTGATTGGAGAGAGCGAGAAAGCAGAGTTGCCTCAGCATGGAAGTCGTGCAAGTAACCAGGAGTACGAATTGGACGAGTAGAGCGACAAGTTTCTATAGCAGAAGCATGTTGTGATGGGTGAGTAGAAATCTTCAAAGAAGGCAGTGTAGATGATGAAAGAGGTAAAGTAGGGTTTGGAGACAGATTAGACACTTCAGCTGAGAGAATAAGGTGTGAAAGAGTGGAAGGTATGCTAGGATCTTCATAATTGGTAGGGTTAGAGAGAATAGTACCTGGACAAGAAGCCCTAGGTTCCAAAACCCTAGTGTCATGAGTACTACCTGAAGTCCCAGTGTTTGTATCTTCATCGAAAACCCTAGTTGTCAAAAGAGAAGGGTTTGTTGGAGTCTAAGGTAGTCTAAAAGACAGATATGAGAATGTATCTTCATAAAAGATCACGTCTCTAGAAATAAAGATTTGCTCAGTTTCGAGATCAGAAACCTTATGGTTTTGGCCATTTGGATACCTAAGAAACATACATTTGGCAGCCCCGGAGATCAAATTTAGTAGGTTTGCGTGGATGTGTTGATGCGAAACAAAGACAACCGAAAACCTTAAGATGATCAAATGTTGGTGGCCTTTTGAAAAAGCCTTTCAAAGCAAGTTTTTCCTTTAAGAAGAGGAGTGAGATTTCGGTTAATAAGATAGGTGGAAGTGAGAATGGCTTCCCCCTAAAATGACTTCGGCAATTGTGCTTGAAATAAAAGAGCTCTAGCCATGTTAAGCAGATGACGATGTTTACGTTCAATAACACCATTTTGTTATGGTGTGCTGACGTAACTCGTTTGATGCAAAATACCTTTGGATGAGTAAAAATCAGGCATTTTAAACTAAAGACCATTATCACTACGAATTGTTTTGACTCTTGTATCAAACTGAGTTGCAACCATATGTATAAAATCGATCATAAACTTTCTGACTTCAGATTTCTGTACCATCAAATAGACTTGAGTGTAACGAGTAAAATCATCAACTATTGTAAGAAAATATTTAGCACATGATGTGGAAGGTTCATGGTAACCTCCCCAAATGTCAACATGAATTACAGTAAACGAAGAAGTACTTGAAATTAAACTCAAAGAAAATAGAGTACGAGTTTGTTTGACTAACGGACAAATGGAACATTTGTATGAATCACAAGACTTATTAGAAGGAAAGGGAAACAAGGGATAAACCTTGGAGGATGGGTGGCCAAGGCGTTGATGCCAGAGCGTTTGAGAGCTACTATCAACGATATTGCATGTGGCTTGCTGAACTTTGTTGAGGCAATAGAGTCCTTTCTTCTCAGATCCCGTCCCAATCATTCTCCTCAAGCGTAGATCCAGTATGTAACTGACATGCTTAAGAAATATGGTGATACAAAAGGTGTCTCTACACAACTTACTAACAGAAATCAAGTTGAGATGGAATAATGGGACAAATAAGACATTATGAAGTGTGAACTGAGAAGAGAAGATAACTGAACCAATATGATTGACTTGTGCCCTAGAACCATTTGGGAGTTGAACAAAACGATTACTTGCAACGGATGACTCGGTGAGTAGACTACTATCACAAATAATGTGGTCACTTGCACCACTATCTAGGATCCAAATACTGATTTGGTTACTACAAGAAATTTGAAAAGCTTTACCTGAAATCACATCAAAGGAGGAAGGAATGTTACCGACTTGATTAGCAGCAGAGATTTTGTTCTTGTTCAAGAGTTACAAGATCTGCCTGCAATCCTCCTTGGAGAAAAGAAAATTCAGGTTTTCCTTAGAATTCGGCACGGTAAGTACATGGTTACTTCGGCTAGAACTTCCAGCAGCCTCCTCATCCGCTTTTCCTTTACAACAATGCTCAGAATCATGTCCATTTCAATTGCAATATTCACACGTCAAATATGCACGACAAAATTTTGTGGAATGGTTGTCTTTACTGCAAATGTCGCACCATCTTGTGGCATTGACAAGTTTCTTGTTGTGGGCAGGGGCTCGCTCAGGGGCCCTTGCATAAGCCCTCTCAGTGTCACTTCTTGACTTATGAACAAAGAAAGCCCTGCATCCGAGGTCTTGTTATGACTTGAGGCTTGCACTTGTTTCTCTTGGCGTAGTATCATTTCATATGCCTTATTGACACTAGGAAGAGGATCGATAGAGATAATATTACTCCGCAAATCATAACTGTCATTAAGTCCCATGAGGAATTTCATGGTTTGTTGATTCTTGGCATACTTACCAAGTTTCACTCCATCTTCACAATTACATATTGTAAGGCCACACACCGAGTGCCTTTCGTCCCACAAACTCTTGAGCTTTGTGTTGAATATTGTCACCGAGTCTGAACCTTGTAGACATGCATAGATAGCGTTCTCAAGATTGAATAATTGCACTATGTTTGTCTGACTAAATATCTCTTTAAGTTCAGTCCAAATTGCCCGAGCTGTCTTGCAATGCTTAACACTTTTAGAGATTTCTTTCGACATGAAACCGGTTAGCAAACTCTTGACTAACGTATCACAATGATCCCATTGTTGTTGCTCATCATCTTGAGCAATTGGTTGAGTGCTAGAGCCATTGACAAAGCAGATCTTATTCTTGATCGTCAAAGCCATACTCATGTATCTAAGCCATTCATCATAATTGTCCTCCATCAATGCTTGAGGGACTAGTATAACCCCTGGTTAGTCGAAATGATGAAGATAGAGAGTGTGATTAGAATAATCTCATGGTTCATGTGTGCATGCATAAAGCCCTGAAGAAGAGGGTGCTACTTCTTTCAAAATTTTCTCCTTCAATAATGCTAGAGCTCTCTGTTCGTCACTGTCCATGGCTGAATTGGTTTTGCCTATAATAGAGATGAGATTTTGGTCAAGATATTTAAGGTGTTATCGAGAGAGAAGAGGCTTAATTGAGGTTTGTAGGATTTTCCGAGAGAGAGGTTGTGTTTTGGTCAAGGTTTTTGGCCGAGGAACGGCGCTCTGGTACCATAAAGAAATTGGTAGTTGATAGAAAAGAGTTCTATATTGATCATTATACAAAAGCCATGATACAACTTATATACTGATACAACCCTAGATTATTAGGGCTTTCTATAGGATCAAGAAGAAAATATGTCCCTAGTAATTAGAAGATTACTCAAGATTCCTATACAAGTTAGGAAAGAAATCTCACCAGCTACATATCAGATTCTCACCAGCTACATATCGGATACTCACCAGCTACATATTTCAATAGATCAGATCTTCTCTTATTTTACTTGAATATTATCTTCAACATAATAGTCATAATACTAGTCGCCTAAAAAACTCAATTGATGTAACTAAGTAAAACCAATAATTATACATAAACAGTCTTCCATCATAAGTCTACGTAAGAACAAAGGAGATTAAGATATCCTTGTTTCCTTGTAGTTAGGACAAATTTAGGGGTAGTGAAACAGAATGGAGGTGCATCCGATGTAGAGGTGGCAAACAGACCACTGAGCACGAGTATGACATGAGTCCGACATGTTTACAAGCGGCTCGGCCATGCCCAAACTTGTTAGCAGCCTGACATGACCTGAGCACATTATTCTAACAGATTGGTTTGGGCTAAGGAAAATGAGCTCATTGGTCCACCCATGTTGAGCCCGTTATATGCCCGGCCCGACCCGAGCACGACAAATTAAAACTCACGACCCGACCTGTTTTTCTAAAATGAACATATATATATATGATAAACTTGGATAATCTATCTCAATAATTTGAAATACGGCTACAGTTTGAAATATTATGAAATCGAAAAAAATGGTTTGGTTATGGTTTGAGACACTAATCTGAACTAAACTTCACCATTTGGTTTATGTGAAATGAGACCATCTCGAGAAGAAAAACTTAGTTTTCTCCTCCTAATTCACTTCGGATAAGCAGAAACCCAAATCAACCTCTATTATTTTGGTGAGAGAGTATTTCATGCATCAGTAAAAGACAAAAAAAAAACAGAAAAAACAAAAGTGAACACTACATACATCTCACGGTGAAGAGATGATCAGACGGTGTGAATTGGAAATGTCACCACCGATGACGGTGCACCGAATAATTTTCGTATTTTGGTTGTATAGCTATTTCTTTCACCAATGACTTAGTTCAACAACAGACGTGGATATAGGTACGTCACGAGCATTGCCACGTAAGATGATGACATGTGTGCAACGGTACGATCACTCTACCAACATAATATTAAAAACTTAGACAATTAATTTCTAGTAATTTTTTACCTAAAGAAGTTGTTCGAAAGAGGCAAAATTTTCGGCACTATGGAAGTTGTGCGCGGCATAAGATCACATGGAATTCTTTCTTTATACTTGAAGATTTGGGTAATCAAATTATGCCAAATCCAATATGAAGCAATTGAATGAAAAAGCTAGCATGAAATTATCTTTACCTTTGGTTGTCACTTTCGCATTTTCACTTATGCAAAGATGGTTGGAAAGAATGCAGTTGCGTCTCATCTTTGTATATCAACAAATAAGGCAAAAATCAAACACACAGATTTTTAGATCTTTAACTAAATCCAAGTTATACTCTTGACTCTTCTTGTACCCCCCACAATTTCACTTTAATCCTTTTTTCCATTTCTTTTTAGTAGAGAGGATCCTCTTTCCAGTTGCCATTGCTGCCCCTCTAAATATGGTTAGAGTTCAACCATTGGAAGAACACACCATTTCTCTCATTTGACCTGCAACATATAGCAGCAGAAGCAGACTCCTCTTTCTTCAATCCATTCTGCATTTTATAATAAAGGTACTACCTAGCCTTCATTTCTTTATATGTTGTATACAAAACTTATTTTGGTTTTAGTATCTGACAAATCAAGAGAAAATAACCAACCTAGCAATATCTGCATTTTGACCGAAATTCTGAAGTCTATGCTCCGAATTTGTTCATTTTGGTGAAGTAAATCTTTCGAGCTATGCCTGTTTCTACATGTGCACAACCAAATAAGCTGTTAAAAATGCTTGCGTGGAGGATTCTGTAACCAAAAAAGAAAATAAGCTGTAGAAAATGTGAATGTTTTCTTATCATAATCAGGCACATTTGACATATTCTCTCACATTTCACAATGGCTGTTTCTGTTTTCTATATAAACAGACTTTGAACCTTTGGATTAGTTAACAAGAGACAAAATGTTGAAGAGCACAAATGCAAATGAGGCTGCAGCCAAGATAACAGCTCTCGTCGTAGATGACAGCATAATCAACCAACGCATTCACCGCAAGCTCTTGGAGAATCTTGGCATTGAAAATCAAGTCGCAGGTAACGGAAAAGAAGCTGTTAATGTCCATTGCTCTGGCAAACAGTTTGATCTGATACTGATGGACATGGACATGCCTATCATGAATGGCATTGAGGTAAAAAATCAAAACCAATTTTTGCTTAAACAATTGATGTGCCTGATGAGTTTGATTACATGCTGATATTGCTTTAACTAATCTGGTTTTTTCTGATTTCTTTTGTACATTAGGCAACAAGGACACTGCGTGCAATGGGGATTCAAAGTACAATTGCTGGTGTATCATCACATTCTCACACTGAAACTATACAAGAGTTTGTGAAGGCAGGACTGGATGACTACCAAGAGAAGCCCTTAACCATTTCTAAGCTAGTTTCCATTCTCCAGAAGGTCAATAGCAACTAGTTCATGTCTGAACTCGTTATTGATTTACCAGAGAAAAGAACATCATATATGTATCTCATGTAACAGGGTGTATCTCATGTAACAGTATAACACTCTGATTCTGAAGAGTTGGTATCTTAAAATGTTATATGATAAATTGGAACAGTTGTAAAATCAGAGATAATTAGCATGTTGAAATCGTATTTTATTAACATCGGGAGCTTCTGTGACAGATTTCATGTCTAAAAGTACTCCAGTAGTAAGAAAAATTTGTTTATGGATACAGACATGCAGTTGTTCTAGACAGAATATTCATCGAAAAGAGTCTCCAATAAATTTGACAATGAAATTATGTCGTCGGCATCTACCTTTGAATGAAATTCCTACAAATGCAAATATGAACCATACCCAAGTATGTGTTAATGGAATGAAAAGAACTGAAGAACAGAACTGCACAAGCTCCAATTCACACACAAGTAAAAAAAGGACAGGAACCTCAAAAAAATCTATAGAGAGCAAGACTATATTAAGTTCTTACACTCATTTTAAACGAGACATATACATTTCAATAATAAGTTATAACTTAATTGCTTAAGAACCTTTACATGGAAAATTTCAAATTGTTATCTAAAAATACATATGGATAATTATTTTGATATTTACTTCTCAAAATACATAAGATAACGATTAACACATGTTGTATTACGGGGCCTTTTAGCCAGCTAATTGTTGATTTGCCAATGGATTAGGATATTAAGCCCACAGCCCAAAATGGAGTCCGTGGCTTTCGGCTGTTGTAATTTGCGTTTTCACCAAAACCCTAAACCCTACTTGCTTTCTAGACCTTTCTCTGCTCCACATTTTATACCCTCTTCTCTCTCTCTCTCTCTGCATCCAATTCATTCATACTCAGAAGCCCCTTACTTCCTCTTTATCTGCAACTTGGATCACCATGTACCGCTTCGCCTCTAACCTCGCCTCCAAAGCCAGGTAAAGATTCTAACTTGACCCCAAAAGTCTCTTCCTTTGATTCAATTCTCATCTGGGTTTTGCTCATTTTGCATTGCTCTTGTGATTTGCAGGTTGGCTAAGACCAGTGGCCAGCAGGTACATATATCTGGGATTGTTGCTAATTGAAAGTTTCGATCTTGTTTTCGTTGTTTCGTTGGGTTTTTTATTGGATGTTTTTGAATGCTCAGATTGGTAGCAGAATAAGTTGGAGAAGGAACTATGCTGCCAAGGATATTAAATTCGGTGTCGAAGCCCGATCATTGATGCTCAGGGGTGTGGAAGAGCTTGCTGATGCCGTTAAAGTCACAATGGGGCCTAAAGTGAGGGACCTTTCATTGTTATTGTTGTATTTATACTTTGCTCAATTTACAATCATATATATATATATATATATATGTATATTTATATTGATTTATTGGTAGTAATTTGCTGCTGCAATTATGTTGGTGCATTGGTTCAGTTCGAATCTGAGATGTGTTTGTTATCTGTTTCTCTGTTTCTTTTTTGTTTGTTCAATTTGGTAGTTCCTGCAATTGAAGTGTAGAATAAAAAGTTAGTTTCAGTGTGTTCAGTCTTCAATGGTATAAGACTGATGCTACAGAGGCTTGGCTTGTTATGGTGGTTTGATGTTTGATTTTTTTTTTCCACAGGGACGCAATGTTGTTCTGGAGCAAAGCTTTGGAGCCCCTAAGGTGACAAAGGATGGTGTCACCGTAGCAAAGAGCATTGAGTTCAATGACAAAGTCAAGAACATTGGTGCTAGTCTTGTAAAACAGGTGGCAAATGCTACAAATGATGCTGCAGGCGATGGTGAGATTCCAGTCATTACTATGATGATTATTTTCACAAAATTTTGGGTACTCATGAATACATTAATATGAATGTCCTTTGCTTGTATTTACAGGTACCACTTGTGCAACAGTTCTTACCCGTGCTATATTTACCGAAGGATGCAAGTCAGTAGCAGCTGGAATGAATGCCATGGACCTACGACGAGGCATCACAATGGCAGTTGATTGTGTTGTGACAAACTTGAAGAGTAGGGCTCGGATGATCAGCACATCTGAGGAAATAGCACAGGTCTGCTTTAAAAAAAAATCCCTAAAAGAAAAGGAACAACATCAGTGATTAAAGGCCTTTAGATCTTCACAACTTTTGCTGATATGAAATGTTCCTTGAAAAGGTTGGCACAATATCAGCTAATGGTGACCGAGAAATTGGTGAGCTAATAGCTAAGGCTATGGAGAAAGTTGGCAAAGAAGGTGTCATCACCATATCTGTAAGTTGGTTCCTTACAACATTCCTTATTTTCAATTCCTTTGTTTGAATAATTATCATATTTTGACATTTGTAACTTTGCTGCATTCTCTAAGCATGTCTGAAATATTGTCGTGCTGAATTGTGTCAGGATGGAAAAACGCTCGATAATGAATTGGAAGTTGTTGAAGGAATGAAGCTGGACAGGGGTTATATATCCCCTTACTTCATCACCAATCAGAAGAACCAGAAATGTGTAAGCATTTATCCATTTATTCTTTTTGCTATAAGCAACCCGTGTTGCATGGATTTTCAGTCTGAAGGTTGTGGCCATAACATATTTGGGATCCTTTAACTATCAGAATAGACAACTGCCATGCTGTGGGTTTTTACCTTTTTTTCACATTCACAGGAATTAGAAGATGCACTTGTCTTGATCTACGAAAAGAAAATCTCAAATCTAAATGCTGTTGTAAAAATACTGGAGCTGGCATTGAAGGTAAGTGATTGTGGGGATTACTGAAGCTTGATGATTATGCTTCTCCCGTTGTTTTAGCTGATTAGTTGTTAATTTCCAGAAACAAAGGCCTCTGCTGATTGTTGCTGAAGATTTTGAAAGTGAAGCACTTGCTACACTCATTTTAAACAAGCTTCGTGCTGGAATTAAGGTGATCGTTAGTTTTTATTATATGCTTAGTGTTCACTGTCTAAATTGTGGACTGCTGTTATGGAGGTAGCAGGTTACATGGTTTTGATATAATTCCTTTAATCAACTGAAGGTCTGTGCAATTAAAGCCCCCGGATTTGGAGAGAACAGGAAGGCAAATCTGCAGGACATAAGCGTTCTTACTGGAGGCGAGGTATGTTCACTGTATTTTGAGTCTGACCTTGTATTTTTCAACCAAATCTGTATTTTCACTATACCTTGTACTCAACATTATTTTGTGTTTGACCCAATGACCACTTTTATCTTTCATCTTTGTAGGTGATAACTGAAGTGCTTGGTCTAAACCTCGAAAAAGTGGTACCAGATATGCTTGGCTCATGCAAAAAGGTGAGAAACCTCAGCCTCTTTTTTATTTTTTATTTTTTTATGTTACCCTTTTGGGTACGTACCTATTTTGTATAGTGCATCAAAAGAACAGTGACATGTGCCAACTTAGTATATGCTTCTAAATAAGTTGAAATGTGGTCTATCAAAATGAGATCCGGATTGATCAGAGGGTACTCTGTTTTAATTGTTGAATGGTGTTTGGTCTGTTTCTGATTTACATGCATGGGTTTGGAATTGTAGATTACAGTATCCAAGGATGATACTGTTATTCTTGATGGGGCTGGTGACAAGAAAGCTATTGAAGAAAGATGTGAACAGGTTAGCTCTTAATTTTCCTTTTGCTCTATCTTAACAAATATTCTGGGGTTCCATTTTGTGTGCTAATGATATATTACTGATCATTTTGACAGTTAAGATCATCCATTGAATTAAGTACTTCTGATTACGACAAGGAGAAGCTACAAGAGCGTCTGGCAAAGCTTTCTGGCGGTGTTGCTGTTTTGAAGGTATCTTCTATTGCTTCTACTTTAGGGTGCCAACACAGTTGCACAAAAAGATGATTTTTATTGAGTTGTACCTTGTAGATTGGTGGAGCTAGTGAAGCAGAAGTTGGTGAAAAGAAGGACAGAGTTACTGATGCTCTGAATGCCACCGAGGCCGCTGTAGAGGAAGGAATTGTACCCGGTAAATTGTCTTCTAGAAAATATTTGGTTTTTATAGTTTAAGTGGGATAATTTATCATGGTAACTAAGTGCATCTTTCCACGTGCAGGTGGTGGTGCAGCACTTCTGTATGCCTCTAAAGAGCTGGACAAGTTACAAACTGCAAACTTTGATCAAAAGATTGGAGTGCAGATCATTCAGAATGCTCTTAAGGTTTGCTATATAATTCCTCATCCTTCTGGGGTCTTCCTGTTAGAAATCAAGTTTCGTCAATTCTGTTACTGTTCGATAAAATGAAAAGGAGAAAATGAACTAGAAAGATGTACCGAGACTAGCAACCAGCATCTTTAGTAGGATCTCATTTTTATTGGCTGGATACCACTAAGCATGTAAAATTTACTCGTATGATTCCACTCTTATCTAGATGCCTGTATACACAATTGCTTCTAACGCTGGAGTTGAGGGGGCAGTTGTTGTCGGCAAGCTATTGGAACAGGACAATCCTGACCTTGGATATGATGCAGCAAAGGGTTCGTTTCTCTTTTTAACTCACCATTAATTCATTTTCAATACAAACGCAAGGGGGTGGTTACTAAATTCAGGTGTAGGTCCTTGCATTAGTTGTAATTTATCCTTTCTGCCCCTTTCAGGTGAATATGTAGATATGATAAAGGCCGGGATCATTGATCCCCTAAAAGTCATCAGAACTGCCTTGGTAGACGCTGCAAGGTAATTCCAACTATCTTAGAAGGCCTACTCTCTCAATGTCTGCGTTTCTTTTTCTTCTGGAGCTTATAATATCTTAATTCAAGCAACTGAAAATTTGTACTGTGCAGTGTCTCCTCCTTAATGACTACTACTGAGGCAGTTGTTGTCTCACTCCCGGAGAAGGATGCCCCTGCAGTGGGAGCTGGCATGGGAGGAATGGGAGGCATGGATTACTAGAAGTTCAGTAGGATCTGCTAGAGCCTCTGCTGCTAATAGCCTGTCCTCTTTAAACCGACTCCCCAGAATCCTTATTTCTTTTTTTCCCGATGGTATGGTTGGAGGCCGAACATGAATGTAATCATGGTGAGATGAGGTTTTAATATGTAGGATGAACGTAGTTCTATTCGTTAGTCAGGCAAGAGTTTTTGTTCTCCTCAGACTTCACAAAGTTCATATTTCCAGGAAACACTAGTGTGATTGGTGAACAATGATAATACAAAAACTGATAATCTGTGGGAGAATGAACGTGGGAATTCCTCAATTTCTTCTGTATTAAGAATAATGCCCCTTGATTCTAATTCATTTCAACGTTGTGCTAGACTTGTCTTGTGGGTTTCTTGGATACAGTTGACGTTGTGTGGGATTGTGCCAATTGTTGAGCGGTGAATAATTGCAAAGATTCCCCTAGTGGTTGGTGTAGTGGAAGATAAGTGGGTCACTGTGCGGCGCCGACATGTCGGAAACTTACCAACATGTTATGCTCTCACTCATTGACAGTTCTCATGATATGTTGCTTCTTCCTAACGATAGTTATTATCTGTTAACATGCGATCATCATCTAAACAAAGCCGCGTCAGTCAGTAGTGTTTCCATTTATAGTGAAAAAGATCTCATTTACAGATGATTGTGGTGCCAGTGCTGAATATGTAACGCAGACTGGGATTCATCTCGGAACCAAAGTGAGATGCAGGTCTAAATTTTGATAACTAATTTACAGACTGAATTATTCTACCCCAGGCAATCAGCCAACATAATTTTCTTTGTCTCAATGAGGGATGCAATATTTGCAGGATATTATTTTTCTTTAAATATTTTATATTGTTTTATCCTTTGTCATGATTAGGCCATCATTCATATAAATAAAATTAAAACAAAGAACAAGGAAAGATATGGCAATATATATATATATATATATATATTTAAATAAAGAGGTGGATAGGGTGCATGATGAACCTAGTTGTGTGTAGCAACTTGGCCTCTTCTTGTGGATCGCCAGAAACCAAATGACCCGAATCAGTGAGGCACCGACTTCCTTACATTACAGCTAAAAGAAAGAAAGAAAGAAAGAAAGAAAGAAAGAAGACGACGATGATAATGATGAGCTGAGGACTCCAAATGAGGCAAGGAAAACTCGAATAATAGTATCATGATGATACATGATTGATAAGGGAGATGATACATTGAGGACCTTTTTGTTGATGATTAGTTGAAGACTTTTTCATTTTATTTTATTTTCGATCGCATATTTACATATCAACCGTTTAGTTTGTAGATATATATGAGTAGATCATCTCTATAAATTTTCATACAAATTGAAAATCGTTAAGACATTCATAAATGTGATTCACCGATTATAAACCTGAATGGTTTATGTTTAACATATATGGATCATCTATTGATTTGATCTATTTTGATGCCTTAGCGATCACCAATTTGACTGAAAATTTGTAGAAGTGATCTATTTATATAGACCTATAAACTGAACGGTTGAGATGGAAAATGTGAATAAAAAATGGGTGTAATAAATCATTAAGGAGAAAGTCATCAACTAGTCCTTAACAAGAAGATACTTAATGGATCCCCTCACTGATCGATAATATCCTCGTCCAGTAGATACCACATACACCCCATCATTACATAAATCAATCAAATGCAACTCTAATTAAGCACATATCTTATGCCCGATCGAGCAAATGAAAATGATAAGTTAATACATTTTTTATGATAATCATGCTAAACGTATGACTAGTGAAGCAAAAATATACAACATGGAAGTTGGGAAGTTTCGATGGAAGAAATCAATCCCAAATTTAACCTGCAAGTAAATCTGACAGTTGTCTATCAGGGACGGATCTAGAGGTGGCTAGGGTTTACTGTAGCTCACTTCATTTTTTATGGTGAAAAAAAATTAGGTGTAATCTGTATATTCATGGATGGGTTGATTTGGGAACTCTGGTGGTAATATCAGTAATAACAATCTTCCTCCAGCACCGAACATGCATGGTCAGCGAGACCTGCAAACGGAGCCTTTAAGAAGCTTTAGGATGTGGACTGTGGAGAAGAAGACTGCCCAATAAAAAAAACACGAGGAACTTTAGCCTACCTTAATTCTAAATCCTAGTTACGTCCCTGAGCCTCTCCAAAAGCTTTTGGCGCTACTATTACCTGCAGCAAACTGATCAGCGGGTTCACAAATCATTGATGGTTCTAAATCAGCTAAGTCTACCTTACATGCAATAGTCCCTAAAAGTACTGCTGGAAAAATATATAAAAGATCATTTGGTATTTTAGGATATTTGATATATATGTGTGTCTTGGTCCATGTTTTGGATATAGGCTTTATGTAGTAATCCATATTGTAATAGGGTTTTACACATATCCATGTAATAAGCCCATTGGCCCATGTATTTCTCTATATAAAGGGGTTTCATTCTATCAATAAGATAATGAGAATTTATTCCCTCAATATTATTCTACAACACGTTATCAGACACTTAGCTCTAAACCCCAAAAAGAACAAGTAGGCCACCGAAAAAAAAGGGAAAATTCTGTCGCGCACGCCTGTGCACTGCCGCGCGCACCGCTGGGCACCACCAGGCACCACCGCGCACCACTGCTGCGCACCTTCTGGGCACCGCTGCGCACCTCCTGGGCACCGCTGGGAACCGCTGCACACCTCCTGGGCACCACTGGGAACCGCTGCGCACCCCCAGAGCACCCCTGTGCACCTGCGCTCTAAGAAACCCTAAAATCTGT
Organism: Comarum palustre; assembly: GCA_951800085.1. Taxonomy (NCBI): domain Eukaryota; kingdom Viridiplantae; phylum Streptophyta; class Magnoliopsida; order Rosales; family Rosaceae; genus Comarum; species Comarum palustre. The sequence goes on along the minus strand of OX637579.1, from coordinate 15,158,214 downwards.
CTCAGGTTTCAAACGCCATTATCGACCGAATAAATTTTGAATTGGGTTTCGTCACCAACAGATAAGTTGAAGATATTGTTCTCACGATTCCAACGCCACCGGCCTCACCCCAAGAACCAACCGTGAAGGTACCGAACCGGCCGTCAGAATCCCCAGACCGGCCAAACTGTTCAAGCCACCGGTTCGAACACTTTACAAAGTCTGATTTCCGTGAAATTTAGAGAGGTTATGCACAAGGATGCAGAATTCTTCAGTCAAAAGGGCACCCCAGAGCCGGAGTAAAAGTGGGTGAACCGGTCCTCCCAATGACTACAACGCTCATAGGAATCACTTTTTCTTGAGAAAAAACGGGTTGTATTCCTAATTTCTCTTTGAATCCTTCATATGATGTTTTCAACATTTTGCTACTGTTTTATGACAAGCTTAACTGACCATATGATTTTAATGTGTTTCATGGTCTTCACATGCAACAATTCTGGAATTACGTGAACGATCGCCGAAAGCGCATGCATTTGAGCATGGAAGCATAGAGCAGCTTATATAAATATAGTCTATTTGGCAGACTAGCAAGTAAGCTTTACTTTTGAGTAATTTCAAAGTTCAATAACATCAGGGAGGATAAAATCCGTTCCTCCCTTCTCCATCCTCATTCTATGCTTGGGACGTTTGTCTTTGTAGGTTGTTATAGAAATCCTAAAACATATGTGCATTTGGCTACCGGCACCACTAGTCCACATGCTGCTCGTTGTGCGCTGCTGCCGAGCACTGTGCTCTGACGCGTGCACAACTGCTGAGCGTTGTGCCTTGCCACACGTGCGCTGCTGCCGACGGATGTGCTCTGGCGCAAGCACCTACTGACCGTTGTGCTGCAGCGTGCACCTACTGATTGTTGTGCTGCCGCGTTCACCTGGTGAGAGCAGCTGCAAGGGCCTACCCCTGTGCGCGTGCACACTGCTGCCAGGGCTTGTCTCTGTGCATGTGTGCGCTGCTGTCGGGCACCGTATGTGCACCTGCCTCTGTGCGCTTGCACGCTGCTGCCCAGACTTGCCCCTGTGCACGTGTGCGCTGCTGCCGGGTACTGTATGTGCACCTGCCTCTGTGCGCGTGCACGCTGCTGACAGGGCTTTCCCTGTGCAGGCGTGTACTGCTGTCAGGCACTGTATGTGCACCTACCTAGACACTTCCGCGCGCTACTGCTGGGCACTGCATGTGCACACGTGCGCTACTGCCAGGCACTATATGTGCACATGGCTACCAGCTGGCGAAGCCATAGGCACTAATTGCTATGCACTGTCGAGCGCTGACTGCCGATTACTACAGAGCGATGCCTAGGGCAGCTGCCGATCACTATCGAGCACTAGTTTCCGAGTGACAAGCACTAGTTGCCGTGCACCATACACCGAAGATGTTTTTAGATCCACGTTGTGAGGTATCCAACGTTGGTTTTTTGTATGCTATTAAAAAGAGTTCAGAATTATACAATCATCTCATTCCTTGAACCCGCGTTGTGTTTGATCAACGTTAACACATTTCTCCTGGTTGAAGTCCCGTTGAGAACATGGTAGGAGAATCAGCTACTGGTGTAGGATGTCCAGCATCTAGCTGCAGAGCACCATCGCCAAGCTGCAGAGCAAAGGCTGCCCAGCTGCTGAGCGCCCAGCGCCCAGCTGTCGTGTCACACCCCGAATCTTATAATTTCACTGTGAGTTACCTTCCCTCCGTTATCCGTGAATTTACGGTGTCGATAATAAGGTTTGAACAATAAAATTAACTGTCGGGATTGTTGTCGGTAATTTAAAAATTATCGGGGATTTTTGGGGTTCCCGTGTTCTAGAAAGTTTCCTTATGTGGAAACTTACTTCTTTTATTCCTTCACTTACCATTTTCGGCGTCACTTTCCTCTTTCTCTTTTTCTTCTTTCTTCCTTCTCTTTCTTTCCTCGCGTCGTCCTCTTCCCTGGTCAGTGTCGCACTCTCACTGTGCTCCGCCACCACCGGCCGCCGTGGGGCGCGTGACTGGCCTCCCTAGACTCGGTGGAGGTCCGGCAACCCAGCAAGCCTTCGGATCGGGGCAGCGCCGCCGCGTGGAGGGAGAGAAAACCCTCCGAAAAGCTGCTGTGTTTTCGGGTTCCGGTCGGGTCAGGCCTCTGTGCCGTCGTCTGCCGTTCTTAGCCGGTCCACAGGCCACCTCCGAGCCTTCCAAAGTCGGAGCACCGGTCGATTACAGCCTAGGTGAGGGATTCAATCAAGAATTCCAAATTTTGGGATTTCTCTACTGTTCATTGTGATTTGTTGGTGTTAGGGTTGGTTTTGGTTGTTGTGATGTAAAGGGAAGTTGTAGGGGAGATGGAGAGGAGCAGGAAGATGGCCGGAGATCGCCGGTCGGAGGCCAATTGGCCGGCGACCGGATTTTACTGTTCACAGGGGCATTTCTGTCCTTTCCTTGAGAAATTACTTTTAACAGTTTGGTAAATGAGTTAGGGGTAAAGGTAAAAAAATAATCCTAAATTAATTTTGGAGAATTGGAAGTAAAAAGGATTAAGGGAAGTTTTGTTTATAAAACTTTGTGGAGGTGGATTAATGGCCGAGTCGATTAAGTTTCGATTATTATTCAAATTGTCGTTTCGGTTCGGAAAAAGAATTACATGTTATCGTTGGTCGGGATTGATCGAAGATTGCTAAGAGTATACAAGAATTAAGCTAGTTTAATACGGAGTTTATACTAATGTCTCCGGAGACCCGACTTTACGATTTGGGATCATTAACATATTTATTTTATTAAACAGGACGTGAGGATTTACGTTCCGGGGAGGCACAGGATCGCTCTCAGGGCTAGTCCCTTTACTGTGAGTGGACAGTTTATTTTTAAATGAATGCATGCCCTAATTATTGATTTATTTGCAAGATTTATACGATTGTTTCGAGCATTATAATTTCCTCGGGTTCTTGATTGTGTATTTGGATGGATGCATATATGTTGAGGATTAGTTTCACTTATTTGTTTTGGGAAGAGAATTGAGTAAAGTACTATTATGAAATTATATTATAAGGGTTGACCAATGAATATGCTAGCTAGAGTAGCGTGAGGGCGCTACTAGAGCTCTTAGCTCCGACCCTAGCCTGAGAGGTCAGGCAAATTACGTAGTGCACTATGAGGGTTGACCATTTTCCACTTTATTTAGAGCTCTTAGCTCCGACCATGGTCTGAGAGGACAGACAAACCTGAGAGGTCAGGTTGATATTATAAGGGTTGACCGTTATCACTTTATCTAGAGCTCTTAGCTCCGACCCTGGTCTGAGAGGACAGACAAGCCTGAGAGCTCAGGTTGATATTTCAAGGGTTGACCGTATTATTTTATATAGCTAGCATAGAGTAGCGTGATGGGCGCTACTAGAGCTCTTAGCTCCGACCCTAGTCTGAGAGGTCAGACTTATTATGTTTGTGAATATTTCTCTTCCCAAAATCCTCACTTGGTTATTTTATCTTGCATTTGTGGAATTGTTATTAATTGTGGGCATGCATAAATGTTATTTAAATCAATAAATCTTTGGGAGAGCATGAAACATTGGTTTTAATTATTGTGGTGAATTTTTAGTGTTTCATGGATTATTTTCGTCCACTCACTCTAACATTTTACATGTTTCTCCCCTGGGCCTTTGTTTTTCTTAAAATGCCCAGACTGCAGAGTTCGGCCAGCAAATTAGGAGGCGCATAGTGGATACCTCTCCACACAGTTTTCACTAGTAGGTTTCTGAAAACCTACAAGTGCTCTTTTCCTCCTTTGTATTAGAGCTCTGATAACCTGGGTATATTATCACTATGTTTCGGGGTAGAGTACGGAACTTATTCATTATTATTCCAGGAATTTCGGATATCTATTAAGTTGAAAAGATGTTTGTGATTGTGTTATGTTATTGTGGTTGTATTTGTGGAGGTGGTTGTGCGTTGTTGTGAACAGGTTGGCTTTTATAAGGAGGGGGATGGAATTAGAAGTGTATACTGCATGTGTTTACTTGGATTTTAGGTGAAGGGTTACTCACTATTAGGGGATATTATGCCGAAATTTCGGTAACTACCCTTTTAGGTGGGTCCCGCAGGAGTCATTCTGAGATTTACTGGGAAATCTCGGGATGGGTCCTGTCATGTCGAGCGCCTAGTGCATAGCTACAGAGGACCAATGTTGCATAGCTGTCGAGAGCTAGTTTCCAACCACTGAGCACCCAGTTGCCGAGCATGACATAGATTTTTCTCGAGATTTAGACACTGCTTCCTACGTTGAAACTCCAACCCATAAAGCGAGATGACCACTCTCGAGTCTCAACAGTTTGGTATTGTATGCATGAGCGAGGAAATTTGCCGCTCACTTACATATTGACCCTTGAATGCTGCTCTAAGTCTCGAATGAAGATTAGAAGCTGAGCAACACTGTTTTATGCTAAAGGCATGCAGCTAATAAGTGCTTCCTAGGAGCTACTGAGCGCTACACAAGCTGCCGGCATGGTTGCCGAGCTGCCGTGCACGCTGCCAGCTGTTGCCGCCCACGTGCCTGTCGCCGCCCACGTGCCTGTTGCTAACCATGTATGCTACCTACTGCCTCTTGCTTGTTTTTGCTCCAATTATGTGTCAGTTGCCTCCCCTGTGTGTCAATTGCTTCATGTTGTATGAGGAATGCCAACACTTATGCGTCAGATGTCGATTAGTTATGTGTTTGTTGCTTTGTGCTCTACACATGAACTATCGTGGACTGTGCATTAGGTGTTGAGCATTAAGCACCATATGTTAGCATTGAACACAAGGAACCGTGCATTAATTACCAATTGTTGTGCACTTACATCAAGGACAAGCACTAAGTGAGCTACATAGCACAAAACACTCAAGGACGTGCACAGGACACCGACTGCCGAGCACTGGGCACCAGGGTCGAGCTCTATGCAGCAGCTGCCGAAGCTCTGTGCACCTCATGCTGTACACTTGAGACAAGCTGCTGAGCCCCTTACTGCCCCATACAGTGCGCCATGGGCGCTAGCGGTTGTGCAGCCATCAAATGTTGTCGAGTGCTCAGTACACCAGTATATGTGTGGATCCTCATGCACTACCAAATGTTGCTAAGTGTTTAATGCAATGACATATGTGTAGGTGCAATGCGCTGCCGAATTTTGCCAAGTGGCTAGTGCATTGGCATACGTGCAAGCTGCAAAGGCGGGCAACCAAAAACAAAAACAGTGAATCTGTCACTCTCTGTACAACAAATTTTGAAGAGTTTTGTAAACTGCTACGGATGAACTAGAACGCAAACCATATATCACTGGAAAGCTACGTCTGTCTAGTTTCCAACGGTTTTTGTGGTTTGTTTATATCCATTCTAACGAAGGAGTTATAACTGTTTGAGTGAGCAAAGGTCATGCCGCCAGGAATTCTGCAATGCACACGGTTGCCTTCGATTGTTGCATTCGGCGTTTATGTCTTTTTCTCACGTATCTAACTTGTTCGATAGGTATGTTATGTGAAGAAATTGAGTGCCATGCAGACGGTGGGACTACCCACATAATCCTGAGCAAAGGTCATGCTGCCAGGAAATTTGTTGCACACGGGTTTGCATTTGTGCACCTTGTTATGTGCATATTTCCTCTTGATAGCTCTAGACATCCTGGTTGTAGATCCTTAGATCACCGGTTTATGATTTTCGAGCTCACTTGTAAAAATGAATACATACAAAGAAACATACAAAATGGTGTACGGAACATCAAATGGATGCCTCTGACATTTGACGTCATGAAGGGCTCTTTGATTTTCTCCAAACTAAATGATGAGACCTCGATGAAATCGTTGGTTCGATAAGTGTATTCACACTATGACATGATCATGCACAACCTTATGCAGGTGTGTCAATGTTCGTGGTTTAGTCCTCACGTACAACAGATTTTCCATCATCGAAAGACACGGTTAACCTCGTCAAAGGTTACCTACTCTCTTGATTTTGGATGCCCCCATGTTGCTATTACCAAATTTTGTCATTCATAGACGTTGAAGACTTGTAATGCCATATGTACGCTTTACTTTTGGCCGAGGATAACTCTTGCGATGCCACATTAAAGTTGAAAGCTTCATAATGTCAAAATCTACGACCACAATAAGTTGAACTTACTGTATCATAACTTTGTCAGATTTTTTTGAACGGCTCCAGATGAACTAGAAGCCAAATTTTATATTATTGGAAATCTACGTGAGTCTAGTTTCCAGTGGTTTAAGTGGCTCGTTCATAGCTATCCCGACGAAAGAGTTATGACAGTTTAAGTGCGTACATGTCATGCTGTCAGATGGCAGACTGTATCCTACTGTTCCCTTAACTTCGTCAGAGCCCCCAGATCAACTCCGGATGAACTGGAACACACTTTATATCATTGGAAAGCTATATGAATATAGTTTCTAATGGTTTAAGCTGTTCATTCATATTCATCCAAATGAGAGAGTTATGGCCGTTTTAGTGAGTATAGGTCATACTGCACAAAAACTGCATACTCTTCGCAGATTGTGAATCCTTTTTGTGACTAAGTTTGATTGGATCTTCACCATCATTTATAACATGGTTGAATCAATTCTTGATGCTTTTTGCTCGATGATCCAAGTCACAAATGCCCTCTTTATGGTGAGAGAGGCAATCGAACATTGAAGTGTGTTATGAACATACACACCAACGATTACCGTGTTGAGAATGATTGAGACTTTTGTGCATACTTCTCATGAGTGCCGATTGAGAGCATCATGGAGAATTGCATGAGTCCTAAGGTGTCACCAATAAGTAGATTTGGGACAATTGACTCAGACAAGCTATAACATTTTGGTCATATCGGGAGAGAGATATGCGAGCCAGAATTGTTTGATATTCTTGGGCGTCCATTCCCCGATAACAACGAAATACGCCATGATTGTATGTTGTGTTTGTGCGCCGACGTGATGTCCTCAGCAGCCGCACAGTACTCATGTTTTCGTTGTGTAAGGCTTGTTCTTTAGCTAAGTAAGGTGAAAGATCCTCTTAAGCTATGCCACAAAAGATATCATTCTTATTGAAAATCCAAAGAGAGATTTTGTAGACCGATGCAACCAACGTATGGATACCGTATACGCTTTTATGGTGTTGGTTGAAGGGCTAATACATTGGTCATGTGGCAGTGGCACCATCGTCTACCACATGTTGCTTATGTATCTATGAGCTTACTACCCATCCCTGAAGAGGGACATGCAGACATGTATTAATTCGTCAACGACTTACCATCATTGCATTGATGCACGACAGCTCGTAACTGTGTGCTAGGATTGACACGTAGTCGTAATCCTTGAACTCGGCGGGATAGTAACGGATCTCCAAGCTTTGAGTTCCACAATGTGCCAAATTAGACTGTCATAGTGCCCAATGATGATGTGTCGCATGAGATGAATATGTTCTAATGTTGGATAGGAGTCACTTTATTGCTCTCCACCTTAAGCTCCTTGACAGACGATCTCTTTAACCACTACACTACGGATTGTCACTTTAAGACTGTATTCCTGTCGTTAGGGGGAGATACGAACACCAGGGTTCAAGTGGGAACGACGTGAATGTCGTGGTTGGTTACCACTAAATCTCAACATGATCCCCATAAAACTATAGTGATGAGATTAATGTTGCATATGTCTGTAAGCAATGATGTCCTACCAAGAGGAAATGACTCGACCAAATTGAGGTGGTCTTGATACCATGGCTCGACCATATTGAGATGATCTTGATGCTATCACTTTGAGTAGTGATATGAGGGCGCCATAATGTGGCAACATGGTGTCCTAGGCCTTGTGGCTCCCTGAAGGTTAGGTTGAGACCCTTGGGTTCGATATACACTCTCATTGAGAGAGAAAGCGAGTTTGGCACTACTGGTCCATTGATCAGTGATACTCACTCCGTCTCATGTAGTCTGAATTGTGACTATCGTTGGGGGACGCCTTAACGTCAAAATCCAATTCATAGAAAGAGATCTCTACAATGACTACACTAGTGTACATGAGGACGTGAGATAATGAGTTTATCGAACCACATGTTTGTTGATATGTTGACAAAGTGTATTGACCTAAAATGGGAAGATGCGACCCAGACAAAGGGATAGGTCCTTGGGCAGGTGTTGCCGACACAGTAAGTATAAACCCTATCAAGTAAACCTTTGTGAGTTAGCATAGTGAGAACAAGAGTCTTAGACTCCCTTATGGTGCAAGGTTTCTCACAAACACGTACTGGGATCGTCTACGATGAGAAGTACTCTCGTAATGGATGTTATTGCACTCCACTACCTTGTCAGTTTGGTAGTTCCCTAATAACTGTACATGCAGCCCTATGAATATGATTATAGTGACGTCTCAATGGGATCAGAGATATGCATGAAGATCTTAAATAGACTTCATAAGCCAAATCAAGTGGAGCTTGCGTTGGCCAAGTGTTTTGGACGCATAGTACATGACTCCTTAATTTTGATGGGATATGACGAATAATGTCATTGCGTTTTGATTCCGGATGATCGCAGTATATGCTGGATATCCGATGTTAGAATGAAATGTATCTTGGGAAAGACACAATCTCGTATTGAAGTCGATCGATTGTGTATTGATGATGTATTTCCATCAATCGACTTAAGTCCTCTGAAGAAGAATGGAACTTTCATATGCTCCCATGATTAGTCAAGGTCTTTACTTCAAGACAGAGTGGTATGTTTAATCAAAAGAAAGACTTGACCTCTCTTCCATTCGTTATAAAGCTAAGTAGCTTTGCGCCCATTCGTTATTACTTAACCGACGAAATTATTTAATTCCACCAGCTAAGGGCAAAAAAAATTCAGAACAATTTTCCTGCTCAAAATTTTAGATCAAAATTTCAGAAAAATTATTTATCACTTAGCCGACTGAATGATTGCATTCCGTCGGCTAAGAGCTAAAAATTTTAAAATTCTGACTTCACACGCCTAATTTCCAAAAAAATTCAAAAAAATCAAAATTTCTTCTTTAAATTTTCACTTATCCTCTCTTTTCTTCTCCAAAATCTCTCTTCTCTCCTCTCCCTCTCCTCTTTTCTCTTCTCCAAATGGTGGTTGTGGTGGTTTTTGGTAATGGTGTGTGGTGGTGTGTGGTTGTGTGTGGTGGTGGTTTTTGGTGATGTTGTGTGGTGGTGATGTGATGGTGATTTTTGGTGATGGTGTATGGTGGTGTGTGGTGGTGGGTATTGATGATGTGTGGTGGTGGGTGTTGATGATGTGTGGTGGTGTGTGGTTGTGGTGGTGGTTTTTGGTGGTTGTGTGTGGTGGTGGTGGTGTGTGGAATCGGAATGGCCAGTGGATTGCCGGAGATCGATCGCCGGCTGTGGATTTCAGGAAATCGATCTTCGTTTATTTTTATTTTTAGGTTTACCGACAGAATATTCTGCAGCTAAGAGTATTTTTATTTTAAAATAATTATGTCGGCTAATATCTTAGCAAACAAAACATTTGATATTCTGTCGACTAAGATGATTATTAATTTGTTTTTATTTTAAAATAATTTCGTCTACTATGATCTTAGTCGACGAAATTTCTGTCGGTTAAGATCTTAGGAGACATAATTTCACTCTTAGCAGACGGAATTGTTCCGTCGGCTAAGAGTTATAATCAACTAGTGTATATATATATATGATTATGTATATAAATACATATAATTTGATATAAATTTTTGTCTTCCTAATGCGACACATAATAAGAAATATATTAACTATTAATAAAGTGACACGTATTAAAAAAATATATAAAAACAATATATAAAATATTCTGTTAATTCAGACCGGTTTTTAGGCTAAACCAGAACCAATCCGATGCAAACCAGTTCATACCGATTTACACTATTTTTAACCAGTTTTAATCGGTTCGGATATCTGACTTGATTTTTCAGATAATTTTTTTCAATTTTTGGTTGAAAACCGGATATATGCCCACCCATAAGTGGCGAATCCAGAATTCAAAATTTACCTAGACTAATTTTCTAGAATTAATTACAAAATACTACCTGAATTATGATGTTATTTTCATTTACATACCTAACTATTAAAAACTTGCGTTTTAATACTTTAAGTTTCATTCCGTTAGAATTTTGATATCCTGACCACTAACACCGTCAAATTTAGAGGGCATTTTCGTCATCTGAATAAATATATAATCTTTTCATTTACTTTTACAAAATAATTTATTTTGGTGGTGGGATATAATTAATTTTTATTCTAATTGGCTTGTACGTAATTTATCTAATTATAATGAATTTAGTTATAATATTTTAATTTATTTTATTTTCTTAACATGTAAGTCTAAATATATATACATACAATTGTATTATTTCTTTTTATTTTGTTCAACTTTTATAACTATGGTTGCAAAAACAAATATATAATTTTAGTGTTTTTGTTTTTATAAATATTTTTGCTAAAGTAAATTGTTCTATGTGTATTTGATAACCTCAAAAAATAAGTTATTTTGTTAATTAAAGTAAATGAAAAAACGATATATTATTAACATGACGAAAATGTCTCAAAATTTAACGGTGTTAACTAGTGGTCAGGGTATCAAAATGCTAACAGAATGAAACTTTGGGTATCAAAACATAAGTTTTTGATAGTTAGACATGTAAATGAAAATAACATCACAATCAGGTGGTGTTTTGTAATTAATTCAATTTTCTATGTGCACAATTTTTTTTTTGAGATTTGAAACCGGAGCTCATTCTCACGTCTTTATAATTTTCAACCAAAACATATAACCAGGGGAGGACCTTTGAACCAAAACAAAGGAAAATGTAAAACCAAAACATTCAAGACAACACTCATTTGAAATGAAAATAGCAAAGTGCAATACTGAATCTAGCATTCATTAGCTACATGAGTATTTGCACAACCAACTAAATTGACAAACACACCCAAATAACAACTAACTGATAGATTGGAAAAAGCACTACTGGAACAGTTGAGCAACGTACTTGATTATGGATGGATTTGGCACACTGCAGTCTGCAAAACAACAGAACTCAATCCACTATGGATTCACATAATTCTATCCACTAGTCTCTGTTGGTTGAAGTTGTCATGGCATAAAAATTGAAAAACTCAATTGAAACATAATGAGAAAATCTTCAATTGAAGATTGAAAGCTAAAAAAATGAGTGACTAGGTATTAAGGACACTAACTAATAGTGTTGAGATGTCTTAAGTAACTTAGTGTAAAATTAAAAAAATGAAAAACTTATCTAAATACACATTGGATGAAGCTTGATAGAAATGACATACAAGTTATGTTATACACATTGAAATGCAAATTTGTTAAAACCTAACTTTAAAAATAAATAAAATAAGAAGCTCCACATTTCAATTTTAAAACGAAACCTTAACACTTTTTATCCAAATTTATTTGTGACCGTGAGCCTATACAGCCCTGGACGTCTATGCTCCCATGTTTTTTTTGCAACTTCTATGCTCCCATGTTTGTGGGTGTATAGACACGCAAGAAAATAAAGTTCTTATACAAATTAAGGTACGTACTAATAATAGTACTAAAATTGCATGGGAACAGAATGGGACACGAGGAAATTAAGGAATCGTCATTAGTACACAGTCCACTGTCCTAGCTGATGGTAGAACATCGGAAAACTTAAGATGTATTTGTTAGAAGAAATGAAAGGAAAAACTCATCAAGGGCACCGGGCCTCACTAGTCCCCTTGTAGGTCCGCCCGTGCATGTATGTTCCATTCGTCCCACCAATTGATCGAGAGACTTGGATGCATTCGATCGCCAACCGAATCTCTAAATTAGGTCAATCATCAACAACAGCGATAGTTGTTGTTCTCTTGGACCCATATTTGCATATCAAACCCTATATTATTCGATCTAATATTTATATGTCAATTATCAAGATTAATAATATGTAATAATCAAACACTAATAATCACACAGATTATGGTTGGCGATCAATTACTTAATATTTTACCTTTCTAGACGGTTTACAGTTGTTTTTTTACAAATAGGGCTTAATTCACTAGGTTGAATCTTACCTCCATCTCCTTGTCACGGGACAATTTGCCATTAAAAATTGCTATTAGGATTGTGCAGCAGTGAGCTGTTCGATAGTAGCATTGGAACATATACAAATGTGCAATCCAGAGCTGGAAGAAGATCTAACAATGTTTGTTAGTTAAACAATACTATAGAAATAATATGGGAAACGTAGCTATAGATTATCTATATAACATTAGTGCTACGCTAGTTTTAATTTCTTTTATTTTCTTTTGCATTTGAATCTTGTAGCTGATTGAGATGCTTGACCAAACAAGCAATATGTCCGGCCTCGTCAAACAAATACATGACAAAGACGCAATCAACGTCAAACTACGCACCATCAAAATCGAAGATAGTCATGTGTAAATTTCGACTCTTGATTCACTCTTGCACATATGGTGTTCGAATTAAGATGCACAAGAACAATTTTTTAAGGTGCATTTAGTGTCACCCAACCATTTGTTTTATTTACTCATCTTATATTCTCTTTACACCTTATTTATATATTTTTAATTATAAGTTTATTTTGTTCACTCATTTATAATGCATAAAATACTATTTTATCAGTTTTTACTTTATTCACTATATATATATATATTCAATTTCATATATCATTTTTTTAAATAATAAAAAATCCTTATCTTCCTCAACAAAAATCTATAGAAATATGTTGTATATCTCTTCGAATTTGGGATAATAAGGAGAAGCACAATAACAAAAAATGCTTCTTAATACATATTATTGAACACTCCATGTTAACAACTACGACATGGAATCCATAATTAGACTTTTTCTAAGTGTCAAAGCTTCGTATATATGCAATATTTCATATATGCTGAACCATCAATAAGAAAACAAGAGAAAAATAAAGAACAAGAAAGAAAAACAGTTAATCTCGTCTTCTGACAGTAAGAGGTTTTCAGATTCTATAGAAATGGTTGAAGACCATAAATTCTACATAGAAAAACTAAAATTATTAGAGTTTTATGAAAAGATTAGGTTTCAACCATTTATTAAGTAAAACAAAAATAATAAAAGAAAAAGATTTTTAATTGCATCAACGTATTGTCATTTATTGTAATCTTATATCAGGATAAGTTAGTTTTTTAATAAATCAACAGCTTGTGGGGTGAATGAGTCGATTGTGGGGTACGGTGGCTATAGATGCACTTTTTTTTTCTCTCACTCATGTAAAGAACAAACCTAAAATTTTAAAGTATGAACAAGGCACAAGTATCCCATAGAATTTTAATCATAGAAGAGAAGATAAATGCAATGAGCCTCATTAAAGAATTAAAAAAATGGAGACAATTTTTTTCAATGAAGTACACAAATTTGTTGAATACACAAAATTAAGGCTTAACAAATGTCAAAGTTTGAAGGAAATCCTTAGGACATGAGCCAAACTCAACATGAGACAACAATTCGGCTGACCTGAATTTCGCAAATAATTGACCAAAATGTCATCGTTCTTATTAAAATATACCACCACATTCATATATATCTTCTTATCTCTCCCTCACCACCGCATGTCATCATCTTATTCTTATTCTTTTTCTTCTCTCTCTCTCTCTATATCATTCCAAGCTTTGAGTCAGATATGTGAGATTTGAAATAAAAATCAAATTGGGAGTGATGATGAGTGCTGCTATTGTACATTCAGCAGTAAGAGATCTGCAGTACGTTTCAGCAGTAGCAGATCTGCAACAGGTTTCAGCAGTAGCAGAATTGCAGCAGGTTTTAGCAATAACAGATCTTCAGGTTTTGTTGTTTCTGTTGCAAATCTTCGAGTTTTGTGAATTTTGTGATTGGGAAAATTTGAGTAGTTTTGATCTTAGGGCTGTTGAATTAAGGTTGGGATTGTGGGTATTTTGGCAATGATATCTTTCAAGTTCAAAATTGGATCGAATGAGATGTGATAATGAGTGTTGCTACTGTTCATTAAGCAGTAGCAGACCAAAATAGTATGTATTTTGTCGGTAGTAGCAGCATAAGAATATATAGTCGCTAGCATTAGAGTTGGCAGTAGCAGCGCACTAGCATTAGGACCTAGTAGTAGCAGTGCACTAACAGTAGAGACGGGCAGTAGCAATGCGACAACATCAAAGAATTATCATAAAAAATTAGAATAGTGTCAGCAGTAGCGCATTCCGACTCGACAGTAGCACCTTTAAACTCTTCAATAGCAATGCGCCACATCAGCATCATAGAATTGGAAGATAAAAATTGCAATATCACCGACAACAACACCTTTCAACTCGGGCAGTAGCATATTTCAACTTGACAGTAGCAGCGTGCCACATCAACAGAGAATTAAATATGTAGTGAAAGATAGTTTGGTAAAATTTATAGTGATAGATGACATATGAACATTAATTTGTCCTAATTTGTTAATATTTGTCCTTAAATGTGTAAGACAATGTATAAATGATGTATTTGTAAACTGAAATTTAGTTAATAACTAAACTATGATTTACTATAATTTTAAAAAAAAAAATCTTGACAACCAAATTAAACTTCTTCAAGAAGAAGAATCCTTGTGAACATCATCTTCGGCAGAGCCCTTCTAGCATCACTTATTGCGAAAATCCTTCAAAGTTCGGAGTGCTTCACTGGGAAATACCTTTTATATTGCATAGGAGATCCAGCATGGGGGCCTAACATGGGTATGGACCCTCCTGCACCGGAGTGTAGTTTCGCTCCTGCTCTTGAAAATTGATCATTTAGAGTAGACTCGCGATCGATTTAAATTTTTCAAATAATTATTAGATGCACGAATAACATTGATCTTCTTTCAAATCAGTTTACTCTTTTTGTTACATACACGTATATACTTTCTGCAAGATCTTTGGTTTGGTTGATTTTAAATCCTTATATGATGTGCAATTCCTAATTAGGGGTAGACCTTTACTGTCTTCTGATCTTAAATTGGGGTCGGCCCTCAGTCTGCTAGGGTTTCTCCTAGCGTGAGAAAGTGATCGAGTTGGCAACAGCGGCAGCAACGACTTCTTTTACGTTCCGGCAAGGAGGGTGACGAGCAATCGAGATCGCGGAGGCGGCGTGGACAAGCTTCTGTGTGGCTTCGGCAGTGCAGGAGTAAGTTCTAGACCGTGTTTTGTTTGGGTTGACCACAACTGGAGGCTTGGTTTGGTGTGGAACAGGATTCGGACAAGTGTTGCTAGTCTGCGACGATCTGATCAGTTAGACGATCCGATCAGGAGGTCAGCTTCAGAGTGGAGTTAGGCTCGTTTGGTGACGGCTGGGTCGAGTTTCATGGTCAGATCTTTTCAAGCACGATCTGAACTGTGAAGGCGACTTTGTTGATGTGGTTGGGTTTGCAGGTGGTGTGACAGCGATCCTGGTGTGACGGTCAGTTTGCTTGGCAACTCGGCCTTCTAAGGATGGAGACGCGGTTATGGTGGCGGGGTCGCTAGCCAGAGACGGCGACAGATGACCATACGTTTGATTGGGTGCCCTTAGCAGATGGGTCTAGGCTCTCTTTAGGCCTGGGCACATGCTTTTAGTTTTCTGTTTTATGACCTCTAGAATAAATGCCTATTATTCTTATCGAATATAAGTTTTGTTTTATTTCTGTAACCTCTAGTATCTTTGGAATAATATCGAATGAGGATATCTGCTACCTCTACGATGTTTAGTATTTAGATATAGATCTATTATATACGTATCATTGTGGGTACCTCCACTAACTCCTTGTTTGTCTATAAATGACAGTGGTAGGGTATGTAATGATCTATCATATATGTGATGAATACAATCTTACCCGTGCGGGTTTCGTTTAAAAAATTCCTAATTAGAGGTGTCATTTTCTATAAATCAATCAAGAGTACTAATAATTTTGATTTACATAAAGAAAATCAAATCTGATGAACTATGTAATCACAAATCGAAGAAATTTGAATCGATTTCATCGAAAAACCTGACGTATATGTCATCAAAGAACATGGTTCACGTACAATCTCAACTATTCTTGTTTCGTGATTCACTTTTTGAATATCATCTTAGTTTTGAGATCATTTATCTATGTATTTTTATATGTTCAGTGAATCTATAGTCTGTTAGTGACCTATTTCCGACACACAAGATATATGTTTTGTGCATAAGATTAGAGAGAAAGTTACATAGAAAACATATTACCAAAACATACTGCTCGATTCTAAGTTAACTATTAACGAACAAAATATGATCGAAATAGAGAAATCTTTTAGGTTGGGTCTTGATTTGGTCCTAATAACACTATTAAATCCCTTGTATCTATCACATACGTAACTACGGGCATAAAATATGTATATGTGTATAATGGTTTCCAAAGTATTTTTGTTGGTACGTGTATGTAGACTCGTACAAAACCGAAATCGTCATCCTTTGTTTGTCCAATTCTTCTCACATCTGCAAACGAAAAACTCAAAATAGGAAAGAAACACAAGATGACAGCTGTTTCTCAAAGATTGCAGCTTTGAAGTCTTATCATCCGAACCGAGTGGGGGTTACACATTGTGTGGTTGTCATCGATCGATTTAGGGAAGCTTTCCCGGAGATTTGAGTTGGAGCTTCTTGTGGTGGCAAAGAGCTGAGCTGAGCTAAGCTGAGCACAGCAGAGCGAATAGTGGTCTCTGGTGGCTAGGAAAAGTTAAAAGCTTGAGTTTCGATTTGGGAGCTAGGTTGTTTAATGGGTGGTGCTTACTTCATGAACTAAGAAAGAATGAGAGAAATAATAATAAGAGACGAGTGTACTCTACTCGGGAACGACACACTGCGTCGCGTCAAATTTTCATTTCGTCTTTTCCTTCGTATTATTCTGATAGAGAGAAGAGAGAGATAGAGAAGACCTTATCGTCTGGAGCAGCAGCTTGGCTTCCAGTATTGACAGTGGTAGCTACGGGAGAGAACCAAACGCATTCAGACACCCAAAAAAAAGCAACCCAAATCCTCTGTTTACAGATTTCGAGCTCCTAGAGTCGGCTACATCAACTCATCATTATCATCAAAGATTCAGTCTTTAATTCCCAAGCCTCATATTGTTTTTCAGATAGAACTTTACGTAAGTGGTAACTATTTTGATGGGTTTAAATCGATCCAAACAAGGGTTTGGTGGTGTGTTCTTATTCTTCTGTGTTGTTGTGCAGGTGTAGATTATCAAAGTTGGATAAAGGAAAGAAAATGAATCACCACGTTCCGGATTTCGAAATGGAGGATGATTACTCAATCCCGGCTTCTTCCGCTCGCGCTGGAAAATCAACCATGTAAGTCCATATGTAAATCTCTACTTCAATTTCCTATCTTTTTATTCATACAAGTGAATTGATGTGTGTAGTTAATTAGGTCGGAAGATGAGATCATGGAGCTGGTATGGCAGAACGGCCAGTTAGTGATGCACAACCAAAGCCATAGGTCCAAATACGACGTCGTTATTCCGGAACATATCACAGCACCGGCCGCGCCACCGCAGCAGGAAACTCAGCCGCAGCTGTTTATGCTCGAAGATGAAATGGACTCCTGCCTACACTACCCTCTTAACGACGACGATTTGTTCTGCTCCGACCTACTTTATAACAATTCCAGTAACGTTCAACCCAACAACACCAACCCCGCCTCCGCTGCCAACCAGCCGCCGGGGAGGAGGTCCGAGGCCCAGAACTTCCTCCTCTTCTCTCGACTCAACAATAAGTCTCCGTTTGAATCGGCGGAAGCGCCCAAGAGCGTGGTGAGGGAAACGACGACGGTGGTGGACTCGAGTGACACTCCTCTGGTGGGCCCCCGCTCCAGGGTTGTGGAGTCGAGGCTCGACAATAATGCTAGCCCGGGGATCAGCATGAGCGGCGGCGGCGGGAGAGGACTTGCTACCGCTACTACCGCCGCCGTGGGCTCTGCCGGGACATACGAGATGTCGCTGACGTCGTCTCCGGGCGGAGGCTCCACCAGCGCGAGCGGGAGCCTTAGCGCCGAGATGGTGTCGACGCAGAAGCCCCCGCCGCCGGTGGACCGGAAGCGCAAAGGGAGAGAGCCTGACGACGGTGACTGTCAGAGTGAGGTGAGTGTGTAGTTTAATTAGTCACATAACTATAATTAATTTAGTTAAGTATGCTTTAATGGCCATTAATTAATACTTAATTGGCGGCCCGAAAATTCTCAATGAGCCACCCCGCCGCTCTACTCTAGCTATAGGACCTAAGCATGCAGCCACTTCAGTTCTAAGCTGTACACGTGTCGGTAGTATAAGGGGGCACGTGGACGAGCTGACGCTCCAACTCCTAACTGTGTTGTTATGTTTTCCT
Source organism: Comarum palustre (assembly GCA_951800085.1). Classification (NCBI taxonomy): domain Eukaryota; kingdom Viridiplantae; phylum Streptophyta; class Magnoliopsida; order Rosales; family Rosaceae; genus Comarum; species Comarum palustre. The sequence continues at coordinate 15,139,838 of OX637579.1, read as the reverse complement.
ATTTCTAGCAGGATGTGGAGTTTGAATCTGGCAGTGCCAAGAAGCTAAGCCGGGGATCGACCAAGAGATCACGAGCTGCCGAGGTCCACAATCTCTCCGAAAGGGTTTGTAGTCTTGACTCGAATAGATAAACCTACTCTTGATTTGAGTTGTGCTTCACTTCATTTTGTAATTTGTATGTATTGTCCTTTCTCTTTTCAAACGTTGAATATTGGATTGCCTGTTTGCAGAGACGTCGGGATAGGATCAACGAGAAGATGAGGTCTTTACAAGAACTGATACCTCGTTGCAATAAGGTCCGAATACATGTTCAATGAAAAGTACAACTCTTTTGTGTCTTGGCAGTTGTGAAACAAAAGGCTCTTTGATCAGATTTTGGCAGTAATTATATTTTCTTTCTTTATGTCAGTCGGACAAAGCGTCAATGCTGGAAGAAGCAATCGAGTACTTGAAATCACTTCAGTTGCAAGTTCAGGTATGGTCCCATTTATTTTCATGTACCATGTTATATTCTGGGAGATATCAATACCTCCCATTTCACATGAACAAATTGTTGGTCAAGTGAAATTATGAGTGGCAATCAATGGAGCAACCATTTTGGTTATTTGCCAGTGGAAAGATCTGACAGCCTCATTTTATACGAGCTCATGCATTATTCATGACAAATTCAGATTGTTACCGATTTCTGCAGATGATGTCCATGGGATGTGGCATGGTCCCTATGATGATTCCTGGTGTTCAGCCATATATGCCAATGGGGATGGCCCGGATGGGAATGGGTATGGGAATGAATTGGCCTATGATGCCATATGGGAATGTGTTAGCTGGTTCCCCCATGCCAACAGCAGCTGCAGCAGCTCATATGGAACCGAGGTTTCCTATGCCAGCATATCAAATGCAGACTATGCTTCCCAATGATCCTAACAGAGTCCAAGCGACAATTCGATCTGAACATATGTCAAACTCGCTTGGGACAGAAAGTCAGAAGCAATCACGAGGACCAAATTTTGCAGATCCTTATCAGCAGTACTTCACTCCCCAGCAGATACAGATGCAGATGCAACTACAGCAGGTACGGGTATTGCATAACATTACCTACAGCGATAAGTGATAAAGAATAGTGTTTTTCATATGGTCTGACTCTTGTCATACAGTAACCATAAATCCTTATTTAGAGAACGTATTTGTTATAAAATCAGATGTCCTCTTCAATGTGGTCACATTTTAACAATACTTTCTCCATCTCTTATGAGAAATTAACTTTTCTGTTGTCAAATACAAATTAAAGTCCTGCACTGCTACTTGAGCGCTATCTTTCCATGTACTTATCGGTCCATTTCCTCTTACAGAATCAAGCTATGGCTCAGCCAAGTTCTAGCCAGCCGAATTCCAGTATGGGACCTGAAAATCAAGAGAGTCATCAATGAGGTATGCCTTTTTTACCCATTATAGTTTCTTTCTGATAAGTTGAAGATTAGTCTGGTTCTGATAGGCAGGGTAATACGGAAGGTGTTCTGTTAGGAGTACTGGCTCATTTTAGTTCAGATGACTAGTTATCGCGTCATATCTACTTATCTAGAGTTGTCAAGAGACAATTTTGCTTCTTTTAATGTACTGCATGGTTTTTGAGAGCCATTCTCAATCAATGGATAGATCTCCTTGATCATAAATTGCCCTCTAAACTTCTTATTGGAGATTGAACGGGATTCTAGGAAAGTGTACATAAATTCTGAGAGGGGAATTGCGCTGCAGTACTTTCACTCACTATGGAGATACCAATATTCCAGAAAGAATAGGCAAACAACAATGAAGCTAGACTAGAATACTGTGTCAATGGGTCCTGTGGATAGTAGTTCATTGTGTTTTCAATGGTGGTTCAGAGATGTTGTGAAGCACGAAACTGATGGTGAAACTTTTGTGCATTGCAGGTTCATATTTTGGCGGATCAATCACAGATTTGCATGTCGATGTTTTGTAGTCATAAAGCCCTGAGTAGCTAGCTTTTTCCTGTCTTAGTAATGCCATGTAACAAAACTAACCTGTAATTATTAGAACCAAAGTTCTGTAGTCTTATAGCTCTGAGAGTAGCTTTTTTCTTGTCTTTCGTAATGCCATGTAACAAAACTAACCTGTAATATTGTACAACCCCAATAGCAATATATTTATAGGTATATCGTAGTGTTGTTGCTCCTTACATGCGACTTATTACTCAAAAGTTTAGCGTGGGTTTATGTTGAACTTAGACACTCCATTGTTACGAGGCTTCGGCCAAACTTTTCTGGTAGTCGTAGAAGAAATCATATCGGAGACGTTGCTTCTTTTTACTTTCTCGGTTTCTGTTCTCTACATTGTTTACTTGATATGAATTTTACAGAGGAATGATCCCTCAATAGGTAGAAGACCACCAAATAGTACACTGAGAATGGTATTTCCATTTGATGTCAGAGTGATTGATGAGATGAAATGAAACTCTTTCCGAAAGAAGTTTTTGTCACCAATGGTGTTTCACAGCTCAAACTGATGAAATTTCTTCTGCCAAAACATCTTCAACACTATTCCCTTCCATTGTAGCCACCTACTTTCACCTGACGAACTGCGCGTTGGTCGTAGAACCTTCTCAATGAGGAGCAAATTGTTCAAATTTGTAAGGCGAGATACTAAACCAGGGAAGGCTCCTCCATTTTTTTGGAGTATACCGGTCGGTGTTGTAAGCCGGTACTGAATGGAGAGTGGAGGGTTGGTGAAGGTTCACATTTGGAATGATGCATGGATTGCAGAGACCAGAAATACAGTTTTTGAGTAGTTTCATTGACCATCAAAAGCACACTGTTTTCGACTCAAAGGGTTATATGGGAGATGTTCATTCTTCTCTGCGATCAGTGGTGAAAACACAGCTCATCTATTTTGTAATCCCTACGGCTCTGGAATTACTCTTGGTTGCACCATTTTCATCACAGCAAACACTTCTCCCTAAAGTTTAGGGGACGGATGCCTGAGCAAGCACTTCATCTGAGGACTGAGGTGTTATGTATTCAAGGTCATTTGGGATTGTGGAAAAAGTGCAATTGATGTATAGCTGGGTTGCTTCACTTGGCTGGAAGAGTTCCAGAAGGCGAGGAAACCTGCTGCATCGCTTGCAAAGCAAACAGCAAAGATATGGAGCCATGTTCTACGCTGAAACTTGGCGTGGATGGTGCCTAATTGGAGCAAAGACAAAATGGGGGCGTTGGAGGCATTTTGCACAACTCGACAGGCAACTTCAAGAACCTCAAAGAGTAAACAAATTGCTAGCTGAATCTTGTCTTTTGCAAAAGCACACATTCCACAGTACCATTGGCAAACTACCAAGTAAATTTATCCGTAGTTTGTGCAGGATTAGATATGAGTGAAAAAAGTACTCCTTGAAAGTTAACCAAGACTAAACGGCAGGTGGTCAGACTAAAGGTGGTCATTCTAGAAAAAAAATAGCAGATAAAATTACATACAATAAGAAAAGAAAAAATACTGATTTTGCAAGCAATTTTGAAGCCTATCTCAATTGTATCGTTCATAATGTAGCACACAAACAAGGGATCAAGATTCTTAAGTAAGCATTTTTTTGTACGATGCATCCAGCCAAGCTGTTGCGCATTGTAGTGTTATACCTTACATTCAATGCTGAAGACCCTATTTGTATTCTTCAGCCAGAGTGGATGATGCAGAAATACAAGACCAGGACCTGTATGGAGCACTCTATAGAATCTTAAGCAATTACGCTAGTGTTGGTGAAACCAAAGACCTGGTGGCAAAGAGCTATGAAATTGGGTTTCAAGTCCCTCTCAAAACTTGCTCTCATCTGTGTTATGGGTTGATGGTAGATAGGATCTGAAGACAGAAATTTCAAGTGGATGATGACATGATCTTATGGCATACAGTTCACAAAAGCTTGAGAAGATGGGAAATTACCTTGTCAGTGAATAATCGAAACACCTCCACATCCATAGCTTTATCAAGTTCCTAATAGTAAGCAAACATCATGATTAGCAAAAATATAAGCTGGAGAGTTTGAATCAAAATTATGTGATCAAAATTTGACAAAGAAAGTACCCTGCTAATCAATATCATGTCTAAAGGGGATAGAAGTTCGACAAACACAACACTCACATTCTCTGCATCGGGAGAACAATCGATACTCGCAATGAGTTTCTGAAGACTTTCATCTTTTAAAGCATCACGAAGTTCACTGGAAGAAGCTGAAATAGCAGAACAATACGATCCAATAGTTAGAAAGTCAATCTCGTCAGTCTTATATTCAACACTTAGATTCTCATAAGATGGCTAGTTCAACATGTTCTACATGTAGAAAAATTAATTACTACAACCAAAGTTAAAAGAGGAAAAATTCCACCATCAACCATGTGGAAGTGGGAGAGGTGTCTGCTCCGAATGAAGCATGAAAAGAACTTTGATGCAGATTAAGTGACAAAAGTTTGAAGTCATGCTCACGACATTCATATGGTTGCTGACCAATTAGATTGATCAAATGAAAAGACCAGCAGTTTGGTATCACTGGAAATGTAAATGACTGCACATTAACAGCTATAGAAGAAACTTCAAGACAAGAGGATAAACTTAAGACAGTTACAGGGAATGTGAAGGAAAGCTGAAATAAAGAAACAAGAAAGAATTTCACAGAAACCATAACACCATGGGTTTATGAAGGATTGGAATTAAGAACACCATAATCCTTGCTGGTTTCTACGAGGTTTAATAACCCTTAATTCTAGAGTAGGTTCAAAACAGCCTATTTTATTCTCCTGGTTCGCCTGATAAGGCTTATAAGAATTAGTTTGCATTTCCCTTTCTAAGTTGTTAAGATAAGTCATTTAAATTGAGTTGGAATGTCCATCATTCAAACTTGGAAAGATTTTAGTAATAAGGTCTTAGACTGCATCATAAAGGGTCATCATTCTCCTAGGTGAACCTTAGTTCCCTCAACATTATGTGTGCCCCGTGTTGCAGTTTTCACCCAGCAGCCTATCTTCTATGGACTTCCAAGCTATATTGATCCATACCTATAGCCTCTAGTTGCTCCCTCTCCAGCACAGCACTTGGTTCAGTAACAGTTACTGGCCTTTCTACCACCGATTCTGGAGCAGCAGCTGAGAAAAAAACAGCAAAATAGAATTGTCAAATCCTTCTAAGAAATTGTCCCCATGCAACTACCAAGCTATTCAACAGGGAGGAAAGATAATCTCTCACAACAAAATCGAATTACTTTCTGAGAAGCTGGGTTTAATGACATATAACAACAACCAGATAGAGAGACAAAGTTATGCATTGTCAACGGAGCTCAAAAATGAAAACAGAAAAGTTCCCTGCTAGTATTTATACTACGATTCTGAGTAAAAGAACATGTTCTAGCATGTTTAAGTAAACCATCGTTGCCAGAAACTCAGCATATCACTGAAAACCAAAAGTTCCTTCACTTTTACAAAGCTCAGCAATTTAATAACAAATAGGAAATCCTTAGCGTGGGTACCCTTAATCAGAAATGAACTCATCACACAGGAACAAAAACTACTAGAACTTCCAGTTTGGCCTATGAAAGCAGTTATATTGTCTCAGGGCACATGAAAGTAAGTAATTCAATTCGTACTTGGTTTGTCCTCACATTGCACTGGCAAAACCCTTTCGCTTTCTGCAATGCCCAAAAGATGAGCTCAAATTAGTCCTCATATCAATGCCAAGACAAGCAATCTTTGATTTTTGAGGATCAATAGACAGTAACAACTCAAAGTCAAGTATCATGCCTTGGTGTTTCACATACATAGTCGTATATACATTTCAGAAGCCGTGTCTTTTAAGGTGGATAAAAGCAGATATCAACACACAATTAAACATTGCCAAGACATAGTCAAATATACATTATTAATGCCATGTCCATGACCCTCTGGGACAATTTCACTACAAAGAAAAGTTCTTTAACTCTACAACTATCTGTAAACTAAACAACAGAACATATCACCCTTATTATGTCTTTGCTCTCTAATACCTTACACAGTTAGGCATATAAAAGAAACGTTATTAAACCGCTCACCTGGGTTTTCCTCTGAAGGCAGTGGCGAGACGCAGGGAGTATCTGCAACATTGGACAACACCCTTTTATTATTCAGCAATTGAAAATATGGGGTTAAGCAAAGTGAGAGTACCTTTGTGCTTCTTGAAACAGGGCACGGAACAACTGCAGAGATAAACAGCAAAGATTGTTTGTATTAGAAATCGGAAGGGATTTTGTTTTGAGAATGATGATAGCGAAGATGATTAGCTTACTAAGGTGCTCGGCAAGAGGGGCACTTGTACTTGGATTGAGCTTCGTTACAGACTTGGCAGACTTGAGGACCCATTGGAGTCGGTCTCCAACCTCCTCAAATTGCTCTGCAAGGAAAAGGTTTGCGACGAAAGTAAGGAGCCGTTTCCCGGGGAACGGCCGCGATGTTATTAACTCACTTTTTTCCCTATTAACTATCGACACATTTCAATTTTGTCTAAAAACAAACATTGTTACACGAAAGAGTCATTATATTTATTGACAGGGGATATTATTTTATAAAGATTACATAAATATTATTGAAAATGATTATTTACACATAAAAATAAAAGTTATACGTCAAATCAATGAATTAAAAAGTCACGACAATTTCACATTTATTCTTTATACACACTTAGAGAAAGAAAATGAGAGAAAAAAAAATATTTTGTCGGAGCCTCGTCGGTCGCCAGGCTCCGATCACCAACCGCCAGACTCCGGTGACCGGACGCCGGAAAATCACTAATAGCTGGAATTTTGTCAGATTTTTTTTACTAGGGGCAATAAACATCTACATAAAGTTTATTAGGGACAACTTCTACATCAAATCCAAGTCTGCTAACCCTAGTATACTCCAAATTCAAGTCTACTAATCTCAGTATACTCCAAAACCAAGTTTACTAACCCCGGTATACATCAAAAACAAGTCTACGAACCCCAATATACTCCAAAATCAAGTCTACTAACCCTAATATACTCTAAAATTTCAATTTTTCGCAACTCTCCTCGCTCCAGTAAGCCGACCACACACTTTTCACCACCTGATCCTCCAAAAATTCTCGTAGCCCTCCCTCCGTTACATAGATCCAAGCTCTCAGACTGCTCCGGCCAATCAACGCCATCATTTTTAAGCTCTTAAACCTCCAAGCTCTGATGCACCATCTGCATCAAGAGCAAAACACAGTAGCCTGCTTGTCGGTGACGAGGCCTCGTCTATGATGCTTCGCTTCACGTAGGTGAGGTGTTGAGGGAGAACGTGATAAGGTAAGAAGATCCGGTCGGCAACAGGAAGGGGCTAAAAAGCAACATTTTCAGGCATTGTTATAGTCCAAGAGTTCAAGCTTGTTGACACCAAAGACTTGAAAGAGGAGATCTTGTAAGAGACTTGAGGGAGGAGGAGATCTGGTCGAAGGCTTGAAGGAGGAGGAGATCTGGTCGGAGGGAAGAGGAGACTCCAACGCGAAATCAGAGAGGGAGGAGGAGATCTGGTCGGTTAGATCGAAAGGTGACAATGACTGATGTGAGGGATCTAACCTCGTCGGCGATGAGACCTCGCCACTGATGTCTTCGCGTTGTAGTGCTTCGCCAGCGAGAGGATTCATGTTTGTGTGAGAGAGAGAGAGGTTATCTGATGCGGATAATGAGACAACGGATAAAGAGATAGATCACAGATGTGAGATAGTGGTTGATATCTACTATGGACAATATGGTATTTTTATTAGGATTTGTTTAAATGGGCAATGGAAAGTGATTTTGATTGAGATGGGCAATAACACCTTATAATTAGCATGAAATGAGCATTTATTGATTAATAACTATATATAAAGCGACCAGTCTTTAAATTACCAAATTGTGTTTTGTCAAAATTACCCTATTAAGTTGATTTAGATTAATAAAAACGGTTATTATGGTAAACAACAAAATAAATAAATTTAAGAGATAATTTTGAAGAGAAAAACATGCATGGCAGTTAATAAAAAGTAGATTTGTAACAAACATGCAAAATTACATGGGTAAAACCATAAAAGGCTAGTATATATATACAAGGTTCTAAAACTCGGTCATCTCGGTCGAGTATTCGACGAGTACTCACTACTCGACAGCTTGCTGAGCCGATTTTCGCCTGCCTCTAGTCGGCCGTAGAAAATCTGCTGAGTTCTCGGTCCAACTCGGTCAGCTGAAGAAAGAAGCAAACAACGTCGTTTTTTTTCAAACCTAATTCTCTAACTTTGTCTCTCGCTCTCATCTCTCAGTGTATCTCTTATACTTCACAACTCTATGACTCGCACGACCTTTCTGTCTCAGACTCTCACTCAGTCATCTCTTCCCCGCCCTCGCCTCGTCGGCTCGCCCTCTTCTCTCACCCTCATCTTTGTTTCTAGTAAGATTTTGGTTTGATTTTTAGTGTAAAGTTGGAATCTTTGGCTTGTTGAGTTGAGTTATAGATTTTATTGAACTGTTAAGTAATTGGCTTGTTGCTGCTTCAGACTTAGATATGATCATATGAATTGCCGAATTGGATTTTGATATGTCACATTATATTCTTATTCAGTTTTTCTATTTTTCTATGTCACAACAATAACAACATATTATTGTTGTTTAGTTGACCAGTGTCTCATTGAGCATATTGTTCTGTTATTCTGTTGATATGTCACAGCTATAGGTTATATCAACATATGTGTTCTTGGTCTAAGATTGATATTATATCGGATGATGAAGAGGCAATAGATGATATGAGTTTTGAATTTGAGTTGGATTCGGAGGGTGAGTACTAGATGAATATGAAGAAGAAGAAGAATTTGAGGCATAGTTACAAATGATATGTTACAGATTGTTTGTAAGAATTGAATTTGGTATTTGCTTTTATTACTTAGAATTCATTAAGTTATTGTAATGATTGTTTTTACTTTAAACATTATTATCTCTTGAATATTGTCATGTTTTATTAATTATTTTTATTATTTTGGACATTATATATTTAATTATATGTTTTAAAAATAATAAATAAATCTAAAAATTAAAAAATGAATACTTCCTGAGTACTCCTCTACTCGCTACTTTCCGGCTGACCGACAGACTAGCGACTAACGAGTTTTAGAACCTTATATATAGAGGTGGCAAACGGGCCATAAAGCACGAGCACGTCACGTTTAAAAGTGACCCGGCACGGCACGAGCACACTACCAACCTGGCACTGTCACGCCCGACCCAAGTTCACCTTCCTAAACCTGGGTTAGGACGTGCAGGGCCAATCTCAAGAGAGATTTACTCGAAATCCCTCTTGAGAAAGGATAACTCTATTTCCAAACCAAAATCAAGTAGTCCAAACGATACCGGAATAGACCTCACAGCCATAGGTTATCCCGATTACAGCATTTGGATCTCAAACCAAACATTTAGAGGACCTAGGGTTCTAATAATATTTGTGACTGCACCCGAATCTCGGTCAGGCTGCCTACGTACCATGTCCTCAGGGATCAAGCCATACGTAGCTCTTATTTTAAAAAACGCTCTAACCGGCAAATCCCGTTTTCTATTTATCGATAGAAAACCTATCATGGATGGCGTACGACTAAGGCCATTCTGAAGTTTAACCTCTCCGTTGAGGTATTCACTGTCCAACTATCTATCGGGATTATCCTAAACATTCCACCACAATTATAAACAACATTCATACATAAAAATATAACATAAATCCTCTAGGGGTAATACTGTCAACTGAATGGTACCCTTATAATTATCATAAACTATCAAGGGTAGTATAGTCAATTCACCCTCAATAGCAGCTTGGTAAATACACAAATCTATCAAGGGCATTTCTGAGATTTCAGCATCAATGACATCCCTGTAATAAAATAGAACAGTCAGGGGTATTCATGGAATTTCCAACTCAGTGGCAGCCTTGTAAATGGAAAAAGCCGCCAGGGGTATTTCTGAGATTGCACCCTCAGTGAAAGATTACTCACCTCGAAATCTCGCTGCGTCAACTATCGCCACAGGGTAAATTCTCAACACTTGGTCGATCAATAAACACCTACTATTATGTAATCGACCTTAGTTACCACAAAACGATAACCGAAACTAGCAAACTATATATCGATTCGACTGAACGTCACACTAAACGATAACTGAAACCGGCAAATTATATATCCAAGCGCTCGTAACGACGAGTACATGATTCTGGGACAACTCACTGCCCCTGAGGATGTCAGACGCGCCGCCACGCGCCACCACCCTCAAACAGGTCAACTTCACCACCTACATGCAACCACAATAACCCTAGAAGGTCTATAGGAGCAACCAGAACTCGTAGAACTGCCGGACGCGCCTACACGCGCAGCCACAGCGCCCCACCCAAAACACCGAATTTCAACAAACTCAAAACATGAAAGTTGTAGATTACACCAAGGGGAGCAACTTTAATACCTGAGGTTTTCATCAATTCGGCCAAGAACCGCCGTGAAGCTTCTCCTCCGATCCAGCAGCTATACACCTTGAATTGAACTTCAAGACTACCAGGGATCGACCCAGAACGCCTAGAGCAACTTTTATGGGTTGGTTTCAGGTCTTGTCGCCGCCCCATGCCGGAGAACAAGTCAGGTCGAAAACCGGGTTTTGACGCCATACTGTTCAGGCCCAAACTGCATCGTTCCAAGCCGAACTGGACCACGCCACCACCACATGGAGGCTCACATGGAGGAGAGGAAGAGATCCAGACCGGCCTCGACGTCTCCAGTGGCCGGAGCTCACCGCAAAGGTAGGGTCGGGTCAGCCGGGTTCGATTAGGGGTCAATTCAAATTTTCGGATAGTGAAGGAACGCGCGCGCGCGTGGAAGGGGAGAAGAAAATGTAATATTTCCATTTTTAGAAATCCACCATTTCTATTTATATACTTTCACACGGTATCCGATACACACATGTCGTGTGTCCACGGACTTGTATCGTCGAGCACTCCAACTCTCATGAAGGAAGTTTTCTGATAAACTCGACATAGTAAACAGTCAACCTTCACCCCTTCAAATAAGTCATTTCCACGCGTCTCTTAACTCCGAACACTTCGGCACTTTTCCTGAAGCTACGAATACGTACCAATACCACTAAAATTTCCAAACATTACACTCGTTAAAACTTCAGGGAAACTAACAGCGCAGTTACAACCCTTCGTAACCCGCCTAATCCCGAAAAAAAGGTAAATTTCAAGACGGGGTGTTACAATCTACCCCCCTTATAAAAATTTCGTCCTCGAAATTTCTACTGCGAAACGTAAAACTAACTGTCATTCCTAATGACACCATTCGGTTAAAGATGAGCCACTTTTCAAAACTTTATTTGTCCAGCCGTCAGGATTGTCGTCGAGTTCCACTGGACATAACTTCAAACAAAAAGAGTCACAGGCTCTATATACCAATTCCTTTAGAAACTGAAGTCTTCTCGTAGTTACAATATGAGATACACAGCTACACCCGCTTTGATACACTTTGTCGGCATGATACCCTCGTCTTATCACTTTCGTCATAAATCGACTCCACAAGACTCACCTCTTAACTATTATGGAGTTAATTTCTAAATGGCAACTTGATAGCTTTCCAAGATATAACATAGACTAACTCGTAGTCGACACGTATGTTCTACTTACACAACTGTCACACTTGACCCTTAACGCCAACATCCTCCTCGTGGAAGGAAGGAAATGCTACAGTCCATCACCGTAGGAGAAAATTACACGTCTCTCGCATATTTCGAGACAAAAGAACAAGCACTTCCTACACTTGGCCTTGAGGCCAAGGACGTATTATCTCATTCGTCCTTCAATCAAAACTCTCATTTCTCATTCCTTGTACTCTAACTCTCGATAACTGGACTCAAACGAACCCGCACACCACAATGCGATCTCAAAATTGTTCACTCAAGCTGATGAATCCGCCAAGCGACTTCGCGCCAACCTGGGTGTCATCTTCACATACTCGGTCACAATGAATTTCTTCATCCTACTATAGTAGGCATTTCACAACAATAAGAGCTAATAAACTCGTACACTAACCCATGTGTGCTCAAGTCCTGACTAAGGACAAAAGTTTAGCTCAACATATCTCAAGTGTTACGTCCATACATATTTACTAATCGTCAACCCAAAATCTCCTTCCTCATGAATGGATTTTCCTCTAAGAGATACCCTGATCTCTTTTATCAAAATTCAACCACCACTCATGTAACCATACAACCACATGACGTATAGTCCAAGGGTTTACTACAGGAAACATATTTTCATTGCTCTATGCCCTAATCCCCTACTTGATCACAAGCAAACTTAACCGCCTTTAGCTAAACCCTTAGAAAAATCAAGAGTACCCTACTCCTGAATTTTATACACAATCAATATTTCACGTGGACATGTCGACCTTTCAGACTAGGGTTGAACTCCTCGGACGTGGAAAGTTTTAGAGTGAGTGGACCAAAAATCAATGCCAATAATAATGGTTTAAAATCACAACTTCAAATTGCATTTTCATTATCCGAAAACAATCTAGGCCTTACGCCCAAAACAAATAATTTTCCTACCCACGGTCAAACATAAATCCAATCCTGGCATGCAGTCAATAAAAACAAATCGTGGCCTATAGCTAAATACATATCAACTCGTGGTCTGCTGTCGTATAAAACATATCATGGCCTGCAACCGTATAAAATCAAATCATGGCATGCAGCCGTATAAAAAAAATCTTGGTCTGCAGCCGTATAAAATCAAATCTTGGCATGCAGCCGTATAAAATCAAATCGGGAAAAATATTTCACAAATGATCGATCACACATAACAGGGTCAGAGCTAAGAGCTCTAGCGTACCTCTCAGTGAGGACGTAATCTCGCACTAACACTGCCATCTTTTCCAATGGAAAAGGAGCGCAATGAGTGGCACACTTCCACTTCGCCGAACATGGAGCGCTGCTTGCTAGCTAATAACAAACAATACATCTGACGACCCTTCATGACAGTGAGCCCATAAGCTAGGGTCGGAGCTAAGAGCTCTGGCGTCTCATTCACTATCTAGTGAGAACGCAAATCCCAAATATCATCCTCTCTCTGTAAGAACACCCATATCCCGTGCTTCCACTCCGCCGAACAAGGAGCGCCGGGTGGGTGCGCTTCTACTCCGCCGAACGAGAAGCGTCACCCGCTAGGCATAATCATCCAACAACCCTTTATGGTGAAATTTAAAACAAATTCCTGATATTTTCATAAATCCAGGCCCGAAGCCTATTTAAAAATCTATGCCCGAATCCTATTTAAAATTCAGGCCCGAAGCCTATTTAAAATCCAGCAATTGCCAAAAATAATTTAAATCCCGGCAATACGCCACACAATCCAATCCTAGTAAAACATCAGGTCTGATTCCCATCTGTACGATGGGACTCTCCCGTCAAAAACTATTCAAAATCCAAGTGAAAACAAACGAGCTGAAATCCATAAATCAAATGGAAATAAACGAATAAAAACCCTCAACTGAGGTGCTCACAAAACCAAAGGAATCGAAAATGTACAGAAACCCGAAAAATTATTTGTTCTGGGAACATTTTAAAACCATTTAATTAATAAACCATGGCATGTCTTTCTTTAAAACAAATCAAAAGTCCACTCATCATACTAACCACGCATCTCCTGCTCCAGGTACGATACTCAAAACGTCCTCATACTTGGTGACGTCTCTGTTGTCCAAAAGAGGTCCCCTGGCCGTCATAAAATATTCATCCTCGATCTTTATAGATCCACCACGCGTTTGCTACGCCACTATGATACTTTACGTAATCTGGTTCTCTTGACGACATCCAGCACCTCAATCACCGGATCATCCTTGATCCTCCTCGAATATAATTAAGCAACACCAATGTGTTGATATAAGTGGTCATACCCACTCTGTTAACCCATCAATCAAATGTAAGACGCGAAACGACTATCGAACAGTCTATCAGTCCTATTTTTCCTAGTTTGACCCGGAAAAGTCACTGATTGACTTCAGAGTTGACCAAGTCTCTACTGGGTTCACAAGGAAATTAACCAACACTTTCCAACTAATCGACAAAGTTCAAACCCTCAAAAGCTCAAAAATTATCGATTTATAAATTCGAACAATATTAGGTGCAGTTTTAAGCTTAATTACGCCATATACTGAAATTCGAATTTACTTTTTCAAATCTGGCTCGTTACTAAACTTACAAACCTCTCACTTTTCGATCCACGAAAAGTCTATATAGACATCTAAAAGCAATTGATGTCACAAACTTTACTACTACACTTAACTTCACTATTTTCAACCTCGAGTGGTCATCCTTGCCATCACACATACTAACAATTATAACGACTTATTCCACTTGGAAAGTCGTTAACACATATTTCCAAGAACTTTAACTACCCAAACCTTTATTCCGAGCTTTGAACCTAAGCTCTGATACCAGTTGTCACGTCCCGACCCAAGTTTACCTTCTTAAACCTGGGTTAGGACATGCGGGACCTATCCCAAGAGCGATTTACACGAAATCCCCCATGAGAAAGGATAACTCTCTTTCCAAACCAAAATCAAGGTCCAAACGATACCGGAATAGACCTCACAGCCAGAAGTTATCCCGATTTCCGCATTTGGATCTCAGACCAAACATTTAGAGGACCTAGGGTTCTAATAATATTTGTGACTACACCCGAATCCCGGTCAGGCTGTCTACGTACCATGTCCTCAGTGATCAAGCCATACGCAGCTTTTATTTTAAAAACGCTCTAACAGACAAATCCCGTTTTCTATTTATCGATAGAAAACCTATCATGGATGGCGTACGACTAAGACCATTTTGAAGTTTAACCTCTCCGTTGAGGTATTCACTGCCCAACTATCTATCGAGATTCCACCACAATTATAAACAACATTCATACATAAAAATATAACATAAAAACGTCCACGTAAATAACAAATCCTCTAGGGGTAATACTGTCAACTGAATGGTACCCTTGTAATTATCTTAAACTATCAAGGGTGGTATAGTCAATTCACCCTCAATAGCAGCTTGGTAAATAAACAAATCTGTCAAGGGCATTTCTGAGATTTCAGCCTCAATGGCATCCCTGTAATAAAATAGTACAATCAGCGGTATTCATGGAATTTCCAACTCAGTGGCAGCCTTGTAAATAGAAAAAGCCGCTAGGGGTATTTCTGAGATTGCACCCTCAGTGAAAGATTACTCACCTCGAAATCCCGTTGCGTCAACTATCGCCACAGGATAAATCCTCAACAGTTGGTCGATCAATAAACACCTACAATTATGTAATCGACCTTAGTTACCACACGAATGTAATAATGACTCGATTCGACTGAACGTCATACTAAACGATAACCGAAACCGGGAAATTATATATCCACGTGCTCGTAACGACGAGTGCATGATTATGGGACAACTCACTGCCCCTGAGGGTGTCAGACGCGCCACCACCCTCAAACAGATCAACTTCACCCTAAAACCACCTATATGCAACCACAACAACTCTAGAAGGTTTATAGGAGCAACTAGAACTCCTAGAACTGTCGGACGCCCCTACACGCGCAGCCACAACTGGCGGCGCGTGGGCGTCACGAGCCTCCACCCAAAACACCGAATTTCAACAAACTCAAAACATGAAAGTTGTAGATCACATTAATGGGAGCAACTTTAATACCTGAGGTTTTCATCAACTCGGCCAAGAACCGCCTAGAGCAACTTTTCTGGGTTGGTTTCAGGTCTCGCCTCCGCCCTACGCGGGATTACAAGTCGGGTCGAAAACCGGGTTTCGACATCGTACAGTTCAGGCCTAAACTGCACCGTTCCATGCCGAACTGGACCACGCCACCACCACACGGAGGCTCGCATAGAGGAGAGGAAGAGATCCTGACCGGCCTCGACGTCTTCGGTGGCCGGAGCTCGTCGCAAAAGTTGGGTCGGGTCGGCCGGGTTCGGGTCAGGTCAATTCAAATTTTCGGATAGTGAAGGAACGCGCTCGCGCGTGGAAGGGGAGAAGAAAGTGGAATATTTCCATTTTTGGAAATCCACCCTTTCTATTTATATGCTTTTTAAAAAGAGAAACTAGCTTCCGTTGACCATAACTTACTCACACGGTATCCGATACACACATGCCATGTGTCCACGGACTCGCATTGTCGAGCACTCCAACTCTCGTGAAGAAAGTTTTCCGAGAAACTAGACGTAGTAAAAATTCAACCTTTGACCCCTTCAAATAAGTCGTTTCGACACGTCCCTTAACTCCGAACGCTTCGGCACTTTTCCCAAAGGTACGAATACGTACCAATACCACTAAAATTTCCAAAGTTTACACTCGTTAAAACTTCGAGGAAACTAACAGCGCAGTTACAACCAGTGGCGTAGCCAGAGTTTTCGTTGATGAGGGTCAAAACTTAAATAGATATTCATTTGAGAAAAAAAAAATTGATAACGCGCGTAGTTTCTCTATAAATTTAAAATATATACTAAATTATATATACTGTAAATCATCTAATTAGATTGATCTATTATCAAATATTGATCATGATTTCCTCTTTCATTTGTATCAATTCAACAAAAATTGAAAAAAAAATGTATAGAAAAACATTAAAACTAAAAAATAAAGAGACAAAATCATACATATAATTGAAACCAAAATGCATTATTATCATAAGTGTTATCAAAATCAGAAAGATCATTATGCTATTATACTAATATGAAGAGTCTAGTTAATCAACCATTGTGCAATTCAACATGAGAAGGGGCAACTGACCAAATGAGATTTGAATGACTTAACGATCACCAAATGAGATGAAATTTTACATAGATGATCTATACATATATACCTATATTAAACGGTTAAGATCTGAAACTAAGATCAAAAAGTGAGGCAAAATCACACATCCGCACCAAACCTTTGGTGAGGATGTGTGATTTTGCCTCACTTTAGTAGCACAACTCAAACCATTTCATTTATATGGATGAGTTTTGAGGACGAATAAAGAATCAAATTTCATTACCACCAAAGTTTACGGAGGCGTTTCCCTTCAACTGTTGTAGTTGTGCTTTGTCAACTTGTAAAAAGTCTACCAGGCCGTCTGTCGGTCTTGTACTCCGATTGATCATCAATATTTATATAGGTAACATGAATTTGCATTCTTACACAGAAGTATATATTTTAATTTGTTGTCTAACACAGTTTTATTTCTGAATTTGTTTGTGTTCATGAAGATGGTTGGACTTTGCTGTATGATGCCGCTAGCACGCTGGTCATCAAAACCAAGCAGTTTAAACCCCTTCTCAAAGAGCTCATAGTCACATTAGAGTACTTTAAACCACTGATCAAACAGATAGAAGATGGTAACAGAGAACTGGATCACTCAAATGGAGAAGGGCACTAGGCTCATCGACAAGTTGTCCAAAGTTGGTACTTGGAATCTGCTCAAGCCTCGTTACAGTAATAAGCTTGTTGAATTGGTACGTCTCTGCACGATGCTGCTGAAACTAATAACGCAGGAATTAAGTAAAACACAAGAAATCTTGGTTATGGTAAGGTCTATAGACAGCAAGTTGAAACGAAATGAGCAGCATGGTCAGGAACAAAATCAAATTCAACCTGATGGATTGGATAAGCCTTTAAGGGACTTGAAGATGAAGCTTCTTCATGATGACCAAGTTTCAATGCTAGTGTCATAACATATTCTCAACTTTCATGAATCAATTTTGATGATGAGAACTATCAGTTTTTGGGGAGACGCTAATTGATTTCATTTCGAAAAATTTACTGCAGATAGTAGAGTACTGTAAGAGATTTCCACTTGCCATTACAGTGATTGGAAAATCACTTTATAAGGAAGTATAGAGACGTGGAAAGGAAATAGAATGGTCTAATGGCCCTATTCTTGAAGAGCATACTCTTGTGCTAATGGTCCTATTCTTGAAGAGCACTCTTGTGTGACTGTCTCCAACCAAGCTTAGATGTCTTATGTGAAAATGCGTCTGAAGATGGGGCTATAATCAAGGAATGCTTCACTTCCTGAAGATGGAAGAATCCCTGCTGGTGTTTTCAACACATGCACAAGAGCAATATACACACAACATAAACACTGAGGCCTAATATAGTGTTTTCATCAATGTATATATTTCTCTCTTCTCTTGCATGATACACTCAATTGTCTGCAGATGGAGTGTTCTCATCAAAATGGGACAAAGTGCATCTACCAAAAGCTGAGGTTCTGATTAAAGTGAGGATTATTCTCCTGTTAGTTCATAAAAGTTGTATATTAACTTAATATAAAGGAGGATTGATCTACCCCTGCATTATGCATGACTAAGAATTGCCCCCTTGGTTTTAGTTGGAAACATAAATTAACATCCAAGTGTTACAGCTACCGGCATATGTGAGAAACTTTAACTAGAGAACATGTATTTGATATGAAGCATGGATACTGTCTAAGCATTGCATTCCATCAGAAGAGACAGAGGAAACTTGCATATATTTGAAACTTGAAGTTAATTAACAGCACTCAAGGATGCATCATTAAACATTCGAATTCAAAAGCAGAAGCAACTTTGAAATAGTTTAATATAGTAATCCACACCACAAACAGAAAGGGAAGTGGATGTATTACACAGTCCAAGTGATTTCTTCTTCACATGTAAAGCCCTTCTGGAACACCTTCCTTCTTCTTAAACATAACCTTCTCCTTGGCCTTCTTGACGTCTGCATGCGTCACCTGATGCACAGAAACAAACATAGAAAACACAAGTCAATTCCCACAGATGAGCTATATATGTTAAATGGCAGCATATGAAAAAAATCAAGTTTCAGGTATTAATTATTAAATGGGCTTCAAGATTACCTTCATTCTGCGCTCCCTCAATGCAAGAAGACCAGCTTCAGTGCATATAGCCTTTATATCAGCCCCAGAGAACTCATCCTTAGTCATGACAAATTCTTCTAGGTTAACATCGTCAGCTAGTGTCATCCTTGAGGTGTGAATCTACAATCCATAAATCCCCAAATTGTGCAAGTCAAAGGAGTTAAAAACTTCGCACAATTTAATCAAAGATGCTTGCCTTGCTTCACAATCTAATCAAAGCCTACCTGGAAGATGCGCCTCCTTGTTTTGATATCCGGAAGTGGAAATTCAATCTTCCTATCGATTCGTCCTGGTCGAAGCAAGGCAGGATCAAGACTTTCAATTCTGTTAGTTGCAAGAATCACCTTGACATCACCTCTTGAGTCAAACCCATCCAATTGGTTCAATAGCTCCAACATAGTCCTTTGTATTTCCCGTTCACCACCTGAATGGGCATCATACCTGCAAACAAATGGTTTTTATTATAAACATTTGAATCACTAATCTGCAATCCTGTCATCAATATTTAGTGGCTTACCTCTTTGTACCAATTGCATCAATTTCATCAATGAAGACAATCGAGGGTGATAGGTCATCAGCAACCCTAAAGAGCTCCCTCACTAACTTGGGACCATCTCCCAAGTACTTTTGAATCAATTCACTACCAACAACACGCAAGAAAGTTGCTGATGTTGAGTTGGCCACAGCCTGAAAAGTATACAGAAATTGCTTGAAGGCTAATACAAACACGTAGGTGCAACATTATTATGAAGAAATTATGCAGGAAAATGTCGTAATGATGTGCACATCACCCCTCAACTGCACAGGTTTTGCAAAAAAAATGTTGTGTTCAGGTTTAGTGAGTGGTAGAAAACAGCTAAGCTCACAAAGAAAATGCATCACAAAAACAGTAACCAAAAATTGCCTCCTTGCTAAATATGTGGAACCGATTAATCTACAGTATAGCAGGTTCACTACAGGAAGGAAATCTGTTTGATGATATTGACAAACATAAGTGACACTCCCACCTTTAAATATAATACAGCATAGAAGCCAACACGGAATGGGGAGGACTCAGTAGAGGAGTAGAGGATATCAAAGAAGCAATTATAGCAAGCAGAGTTTCCTTATAGCATAAATCAGCCAGAATAGTGGAATTGGAAGATCATTCTGAATGCTGTGGTGCAGTGAGAAAAATCCAATCATACCTTTGCAAGCAAGGTCTTGCCAGTTCCAGGCTCTCCATACAATATGACACCCTTGGGAGGCCTGATGCCAATGTCTTCATAAAGTTCGGGATGTGTCAGTGGGAGCTCAACGGCTTCTTTGATCTCCTGTATTTGGGCATCTAATCCACCAATGTCAGCATATGACTCCAGTGGAGCTTTCTCAACCTTCATTACTGACACCATTGGATCAACTTCATCTTGCAGAAGCCCAACAACAGAAAGCACCTGTAAAAAAATCAGAAACAACACACTACCAGTCAGCCCACACATACAAATAGATGAATTATACAACAGAAAGTTGAAGACAGTTGATGCAACCCAAAGAACATATGAAGTTTAATCTACGTATATTTGGCATCTATACGTTTACTAAATCATGATTCAAATAAATGACTTTAGGTAGCACATTAAGAGAGGAAGGCTATGTAAATAACAGTCATAGCTAAAATAAACACCAAAACTGTTTAGGCTTTATAAACACTTATCGTAGATGATGGAACTCAATAACAATAACCTAAAATTGATTTACCATTCATGGCTATAGGTAGCACAATAAAAGGAAATCAAGGTTATGGCCATAGAAGCAACATCAAAATCAAACCTAAATAGAATGACACAGCAAACTGTAACATACCCTTAGCGTTTCATCAATAGCCTTATTATTTTTAAGCACACACTCATTCAAACTCTCAAACGCATTTGCTTCTTTCAGAACCATATTCCACATTCTACGAACACATGTTACACTATTTGAAACACAATACAGTTCCGAAACTGATGAGTGTAACCAAATTACTTTCAGTTCATCATTCTCAACAGCAAACACACTCTTTTCCATTAACACATATCAAAACCAACCCTAAATTGTCCACTGCACTCAAACGAACTCTCAATTTCACCTGCTGCTTTTCACTATCAAAACCATCCACGATTAACAAAATCATACCAACCAAAAAGCCATCAAATTCTAAGCGAAACCCTAACAATTCAACATCACCACAATCCAAACACAACAAAAAACAGCATCAAAACTCAACCCAATCAAAACCCTAAAATTACCTTATTATGCATCAAAATGGCACACCCAGGCTCCAACTGGTCCTTATCCACAAAGGAGAGGATTCCCACATAATACTCGGGCCCCACCGACGACGAAACAATCGCATGGTTCTCATCAATCAGCTCCTCCAGATTTCCAACGCTCATCGGCGAGCCACGTAGATCGTCGACCTTAGATCTGTCCTCCTCAGCCTTCTCCTCCTGAGGCTTCAACCTCTCCTGGTTCGTCACAAACTCCTCCTCCATCAGCAGATAGTCCTTAATCCGCTCCAGCTTCAGTAGCCGGAGCTTGCACTTGGTCAGCGGCGTCACCGTCGGAAGCCGCGCAGCCGCTTCTGGACCCTTCTGTTTGCGCTGCTTGCGCCCCACGCGAGCTGGCGGAGCCGCCGGCTCGTACTTCTTCTCCTTCTTGTCGTTGCCGTCGGGCTTTCGATCGCCCGGTAGGCCCTGCCGGTTCAACCCGCCCGGAGTTCCTTGACCCATTTTTGGTTAGGGAGATGTAAGAGAGAGAGTGAAAAGTTTTGGAGGAGAAATTGGCTTTGGGGACAAGTTAGCAGTTCCAGTCTGTGAGATGTGCTTATATACAGGATGGGCTGTTGGGCTGAGTTTTTTGCTAAATTTTAGGTGGGCTAGGTATTGCTTCTTTCTATCGGATGATGTAACTGATGTTATTCATGGTACACACATCCTGAAAACTCTAGCTTTCTATCTTGGACTGGGCATGGTATGAGATTGGCGAATCTCATCTCGTTTTAAAAATATATTATCAAGACGGGACGTGATGAGATTACAATTTTAAAAATGTATCTCGTACAGGACTGTGACGGGATCGGAATCTCGCAATGATAAAAAAAAATATAAAAAAAAACATAGAAAAGAGAAATTTATCATAAATGTTTGAAGAAATTTTATTTCTATTTTTTATAAAGTCAATGTGAACTCATCCAATATTGATGAGGGTTTTAGAACTAGGGTAATTATACCATAGAAAAGTAACATCGTAGAATATATATATATATATATATAACCAATTAATTAAATGTTTGTAATTTGCATCTAACTGATTAATTAAGATCTCGATAAAACTCGCAAGTTTGAAAAATAAAAGGCACTTCAGTTATCGTTGCATAGCTTCATTGTGACGGCCGATATATTTCATATGATCATTATCACCAAATGTGAATGAATTATCTAACTTTTGCTATGTGAAACAAGTATTGTGAATTTATGTTAAGGTTTTGGGCATCCCATTTAGCGTGTTTAAGTTCATTGTAAGATTATACACCTTAAAAATCAGACGGTTCTGATCGGATACAAGTACATTTATACTTTCGGGATAGTCCCGTCCCGTTCCGATCCCTTCCCGTTTCCAAACTATCAAGAAGGGATGATACGGTACCGCCATTTTAAAATTGTGTCCCGTCCCACCAATTTTCGGTACCGGACAGGATCAGGATTGCGGTACGAAGTGTTCAGCCCTATTTCTATCCAATACCGAGGTTTGAAACCGTCGACTGATAGGAGTTAAATCGCTTTTATTTTTGGTTACTTGGGAGTTGGAAGGAGTTTATATGATATTTCGACACGGATTAGTCGCTGGCTCTAATAAGGTTGTGAGGAAACGGTGTGATTGTCGATCAAAAAAATATACACATTATAGAATTATAATATATTACACAATCACACAAAAATCAGTGCTTAATCCAACAATTGAGTGACTTGGATTAGCAAGGAAATGTAGTTGATCGATTGACATATATTTTGTTTTGTAGCCGGCTTTTATGTTGTATATTCTGTCTATCGAAAGTCTGAGACCGCGTAAACAAGAGAATAGGTTTTTTTATTTGAAAGAATATATCTTTTTGAAGACTATACAAGACATTGTTATATTAGAATGAAGACGTTTGTATTTATTTATGAAATACAATGTTCTATTTGTAGCACTTTGCCTACATGAATTGGCATATTCTAGACGGTAATTTGTATTATAGCGAGTATCAACGAAACATAATAAGTGATATCTGCAATATTCTTTAAAAAGCCATGTGAAAACACTGATCAATGAAATATATACTAAACGAACCACCACATACATGTGACTCAGTTGGCAAGAGCCTCTAGGTGTAGAGAATATTCATAAGGATGCATCTATTGTCACCTCATAGTCGAGGAATTTTTCAATATTACGGTAGAACCACGTAACATTGTTTAGTGATGCTATATTCCACTTAAATTTAAACATGTGGATTTTCGACATAAAAATACATTTTCCCTATTTTATCAAAAACCATTTTAGATTTTTTGATTTTTAAAATCTTAAACCCTATCCTCCTCATATGTTCTAATGGCTAGAGGCTCATAACCATAGAGTGCTCGAATATGTGTCATCCCAATGGCACTATGATGAGCTGTGTTATACCAATATTCTGTCCAAAGCAAGGCTGCAACCCAGGTTTGTGGCTTTTCACCCACAACACACCATAAATACTGCTCTAATGTTATGTTCAGATTCTTAGTTTACACATCAGTTTAAGGATGGTAAGCTGAGCTTTTATTCAGTTTGGTGTGGTGCAGCTTAAAGAATTCCTTCTAAAAATTGTTGGGAAAGATAGGATCCCTATATGAGATGATGTCATCTGGCATGCCATATGACATAAACGCTTCTTGCACAAACAACAGTACCACTGTTGAAGTTGTGTAAGGATGCGAGAGAAGAATGAAATGTGCATAGTTTGTTAATCTGTCGACCACTATCAAAATCATAGTTTTACCTTGTGATTTTGGTAAACCTTCCACAAAGTCCATTGAAATATTGCTCTTCTATGCCCCTTCTAAAATGATGTTAGGCTGCAGTAGCCTTGGTTTCAATTGAGTTTCTTAATGATTCTGTTGACACACATGACAAGTTGAAACGAAATCCTTCGCATCTTTGTGCTGCCCTGGCCAAGAAAATGACCTCTAAACCCTTTTTAGTGTTCTGTTTATTCCAGCAAGACCCCCATCATATCTGTCATGCATCTCGCCAATGATTTGGGCCTTCCAACCTCCTTGTTATGGTACAAACACCTTTTTCTTATACAACTGTGAATTCACCACATAATACTGACATGAAGGTGGTTGACCTTGCAAGCACTGTTGTAAAACATTGTTAGCTTCTACATCACGAGTACAAGCCTGTTGAATCTCACTTAAATAGTTGTGCACTGGAAACGAAGTGCCAGTAGCCATGGAAAGGGAACTAAATTTGGTAACAAGGTCACTACTACTAGCCAATTCATCTCTTCTCGATAAAGCATTAGAGACAACATTACTCTTATTACCTGGTTTGTAATGAATGGAATAATCATAACCAATCAACTTGAGCAACCATTTTTGTTGTGTTGGTGTAGTGATTTTTTTATTAAGAAGTGTTGAATGGTTTGATGGTCAGTGTAAATTCGAAAATGATTTCCAAGTAGGTACAGTATCCAATGTTGCACTGCAAAAACAACTGCAAGCATTTCTTTGTCATTTACAGAGAGAGCAACATGTCTAGGAGCTAGGGTTTTACGAAGGGAAGCAATAGGATGTCCTTCTTGAGAAAGTACTGCTCCAATACCAAAACCCAAAGCATCACACTCAACAGCAAATTCTTTAGAGAAATTTGGAAAGACCAACTCTGAAGTGTGCATCAATACTTTCTTCAAATCAAGGTCTTAAATATCTAAAATATCTTCGATATTTTTTTGAAATTTTCATTTTTTATAAGAACCGATATTAATTATTATATCTTTCAGATATTTTATATTTAACTTATTTTTAGTCAAATATATCATTTTTATATAAATTTTAGAAAAATTTCTATCGATATTCGATAATTTCTCGATATATCCATCGAAATGTTCATTTTCCGAACAACCAAAATTTCTATAATTATCGATATTTTAATCCTTGCTTCAAGTCCTCAAAAGCTTGTTCTGCTGTTGATGACCACTGAAACCCCCCAATCTTCAACATATCTGTGAGAGGGTTGTCAATTATGTCAAAGTTCCAGGCAATTAAGGCCCAGTTTGGGAAGGATTTTGGAGCTGCTTTTAGAGTCAAAAGCGATTTCGAGCCAAACTATAGGTGTTTGGTGACCACCCGAAAGCTGCTTTTAGAAAAATAGATTCTCTTAAAAGTGGGTTTTGGAGAAGCAGGGTAATAGGTGCTTTGAGAACTGATTTTGGAAAAAACACGGAGATGAACAGTTTAATGAATTTTTCATAACCCCATTATACCCTCATTCTTTAAATAAAACACTTTTTCTTCACAAACCCTATCACCTCTTTTCCTTCTCCGGTCTATTTTCTTCTCGCCTCCTTGCAGGCGATTTTTTTTCTTCACAAGCTTGCTTATCGCTACTTCAAGGAGAGCACTTGGCAGAGCAAATTCTTCCCCAGCCCAGAAGGTAAAATCTCTTATCGATCTACTCTTCATGATTGTTTGGTATGAATTTATGATTTCATGGTTGCTGGGTTTGCTAGATTTGGGTGCTGCTCATCGCTGATTGAAGGAGAGAACTTGGTAGAGCAAATTCGTCCCCAACCAAGAAGGTAAAATTTCTTATCGGTAGAGCTATACAAGGTGTGGAACTTGCAGCTGCCCTGAATACTATTCTTCCTATCGGTAGAGCAAATTCTATTCTTATTTGTTGAGGGGGAGTTTAGCAATTTGATAGTGTCCAGAAAATGTTGCAGTTGCCCTGAATACTACTCTTCCTATCTGTTTGTCTCTATTGGGAAATCAATACTAGGACTAGCTACAGATATAGCTACAGAAAATGTTGGAACCTTATATGAAGTTATTAAGTGATTACTTCTTTATTAAACTTGGTGATTACTGATTTTCACACCCTTCATTATATGATTAGAGGTTCTGCTTTCTATTACTCTGCTTTGAATTAATCCTGCTTAATGTGGCATACCTACCTGCTGCTTTATTGTGAATAGTAGATATTGATAATCTTTCAGTCTTGCTTTTATTGCCTGAAAGAAACCAAACTTGGAGTGAAAGCTATGAATGTGTGTATACATAGATTGAGATTTTGGACAATGGAAGGTAAGATTCTTAAGAGAATGAGTGTGAACTTCACTAATCACAGACCTTTCTATGCACTCTCTCCATCTTTTGGGTTGCGCCCCACAATCCACCAATCCTTGCCAAAAATGTAAGTAGTGACACTCCATTGGCCACTGCATCACATATTTAATCCATTCCAGCCATGAGTCTCTTTCTCTCAAAATCAAAATCATGGTTCTCCATTACCAGAATTGAATAGTTAACCAAAGACCTTAATTGTTAATTATTGGTGAGAGTACATTTGGTGATTAGTAGTTGCATGAAGATCTTTATGATTAGTATTTTCTATTCTTCTGTTATTTGTTTCTGTAATCTTACTTTTTTTTAAGTATCGATAAATTCCAGACATATAAGTAAATATGTATATATGTTTGAAGACTTTTGTTATTGGTTCTCTAGATTTTTTGTCTATTTCGTTTGATGCCTTGAGTTCTTTTGATTTTTAATTTTCTTTCCCATCAGATGGGAAAGAAGAAAGCTGCAAGTACTGAAACTGAAATTGAGGGAACTGGGAAACCAAAGGCCACATGGCCTGAAGATGTAGTAGCTATATTTTGTGATATAGCTGTTAAGGAAGTTATAAAGGGAAACAGGCCAGGGACTCATTTTGATAAAAAAAAAAGGATGGGAAAATGTTGTCAAAGCCTTTAATGAGTCAACCGGAAGAGATTATACTAAGGGCCAGTTGAAAAACAAATGGGATTCACTTAAAAACGACTGGAAATTATGGAGTTCATTAATGTATAAGGAAATCGGTATTGGATGGGATCCTGTTAAGAAGACCATTGATGCACCTGCTGAATGGTGGCAAAATAAAATTAAGGTGTGTTCATTAACTTTTATGCTGTTTTGTTATTCTGTTTACTTTTAAGCTGAAATAGGAATTAAATTTTTTTTTCTTTTGCAGTCCAATCCAGAGTACCGCAAATTTGGTGATGGGGGAATTAGTCCTGAAATGATGGATATTTATGATCAAATGTTCAAAGGTAGCACGGCCTTAGGGGAATCTGTCATGATTCCATCAGCTAGTATAGCTGTTGAAGAGGTGCTTGTGGAGGATTCTGAGCATGATGGTGACAATGATGAGGATCCTGAACCTGAGCTCGAGCAAGGTATTCAAGATAGGGGGAAGAAGAGAACAATTGTGGAGAGGCAAACAGAAGGTAAAAAAGACAAAGGTGTTTTGAGAGGGGCAAAGGGGGAGAAAGGGAGGGAGGGAGGTGCGGCAAAATTGTCTAAGCAAATTGATCGCCTTGTTGAAGTAGTTGAGAGTAGGAGTGCAGCTACATCAATCTCTACAACTGCAGCTTCATCAAACCCTACAAGTACTGTTCCAAGAACTAGTATTCAAGATGTCATGGAAGTTGTTGCAACTTTACCAGGAGCTGAAATTGGTACCGAGTTGTGGTGGTTTGCAACAGAGTTGTTTTGCTCTCAAGAGAAGCGAGAGATGTTCTCTATCCTACCAAAAGATGATCTAAAGCTACAGTTTTTGATTAAGAATTACAATAAGGCTAATCCTTAATCTGTAATGTGAAATAGGTTGCTTTTCAGTGAGTCAAATAATGAGAGTGTTGGCCATAGGGTCTTCTTTAATAAGCTTAATGATACTCTGTTGAAGAGTTTGTTCATTAATGCTTGTGATCTTCTTCCTTCTATTACGGCTGGTGTGTGACTTTATTTTCATTAAAGATACTATTTTGTTCATTAAGGATGTTATTGATATTCAAATTATCATTGTCTAGTGATATTACTTATATTCATGTTTATCTTGAAAATTTGTTTTTGTGAACTTGGTTACTGGTCTTGCTAATGTTGTTGCAGCTTTTAATAGTTGTTGTTCTTGTTAATTCTAGTGCAGGTTTTAATGATGTTTTGTTGCTCCTGCTCTATATTGATATTCATATTATCATTGTCTAGTGATATTACTTCTGTTCATGTTCTAACTCCTTGTTTAGTTTATATCATCCATCCCTTAGTGTTGAATGTGTTCTCATTGTGCAGGAAGCGCGGAAACGTTTTGATAAGGCTAGCCTTCTTTATGATCAGGTGTGTGATTTTGGTCATGAATTTATTTACCTCTTTTCTTGTGTCATCTCCTTGTACAGAAGGCTTTTTTTTTGTTCAAATTTTTGGGTTGTTCTTCTCTTTCCCTGTTTCTGGGTTGTATGTTGTTGTGGACCCAAAGAATATTTAAATTCTATAATGTCTGTTGAGATGCACAGTTCTGAGTCCAAATTTTGTTATGTTTTGTTGGTTGTGTTCGGAGCCTTTGTTTGCAGTTCAGCTCCTAGTTCCCTTGGGCTGTATCTTTTCTGTTTTCAGTCGATTCTGTTTCTTTTTGAAAGAATAAAAAGTTTGCTTTGTACTTTAAACTGTAAAAAGTGAAAATGAAAGAATAGTAAGGCACCATTGACAAGGCACCTGCAATTGTTTTGTTTTGTTTTGTTTTTTACAGCATCTGATTTCTTTTTTTTTGTAATGAGCATACTTCTTTAATTTATACTACAATACCCTGCAATATGATCGTTAACGCTTGAGATCTGCTTTGTTTTGTTTTATGAAGTATGGACAATACCAGATATGAAGAAGAGACAAACCAAATTATCTGTGTAGCCGGTCGTCTTATTCAAGTTTATCTGGAAAAGTACATTATGAAAACTCCATGCATGACTAGCTCTCAAACAGGTTACATATGGTTGATGGAAGTGTTAAGAGGCAACAAAACTAGATGTTACAATGCATTTAGGATGGAAAAGAATTGTTTCTATATGCTACTGAAGGATATTGAAAAGGTGTTGGGGGGTTCAAAAAACATATGCACTGCTGAGATTTTGGCTATGTTTCTATATATTTTGGGAGGAGGTGAGACCAATAGAGATACACAAGAACGTTTTCAACGTTCCGGTGAGACAGTAAGCAGGTATTTTTCCCAAATGCTGGACATTCTCTATAAAATGGCGGGAGTGCTAATAAAGCCATCAGATCCAGAATTCAGGAGCACCCCAAAAGAAATTGAAAATGACTCTAGGTACATGCCTCATTTTAAGGTATGTGCAAGTTATAACCCATGCTTGTTGATCCTTTTGTTATCCAATATAATTACTGCTTATATATTGTAGAAACCTTACTGCAAATTAACTTGTAGGATTGTGTTGGAGCAATTGATGGTGTTCATGTTCAAGCTTCTGTTCCTCCATGTGATCAAGTGCCATATATTGGTAGGAAAGGAACACCCACCCAAAATGTGATGGCCGTATGCGACTTTGACATGAAATTTACATTTATTTGTGCTGGGTGGGAAGGCACTGCCCATGATAGTAGAGTATTCCTATCGGCCATACGAAACCCTCTATCAAATTTTCCCAAACCCCCAAATGGTAATATTTTTTTTTCCATAGATCGCGATATACTAATCTAATTAAATCATAGTCCATCATCTTGTGACATTTCTCTTTCAGGAAAATATTATTTGGTAGATGCTGGATATCCGCAAATGAGAGGTTATCTAGGACCGTACAAGGGTGAGAGGTATCATCTTCCACATTTTCGTAGAGGTGATGAACCGACGGGTCAAAGAGAAATATTTAATCATGCACACTCTTCACTTAGGGGTGTCATTGAGCGCACTTTTGGGGTATGGAAAAAAAAGTGGAGTATTTTACGTGATATGCCTAGTTTTCCTTATGAAAAACAGGTGAAGATAGTAATTGCTACAATGGCTCTCCATAACTATATAAGAAGGTATGCCCACGAAGATCGTGATTTTGATGAAAGTGATGACTTCCAAAGTGAAGAGATCGGTGAAGATATGGACGACAATGAACACGAAGAAGATGGTATGGGAAGACAAGAAATGGAGGTGCTAAGAAATACCATTGCACAAAGTCTATTGAATGCATCTATTTAGCATTTAGTTCCAATTTGAATTGGGTTCAATATATTTTGTGGAAGGCATGTGTTGTTGATATGGTGGACGAATATTTGACCTAACATCCTGGATTGGTTTTTGTATGTTTTGATACCAATCCCATGCCAATTGAACCCTTTCACATTGGTTTTGTATGTTATTAAGGAATTAACCTATGTTCAAACATGATGCTATAGGTAAAATTTTCTTCATCTTTAGGAAATATATCTTATTTTTGGCCAACATGAAATGAATTCTGCACTGCATTTACACATTCAGGAACTAGAAGAACTTTTTTTGAAAGGCAGATGATGAACCTTGTATTGAAAATGCAGTATTAGGGTCAAGTAGATTCATAATTAAGTACATCTTTCAGAAAATCCAACATCTTTAAGGAATCAAGGATCGTATGTATGTATACTCTACATAGACTATTGAGTCGGTGCCTAGTCATATACATTGTGCTTGAACAAGTCCCCTACATATGCATGAATGTAAAAAAAAAAGTTGCAGAATCTTTCATCCTGAAAACCCAACAATAACATATTTTTATTCGGTCTCAAACTCTATAACCAATTGTTTTTTTAAGAAATTTTGTAAAATTAATGTACACATTGAGACACAAGAATTAGTGCATGAAAACTATCCATGAAAAACTTTATAATCAATTACATTTAAGAAAAGAATTGTCTATCTTAAAAAACAATTTATAATATGTATGGCTATTTTAGTCATTAGACCCACCGAAAACAATTTTTACTTACAATTTACCAAACACTCAAAACTGCTTTTCGGTTCTCACAGCACTTCTAAAAACAGTTTACCAAACACTGCAACTGATTCTGCTCACAGCAATACCAGAAGTGATTCTGCTTACTGCAGCTTCAAAAGTGATTCTGCTCACAGCACAGCTGTCCCAAACTGGGCCTAAATAAAGGCAACGACTTTTGTCCAAGCAAAGTTCATCGGATTGGTAACTGTGTTGTTTTTTAGGTCCACAAGAAATTGTAATTTGACGTAAGTAATGGTAAGTAATTTGGATTGATAAGGAAAATGTAATATGACACAATTAGCTTAATCTGCTGATTCATATTGCTCTCTTATCCATTCATATTGTGAAATTTATATGGTAATACTCTTATGACATTATAAGAGCATCTGCATTAAGTAATTTGTTAGATATTATGTTAGAACTCTTATTTATCAAAAAATTGACAAATTTTCAAAAACAAATTGATTTAGCTCACACTTTGATTGTTTTGTTTTGTTTTTACTTTTTAGTAATATTAATGTATCATAATACGAGGGAATTGAGATAGAGCTGAGCGGAAATGACAAAGTTCACACAATGTCATGGGTTAAATTTCATCCAAGTATCCGGGCCGAGACTCCTCTTCAATGTCCCCATGATTAAGTTAATTGAGGGATACATGTAGAAGACGATATAATGAATGAAAAATTCATTGGCCATTCTCATCGATCTATTGAAGCGAACTTTGTGTGTATATATATATATATATATATATATATATATATATAGAAGTACCAAATTAGCATAACTCTTATTTGTTTTTTCTTCAATATAACTGAAAAATCTTCAGAAAATACCCACTAACCTTAATTTTTTTTAACTCACATTAACAAAATCAGATTTTAAAATTCTTATCAAAATTGACTTGAACCACATTGTGGCTTGGACGGAATCCTGGATATGGAGCTTAGATTGGTTTTGCCTACTGCAAGGGCCACGAATGTGAGGTCATCCGAACCATGTTGGGCATTGATGAAGAGTTATGGCGGACTATCCGAACCATGTAGGTGTTTTATTGAAAATGGAATTGAACTGTTGTTTCTTATCTAATTTTTATAGAATCTTCAATTGACAATTATATTACACTTATAATATTATTTATTTTTAAAATTAAAAATTAATTATAATTATTAACGATTAAATTTTTTTAATAATTATTTTATTCACTTACATATTAATGCATAGGTGTACAGACTCTCTGATGATGAAGGCAATCTTATATCGATGCTTCTCCTTCCGTCCGGCAAAAGAATCAATTCAATCCTTGATTCTATTAAATCGACTAGCTAGCCACCAAGCTAACATTTTATTAATTTAGTCAACCCCTTTAATATTTCTGCGAACATTTCTTCTTTTTTCACCAGACACATTAACTCTGTCTCTCACACACACACACACACATATATATATATATATATATATATATATATATATATATATATGTTGATATTAAGCTATTTGTCTTTGCAAGACTAAAACAAAGGAAACAGCATTAGCTAGTGGAAATTCATGTCATTTGTGAATCCATTTTAACCTAATTCCATTGATTAATTGATTTATGTTCTAGCTAGGACTTTGTTGCAGTTTTGATATCGGTCTTAACGAATATTTAACATCAAAATTAGATCGAGGTTTTGACAAACTTAGTATATTAGATCGATCATGTTGCATTATCTGGGGAATGTTTATGTCAAACTTACTATATAGTACAGAACAACATGCACTCCAGGGAATTTAGATAAATCATCCACTAAATTAAGAAACAAGACTGGACATAACAGACATGCATTTCTTCTTAATAGATAGTACGTGCCATCATCTTGATCATAACAATGCTATTAGTTTAACTGCCAAACACACTTGAACTAATGATAAAAGTAGAGAGGTAGCCAGTGAACGAAACACATGCAGATCAATAATATCAGTTTAAAACTTGAACGAAATCTTCTTCAAGGGTGAGGAAGAAGACCACTTCCGCCACCAGCACCACCTCCGAATCCACCCCCAGCACCTCCCCCAGCACCACCCAATATGCCGCCACCAAGCCCCCCAAAGCCACCAGTACCACCTGATCCGCCAAGTCCTCCTGCACCACCCAAACCACCTAGTCCTCCAGCACCACCACCTAGTCCGCCAAGACCACCCAAACCGCCAGCGCCACCAGTACCACCCAAGTCAGGGAGACCACCAAGTCCACCAGTGCTTCCTAGTCCGCCAACTCCACCAATCCCAACACCACCACCAACTCCACCAACACCGCCGCCCATCCCAGCCCCAGCACCACCAAAGGGAAGTCCGTCAGAACCAATTCCAGAGAAGCCACCTGCGCCTCCTATGAAGTTCTTCTGGTCCTTGAAACCAACATCGTTCGGCGCCACAGGGACATTCCTACCTGCCGTAGTGTGAACAGAAGCTAGGGCAAAAACAACCAGCACAATGCACAACCTTGACATATCTCTTTCCCTCTCAGTTTGTCTGGTTCTCTCTTTCGCTCAGTTGAGTGGTGAAGTGTGAGAGAAAGCTAGGGTTGGTTTTTAAAGAATATATGGTTGGGGGCAGTTGTATGAAGTAAATAAGGGTTAAATGCGCATTGGTACGAATCCACCTATCTCTCTTGCTAAACATTCATGATCAACGCAGAGATTAAAACCAATAGAAGCTACCTATCCTCCTCGTATCTTACAAATTAGCAACAATGCATTTGAAGGTTAAACGTAGACAGTGATGGAGTCAGGATTTTCAGCTAGAGAGGGTTTGAATTTGACAATGGACGACACAATTAGACAAAACTCAACTACAACCTAACAAACACCATTGCAGTATATACTCGATAGAAATAAAAAAAGTAAATTCAAATCTAATATACGTCTCTCAACGGTAATAAAATTAAAATTAATTTCCCTACCACATTTAGTATTATTGTACATTTTTTATTAATTAACCACCCTTTTTCTTGGGTAGAAACCAACCGTGTGTGGTTTCATTTCACTATAATAAAGTCCCTAAAAATACCAATTATAACAAAATAAATAATCATGTTTGTTCTTATTCCTTTTTTTTCTCTAACCTATGAGTGGAACACATGTTAGTGTGCTATTGGCTGGGGGTTTATATTCAGAAACAAACTCGTATTCAGCAACTTTGCTCTCTGCAACATATAAAAAACGAGATCTACCGAAAATTTAAAAGCAGTCCGGACCACGTCAGGTCTAAACGTAGCTCCGCCCCTGAGCCTAAAACATGTCACATGTAATTTGCTAGCTTCATACTTCGCATTGAAGGCTTTGTTGAAGCTAGCTCAGGACAGTAGCCTAGAGATTTGCTTGTTCGATACAGACAATGACATTTGTATAGATCCGCACCTTTCAAGCTATATTTGCAATTTGATTTTCGTAGTCGATTATCATCGAGAAGATTTATAAGGGTGCTCAGCGGTCCATGTTAGTGGTGCAGGGAAGACAGCTTGCTGACTGGTAAGCAATAGTGTAGTCATAAATTTTATTAAAAATTGTCATATTTATATATATAATTAATAATTTATAATTGGAATGACTTATAAAAAAATTCTCTAAAATATATACTTATAATGAATAATCGAGAAATATAAATACTCATCAAATAGGTGCATAATGAGAAAAATAGATACAAAAATCACAATATTTTTGTTTTTGCCTTATAAACGAGCTAAAATAAACTATATTTTCTATCATTTTAGAATGGACAAAATGAGGTGAATAACTTATACTCTCTTATTTAAAAATGAAAATATAAGAAATAATAGGTTTGAAGATTATGGTTAGGAGGGTCAATTGACTCTTCTAAAGCTCATGTATCTACCCCTGTTGGTAAGGACTAAATGTGGACCAAAGGGCCCTGTATGTGTGTGTATGTGTGTATTTATATAGTAACGTTGAAGACTAGCATGGAGTTGGGAGATAGTGATTGCCGATATATAATGCATCGTCAGGCTGGCTAGCTAAGTTTTGCTGGCGTTTTAACTGGTTTTCCCTATTTCAATTCATGTCTCAACTACTATATCTAATTTTCAACTACATCCAATCAAGGTAGAAGATAATATTCCAGCTGTGGTTCTTAAGAATATATGTTCCCATTTTTTATTTACTTTAAGTGTCATATTTTAAAAATGAATAAGTGTTTACCTGTTTTAATTTTGAACAATCAACGTCGCCTACGACAAGCTTGCCATAGCAGCTGAATCTGAGGGCCTGATATTTGGTATAAGTGTGTGGCCGGGAAACAGCAATTTTCCTCCAAGAAGTATCATTATCAAGAGATTTAGAAAGAAGCTCTCCTGTAACTTGATGCTCTCTGACCACCATAATTGAGCCTCTTGAATCATACTGTTGGAATTAATGCACTTTCACTCTAGATCAAACTAGAGTAGTGTAGAAGAATCAAGCAGCCAAGTGAAGGAGCTGCTAGATTAGAAAAATCTAGATAGCATGTAATTAAGTAAAACGGTCTAGCATGGTCTAGATTAATCCAACTAGGTTGGTGGTGTTAATCTAGCATGGTCTAGAGTGCTTAAGTGTCTAGCAATGTCTAGAATGATGTACAAGTCGGTGGCTTTTCTACAAGTTCGGCATAGAAAGCCTATAAATATGCAAGGTCTTTTGTAATTGTAATGAGAATTTCAATGAAGCAAGCATTTCAAACTTAAGTCCTCTGTTGTCCTCAAGTCCTCCAGAAAATCGAATGGTGGAGCAACTTTGCCAAGAAAAGAAAGAAAAATAAATAGACGCGATGGCATTGTTCGCAATCCAATTAGCGGTGGATGACACAAATTTCTCAAGAATTATGGGAGCTACTACATCAAAGGAAGCTTGGGATCTGCTAAAGGAAGAGTTTTAAGAAACTGTAAAGGTACGTTCCGTCAAATTATAAACTATGAGGAGAGATCTAGAAAGTATAAAAATGAAGGAATCTGAGATCGTAAAAGATTACTATTCCTGACTCAAGGAAATAGTAAATCAATTAAGAGCCTATGGAGAAAATATTAGTGAGACTAGAGTAGTAGAAAAAAAATTCTCATTAACCTCACTGAAAAATATGATCCAATAGTGACTGCCATCGAAAACTCAAAAGATATAACAAGTCTTTCAATGCAAAATTAATAGGTTCTTTAGAAGCATATGCAAAAAGATTAACTGATTAAGTGATTGGAATGAAAGTCCAGTAGAAAAATCATTCCAAACAAAAATCAATATGCGATCTCAGAAAGATAAAAAATAAAGGAAGTTTGAAGAATTTTTTAGAGGAGACAAGCCCAAATATTGGGAAAATGAAAAATATTTAAAGGAGAAAAGAAAATATCCTCGTGGAATATGCAAAAAGAATAATTAGGGCTGGGCAACCGAAATATGGGTCAGTTATAAGCCCAAATAGCGACCCAACCCGGAATATAAGGATTGTTCATTTTTCAGCCCGAAACCTGATTTAAAAAACTGTGGGTCGGATATTTGGATGGACCGAATTTTCAGGCGGGTCGGATCGGTTTCGGTTCCACCCGATGACAAAAAAATCAAATTTTTCAGCTTATTTTTTTAAGTTTAAAAACAGTTTAGCTGCTATGTCTAGCAGATACCGACTTGTCTAACATAGTCAAGCAAAAAACCAATAGTTGTTCAACTCTAAAACTTCATAAAACATAACCAGAAGTTCAAAACTTTCATCACTATCAAAATACAAAAATTCAAATTACAGACCAAATGATTATTAATTCAATAGAGCTAATAAAAATCCAAAAAATGTTCAAAACCATAAGCTGATTAAACTCTTATTCAACTAAAGAAAACAAAAACAAATTAAGTCTCCAGCAACAACTTTCAGCCTTTAAGAAATCAACTAGTCATTGTAGCCTCTTTAGGAAGATCACCAGTATTAGTTACTTCAGAATCTACACATACATATTCAAATGTCACAACAAGTCAACAAACATAAATTAGAAAAAAAAACACAAAAGTTGACAGAGTGACAAGATGAAAGAAGAAGAGAATTACCAGCTTCCATCTTTTCCAGTTCAGCATATTGTTGTAATTCAAACCCAACATGCTCCTTGAACAATGGCTTGCTTGTAGTCCTCAGCTAATCACTTGTACAAACCAGTGCCTCAATCATCTTTAGAGTAAAACTTGCATGAAATGGATCAAGAATCCTTAATCCAAGACTGAAAGCACTCTCAAAAGCCACAGTTGATGCAGGTACAACTAGGGCATCCTTTGCAATCAATGAAAGAATTGGAAATCTCACTACATTCTCTTTCCACCAACCTAATAGTTCAAATTTTGGATTTGAAGACGTCTCAGATGGCTCTAGCAGATACTTATCAACTTCATTTTTGATCTCCACAATATCTTTCGACTGCTTAAGCTTCATGAACTCACTCATGTTTGGTGCAAAGCTGTCCTCTTCCTTCGTTACTTATATTTGCAAGAGCCTCTGGTTGAGTTGCATAAAATGAAGCTTGTGTCGCCTCCGAATCATTTTCTGCTTACTCATTGAAGAGTTACAGTAACGAGCTCTTCACATCTCATACCATAATCTCTTGTAAGGTCTTGTTCTATAGTAGCATTGGAAAAAAATATTCCAAGTACACAATCTTGTATCTAAATGCAGCAACAAAAAAAACAATGTAAGTTATACATCAATACAGCAATGTTAACTATCAACAATTCAACAGAACAAAATAGAATAGCAGTGATACTATTAGCATCAGTAAATGGAGCAGTAGATTATTTCAAGTCCATCAACCAAATTGAAAGTGTATTTGTAAACAAACCTTGGATCCAACACCACTTAAAGTAAAAGAACCTTATTTAGCTCCTCAACTTTCCCCCAATATTTGCCGAACTTCAACTTCATTGACTTTGCAATGTTCACGAGCAATGTATCACCACCTTGCAAAAACAATAAAATAATTAGACATCAATTCACAAAACAGAAAATAGACAACAAGTATAAAACAATAATTTAAACAATTTAGTTATTTTTTGAACACTTCTCTAACTCTAAAATGATGGTGCACATCAAAAGTAATGGTTGATTTGCAGTCACAACTTGTGTCCCATTAAATTTCAATGTTGCATCATAGAATATCTTCAAGAACTTGACCAGCCTTGCAGCCTTATCCTAATCTTCCCCCCTTTGGAGTTCTATATCTTTTCTTCCCTCCACACTTCACTTCAAAATAGCCTTCAAACTGTGGATCTTCGTCCTTCATCCTAAGAAAGGCCTTCTAGTACTTAATAGCTATATCCAGCATCATGCAAGTTGAGTTCCAATGAGTGCACACATCTAGAGGAACTATCCCACCCTTGTGCTCAACTTTTTCTTGAGCAGCACACTTCCAGAACTTCTCCAACCTTGCTGGACTTGACCGTATATACTTCACGCAATCTCTGATCCCCTCAACTGAAGAATCTAACTCTGTCATTCCATCCTTAACAACTAAGTTAATGATGTGGCAGCAACATCTCAAATGTAAAAACTCTCCATCCAAGACCAACTCATTCCAATTCTCTATCTTCTCTCTCATGTAATCTAAAGTCACTTGATTAGGAGAAGCATTTTCGATAACAATACAGAAAATTTTCTCTATTCCCCACCCAATTAAACAAGTCTCCACTAGCTATCCTATTGGTTTGCCCTTATGGTTTGGTATCACACAGAAATTGAGAATTCTCTTATGAATGACCCAATCATCATCGATGAAGTGGGTTATGAGAACTATGTAGTTGATATTTTGGATTGAAGTCAAAATATCGGTGGTTAGGGTCACTCTTTGACTGTAAGCAACTCATAAATTTCTCATCCTAGTCTTCTCCGAGTCATACAAATCCCAAATATCTTTAGCAACGGTCATACGAGAGATTTTCTTAAACAATGGCTGAACCTCTCTAATAAAATCTTTGAAACCATCCCCTTCAACAAAGCTAAAGGGCAACTCATCCCTAATAACCATCCTAACAAGAGCTACCCTAGTCACATTCTCATCAAAACCCCTCACTACTAGCTTACCTCCATTTTGAGGAGCATCCCACACCTTGGAAAAATAGAAAATAAGAACAAATTAGTTACACAAATTTGTAGACGATAATGAAACTCAGCCATAAATCACTCGAAATTACAAAGTAATTTACCAATAGCTTTTGTCTTTTATTAGGAATGAAGAGGGGATACTTCCTGCACTGATACATCAAATGGTTTCTCATGTTGCTTGTATCATTCGACTTTGTATCACATAGATATGTCTGTGGGCAATGGTTGCATTTTGCTCTTGGCTTTGCTAACCTTGAACCATCAGGATTCTTGATTTCAGTGAAATGATCCCAGACCACACTCTTGTTCTTCCTCTTTGGAGCTGCAGCAGCTTCAAGGACAAGAGCTACAGGGGGAGGAGCTGCATTGGTAGGGGCTGGAACCATGGCAGAGGTTCCAATGGATGGTGTTGTTCTAAATTGATTCGTCATCTGCGATTAAATGTTGAAACAAAATTGAATTAATTGACTGCTTATGAACTAACAACCAAAATAATTGAATTCAAAATCAAAAGCAGAACCCAAAATAATTGATTTTGTTCCTAACCTCAAAATCACAACAATACATAAATACCAAGCAAAAAAAATAATATAAAGATTACACAAAGCTAATGGAAAATTGAATATAAAACAATAAAAGAACTGAAAAACATGTTAAGAGAATTAAACATCAATTCATTAAACAAAGTGAACTAGCTTTTCGCAAAGGGAAATAGCTGATGGGATGAGGGAGAGAGTAAGGTTGATGAGGGAAATAGTTTATTGCAAAGTGAACAACCTTACTCTCTTAACATGTTTGATCAATTCATCAAGTATTTGTAAACATCAATTGTTTGATGAAATAACTGATGGGATGAGGGAAAAACTTACTAGCTAGTAAGTCATAAAGGACTGGTTTTCGGCTTTGAAAATTCTTGGATCGGCAATTTTCAGCTTCTCGCGATGGAGGTGAGGTGAGAAGGTCTGACTTTGTCTAGAGGGTATTTATATGAGTTAAGATTAGGTTAGGGTTTTACTGGGCTAGGGTTAGAGATGAGAGATTGAGAGATATAAAAAAATAAATAAAAATAATAATTTAAAAAAAAAATTATTGAAAACTTGTCGGATCGGTTAGAGTCGGTCGGATTAGAATCCAGATCCAGACCGATTATATCCAGTTCGGCCGGGTTCAGAAGGCTTTTTAGTTCATTTTCATCGGTTTCGTTTATCCAAACTGTAAATCCAGGCCGGTTCAGTCGTTTTCAAGTTATATTCGGTTAAATGCCCGCCCCTAAGAATAATCACAAAGAAGAAGAATATTGTTGGTTTAAAAGAAAACCAAAATACCGAAACTGCAAAAATTTTGGTCATGAAGAAGAAGAATGTTTCTTCAAGAAAAGTGACCAAGAAAATTTTTAAAGATGAAATGAGAAAGAAGATTATCTCTTTTATATTGGCCATGACTCGACGGAAGAAAAGAAAAATAGAAGGTGGTACGTCGACAGCGGCTGCAACAATCATATGTCATATTGTCAGCAGATAAGAATAATTTCTCCAAGCTGAAGACTACACAAAAGTCTCATGTGAAATTGGGAAATGAAGATATCGTCAAAGGAAAAGGTATGATCTCTATCCTAACTAAAAATGGAACTAAATATATAAAAGATGTTCTATTAGTTCCTAGCTTGGAGCATAATCTGCTAAGCGTCAGACAAATGATGGAGAATGGCTATGTAATATTGTTCGAATGAGAATTCTGTAAAATATATGATAAGAAAAGAAGATTGTTATTCAAAAATAAAATACAAAAAAGAATCTTTCCGCTTCAATGGCAAGATATTGCCATGAAACAAAAAGTCAATAAGAAAAATATTGTCCGAGAAAAGAAGCAGTCGAAGACACCAAGAAGCTGACCACATGAAGAAACAAAATCAAGACCAAGAGTCTACAAAAATACAATGAAAAAGAAAGTCGTCAAAAAGCTAGAAAGGAGTGATGTTGACACAAGACGACAAAAACATGCCGACACAAGATTATGGAGCAAGAACTTCCAAGGAATGCCATGGAAGAATGATGCCGATGAAAGACCATACAAGAAGGAAGCAACAAAAGCGAGACCATTGCAAACACACTTCCATAACCGAGACATTGAATACTATGAGATTGCTCGGAGCATCATCAATGCGCATTAAGGAGGAGTGTTGGAATTAATGCACATTGACTCTAGATCAAACTAGAGTAGTCTAGAAGAATCAAACAGCCAATTGAAGGAGCTGCTAGATTAGAAAAGTCTAGATAGCATGTAATTAAGTAAAATGGTCTAGCATGGTCTAGATTAATCCAACTAGGTCGGTGGTGTTAATCTAGCATGGTCTAGAGTGATCAAGTGTCTAGCAATGTCCAGAATGATGTACAAAGTCGGTGGCTCTTCTACAAGATCGGCATAGAAAGCCCATAAATATGCCAGATCTTTTGTAATTGTAATGAGAATTTCAATGAAGCAAGCATTTGAATCTTAAGTTCTCTTTTGTACTTCTCCTCTAATCTCCCTCCTAAACATCTTCAACCTCCTAACTTCACCTAGCCCTATATACTATATAGCTTCCGCACATAACTATTTATAAAAAACAACAGTGGTAACAGAACCACTACTATCAAAAAACTAACAGTACTAGAACATTTCTTCCTTTTGTATAATCAACAAAAAAGAATAGAACATGAAGGTAAGACTGAGGGTTGCGACTTGTGACCGTATAGGTATAAGGATGGTTGGCAATCCTTCTGTCCTACAAAACACTTGAGGATAATTTGTTATGGACTAAAGAACAAGTTCGAAGTCACCAACATGTCTCATGATCTTAAGTAAATCATTTGTTATGCAGGAGTCATTCTAATGAGGACCTCTAAGTTGAGGACTAGTTAAAGACTTTTCAATTAATTACTTATTAGACCAACTTTTTGATCAAAATTTGACATCTTAACCGTTGAAGTTGTAGATTTATATAAGTAGATCAATCATACAAAATTTTAGCCAAATTAGTGATCGTTAAGTACTAGTTTTAGATCAAATCAATGGACGGACCAAATCTGTTAAACATGAACCGTTCAAGTTCATAATTGGTAAATCACATTTATGAATGTCTTAACGATTTTCAATTTAGTTGAAAATTTGCAGAAATGATCTACTCATAAATATTTATAAAATGAACGGTTAAGATGTGGATATAAGATCGAAAAGCGGGATAAACTGAAAAGTCCTTAACTAGTTCTCAACTTAGAGGTCCTCACTAGAAGGGCTCCCTTGTTATGCATATCATGTATATCACATAGAATGACAGCTTGGCTTGACATCCTATTTTCTGAATCTACTTGATGCCATCATCTAAGAGATTTTTGTAGTGAGATCCTTGATATTTAAGATTCGTTTTATATTTGACATTTGTGAGCATATATTTTTGGCGCCCAAGTCTCTACATGGATTGAAGATCTTGTATTATGCCAATCGGTGACCAAAAGAGTTGCTTTCCAAGGCTCCAGCTTGGTTTCTTCTCACCGAGACCAATGCAGAGCTGGATATGTGGTTATGTTGATTCAAGGACCAGTTGTTATCGGCTGTGCTTATGCAATTTAGGGACTGAGTTGGAGATTCTAAACTCTTACTCTTATCTTGAATCAAACCATGTTTAGGAAAGTTCTTTTGTCTCATTGAGTTGGCTTTTGACAACTCTCCTTTGGTCACATTGCTTTCATCTGTGTAATCAATTACTTGTGTCCAAAACCTTTTCTAAAACAACTTGGTGGATGTGCCTGCATCATTTCTTTGATGTCTCATCTGCCTATATAGCTTTGGCTTAGCTCGATGGTTGTTGAAAACCTTAGTCTTCCTTGTGATT
Organism: Comarum palustre; assembly: GCA_951800085.1. Taxonomy (NCBI): domain Eukaryota; kingdom Viridiplantae; phylum Streptophyta; class Magnoliopsida; order Rosales; family Rosaceae; genus Comarum; species Comarum palustre. The sequence goes on along the minus strand of OX637579.1, from coordinate 15,096,855 downwards.
ATAAATTAACCTTAGAGCTTAGGCGAAATTTGTTTTCATAAACTCATTGCATCTTTGCTTACCATGAGATGTGTTGGTAGTAATCGATCCAAGTAGTGTTCAAGGTTGAATCAGCTATTGTGTAGATGGGCTCACGAACAATACTTCTTAAAGAACTTTCAATTGTTATTGGTTAGAAAGAAATAGTATAAGTGTAGACTAGTCGAAACAAGGTAGGATATGCAATAAACTATAGTATCCATAGAATAACTATTTAGTAAGAAGTGGTTTACATAATAAAAAGTTTTGTCTCACAAAATTTAGAGGCATCTATTTTTTCTCTTTGAATTCATGATTTCTACCAGAAAAAACAGTCTTGGGTACTATGTTCTTTATTTTTCTATTTTTCTTTGTTTATACCTACGACCAAAATTAAATATTATTTACGCTGTAGAAATTTCATCTTCGTTATAAGCTACAAGCTAGCTAGGTTGCCCCCATCTATCAATGGTGGGCTAGCTGGGTTTTGTGCACTCCTTTTTCTCTTGTTTTGATATTGGGTTTTGTAATTTGTTGGGTTAACGTTCGCTAACTCTAAATTTAAGTTTTTTTAATAATAAAATCAAATTTTTAAAAATAATTTTTTTAAACTTTTTATTAATAACTCACACACCTAACATACGTCCATGAGGTTTGTATCCGTAACTTTAAAGTTGTCAGTTAAACACCATAACCAACCAAGTCAGAGCTATACACTCCTCATTTGATTATTTTAAGGGCATATACCCATTTAGTCAAAAATAGGATTTTAATATTCCAATGAAAAAAAATCTCATAACCCATTTTAATGTTTCTCAAGAAAAAGACATATACACCCTAAATTATCAAACACTATCTCTCTCCTTTCTTTATTTTTCCTATCTGAAAAAACTCTCTCTAGATCGGAGTTCGACTCTGTATCCGTGAATTCCACATCAGAGATCGACGTTGGCGGCGACTATGTCGGTGTTAAAGGACGTCGTCATCTCATGTTGGATGAGCGACGAGCGTCACCATAACTGGCCACTTAGTCATCGATCTCCACCTCAAAATTTCTGGTTCAACTCCGGCAACATCGCGTCATCTCCAGATTCTCCTCCCTCTCCCCTTATTCTTCCTCCATAGGGCGCTGCTTCAGGTAATCAGACTTAGGTCATGACCTCGACTACTCCTTGGCCTACTAGATTTGCGTCGCCGCCGTGTCATTCAACAAACTATTATATTACCGGCTACTGGTGGAGTACGAGGAGGCGTCAGTGGAACTCGATTTCAGGAGGAGAAACTTGTTGACATGAATTTTTGGGATAAAATTGGTGTTTATTGGGTAATAAACTTCTTAAAGTGAAAATGCAAACTTTACTACCTTCATATATATTCCACTTGATGATAGTAGATATTTGGATGAGGTATTTAACAATACACCCAATTTATTAGGCATATTTTAGATTAAACTCACCTCTTTACATTTTTTTTAAAATACACTCACCTATTAATTAGGTTGATTTATTGAAAAATTTATTTATATTTAATCTTAAAAATATAACCTATTCAAAAATAAAATTTTAAGATTTGCCACTAAACCCTAAAACCCTATACCCAAAACTCAATTCCTCCATAAACCCTAAACTCTAAAACCATATACCCAAAACTCAATTCCTCCATAAACCCTAAACCCTAAACACTAACCTAAAACCCTATACTCAATTTCTCTATTTGTAACATAACTTAAAGGTATAAAACAAATTGAACATTACAAGGACAAAAATGATAGTAGAAAAATTGAAATAAATTTAAATTTCTAAAATAAAATCTATAAGACAAGCTAAATTATTGCATTGGGTGTAAATTTAAAAACAAAAAGTGAATGAGTTTATCTTAAAAGATGGTGGATTTTTTGGATTTTTCTCTAATTATCTCTATTTGGATTGATGATGACTATATGTATGTGTTTGTGTTTTAGGTAAAATTAATGTTTACTACCTAGAGTAAAATTTCTCTATAAAGTTTATCCCTAATAAAGTATTTCTTCATATATATTCCACTTGATGATAGTAAATGTTTGGAATGAACTTGCCTTGGATACTGTCATTTCTTCAACAAGACAAATAGATGAACTTGTTCGATCAGAGACTCGGAATGAGAATTCAAAGACGAGGCGTTGATGATGAGATTAAGAAATTCGCTTGCTATTTATTGTGTCTGTGTAAGCCAATTCGTTATTGATTAGTGGTCTAATAGAATAATTAACATACTTGTTTACAACTTAATTTGAATGTATGACCTGTTCCAGATCATATATATGTTAGATTCTTATGAGATTTCTGGAGCCCCATCCATATAGCTATACGTTGGAGCATGAGTCTCTAGACGAAGAGGAAATAAGTTTCTTAAACGTAATATAACTTATAACAAAGAAACTATCAGATCGAGGAGGATATTCGTAGCTCATAGCACATCAGAAAATACTCAAAATAATATAGACCCGAGAAATGAAACTGCCTTGAATGAACTTTGATGTCTAAATTAACAAGCCAATTCAAAATAATTATGAGGATATTAAAAACCATATATATATATATGACCGTTCTAATAAGGAATCCATGTTTTTAACATATATGAGAGATTTGAGATTACACAAACTTTTTGATTACATATCAACCGTTCAATATTTAGATACATATATGTAGAACATCTCTGCAAAATTTCATCTAATTTAGTGATCGTTAAGGCTACGAACTAACTGAAATCAATTGATGACTCAAATCTGTCAAACCTAAACCGTTTATTCTTTAACTTTTAATTTGCAGTTTTGAGCACTTTAACGATTACCAATTTGGATGAAATTTTGCATAATTGATCTACACATAGAACTACATAATGAACGATGGAGATGTGATTTTGTGATCAAAAAGTTGGTGAAAACCCCGATCCCACATATATGTCAAAAATGATCCCTCATTAGAAGAGGTTGTGTGTGTGTGTGTATATATATATATACATACATACATATACAAGTCAGATCGTGAGTGAACGTCCGCACTCCGGCTAAAGTGCAAACGTCAACCGTTTCTCCGCCGTTTCACGTTGGTGACGGCTTCTCTTCTTTCCGGATAACTACACAGCCTCCGAGGACCACTTCTCTCATTCCAGAACTCGTTGGCGACGAGTTTTTTAGTCAATATTGTGTTTTATGTCGAGAGCTTCATTCTGACAGATCTCCAGAGAGACCAGCTTGCTCATCATGAGCCTTAATCGCTGCACAATGATTTTTGACACCACCTTATATAGTGTTGCAGAATCTGATTGGCCGTATCTGCTTCATAGAAAGAGGGCTTACCACTTAAGCAGTTTTTCCGAGTCTCATCATTCTCACCTAGTTCATGCTTCGGACTCCGCTCTTGATATGTCGCAGACAAAACACCCAATTTGCTCAACACCCAGCAGGGGAAAAAGCTTAAATGAACCATCGGACAAATAATTATTATCCACCAAAGATTTGTAGAGTAGGTGATAAACATATGCTCATCCAACCTAACAACGGTGGTCATGACAATTCAAAATTAAAGTGCATTTGATCTTTAAAAATGAGTACCAGTACCACCGACCGCACCGGAACACGGAATGGATGGAGAAAAGGTGTGCCAAACCTGTTAAGGACTAAATCCAGCGTGTGTCGGTATGACATGTGAGACAAAAATTGAGATGAGATCTAAACGAAGGGTGATTTGGTAAATTGGCACAAGAGGAGTGTAGAAGGTAAAAGAATGAATATAGATTTCAGCACATTTTTTAAATTGTCAGTAGCTAATTTACCCAATAAAAAAACAATTATACTTTTAATAAATTAAATAAATAGACAATTATAAGAGTCTATTTTAAAAAAAAAATCTAAAAGCTAGCCCGGAAGTGACTTTCTTGTTTTAGTGTCACGCGACGCGTTGTTTGTTATTGATATTGTTCAAGTATGCTCTGTTGCGACTTTGTTCAAAAAGCTCCATGTTAAGACGTAGCCACTCAATATTAGTCTCGAGGTCATATCCCGCGACCAGTGCACTTGGGATCTCTATCTCGACAAGAATGACAGCTTTGTCTCATAGGATAACAGGTAAGGGGTTTCACTTATGGTTGTTGTTGGTGTTGTGCAAAGTGCCCACAGTATCTCTGGTAGTTTAGCCCATAGGCCTAGGGTTGTGAAGTCAAAACCGAAAACTAAAAAACAACTGCACCAAAGCTGAACCATAACCGAAAAAATCGAGAAAAATAAAACTGCACCAAACCACAAAAACAAAACCAATAACCAAAAGATTCGGTGTGGTTTTGGTTTCAGATGTCAAGACACCGAAACCGCACTGAAAAACTGATTATATATATATATATATATATTGTAAATGAATTATATATATGTATAAATATATTTAATTTATATAAAAAAAATATATAGAAAATTGGGCTTAAATGAAACCCAAGAAATGAAAAGGTGATGTTCGGCTTCTTTGTCCAAGTCCAACAAATGAAGTATAAAAAGGTAAAAGAGATTGTCTACTTCTCTGTCCAGTTTGCTACTATTTTATTGCTTCTTCCTTTTTTTTCAAAAATTGTTATCTGAATGATGTTATTATTGCATTGTTATGTATTATGAGTCTACGTCTCTGAGACATTTTAATTTCCATATTGAGTTCCATTTTAATTTCTATATTGAGAAGCATAGAAGAAAGTGGTCCCCTGTTCTGAGACGAACTATCAAAACAGGTCATTGTCAAACAAAGTTTCATTGTCTGTGATGAGGGATTGCAAGATTATAAAGCCATAGTAAAAGTTGCACCATAGGAAAGTGATCACTCTTCCTATCGTGAATGTGGCCACAACGTCGGCTTCCACCCACTTGGTGTTGTAATCCATTAGAAGAATAGTAAACTTCAACTATCTAGGGGCAGTGAGGAGCTTTCCCACGATGTCGAGTCCCCATTGATTGAAGGGAACTTGGGAGACTATGATGGAGAGGGGGACAAGAAGTGATGTGTCAAGTTAGGAAACTTGTGGCATAGTAAACAGGCTCCCACCATAACCTTCGCATCATCCTCCATGGTAGGCCAGTAGTATCCAGCCCTTAAAGCCTTGAACATGAAGGTTTGGGCTCCCGTGCGATTGCCGCAAACCCTATTATGTAAGGACTTGAGCACTTTGTGACCTTCAACTGGTACACTTGAGGAATGGGCAAGATTGGCCTCGATGGTATAATTTTCCCTCTTTCAGGAGGTAAAGAGTGGATTTATGTCAGTGATGTTGGACATCTTTTTTGTTAATGGGGAGGGTCCTTGAGAGAAGAAGGTATTATATGGATTCATCCAAGAAGATTGTATGGTATCTGTAGAAAAGATTTCAAAGTAGGCTTTGGAAAGACAGGGCTTGTTCAAGGTTTCAATGTAGATGTTTGATGTTGAGTCACCGGGTGGAGCAGTGACAAGTCTCGTCAAGGTATCTGCATGAGTTCTTGGAACGTGGGATCTGTGTGAGTATGAAAGAGCTAAATCACTGTAGAAGTGACCCTGCTAGGATCTTATAGGATTCCATATTATTGTTTTGAGTAGCCTTATAATCTCTGACTTGATTAACTACAAGCTGAGAATCACTAAATATATGAAGATGGGCTGCTTTGAGCTCTCGACATAGCTGGATCCATGCAATAAGTGCTTCATATTTTGCTATGTTATTGGATGCCTTGAACTTGAAACAGATGGCATACTCGTAGACGTTGACGTTTGAGTCTTTGATGATTATGCCCGCCACTAAGTTGATAATTGGCAGACCCGTCAGCATATAGATTCCAAATGGCCTCGCAAGGGATCTCCTTTGTACTGGCATCAATAGCCAGAGAAATATACTCAACAATGAAGTCTCAGCAACCTGTCCCTTGATGGCCTCCGGGGCTTGAAGTGTATGTCGAATTCTCCTAACTAGACTGCCCATTTTCTAAGCGTACTGAGGTCTTGTATTATTGGAGAATTTGCTTTAGTAGCTCATTAGTTGAGACATGGACAGTGTGGGCCTAGAAGTAGGGCCGGAAGAAAAGATCAGCTTCTCGATATCAGGGTCTCGAGTCTCAGGATCTAGGAGTCCTTTACCTGTGTAACATACTAGGATCTCGGTGTCATGCTCTTGATGCGTGAGTGCAACACTGATAGCAGTAGATGATACAACGAGATATAGGAAGAGGACTTCTCCAGGTATAGGCTTGGAAAGTAGAGGAACCGAGGCTAAAATATTCTTTGATGCCTTTGAAGGCCATTCATGCTCAGGCCCCCATGTGATCTGTTTCCTTGTTTCCAGAATTGATCTTTGAGGGGGTGGAAAAGGGGATGTCACTTGTCCGTGAAGCGAGATATAAAGCGTGCTAAGGCCACAAGACTCCCAATGAGGCTTTGGACCTCGTTGCGATATCTCGGGACATGCATATCCAAGATGGCCAGAACTTTATCTAGATTGGCTTTGATCCCTCTTTCGCTAACCATGTAACCCAAGAATTTTCCTCCCGCTACAGCTATAATTCACTTTTTGGGGTTGAGGCGCATCCCACAATCGAGCATTTTAGAGAAGGCCTGGTCAAGATTAGAAATGTGGCTATCGACATTAGTGCTCTTAAGGAGCATATGATCGACATAGACTTCCACGATATCGACCCGTGGTTGCACTGCGTGCTCGTCGAGCTTGGAGTCACTATCAAGTAGATGGGTCTGATTATGTTTAAGACCCTGATGGCGATGAGGGTTGTCTGGGAAATGTTCGATTGCCAGCACCCTACACTCGTGGAAATCACCCACTTCTACAATATAAGGTACTCAAAATGGAGTGGGAAACGAGGAACGGTGACATTGCTTCTACGGAACGAAAACTGGAAGAAGCATCCAAATCTGTACATCGAAGGGATGTCGGAATCAGAGAATGAGTGGTTTACGAATGTGTTCGTTACCGTTAAGGGATGGAAATTTCGGGGGTAGGTGACGCATTCCCGACTTCGCCTTACATGTTGAAGTCATGTTTTCAACCACTGCGGGGTGGGTTTTTAATGTAGCAAGATGTTCTTTTGAGTTGCGCATATTGATGAAATGGACAAATGACATATTATTTTTGTTGTGTGCAGAGAACATAGTGTTTCCGTTGTCTGACATAGAGACAGAGAGACTGCATCGTGTTAAAGTGCTCTGGATAGAAAAGAGGACCACCGATCAACATATTATTGCTTACTGGCTCTGTCTCATTGTGTGCAGACTCAGCAGATCCCCTGGTAAGTGTCACTCTCTTTTATCAATTTGTTGAATTATGTGTCTCCGCCTTCTAATGTGTGCTTTTATTTCATAGTTGGCGGTTTCCAGCTCAAATGTGCTTCAAAACCTTCGCTGCAGAAGTTGTTTTTGGAGTTTTTGTTGGAGCATCTATCTCTGGAAATAGAAGAATCACACTCTGTGGAAAATTTATCATTTTCCAAAATCATAAGAGCGTATCCATTTGGCGAAGATGAAGCTGACTAAGACGATGCTACATATAAAGTTACCAAAGAGGTGGAAGTTCTAGCTCCCCCACTTCATACACATCAGGAAGGAGACAATAGACAGCCTCTTCTCCCCCACCCACTTGTTGTGCAATAACAGAGTGAAGGTGATTCCTCTAATGGCGAGCCCAGTATCATCAAGAAAAGAAGAAGAAGAAGAAGAAGAAGAAGAAGAATGGCAAGGGATGTCGCTGTTATGGCCAGCAAAAAGAAGCAGAGTCGCACATCTGAGAGGTTTGGCGAATTTGCTCCCATAATCTTCCCTTCCCAGTTGAAAAGGGCGAAGTCTGTTGAGGGAAAGAGAGAGGGTGTAGCAAACAAGTCTTGCGAAGGTGACGAACAAGAAGATCTGAGTAGGTGGGTTAGAGGGGTCCTCGTTTCCGGTGATGGAAGCGCTGTCACGGGCTGCGTCATCAGAAAAATTGATGGTCCAGGCTTTCTGCCAATTTTCCAGAGTAGGTCGGTTAGGGGCGCCCTGACCAGTCAGAGGACGAAGTCGTCGCCGCTGAGAAGGAAGTTCTTGCCAATTCCTTGAAGGCCTTGCATATAACTGGAGGGGCGGAGTCTACGTAGGCCTATCGTTTGGAGGAACTTAGCAAGCCTTGGCGATAACAAAGAGGGAATTAGAGCTGCTAAAAAGGTCCGAAACACGAAACTATTGACGGATAACGTGAATCGGGAGTCAAAGTTGAATAACGTCCGGAAAAAAGCGTTGGAAGATGATGCCAAGGTAGAATCAATGCATTCCAAGGTTGAGCGACAACTCACCTTCTGAGTTATGCTAAACAGTAGTTCGAGTGATGATGCCACAGCTGAAAATATGCAAGAGCTCATGGACATAGGCTACATTGATCATGAAAAATATTTGGCCTGGGAGCAAGCTCAAAATGCGATGAAAGATCAATATGTGTCTCCAGAGCGACCAGACGACGAGTTGACCTTGGACAGCGGCTTGCAATCCCAACCAATAAATGAAGGTAACAGTGTTGGTTCGGTTGTATTGTTGTGTGATAGTGTTAGATCAGATTCTAATAACCCTGAAATGCCTTTTCTAACTCCACAGGAAAAGATCAGACAATGATGGAGATTACGGCAGAGAAAAGCCAGGGATGAGAGACTGCTGAACGAGAGGGCCAGTAGAAATAGGGACTAGGGGGGTTTACTGTTAAAGCCGTGCCTACATAAATCCTTGTTTTTGCCATTTGTTGTAAAAGCGTTATCTTATGTTATTTTAGACAGTGACATGTGTTATGTACTTGTGGTTTTCATATATCGCTTGATTAATTTGGTCTTCCATTTGTTGTGTAAATGAAATCATTAAGAGTATTATTTTGTTCTTAGTGGTTTAAAATCGTCTGACAAGATTCAAACACTGGCAAACGAACAATATCTTAGATAATACTCGTTTCATTTTTAAATGGCGTTAAGCCAAAACACAAAAATGGTTTTGCCAAATGAACCGTGGTAAAAGAGCGAAATATGCAAAGAATAATTTGACCTATTTGGACCACCATTATGTCTGACCACATGGGTTGTACAATGTCTCCTAAGAAGCTGAGCAGTGGTTCATGGTCTTGTATCAGCTTTTTCTCAAAACGTTTCAGTTTCTTATGGCAATGACGGAACATTACATGGACTGCTGATCCCTTGTCTATTAGCACACTGCCCAGATCATATTCTCGGGCGATAACAATATCACAAATGAAGGGATTGTCATATGGTCTGTTAATGTCGTGCTCTGCTTCCTCTATGAATTCGATAGGGCAATACCCTTGCTTGATCATTTTTACCGCCCTATCATATGACATGTGATTGACACTTCTTAGATGATTCTCTATGACATATCACTTTTTGGATATGTTGGACATGTTGGTTAGGGGTGCTCCACCATCGATCATGTTGATTCTTCTTAGTCCGACATTTGCCACTATAGGTACTCTATGCTCTTGCTTGATGTTTCCTCCAGACTTCCCAACTCGCTGCATGTTGTCGATTAGAGCCCTCAGCTGGTAGTGGTTGTTTGTCTTATGGTGGGCGTCTTCATGATACTTGCACCATTGTCCTGCCCTTCCCTTTCCAGGGTATATCAGCGGCCGGGGGCAGGAGAGTTGTTGTTTGTGCTTCTCAAAGGATTCTTCGTACCTACCAGCTATAATGACGTGGATCTCCTACTTTCTCGCATTATTCGTTGTCTCATCATTACCTCAAATTTTCTGTCCATCCCCGAGACTGCTTGTCGCTCTAATGAGTGGTCTTATAACGCTTCTCGCTTTTCATTCCGTTCTTTTGCCACTCTCTGCTATACTCTTGACTCCATGGAACATATGTCGTTGTTGGAGCCTGAGTTTTAGGGGCCACAGTAGTGGGTGGGAAAGGGCTCTTCTGCTTTTTGCCCTAAGTGGCGCAATTTTTTGTTCAATCTGCAGAGGTATTTTCCTTTCAAGAGCCCTATTTAAATGTTATCAATCCCAGCACTTTGTTGAGGTCGGTATTTGGATGCCGCTGACTGTTAGCGCATGACGAAGGAACGAAGTCTCTCTTTGAGACTGTTTTACTTAGAATAATTGGTCAGCCCTATGCTCTTCTACAACATTTAGTATGAACCTGGTGAAGATGACGTGAATCATGCTATTAAATGAATCCACCGAATCAGCGGGTTGTCCGAAAAGCCAACTCATGGCTTCCTCTTCCAACGTTTCACAAAACAGTTAGCACAATGTGGCATCATCATACTCCCTTCCACTAATGACTTTCTTGAATCCATCCATGTGAGCAAAAGGATATCTTTTGGTGACTTGCCTTCTTTTCATTTTAGAGATCCCTGATGACCAATGCTAGTTTAGCGGCATCGTTGCTGACCATCGGTCTTCCACTTCTCACCTTTAAAACGCCCACTGTTTATGATGGCGATTCATGCAAGTTCCTTTCTGGGGGCGTAGCCTCGAAACTTAATCTCATTGCATCGTTGTTTATATCTGGTGATGTTTGATATAAAACCAAGATGAGTCTGTATAACTTAAACCCAAAACTCAAAATGCAAAGCAAGATGAGTTCGTATAACTTGAACCTAAGAACCAAAAAGACTCATATTACTAATTCATACACTCTTTTAGCTGAAAGAGTAATCACGTTGCAACTAAAATAACTAATAATTAACCAAGTTTGCTCCTTTTTAAAACCACCATTTCATACAATCTAGTACTTCTCAGTCATTCAATTCTTACAATCACAAACCACAGTAACTGAGTTTGACAGACTCACCCTAACAAAACCAGGTTCAATGCTTTCAAAGAGCACAACCACCACATGTGATTCACTCCCAGTCACCAACATCAGCCCTTTTCCATATTATTAGAGCTGAAGTCACAATCCAGCCTTAAAACGCATACAAAAAACGTAAAGGTGCAATCTTTGAATCTGAAACAGATAAAGTTGAAGACTTTAAAATGATATGTATTGGTACTGAGTTTGGACCAAAAAACTGTTTTCCCATAAGAGTTTGAAAGAAGATGCAAGTGTAAAACCAATTCTTTATTGTATTTTATATCCTTCATAATCTCTAGAATCTTCGCAGTTTCTAAACAATAGCTGACTAAGCAGATAAGCAATAAGTATATTCAATTCTCCCTTACCCCTGACATATGTGAATGATACGCTCTGCATTAGAATACCTCAATCTCATCACTCTTTTAGTTTAGCTTGACAAATACTCTATGTATTAAAATACTCTATGTATTAAAATACTTTGATTACTCTTTTCGTTTAGTTTACTTTTGGCAAACAGGGATCTGGTATTAACAGATTTTTCTCAATTTTACCTATATAATTAAGCCCTTAATTATATATGAACTAGCACACTTAATTAAGTAGAAGATTTTGATATAAATCTAACAGACATGAATTTGAAAAGAAGTCTTCGAATTCCTGAAATCACATACACGCACACTACTGACCGAGATTAATGACTTGGGTAAGAACTTGCCTGATCTGAATGGACTTGATAGAGTTCAGGGAGTCTCTGAAGTAACCTAGATTGAGAACTCTCCTGAAGTGAATGAACTTGATGGATTTGTTTAAGCAATGTGAGAAACTGAGAGCTGTTGAGTGGTCTGGACTTTAATCAACACCACAGATCAAACAACAATCCTAAAGACAAAGACTTATCTTCTAAGGATGAATTGAAGATCGAATTGAGTCCCTAAATGAGAACGCGAGCCATTGCCCCAGTACCAAACCACAGCTACTGCTCCAACATCATTCTAAGGCGTGACTGGGCTTTGTACGAAACGCACACGACACATCGGAGCTCAAGAATCTCCCCAGAAGACCAAGAACTCGACTTTAGGGCCAAGCATCTAAACCCATAAAAAGGCAGAATTAGGGTTTTCTGATTAAGAATTTAAATCTATGATACAAGGGCATAGAATTGAAGAACAAGAGGAGAGGAGAAAACCCTACCACTGATTTGCTAAATTATGGCTGAAATCGTTGAGGTTCGTTGGAGGACCGCCGCGCCTCTTCTCGGCCCGTCTCCGTCCATAGTGGCTTCATGTAGAATTTGGTTGAGGGGTTTTGAAGAGAAAAGAGAGATGAGTATTTTAGTTTGCTTTTGGTGACGAGTAGTGGCCAAACGACCTGAAATTTGGTTGGACAAGGCAATTGTGGCGATAGAGGGTGGAAAAGGGGAAGAGAAGTTCGGTTGATCCGAGTTTGCAACCTTGATCGGGTTGACCAGTCTCCTCTCTTTTAAAGGGAGATGGACGGCCCATATTTATTCTCAGGTTTGATCCAATGACCCCAATCTGACGAGTAACTATTAATTACTAAAAAGATAAAAACTAATTACTGAAATAGTAATTAAAAATTACCATAAAATTTGAAAATTTGAAAAGGTAAAAATTTCATGATGTTTACCGGATTTCATGGACCATTCAAGTCTTGACGTATATCAAATGTTGCTCAATGACTTTTTTGAGCAAATGTCATAAAAAACTGTCATTAAAAGTAAGGGTGGGCGTCAAAACCTAGAAACCCGAAAACCCGGCAAGAAAAACCCGAATCAGGTCAAAACTCGAAGCTCAAAACTCGGTCCGATCCAAAACCCGACCCGTATACTTTGAAAATGGTTCGGGTTTGGGCTTGAAATTTAAAGGACTCGAAAGCCCGCAAGGCCTGCTTATATTTTAATTAACCATTTTAGTGATTTTACCTAATCTTATTTACCTACTTCATTAAATATTTTCAAATTGCTTTTGCTATTCAATTTGTGAGTTTGTGGGATTGAACTATTTGAATAGTTTATGTATTAAACTATTAATAATCAGAGATTGAACAATTTTTGTTGTTTATTGGTTTGAATTAAACACGAACAATTTGTGTTGTGTATTGGTTTGTATCAAACTTGTGAAGTTCTAATGTTTAGAACTTATACATATTGAATAGGGGGAAATTATTTGAGAACTTGTACATATGGAACATGAGGAAAGATAGGAAACCAGATGGAATATGTGAAACTATATTTTTAGGCCCGAAAGGCTGAAGCTCGGCCCGGCTTGGCCCGAATTGTGTTTTGCTAGGGTTTGGATTTCAGAAAGCTTGAGCCCGGACCGACCCAATTTGTTCAGGTTCAGGCTTGGTCCTCCGGCCCGTGCCTCCCTAATTAAAAGTCATATTCGTAGTAGTAGTGAGAAGAGCTCCATATATTTAAATTATAGGGTAATAGTACTAACATGTTTAATGATCAAGAGGATCAGTACCAAGGGGGCTCCTTGTCGTAAGTAATATAGACAGTATAGACTAATATAATGAGGAATGCAAGAAGTAATATAAACATTATAGAGTAGCAGTGAGAGTTTGGCAAGAAGTGAAAATTATAAAGAGGAAGGCTAGTATGGTTTCTAATATCTACTTCTGTTGAATGACAGGTTCACAAAGATGCAAAAGGGTTAAGACTTAAACCATTCATTCATTATGATAGTAGTGGAAGCTTTTGAAAGAGATCGAGCTAATGGGTTAAGGGTTGAAGGACCTGCTGAAATGGATGAAGATTTGAATAACATTAATGAATTTGTTGATCACGAAGCAGATGGTTTGTCTGAAAATGTTGTTCCTAGTTCCTACATCTGCTACTTGCACTCATTTTGCTCCTAGTTCTATTCGGACTAGAAAAAGACCCAGATATATTTATACTCAATGTTTGGGATAAATGGCTAGCACACTACGAACCTTTGTGGACGTGACCAAGACCCATTTGGAGACTGAAAGAAGTGTTTTTGATTGAACATGCAATATCTGCTAAAAAATGTAAACTTGTTGAAGAGATTATGAAAGTTGAAGGTATTAATCATTATGACATGCTTGATGCTGCTGCAATAATTATTGGTGATGACTTTAAAATTGAGCTCTTGTTCATCTTGCCCAACAATTTAAAAAGCCAATGTATTTATAAGATTCTTAACCAGCTGTAGAGAAATGGATGGTAAAGACTAATGTTGGCCTTAAAGCTGCTTTTGTATTTATTTTGGATTGCAGCAGATGACTAACCTAATGTATATTTCAGCTTACCTAGCAATGAGCAAATGAATTTGTAAGCTTATTAACCACCAGAGAAATAGGTGCTAAAGACTAATGTTAGCCTTAAAAGTTGTTTTTGTATTTTTTGGAGTGCAAGTGATGGCCAACCTAATGTATATTTTGATGAAACTTCTTCCTTCTTCATAGGCTATTATGTAATCTATATTCTAATTATGTGAGATATCGATACTAGACCTTGTCATCTATTATGATGTTATCTCTAAATTTTTTCATCTTCATATGTTTACTTAGTCATTTCTTTATCTATTTGGGTTGTGTTAATTAATTTTAAAAAATGTACATGACAAATGGTCCACTAACAACTTTGGTGTTTCAAGTTTTAAAATAATTGAAATGGTGCATGATGTTTAAAGTTGGTACACTTTTAGTACATGTCGTTAGTAACACCATTAACTTTATGTAATTTCTCATTTTTTAAATGACAGTTTTAGGTTTTCTCTATTTTTTTTCCTTATATTTTATATTTTTTTTTTCTATTTATATATCTTTTTAATCTTATAAACTCAAACAAATGAGACCATATTTTCAAAAATTTTGTTATTTTCTCATGATCTGGTTTCTTTCTTTACTATTCATTATTTTTGTAGGTTACCGGGTTTGTATTTTTTCTACAGTTCTATACCACGATCAATATTTTTGTGTACGCTAGGTTTGAACGGGCACTACCAAGATAAGTATCTTAGCCGACGGAAATTTTTCGTCAGCCTGTTCACCAGATTCGTCGGCTAAGGTTATAGTCGACGACGTGTCGTCGGCTATGAAGTCGTCGGCCATAATTCGTCGGTTAAAGTTATAGCCGACGAAATAAAATACGTCGTCGGCTATAATCCAACACTTAACCGACGACATAATATAAAACATTCGTCGGCTATAGTCAGACTTTAGCCGACGAAATATTGATATTTCGTCGGCTTATACGTATGACTTTGGCTGACGAAATATCAATATTTCGTTGGCTAAATTATTTTTAAAAATTAAAAATGAAATAGAAAAAGCCGACGAAATATTGTTCATTCGTCGGCTAAAGTATTTTAAAAATTAAAAATTAAATAGAGAAAAGCCGGGGATGAAAAAAGACAATAATACTTTTCATTTTTCTTATTTCCCTCTCCTTATTAATTATTAATTTTAATAATTTATTATTACTAAATTAAAGAGTGACGGATTTGCATCTCAAAGTTTAACATAAAACAATTAGATAACGAAGAATTTAATGGTATGTATATATTTTTGGTTGAAACTACAAGTTCATGTACCATTTTGATTGTTTTGAAACTTGAAACACCAAAGTTGTTAGTGGACCATTTGTCATATAGCTTTCTTAAAATTTACCCATTTGGGTATGGTATGTAGAGATCATCAAACTTATTTGATCTGATGGTGAATGATTGAAATATGAATGATGTTGGTTTATTGGAGTTGCTAAATGAGTGGAAACAAAGGTTGGATTAGGATGCAATGATAGAAGGCAGTTGAATATGCATTTGATCAAGTTTTGTTGTTAAATGATTACTGTTGAAAGCTGAGAACAGAATAGAAATTTTGGTATTCTAACTTTGTTTTTTGATATTCAATTTAGGTACATTCTGTTACGAGGATATTAATATAAAACTAATAAGATTATGTTTCTTTTCCTTTTTGATACCAAACTATGCATTAGAAACTAGAGGATAAATTTGGAATACATTCTTGGTTTTTCCACAAACGAGAGAAAGGAAAGTTGGTGGGAATTTTAATTTTCCATGGGCAATGAAATTTCTTTTCTATTTCATTCCTTAACTAAACGAGGTCCTAATATATTATTGCTAAAGCTCATAGGATGGCTTTAGTGTTCTAGCGGCTGAATGTCTGCTTTTATGGATGGTCGATCTCCTCGTGGCAAAGAGACGTGACTAACTTTTTTTGAAGGTCAAGGAGACTCGTATTTTATCAATTGTGTTTAGACCTGTAAATGGACCGGATCTTATCTAGACTCGTTCTGCATCCATGGTTTTTAAAATGATTTGGATTGAAAATTTGACCCGTTGATCCGTTAACCCATTTACTAAACGGATCGGATCCGGATCTTGGTTGATCTGATCCGTTAAGGACCTGAATCCGTTTAAAAATAATTAAATAATATTTTTATAAATATAATATTATTAGTAAATATTAAATAATATGATAATTATCTACATAATCTAAACATTCATATCTAAATTTTTAATGTTAAAGGTTGTTAATGTCTCAATGCCAAAAAACATTGGAGATCAAGTATTTTAATTATATTAGTGTACCGTTAAGAGTATTTTAGGCATGTAATTCAACTTTTAATGTAAACCTTTATTTTCATATATAATTTCATCAATATTTTTTTACAAAACTATGAAATTATTATTAAAATCTAAAATATTTATTATTATAAACGGATCGGATTAACGGGTCGGGTATCCGTTAACCAGTCGAATCCGGATTTAGATCGAATTATTAAAGATCCGACGGGTAACGGGTCGGATCCGGATTTAAAGTTTCTATTATTGATCCGGATCCGGATTTAGGTCGATCCAGTCCGGATCCGATCCATTTACAAGTTTAATTGTGTTAAGGATTCAATCAGTGTTCGATAATTGGAAGCTCAAGTCTTTGGTTCGTAACATCAAATTGTAGGAGTCTTTTGATGAGATCTCCTACTCCCATATATCAAAGAGGCAAATTTACTTGCGGACCCTCTCGCGGAAATTTGTCACTCACTTTCAAGCCTTATAGTGAGGAAAAATCAGAAATTTTGAAAAATGACCACCAAGTTGATTTTTTACCCTTTTTTATTTAGTTGAAAAAATAACCATATAATAATATAAAAAGTCATTGTTACCCTTATTAAATAGTGGAAACAAAAAGAAACAAAAACAAAACCAAACAAAAAACCCTAAACAAAATTTTGTTCTATCGTTCATTCTACTCCTATCAATAACAATCAAACTTCTGATCACATATTTAGCCCTCAATCAAAAAAGAAGATAGAACCCCTCTGTGTAGAGCTTGCTAGGCGGCGGAAATCACAATCATATGGGATGCGGTCGTTCTCGTGTTTTGCCGATCAGGGAGAGGAGGAGGATCGCTTACCAGAAGATCGTGTTCGAGAGGATCAAGTGCGGGTCATGGCATGGCTTGAATGCTAGCTAGCCAGCAACAAGAGGCTCTTGTCCAGATTTATCCTAATTCTATGCCTGCTTATATCGTTCATGATTCACATATGCACATATGTCTGGAGGTAATAAATATTTGTAAGAAGAATGAGAAAGATTTCTCAATTACCACTATGATGTAACACAGTTGTGTGTGATCATCTTCGTGTTTATTCATAGAGTTGTCACATTAGGCACATTTGCGGTCTTGATGTGCTACCAGATCATCATGAATAAGAAGGCCTTCTGATGCAGATGAGCTCATCTTTGAACAATATCGTTTACAGATGATTAAATAAACATTTTATCAATACTTGCTAGTTTGATTGTATTCTTGAAGATTTAGGGTCTGATTCATAGTCAAGGGTATTCATATCAAGTATTCCTACTCAAGTCTAATTACCAACAATATACACGTTTGGCTATAACTACTCGATCGAGACTAATAATTAACTCAGGTTTGCATTCCTAATCGTTTTTCGAATGTTGATTATATATATATATATAGAATCATAATTATAGCGAATCTCTAAATACATTTGATAAATAAACTGAGAAGTGAGGAAGAACAAAAACAAACAAACAAAAGCAGCTAAACTATTTTTCAACTAAATAAAGAAGGTTAGAAAACATCTTAGGGACCAAAACATGGTCATTTTTCAAAATTTCTCAGGAAAAGTAGCATACCTTCTGTGATCAAGCCAATGAGACTCATGTTAGACTCCATGCAATTTGGGTGTGCCTTAGAGATACATCTTTCTAATTGTTGTTCTATTTTGTTTGAAACAAAAGCGGCGAAATTGTTATTCTTTTCAACTCAAAGAAAGGAAAAATATCACAAGTGACAAAGCATTGTAGCGTAAATTGTTAGTTGCTTAATATATGCTAAAGAAAATAGAATAAAAGAAAGTAAATAAATAAAACAAATAGAAAATTCCCTTTGGCCCATAATTTGTTTTTTTTTAAATTTCACTAACAAAACAAGAGTTACAAATTCCCATCAACCCTAATAATTAACTCTTAGAGATATATTACCACTAACAAAGTTGTTGACTTATTGCATAAATTTGTTGCCCAAAATACTCTTCCCTCCCCTCCCTTCACTTCTCTCGTCCAGGCCTGGCCCTGGGGCAAGACGGGTCAGGTTTGTGTCTAAGGCTGTAAAATTTGGGAGCCCAATTTTTTTTTTTAAATATAGACTTGTAAAAAAATACTACAGTTGTTTATGTATCTCCTATGTGCACAAAGCCAAAAGCACTTGAGTTTGTGCTTCTTACTTGAGGAGCTATATTTTAATGATATTTTTGTATTCTAATTTTTATTTTTGGTTATATTTTGATTTTTTTAGGGGCCCTTAAATATTTTTTCGCCTTGTACCTTTTTGAACACAGGGCATGCCCTGCTCTCGTCTTGCAAATTCACATCTACATCGTCTCTCTCTCATTTCCTTTCTTCTTCATCCCCAACTCCAGTACCTCTCGTCAGAGCCACCTCGCTCTTCTGGTAGGTGTCTCCCGCCAATGCCAGCACCTCCAGCCCTCCCACCGTGGTCTCGGCCGCACTCTTCCAGGATGCCCCAATTTTTTTCTAAGAGCCAAGAGCTAGCGAGACGTCTGCTCTTGCCAGGCAGGTCGAACACCACTTCTTCTCTTCGTTTCAACCTCGTCATTAATAAATCCTCCACCTCTTGCAATAACAGTTTTACGTACGTATTCTTTTTTCATCTCGTTTTAAACACGTACGTGCCGTGTTTTTAAATTTGCTGAATCTGTAGTTTTTTGTTGAATTTTTAAAAGTATTTTTCATTAAATTGTAACGAATTCTACACGTACGTATTTTTCACGTTTAATTATTGTACATCATTTAACTAACTAGGATTAAAAGATATAGATTTATCAGTTATTTGTTGGAAAAAATTTAAGAACAGTGCATGACAAATGGTCCACTCCTAATTTTGGTGCTTCAAGTTTCGAAAAAATCATAACGATACATAAACTTGTAATTTCAGCCAAAAATATGAACGTTTTGTTACATTATTCATTATCTAGTGTTTTTAGTTAACCTTTGAGAGGCAAATCCATCACCTTTTAATTTAGCAGTTATAAATTATTAAAATTAATAATTAATAAGGAGAGGAAAATAAGAAAGAAAAAAAATTATTATCTCTCTTTTTGATCCCCGTTCAAACCCAGCAAACACAAAAATGGTGATCCAAATAAGATTGTAGGAGGAAGCTGGATGATTTGATTTGGCAAGTTAATTATATATGGAAGAAAGAATCTAAATATATATAGGTGGGTATTGAGTAAGGAAACTCAGAGCAAGAAAGCTATGTCCTAGTTTTTGTTAGATAGGGACGAGTCGCCAAATCTTTTTTTTTGACAAATAAGAATCTTTCACTAAAATCATACCTAGTAACTTACAAATACAACGAATAGTAAGCAAAGAAACTAGGTTAGGGGAAAACAACAAAATATTTGAGAATATATATGGTATGAGTTTATAAGATTAAAAATGTATATAAATGAAAAAAGAAAGATTAAAACAAAACGTAATATAAAGAAATATAGAATATTAATGGAGAAAACCCGAAACCACAATTTGGAAAAGAGTTAATTTTAAGAAAGATACATGACAAAATAGTCCACTAACAAGTTTGGTGTTTCAAGTTTCAAAACAATCAAAATGGTAAATGACGTTTAGTACATGCCGTTAGTAACACCGTTAACTATGTCATTTCTCATTTTTCAAATGACAGTTTCAGGTTTTCTCTATTTTTTCTTTCTTTATATTTTCTATTTATTTATTTATTTATTTTATTTATATACTTTTTAATTTTGTAAACTCAGACCAATGAGGCCATATTCTCAAAAATTTTATTGTTTTTCCATGATATGGTTTTTTCTTTACTATTCGTGATTTTTGTAGGTTACCAAGTTTGTATTTTTTCTACAGTTCTATACCCCGATCACCATTTTTGTGTATGCTAGGTTTGAAAAAGGACGAAAAAAAGACAATAATACTTTTTCCCTTTTCTTATTTCTCTCTCATTATTAATTATTAATTTTAATAATTTATTATTGCTAAATTAAAAGAGTAATAGATTTGCCTCTCAAAATTTAATATAAAACAATTAGATAACGGAGAATTTAACATTATGCACATATTTTCAGTTGAAACTACAAGTTCATATACCATTTCGATTGTTTTGAGATTTGAAACACCAACGTTGTTAATGGATTATTTGTCATGTACCTTTCTTAAAATTTATCCTTTAGAAATAAGAAATTACATAAAGCTAACGGTGTTAATTATTAAACGTATATACTAAAAGTGTGCTAGTTTTTAAACGTCATGTACCATTTTTAATGTTTTGAAACTTGAAATATCAAAATTGAGAGTTGATCATTTATAGTGTATTTTCTTCAAATTTTCTCAATTACGTTAACACTCGGTAGCTTAATAAGTTCAAATTTGCACGGCTGCGCTTGGGTGTTGGTCCTCTCTGAGTTGGTCTAACCGATGGAGGGGATGTGATACATGACTCCTATGGTTGTTAGTGTTGGGAGCGATCATGGTAGCCAGACCATGTTTGGATCGAATCTCTCCGGTCTGTTTCAGATCTACAAGGTTTGATAAGCTGTTGAGCAATGGATGTGTTGATCTATGGAGCGAGGTTGAGATGGGAGTTGCTGGTGGAGCGGTTCAGCGATCTGGGATATGTGGCATCAATGGTGAGATGTTGGCGGCGATCGGCGATGGGATCGACCAGATCGGGCAGCGGATGTGTACCTTCCCTAATCCTTGGGAGGAGACCTGGGCTTGGGCTCATTTCTTGGGCCTAGTTTGGGCTGGTTTATCTTTTTTTCTAGTTTTCTTGGGTTTGATTGTTTCAATGTCCCAACCTCGTTTTGGTCCGGCTATGTGGGCTTTGTCCCGGTTTGAGCATCTTGCATGCTATGTCTGTTCTAGGTAGGAGAAGAGTTCTTTGGTTTGCCAAATGGTCGCAGCCTCATGGTGGCAGGATGAAACTTAGTGTTACTGAAACTATTTTTCAGTAGCAGTATAGTGGGAAAGCTGATAGACGTAGAAACTTATGGCTTTACATGAACATTGTCTTTTCGGTATGTCGTCAAAATTGTAAAGCAAATGAAATAGTCAATGATGCACTCCTTGTTATATGGTGCTTGATAAAATACATGGTAGTTATACCTGATACTATTTTGAAATATTTTATTCTAGAGTTTAGGCTTAATATCCTCTTTTTGTATTTTTCAATAATGGCGTGAAGGTTGTCGAGTCCATTTTCAAAAAAAAGTTCAAATTTGCAGTGATAATGAAGGCAGAGTGGCACCGTTGTGTGACACCATTCAGGTGGATACGTATGGCGGTTGGCACAGAATCCGGGGCCAGCGTCTTGAGATAGTAGCGGCGAGGTTTTGTTTTTCTTCTTTCTACTCCAAAACCTCCCAACCCAATACCACCTTTCTTCCTCTCCATCTCTCCCTAAAACTGCCCTTCAAGTCTCAACGTCTATCTACAGATGGGAATCCCTCTCTCCACAGACATCTTTCTCTCTCTTACATAATCACTAGCCCAAATAAAAAACCATTCGAACTTATCTCCAAGAAAAAAACAAAATTGCACAAATGAAAATGAAACGTCCCAGAAGACACCAGAAGTCACACATGGGGTTTGTTGCTCTTTCACATCTTTTAAGCATGCGAGTCCCCAGAAACAAGGTCACTCCTCTTCCTCTTCCTAGTCCTGCTTCATCTTCAACCTGGGCACCGACCGCCGGATTTGAGTGCAAGCGTGAAGAATTCCGTTCAAAATAGACGAAGCAGTGTATGCGTTGGTGAGGTCGAGGTCTTGCCAAGGTTGTGATAATGACTCAATTAAATACTAACTCATTCATTAATTTGTCTCATATATATACGAATGACATATATACATTAAGTTTGGTAATTAGATTTAAAAAGATAATTGAACGATTTAATATATATATATATATATATATATACTAACTCATTCATTAATTTGTCTCATATATATACGAATGACATATATACATTAAGTTTGGTAATTAGATTTAAAAAGATAATTGAACGATTTAATATATATATATATATATATATATATTAAGTTTCTGAATGGTATTTGTGAATCGTGATAGATTGTAAAAGATAATCAAACGGTTTATAATTTAATCAGGACATGAGAGATCTTTATTTTTGGTTTATTCATAGGGATAGACATTTGACAAACTTTTCAATCACATAACAACATCTTCATCGTTCAATATGTAGATACATATATATATAGATCATTTCTGTAAAATTTCATCAAATTTGGTGATCGTTAAGGCTTTGAAATAACTGAAATCATTTGACGGATCAAATCTGTCAAACTTGAACCGTTAATGTCGTCTATAATTTTAATTTACATTTTTGAACATCTTAACGATCACCGATTTGGATGAAATTTTGTATATATGATCTATATATTAAGACCTAAGAATTGACCGGTTAAGATTAAAAAATATGATCGAAAAGTTTGTCGAATGCATATTCCTATAAATAAACTAAAAATAGAGATCCCATATAATTTTATATATATATATATATTAGAATTTTCCTTCGTTCATTGTTATTAGAGAAGTGATGTCGCTTTCCATCGTGGTAGTAGACTCATACCTCGATTAATTAATTTGTTAATGTCTTATGTTTGTTCAAGTTGTTGCTGTTGTTGGGTCTGATAGACCAGATGCTTTATTGATAGACCAGATGCTTTATGTTGCTTCTCTATGAGTGTTTGAGATAATAAGAGTAGGCCCGTCTCTCACCTCTATCTCCTGCCACCTTAAACACATACACCACCACCCTCTCCTTCTTGCACTTATCCGTAATCACCATCCCATATCTGATTCCAACAGAAAATCCTGAATAATTTTCTTAATTTGATACGATGGATAGAGTGCAAGTTCAAGCCCACGACAACCACCACCAAGATCTGCATGCAGCGGATCACCACAGCCAGCAAGTGATGCGGAACGATTTCGGAGGAGAAGATCATGGAGACGCCGCTGATCTATGGCTTGATAATGACCAAGACTCTCTTCTCGCTGACGTCAACGAAAACGGAACTGCTTCCATCTTCTGCAATGACTTCCCTCCTCTTCCTGACTTCCCTTGCATGTCATCCTCCTCTTCGTCTTCGTCGACTCGTGCGCCGGTGAAGACCATGTCGACGTCATCCTCGGCGTCTTCTTCATCCTCTGCCGCTTCCTGGGCGGTTCTCAAGTCAGATGCGGAGGATAACAATCATTCGCAGGATTATCAGCAGCAACAAGACCACAACAACAACACTCACTACTCTCACAGCGATTCTGCAGATGCCCATCCGGCGGGGGCGTTATCCTCCACCGCCTCGATGGAGATCTCTCTGCAGTCGGATCTTGGAATGGAGTGCATGGACATGATGGAGACTTTTGGGTATATAGATCTGTTCGAAGGCGACGAGTTCTTCGACCCTTCTTCCATTTTCCAAAACGAGAACCCAATGATGGACCAGTTCCAAGCGCAGGAGCAACCTTCTCAGGCGCATGCAGAGAATCAAACCTCCCAGCCACAAGAGAACATGCTCATTGGAGATCAGAGCAACAAGATGCCGGAAGACGACATGGCGTCTGTGTTCTTGGAGTGGCTGAGGTCTAACCGAGAGATGGTTTCTGCGGAGGATTTGAGGAGCGTGAAGATCAAGAAGTCAACAATTGAGTGCGCGGCCAGACGTTTGGGTGGAGGCAAAGAGGCGATGAAGGAGTTACTCAAACTAGTGCTTGAGTGGGTTCAAACTAATCATCTCCAAAAGAGGCGTGGTAGTAGTTCCAAGGACTCTGGGATACAACACTATGGAGGAGTAGACCCATTTCAAAACGACAACCCTAGTCTCAACCCTACGCAGAATCCTCCCATTTCATCGCCGTGGATGGCGTCTCCCCAGTATGATGCGGCGGCGCCTGTATTAGTCCCGACTCCGTCAACTCCGATGATGGGGTTCATGGGTCAGGACCCGTTCGCAAACGGGTCGGGTTATCAGCAACCGAATTCAGAGCAATACCAGCATCAAATGCTGGAGACTGCACCATCCTGGCCGCCTTCATCTCCATTTATGGGAAACAACTATGGATCTTTCCCAGATAGTAATGTCCAACTAGCACCAGCGAGTCAGCATCAGCAGCAGTTTTCCGGTTACGGAGGGCAGTATGGTCAGTATCAGTATTTTGGAGGTGAGGCGCAGCTGGTGAGGTTAGCGTCTTCGGCCACTAAGGAGGCTAGGAAGAAGAGGATGCAAAGGCCGAGAAGGACTCTGTCACACCATGGAAGGCATCATGGCCATCAACAGAATCAGCATCCTAATCAGATGCTGGATCAGAGGCTAGTTGGGAATATTGATTATAACTGCACTACAGCCGCAATGGGCAATCCCTCTGCTGCTAACTGGTTTTATTGGCCCACAGCTGCCTCTGGTACTCCTGCTGCCTCCCCGGTAATGGTGCAGAATATGGCACCCGAGGCAGCACCAACAGTGCTTCCTGTTGATCGTCCGGCCAGTCAAGGACAGAATTATAATCCGGGATGGATTAATGCGCAGGAAAGGCGACAGGTATGTTGTTAATTTGGTGCAGTGTAACGTTTCCGGTTCATTAAAATGTGCATTGATGTGCCCCATGAAATTATGTGGTGAAATTAATAAAATGAGTAATGCAGTCGTGTTTTACTTGATTGGTGTGTCATTTTGTAGGGATGGAAACCTGATCAGAATAAGAAGTTGATGTTCCTTCTTCAGAAAGTGTTGAAGCAAAGTGATGTAGGCAACCTTGGAAGAATTGTTTTGCCAAAGGTAACTCCTTAATATCCATTCGATTTTATTTTGATTTGAGATAGATAATTATTTAGTTATTGGAATTTGGCACTGATTTATGATGTTATGCATACTTATATTGATGATCAGAAAGAAGCTGAAACTCATCTGCCTGAACTAGAGGCAAGGGATGGAATTTCGATTGCAATGGAAGACATCGGGACTTCTCGTGTATGGAACATGCGCTACAGGTATTTTACTATAAATTTAGATACTTTCATTCAATATTTCATTACCAATTTTAATCAGCAGAATAAGTAAGTTTGTTGTGTCCTATTTCTGCTATGTTCATGGAGTTTCAGGTACTGGCCCAACAACAAAAGCAGGATGTATCTCCTTGAAAACACAGGTATGAACATCATTCTAACAAACAATAATCAGAAATGGTATTGCTATACTTTTGTTAATGTAATTGATGTTGATGAATTCAGGAGATTTTGTGAGGGCAAATGGGCTTCAAGAAGGGGATTTCATAGTCATCTATTCAGACGTCAAGTGTAACAAATATGTATGGACATTTCTCGTTGGTCATTATTTTCGAATTTGGTTATTCTAAATTAGTTACATGATTCTGATGTGCAGATGATACGAGGAGTGAAGGTACGGCAAGCTGGGACGAAATCAGAGACCAAAAGGCCAGGAAAGTCGCAAAAGAACCAGCATGCAATCACCCCATCTGGCAAGAATGGCTCTTCATCAAAGAAACAGTAAAGTACGAGAGAAGTAGGGAGGAGAAGGAAGCTGAACTCTTCAGAGGAACCCAGCTAGCTTAACTGCCTTACTCGCTTTTTTAATGCATGAGAACAAAATGGACAAGTGTACCGCAAAGGTAGTCTAGGGTTGCTGGAATGGAATGCAGCCCTTGATTTTCTCTGTAAGTGGGAAGGAGGGTTTCAGAATTCATGCGTTTTTGAAAGCTGAGATCTGGAGGCTGGTTGGTTGTTGCAGTGATGATTCAGTTGGCAGCATGCGCTTGGTTTTTGGGTCTCAATTTAAACGTATAGAGATCTCCCCAATCCAGCGTGTATGCAGTCTTTGACATCAAGTATATGAGCGGTTGTTGTTGTGTTTGTTAATTACTGGTCTCATATATATGCTGTATAATTGAAGAACATAATTAGTAAATTATGTATATTAAAAATGAAGAGTTGATATATATATATATATATATATCAATCAATCAATCAATCAATCAGGGTCTTTCTAATGAATGATCATTTTTTGTTAATTTTTAGGATATACCCACATCATTAGATATGTTTTTAATGAATTCGGATGGTTAAGATTAAAACAAAAAGCTTAACACTTATGTCAAACATACACCGTTCAAGATCATTAAAAATAAATCAAAACTTCGGATACCTTAACGATCACCAAATCACATGAAATTTTATAGAAGTGATTTACTCATGTAGCCCAACAAACTGAATGGTGGAGATGTCGAAATTTGATCAGAAAGTTGCTGTAATAACTTATCCTTATAAATAGTTAAAAAAAAAAGAATTCATGGACTATATATATCATTAGTGCAGTCTTTGACATCAACTATATGAGTGGTTGTAGTGGTGTTTGTTAATTACTGGTCTCATATATATGTTGTATAATTGAAGAACATAATTCGTAAATTATGTATATGGAAAATGAAGAGTTGATATATATCTCTCACCCATTCATTAGTGCTCGAGGAACATGCATATTTATGTTTGACATAATGCCTAAATAGACTGAGGACGCCTTTACTGCTAAATTACTCTTATATCTTGGAGGTTCTAATAATCTTGCATATATAGAGAGAGATTTCTCAGGTAGGACATCAGTTTATGAGGAAAAGGTAAGGACATCCTTATTTATTCAATGATGCAGATTTCTTTAATTGATTCACTTGTCCATAATATTTTTTTATTTTAACCGTTCAATATTTAGATATATATGAGTAGATAATCTCTGCAAAATTTTAGCTAGTTTTGTGATCGTTAAGGTATTCAAAACTGTGATTTACAACTAAGAACACAAACGGTTCAGATTGAACAGATTCAGTTCGTTCATTGTTGTTATACATTTTGGAGACTTTAGTGATTACCAAATCAACTGAAATTTTGTCGAGATTATATACTCATATATATCTAGATATCGAACGATTAAGATGAGAAAAATATGATCGAAAAGTGAGTCAAATTAAAGAAATCAACACCATTGAATAAATAAGGATGTCCTTAATGGAGAAATACTATATATATAGCTTTTTGGCTACAAACGTCCTCACCAATGGTTTTGGTGCGGATTTTCATTTTTGCATCACTTTTTGATCGAATTTTTTCATCTCGACCATCTAATATCTAGATAATATTGTGTAGATCATATCTGCAAAATTTTAGCTAATTTGGTGATCGTTAAGGCTCTCAAAATCGAAAAACAAATGGACGGACTGAATTCTGTCAAACATGAATCGTTCATGTTTATTATAGAAAAACACAATTTTGAGGGTCTTAATGATCGCATAATTTGGGGGGTTAAAATTTTGCAGAGATGATCTACACAATATTATTTAGATACTTAACGATGAAGATAAAAAAATTTGATCAAAAAGTGATGAAAAATGAAAATCCGTATCAAAACCATTGGTGCGGACGTTTGTAGCTAAGAAAATTCACATATATATATATATATATATACTAGCATCTTACCCAGCACTACGTGTGTGAATTTTCTATTTTTTTATGAATATCTATTAATAAAACCAAAAGGAACTTTCGATAGTTAAAATTTTGAACTATCGCTCTCATTTCATTTACTACATGCGTGTATGTGAATTTTCTATTTTTTTACTATTATAGTTATACTCAAAGTTTGATTTTTCTCCCAATTGTTCTCCTACTTCCCACATTTAAGCTTTTATCTCCTACTTTCCATGTTGTAATTTTTTTTCTTTCTGTTTTTTCTACATTTGCAATTACTCATTTGTCCTTTATTTGTTAGAAGATACATTTTAAGTTTTAATCAATCTAGGACATTATAGGTAGTTCAAAAATTTAACCGTTAATAAAGTCAACAATGCATTCTGGCTTTATTAATAGAGATATAACCCTTCCACTAAGGATCTATTTTTTGACATATATGAGGGATTGAAGATTACACTAACTTTTTAATCATATATCAACATCTCCACCGTTCAATATATACATATATAACCCTTTCACTAAGGATCCCTTTTTGACATATATGAGGGAT
Source organism: Comarum palustre (assembly GCA_951800085.1). Taxonomy (NCBI): domain Eukaryota; kingdom Viridiplantae; phylum Streptophyta; class Magnoliopsida; order Rosales; family Rosaceae; genus Comarum; species Comarum palustre. The sequence continues at coordinate 15,068,382 of OX637579.1, read as the reverse complement.
TGAAAATCACACCAATTTTTTGATCACATATCAGCATCTCCACCACTCAATATTTAGATACATATATGTAAATTATATCTACAAAATTTTATCTAATTTGGTGATCATTACGAACTAACTAAATTCAATTGACGAATCAAATCTGTCAAACCTGAACCGTTCATGCAGCAGTTTGAGCAGCTTTATGATTACTAATTTGAATGAAATTTTGCAGAAGTGATCTACTCATATAGAACTACATATTAAATGGTGAAGATATGATTTTGTGATAAAAAGTTAGTGTAAACCCCGATCCCTCATATATGTCAAAGAATATATATATATATATATATATATATATATATATATATATATATATATATATATTCTTTGTTTTGTGTTTGTGTTATATTTAGGTAAGAAAAGAGGAGACTTCATGGAGAAACATTTTTTCATTATACATAGTTGTTTAGCTCATCAATGAAAGTGGAAAATAATTTACCACGAGTCTACTTACATGATTTAGAAAAATATTGAACAATCTTGAAACTTAAAACAATAAATTTTCTAGTACTGTGTATCGTTCTTGTATGCGCGTAACCACGTAGACTGCATATAGATGGTAGCCTGTACCTCGCTCTGCCTTCTCTCTAGAAAACTAGAGAGAGAAAGTAGATCTGAAAATCCTCTCCCCCTTCTCTCTTGCTCGGTCTAGATCCTTTTGGATCCAGATCTCTGGCTTGAGGGTCGGGGGAGGACTCTGTTTGGGCTTGTAGTCCCATTGCCCATTGTTTTTCCTTTGCGGTTTGTCTACCCAACCCCCATAGAGAAACCTCCATGACCCTATCAATGGCAGCCAAAGCTCTTATATCTCTCTGCCCTCCTCTCATCCTTTCTTTTTGTTTTCTCCTCAACCCACCTCATCTCAACACCTAACCCACTCTTGTCTTCTTTGCTAATTGCAGCAAGCTCTACCCATTCGTTGTCAATAGATCAACGTGCCTAAGACTAGATCCGTACGGTGATTTGGACGCTAGAACGACCCAGTCTTGTTCTAAGACAGAGTAATGGGGAAATCCCTCGAGATCACACCCTGGGTGCCAGCACGTAGGTTTGCAACTTCATGGTAGCGAGCACAGAAGAGAAGATGGAAATGGATCCACCACACCCCCTCACGACGGCGGCCGTTTCGATAACGGAGATGGTGAGGTACATATGTTCAGTGTTCATCGATTTAGGTTGGGCCCCTGTTTGTGTGTTTGTTTATTACGTCTTTTGGCCCACAGTTTGTATATTCATTGTGTTACTAGACTTGTACCTCTTGGTGGGCTTCCCTTTCGAGGGCCTATTTGTATTAAACTGGGCTAGTTGCTCCTTTTAATATATTTGCTTATTTGATCAAAAAGAATGACACCCACGTAGCGATGTCGATCCAACATGAGGTTGTTTGTACTTCTACTATTAAGGCACTAAACTAAAAAGGGGGAAACAAATGGGAGGACGATACTGATTTTGAAGTGGTGGTGGATAGTAGTAAAGGTGGTGCTGGAATGTATTATGGTGGTGGGTTGTGTGCAGGTGTTTGAAGGAGATGGTGTTCGAATTGTGGCAAGTTTTGTGTTTGTGGTGGAGTGAGAGTTGGTTGTGGAGGAGTGCAATTGTTAGGGTTAGGAATGTGAGGCTGGAAGGACCCAAAAGAAAGAGATGGTGTGGCTGGTGTGGTAGGGATTTCAAACCCTGGAGAAAAAATGGGTTCGGGTGTTTGGTGTGCGACAAGATGCAAGGAGGCGATACTGAGGGAAGGGCCAAGTTGTCAGTGGGAGGGCAGTGTAGGTGGTGGTTGGGTGGGAACGCAGCCAAGGACCATTATAAGAGTCTATTATTAAATAAAGATTATGACTGGGTTTCGACAACCAATGAATGTTGGCCTGATTTTGATAACCGTTGACCGGTGACCATTTGACAAGTATGACGTCTACTACCCCCAGTATGTCGCCTACTACCCCCTCAGTATGTCGCCTACTACCCCCTCAGTAGGTCGCCTACTACCCCTAATAGGTCGTTTTCTATCAAGACTCACCCCGAATTTCTCCATTAAAACCCGGAGTAAGTCCCGCGAGGTCCACCTCAAGGGTGAGTTACTCCGAAATTTCGGCATAACATTCCCTCAAAATGGACAACCCTAACCTGCAACCCAAACAACAAACTTCTTAGGCAACTCAACCAACCTCAACACCTGGAGTCATCCTGCTCCCACATAAATAAACGTCTGCCTTATATCAAATGACTATCTCATGATCATTTTTGATAAATAAAAACAACTGCTACAACAATTAGGAGTATCAATTCTCAAGTACGAAGTTAGGGTACCCCCATGGTTGTTAGAGCTCTAAACATATAAGGAAGTGAGAAAATTACACATGTAGGCTAGATCGGTAACCTACTAGTGAAAAATGAAGATGTGGTAACTATGTCTTGCCTCCTAGCTATGGCCGAGCCGATCACTGCAGTTTGGGCATTTTAAAAACAAATAACCCAGGGGAGACATTTAAAAATGTTAGTATGAGTGGACGAAAATCATTCATGCATGTCACATTGGGAAAAAATCCCTAATAATCATTTAGAAACAAAACATGTCATGTCAATCTCATTGACTTAAAAATCAATATGAAAAATAAGAGAAGAGGCTACACCATGACAATGAGTCTCTCAGAATATAGTCGGAGCCTACTAAGTCTCTAATTGCACCCAGCTCATCTTCAGGTGAGGACCACTATAAATAGGAGTGTCTCACTCTAGGCGCCCAACCCATCCTCATCAGATGAGGCTACCTTGCGCCCAGCCCACTTCCTCAAGTGGTTGCCGCTATAGCTGGCTAGCATATATATATAACAACCCTTCATGGTGAAATAAAACAAAACAAATCTGAAAAGTCATAAAAGACTCTTCCCCATAAATTAAGCATTCATCTCATGCAACAAGTACGGTCTCCTGACAGTCTTCAAAATAATCGACAAAAATTCCAACAATTCCTCAATTAAATAAATATATCTGAAATTTCAGCCCACATAATCAAAAGAGTTCATTGGAGGGGAGCAACCCACCTTCCCGGCCTACCGGGTCAATAAATTGAATAAATTCATGTAGCTTATATTTTTAATAAATACTTTGGTGCATGCATGGATTTAAAATCAAAAGTCCACTCACCGTATTCGGTTAGGTATGCTATCGATCTCTAGACCCCTCAGCAATAGTATCAACGAGTTCTATTTCAAGGAGATATATAAATATTCGAGTTTCCAACTCTAAAATTTATAAATAAATAGGCCGAAACCAAAGTGAGCATACAACTCGCTCATTTAAGCCCAACTTCTCAATCCTTAACAAGCTCACTTCTGACCTTTAATTCTAGCTTAGGAATTCCCATGTCAACTTTCTAAAGCGTTCCCAACAATTAATCTGAAGGTCAATTATTAATTTAATCTCCGCACAAATATTTATTTCTCAAAAATTCCAAACCAACCCAAAACTCCTTCAAATATTATCAAAAACCCCTCAACTGACTCATAAATTCTACAACTTAAATTAGATGAATGCTCAAAGTGGGGCAGCTCCACCGCCAGCTCTGCTGCTGGCCGGCTGCTATCTTCAATCGCCACCAAATTTTGATAGAATGTTCCTCTTCACAAACCGAACAACTTTCTAGTTCAACTCGAAGACCAATTCCTAGCGTAACTAGGTCAATCGAATAAAAACATAAAATTTCCAAATTTCAAACCCTAAAAATTTCAATCCTTTGATTCTGCATCCACACTCCAAATCGAGCTACCAAATTCTAGGGGTAGATAGTACTACTCAAACTCATACTAACCATATATAGGACTCACCAAATTATGGTCCGAGGAGAGAGAAATCCGATCAAATCTTCCCTACTGTTCAACCGGTGTTCAAACCGTGATTTTGGCCAAACGACTGCAAGACAGACCAGAAAATTTACCTAAAAAGGAAGTAGAGACGACGGGACACCTTTTGGGACCGGTGCGGCGGTCTCTGGTGGTCTGACGGCGGGTTCAATAAATATGCCACACAATGAAGAGGTGATGAACGTTTTGTCCTTAATATTAAAATGTTGTACCATATCATAAAATACCGAAGCCTCATCAAGTTCTTTACCTTCTTCTTTATAGATAGTGACCTTTACATCTAATGTTTATCATCATTCAATATCATTTCTTTCACATCTCTTGCTTTACCCATATCATCATCTCTATAAGCATCCCATTGATCACTTATCACCATCATTTCTAACTCTTATTTTATCTTCCTAAATCTCTTAAGCATCACCACAACGAAAGCAAAACGAGTATCGGCAATAGACAACATCTTCAAGTTTAAATACTCATTAAACATAGCTAACCTCATACCATGGTTCATAATAAAATTCTTTATAAACCACACATCATCCGCAACATTAGTAATCCAATTGCATGTATCAGAAACATCTTTATTAGCATGAGCTGAAGAAGGTGTGCATATGTTCTTCAAAGCAAGATTAAGTGTGTGCACAACACATGGAGTCCAAAAGATATATGGAAATCTAGCATTAACTATGGCTCCAGCAGCTTTACAACTACTAGCATTATCAGTGATTACTTGGACAACATGTTATGAACCAATATCCAAAATACACTCAATGAGCAAGTCAGCAATGAAGTATTTGTCTTTGGATTCTCCCTCACAATTCACTACCTTCAGAAACATAGCTTCAGATTCACAAGCTGTCATAATATTGATGAGTGGTCTTCTTTGAGAATCTGACCACCCATCACTACACACACTAACACCCTTTTGTGTCCATGAATGCTTAATCGGTTCCAACTGACGATCAACATTAACTTTTTCTTTATGTTGAAGAGTGGTTCTCAAAGAATTATAACCATGTGGACGGTAACTGGCAATAGGACGACCACATGCCATATCAAAAGCATGAATATAATGTGGATTCTTGGTAAAGTTGAATGATAGTCCACCGGTAAAAACATTCTTGCTTTTTCACCATCCAATGCTTCTTTAGCATTATTATTAAATGCTCTGTCAAGTGGTCCAGTCACTCCCTTTCTCTTTGAAACATCCACAACCTCTTCCATTAAATCTAACCCATATGTACTTCCATTTGAAGTATCATCAACAACTGAAGATGATGAAGGAAGAGGAACAAGTCTAGGATGTTTTACGGGTATCAGCCTCTTCTATCAATCTTTGAACCTCTTTTTTCTTATCATTCGGGATTGATTTGTAAATTCGAATCCTTTTTCTTTTAATCTTGAGGAGATGCAACTTCACTCTATAATGTGATTTAGTAAACTCACCGTTGCAAAAATTGCACTTAAATGCACAATTACCTCTGTCACCTTTGTTTGTCAGAATAGTTATAATGACAAACTTCCATAAAAGATATACACTACTATCGTATCCTTCCCCACCATCATCTATAGTACCTGAATTAGTAGTTGCATTACTCATTCTCTAAGACTCCAACACATGTCAACAAAGTCCAGCAAACAATATTGAATTCAAAGTAATATTGAATTTCAAAGTTGAAAACATGGGTGACCACAAATATATCAATGAATCATGCTATATAATAATACCTTGATCCTTTTGTCTTCTGTTTGTAACAAAAAACCTTCTCTCTTGTGTTTCAAAAAGACAAAAGCTCTTTGTGTTTCTATCTTCCCATCTCTTCTGTTATCGAAAAAAAACACAATCCCCCTTCTCAAACACTCCAACCTTTAAACCTCCAAGCTGTGAAGTCTGGGAAGCTACCAATCACCCAGTCACTCAAAATCAAGGCCACGATTCACGAATGACAGAGTTATGATTTACGAACAGTAGAAACCCACAAACCCACGATTTCAAGCTTCAAGAGAAAAGAATATAGGAACAGAAGAGAGGGTTCGATACAGCTGCGGCGTATTAGGTTAATTATTTAAGTGTTTTTTGTTCAATTTTATTTTTGACAAAAAAAACCCAAAACATATCTCATCCTTTATCCAAATGGTCAAACTATATTAAATAGTCTTTGATACGTATTTCTGTCTCAAAATACATATCTAAAGCGTATCCGTATCAAAAACGATACAACATTCTTAAATTTTAGGCGTATTCATGCATCACAGAATATACCATAAGTTTGTGTTTGAAAGAGTGGAAACATGATTACAGGTTCGCCCCACCCTACTTTTCTTCAGAAATTGTCAGTTTCAGTAATTAATGAAAGTAAACCAGAGAAGTTGATCAACAATAGGTTAGTTTTAAGCCCAGTGACAGAAACTCTTGTATCTTTTTGGCTTTTAACCAATTTGTTACCCTAGCTTTTATTATATTGTCAATTTGCTACCCTACATTTTTTCTGCCATTTTGCTACCCTAACTTTCATAAATTTGTCAAATTGATACCCAACCATCATATATGCATTTTTCTGTTAGGTGTCTCATTAATTTTTTGTCCTGTTAGATGTGCCTTTCACGTGAGAGAATTTTCATAATTTTGAATTTAAATTGAGCTTTTTAACACTTGAATTTGTCTCTTTAAATTCTAAACTTCATTCAGGAAAAATAAAATAAAATAATACATGGATTTCGATTAAAACAGAAAAACACATCCATGAATTTAAATTTTTTTTTGTTAGGTGTGCTTTTCACTTGAGAGGATTTTCATAATTTTAAATTCAAATTGGGTATTTTTAACAATTAAATTTGTCTCTTTAAATTTTGAACTTCATTCAAGAAAAATGAAATAATAATTGGATTTCGATCAAAAAAGAAAAACACATCAATGAGACGAGAAAAACACATCCATGAGATTAAATTGATACCGAGTTCCTTGTTTTTTTCCTCGTCTCATGGATGTATTTTTCTTTTTTTATCGAAATCAATGTGTTATTTTATTTTATTTTTTCTGAATGAAGTTCATAATTTAAAGAGAGAAATTCAATTGTTAAAAAAACCCAATTTGAATTCAAAATTATGAAAATTCTTTCAGGTGAAAGACACACCTAACAGAAAAAAAAATTGATGGAACACCTAATAGAAAAAAGCATATATGACGGTTGGGTAGCAATTTGGTAAATTTATGAAAATTAGGGTAGCAAAATGACAGAAAAAAATGTATGATAGCAAATTGACAATATAATAAAAACTAGTGTAGCAAATTAGTTATTTTTTTAAACCTGGTATTATTTCTCTGAGAACCAACATTCCTTCCATACCAATAACCTAACATGTCACCGGAGCTCTTATAGTAAAAATAAACAAGTCCTGTGTCGGTACTACTTATCTGCTGTTTGATTACATATGGACGCTTGATGCCAGATTAATTGATATTCTCTTTTGTCTGTTTTGGTTGAATGCAGAATCTAGAGTTGGGAAACCTGTGCTGAACTGGGCTCGATCGGCGACATAAGATTGCATTGGGTATAGCTAGAGGACTAGCATATCTCCATGGAGGTCTTGAAGCACCTGTTACTCATGGGACTGTAAGATCAAAGAATGTGCTTGTGGATGAGTTTGTTGTATCTAGGCTCACTAAGTTCGGGCTTGACAAGGTAATGATCCTCTCTGTAGCCGATGAAATGGGGGCTGTTGCAAAGGCTGATGGTTAAAAGGCACCAGAGCTTCAGAAGATGAAGAAATGCAATTCTCGGACGGATGTGTATGCATTTGGGATTTTGCTATTGGAAATTCTGATAGGCAAGGAGCCTGGTAAAAGCGGGATGAGTGGCGAATTCGTGGATTTGCCTTCACTGGTCAAAGTGGCAGTTCTGGAGGAGACGACATCGGAGGTTTTTGATGTGGAGGTATTGAAGGGGATAAGGAATCCTATGGAAGAAGGTTTGATTCAGGCATTGAAACTTGAAATGGGTTGTTGTGCTCCAGTTGCTTCGGTTAGACCCTCCATGGATGAAGTTGTGAAGCAGTTGGAAGAGAACAGACCAAGGAATAGGTCTGCTTTGTACAGCCCAGCAGAAGAAAGGAGTGAGATTAGCACCCCATTTTAAGCTTGCTTCTCTAAAATGTTAAAAATTATCTCTTTTAGTTGAGCATTTTAGTAGTCTAGCTTGTGCTGGATTGGTGATGGAGCTTCACATGTGAGGGCTATATTTCAAGGATGAAGATCAATCCATTATCCATGGTTTCAATGTACCTTCATGACAATGCTTCTCTTAGCTTCCTCTACCTTAAGCAGTGTTGGAATGAATGAAATATCAAACTATATGTTCATGTTTATTCTGCAATTTCAAAGCATAACCTATATGTTTCAATACAAAATAATCACTAAAGACATTACATATCCAATTAATCCTCTTTGCTTTAACCAAGAATATCTAAAATACTCTACAAATTCATAGTTGTTTTATTAGCTTAAAGATGGTTTTTTATATTTCTCTTTGTTTCTACCCTAACCTCAAGCCAAGAGGTGACAGCTCCATAAAACCTCATAACATGCAATCTGAAACAAACTAGTTGGAAGAAATGTGCCTATGTACTTTAGGTAAATGCGTCACATGCCCTTGGCTTCCACACATGCTAACAATGTGGCTTTGTCATCTCAATGCAACACATACATAATTGCCTAAACTGCAATAATGTAAGCTACTGAAAGCAGAAGAATATAAACACTCATTTCTTGAGGTTTCACGAGGGCCAGAGTAATGTACTAGAAAAAATGTATACTTTTTTTTCAAATATTTGATTGTGACAAATAGGGGAAGAGAGGTAAACATAGTGCTGCAAACTCACCAATAATAGTAGGCGCCCTAACAATTAAGCAAGAAAGAAATGAGTAATATTTTCTTTCTAGCTTCTTTTTTTGTTTCTATTTTTTTCCTTTCATGGGATTGAGAATTAACATTGACGACCAAACCGGCAGGTAAGAACACCAGCACCAGCAGTAATGGTGCCAATCAAGGAAGATGATTTTGCCCCTAAGCTTGAAGCTCTAGCATAACTGGCTCCAGCACCAGCTCCGGATTGGACGAAATAGGCTCCGTTAAGGAGGAGGTCTCCCTCTGATCTCCAGTTCCAGTGCCTCCATCTTCCAGTGGTCTGAACTCTATGTGTCACCTGCAACACCAATTTAGTTGCAACTGTCAAAATCTACCCTTATAACAATTGTTGAAATTAGTTAACAATCAGATACGGAGCCAGGATTCCGAGACTGCCTGGGCTAAATTTTAGTTGATAAAACTTTTGGAATTTGTGAATAAAATTACATTAATGTTTGTACAAATCTATGACCAATACATTAAAGTAAGGGTAAATTTTATTATGAAAAAGAGAAAAGTAATAGAGAATATATAGATTAATTGAGAACTATGGATCCATTAAAAAAGTTAAAAACTATGGAGATTTCAATCACTTTAAACTAGATAGAGACATTATAAACTGAATTAGAGTTAACTATATAAGTCGATAGACTCTTTTTATAAAAATAAATAACAACACGATATCTACCTCTTTAGCGAAACGGTTGTTAGGGGCGAGATATCTGTTGCCCTGGCTGTTAATGGTAGGATCTGCACTTCCACCAATGGCATACATTTCCCAGTGAGTGTAGTCATTGTTCACAACATGGAAATATCCATGTCTACATCTGCAGAATTCAATTATTCCGGTTAGGACATTTGGTCATGTGAGGAATGTAAATTTTACTTGTACGTTAAAGTAAAACTTCAGAAATTTTACCTTGGCATTCTTTGGATAAGTCCTTCACCAAAATGATTGTAGGCAATGGTCACTTGCATTTGCTTGTCCCTTGTGTAGGAGTCACTATGTCCCAACAGCATAACCTGTTCAAATTAACCAACATCAAATTTTAGTCTCTCTCTTGGCTTGGCAACACAATTATATATCTTCAAGCACAAGTATAGGTGTATGGGATAGTGTAGATTCACACCTCATTATGGTGAGTGAAGTAGTTGTTGGAAATGGTAATGGCAGTAGAACCCATGATAGCATCAATGAGACCATCGGCGCAATTCGAGAGCGAGTTGTGATCAACCCAAATGTGGCTAGATCCGAATATGGATATACCATCACCATCAGCCATGGTCCTCCACCCGTAATGACTCGGCGAGCTCCGGACCATGGCATTTCCGGTAGGCTTGCAGTCGTGGATGTGTAGACCATGGATGATCACATTAGTAACGAACTGAATAGTAATGCAACCTCCATAAGCAATGTGGACATTGACACCTCTAGCGTCAATGGTCTTGAAGCTGTTCATTATAAGCTCCTGCTTCAACGTGATCACCATGTCACGCTTGAACACAATCCACAAAGGCCTGTCTTGGATGACAGCGTGACGGAGGGTTCCCGGCCGGGGGTTCACGGGGTCATCATGACCGGGGTCACTTACGACGTAGTACTTCCCGTCACGGCCACCGACGGCGTTGCGGCCGAACCCAATACCGCAGTTGGCTAGCCTCTTGCGGTGGCGCTGCCATTGTGCGTCACATCTCCAGCAGTCATCAATGGGATTCCCAGTTGCACATGAGAAATATCCCAATTCTCTTCTCAGGGAACTGTTACGAATGCTCCTGAAAGTCGTAAGTGAAAGCTATTATTAGTAAGTTACATTCAAATTCCAATAAATTAGAATTACGTTTATGATAAAACAAAATGTTCGATAAATGTCTCGAAGAAGTTAACTTGGGCAAGTGAGGGAACATGTTCTTGTTCGGGAGCTAACAAGTTGTAACTCATGAACATGTGCAGCAAATGTAACAAGTCCCAAAGTAGGGTCGACGCCATGTGAATAAATTTGCAGGAATGATACGGATGGCTACCGTCCATACGGAACTTCTGGATTTTTTTTATATTTTCTTGAAAGCAAAAAATCATAAATATGGAGCTGAGAACGAACTTATTGCTATAGTCTGGTCTGGTGTCAAAGTGTCGGTGGAGGTTTAACCTCTTTGAAAATGGGGTCATTTATTGGGTTCATGTTGGACAACCTAGTTCATATCAGCTGATGTACAAGCTAAATCTTTAAGAAAATTCTGGCTTCTGCGTACGAAAATGGAATGATCTGTGATCTGTGTATGATTGGTTTTGTAGCTTCTGAGCCTGGACAGGCTAGCAATGGGGAACAAAATTTAACTTCTATACCCTACTACCCCATGCAGCTTGTGATCATCTTAGAAATCATGGAACATATATTTCCTTATAGCTTGTGACTATCATGGAACCAGACAAATAATCGAGACTCTGCGGTACTGTAACCCGAAAATTATATGATTTTTCTCGACGTACATAATGTAAAACTGGAAGCTGAAATTAGGGTGCGGAAATTGTCACCCTACGTTGAAGTACATAAGGATGGATATGTGCGGAGGGCAAATGTGCATAGAAATTTATGGAAAAGAGGCCATGAATGTAATGGATAAGGAAAGGAAAAGAGACAAAGGGGAAAATAATGCAAAAAATAAAAGCGGGAGGGGCGGATCTGGGGACATGGGCATGTGAGGGAAAGAAGAGAGAATGGTACTGCAGAGCAAGGTGGTTTTGATTCCTCCTCGGAATCCAAAAGCCAATTAGTAGTTCACCAAAAAAGTGGAAACACACTAAACCCTATTGAAAACTAGTATAATTATTTCTTTAAAGACGCATCAAATAAAGGGTTTTGTAGAATATAAATGACAGAGAATTGAATTCCGCCAGAAGAGCACAGAAGCTTTTCTTTAGGAAAATTGCAGAGTTATATTCCAACCAGGTCCAAGTTTCTCACCAGAAAACGATTCGCTTTTGACCATGACGAGGTTAAAATCACCAGGATGGTCCTTACCAAATCTAGGTTTCTAAAGTCTAAACCCAATAGCAGAGCTTGCATCATAAAATAGTTGACACTTTTTACCGAGTGTTTTCGCGGTAAAAAAAGCAGTTTTGACTGGCATGTGAGTGGGCCCCCACAAGAAAGGGAAAATAATGCACTTACGTATCAACCAGAGACGCGATCTCCTCCGGATTATCTACTGCGTGCTCATTCCAGTCGTCGTTGGACCTGCAGGCAGACGATCAGTCAAACGGCGTCGTCTAGTGGATGCAGAAACAGTGCTTTAAGGCGAGATTAGGAATAGTAAAAAGTTAACAAAAACCCACTAATGCAACGTGAACGACCTAGTTAAAGTAAGTACAAAGAGACAGACACAGGCCCGGTAAGCGTGGAGAGAGATGGAGTTGATTTTAGGGAAAAGTGAGATGATAATGATGATTATTATGAAAACTCAACTTATATGATACTGTAGATTAATCGGGTAAAGTAATTGAGGGG